>JANIBP010000009.1:0-600000 GCA_024713535.1 Rhodotorula sphaerocarpa | reverse complement strand
GTGACTTCTCTCCCAACCACACTGAGGCATTGTCCTCGCTCTTTTCATTGTACCCTTCTCCGGATCTCTCACGATTGCCGCTGGCGCCCCTCCTCGCCCTCTCGCGCTCTCAACCTCTTGTACGCATACTTCTCGTCTGGTAGCTTTGATCTGCTCGGCCGTAGTCAGCTCGAGTTCTCCGTTGGTCTTGACCAAATCGAAAAAAGGAGTGCTTCCCTCCATGGACATGCTGCAGAGTGGGAGCTTCTCGGGGCGAGTTGACTCTGCGTACCGCCACACCTCGATGCGGTGCTAAGTATATATGTAGCGGAGCACACTCTGATGAGCTCGAGAACCCTGACAGCTTGACCGAGGTGGCTATATATGGTGATCGAGGTTCCTTCCAGTGCGATCGGTCCAATCATGTCCGCCAAGGACCCTGCCAAGGCTTGAGCGCTTGATGAGGTCATCGCTCCGGCCATAGTCAGCTAATGTGAAGAACTGCGCGGTCGGACAGCTTACATCAAATCCTGCCTTCTGCACCTCAGAGCGACATTGCTACCGGTCTATGTCTGACCACGGTTCCAATGGACTCGCGGCCCCAGGCACCGTCGCGTACTCGGAACCCCACTTTCCGGCGCTCGCAACCCTCATCGCCGTCCTCTATCTCGCGCAAGTCGCCCGGAACATTGCGGGCAAGCTCCTCTATGCCGGCCTGCTCGGAGAAATCGCGATTGGAGTCATCTTTGGGCCCGTGGCGAAACTCCTCCCGGTGCGTGCAAAGCCGAATCCTCAGGGTCCGGGGATCACCGCAATTGACGGGCGGCGACTGATCCTTTCGCTCTACGCCTGCAGAACAATTGGGAAACCACTTTCTTGGTCGTCGGTTACATTGGGCTAGTCCTCATCATGTGCGTGTTCAGATGGAGGCGGGACGGAGCTGGACATCCGCGCCCCCGGCTGACTATTTTCACTTGCAGCTTCGAAGGCGGACTTACAACCGAACCTTCAACAGTTCGTCGACCGAGATTTTCCCGATAATCGGATCGAAGCTGACTCTCGCGCTGCAGTTTGTTCCACAACTGCCGCTGGCATGCCTAGTCGCCGCCATCGGGGTCCTCGTCCCTATGGCCTTTACTTGTGAGTCGCGCTGCCGAATTCAGTGGCGCAACGAGCGCAGTGAGAAGAGTCTCATAACTGACGCTATAGGACGTAGTTGCCCTTTTCCACGGGTACGGATACCCGACGATTGATGCGTTCGCCGTCGGAAGCGCTCTCTCCTCCACTTCATTAGGCACCGTGCGTCTTTTCGGTTTTCGTGCAGGTCCGCTCAGCCCAACCGACTTCGTGCTCTACAGACATTCTTTGTCCTTCGAGCGGCCGGACCGGAACTTGGACAGTCCATCGTTGGCGAAGTCCTCAAAGCCGCTGCGCTTGTCGATGACGTCGTCGCCTTGGTTCTGCTCTCGGTCCTTCACCCGCTCGCCGCAAGCGAAGGCAGTATCACCAACCTGGGATGGCTCGTCGGCCGTCCCATCGTCGCGAGTGCGGCGATGGCGATTGTGACTCCCGTTCTCGCTGTCTACGTCTTCCGCCCCATCTTTCGCACGAAGCGAATCACCTCGCTGGTCGAGAAAGGCGGACACGAAGCGGAACTCTTCATCGGCGTCGCGGTCTTGTGCGCCTTCCTCGCCATCGCCTTTTATGCCGGCACGACTATGCTGCTTGGCGCGTTCCTCGCGGGCTACTTCCTCGGAGCTCTGCCGCACCCAAGCTCGCGCGTCTCCTTCATCGCGTGCTGGGACGACTACATCCTCCAAATTCAGGAGCACGTGAGTCTTCTCTCGAGCCCTGGACCAAAAATGGATAGCTGCTTTGATGCTGATGCGGTGCTCCTCTTCCAGCTGCTCGTACCTCTTTTCTTCGTCTCGATCGGATACAGCATCCCGTTCCTCGACCTCTGGACAGGCGCTCGCATTTGGCACGGCGTCGTCTACGCCGTCCTGATGGCTATCGGCAAACTCATTGCGGGCGCGCCCATCGTGATCATCGGCCTCTTCAAAGGTCGCAAGGCCCGCGACCCTCAGTCGGCGCGCAGCAATTCCTCCAAGTCGCAGGCCCGCGAGATCGAGCGATCCGACACTGGATCAGCGACCATTCAGGTCTCGGACTCAGGTCAGGGTCAGCAAGAGAAGGAGAAAGGCATTCCGCAGCGGCAGTCGGATGATGGCGCCGAGGCGAGCCCTGAAACCGAGCGCGCCGAGTCTGAGCGTCCCTCCGAGGGCAATGCGGAGGACGGAAGCGACCAAGGAGGAAACGCGGACGGAGCTCGGAGCGTAGACGACGCTGAGAAGGGCGTCAGCAAGCAGAAGGGCGACGGCGCGAAGAAAGGCAGCGGCTCCAGAGCGTACTTCCTGCATGAGACGCTGCCGGCCGCCGGCTTCATCGGGCTTGCCCTCGTTGCCCGTGGAGAAATTGGTGTAAGTCTTGTCGCTTCACTCTGTCACATGCCATTCCTGATCCGCTGCTGTCGCCAACCAGGTCCTCGTTCTGCAAGTCGCCCGGACCGCCTCTGCCGAATCGTCTGACCCGATTCTCCGGGAGCCGCCGTACCTGACCGGGCTATGGGCGGTCGCTCTCTGCACTATCGCCGGACCAATCTCCTTCGGACTCTTGACGAAGAGGTACGGTGAACGGATCAAGGAGGGTGAATGGGGCATCCCGAAGGGAGAGGACGATGGGCGAGGACTAGACTGATCCAGGGCGAGCGATAGGAACAGTAGTACATAAATATATGATAAGCACATAGACATACCAGACATGGCGAGGTAACGGACAGTCATCCTATGGCCAATCTTCGGCATCTGCGTCTGCTCCGTAACCCAGCTGCGCCTTCCAGTCCTGACTCGGATCCTGCTCAGCCTCGTCATCGACCTCTTCTCCTTCGCTCTGCGCCGCTTTGAGGGCGAGCTGCAAGTTCCAGGAGTCGTCCTCCGACTGCTCCGCAAAGTCTTCGTCGTCGCTGTCCCCCACTCCTTTCATGGCAAGCAGCGCGTCGATCTTCTGCTTGCGTTCAGCCGTCATCTTCGTCGCTCTCGCACGCGGGGCAAAGCTGTCGGATTCGGCTGTGCCGGCTCGCCGTACCGCGGCGGCGCGAGGGTTCGCGCTGTGACTCGGCCCGAAGGATCCCCGGTAGCCGCGGTCGCCCCGGTCGACGTCGTCGAGCACCGTCGCAGACGTCCAGCCTGACGCCGCCGCTTCTGCCGGCGTAAGCACGCTCGAATCCGCCGCTCCTACTTTGCGGGAGAACGCCCGTCCGCGGAAGCGTCGGCGCCGTTCAGTCGGAGGAGCACTGGGTCGAGCGGCTGCTCGCCGCTCACGCTCGTCGGCGGCTTCGAGCATTTCTTTCGTCGTCGGCAACTTGAGGAGATCTTGAACCTCGTCTTTCGGGCGGAGGTACGAATCGAGCTCGCCTTCGTCAAAGAGCTCGTCGTCGTCCTCAATCGCTGTCACCGGCTTGCTCCAGAGCAGCCGCTGCAGGCGGGTCGAAGGTCTCGTCGGGTCCGCGAGCTGCTTCTGCGGCTTGTCCTCGCCCACATGGAGGTGCGCTTGGATCTCGTCCGGAGCGTGGCCAGCGAGCAGAAGCTGGCGATACTCCAGCTGATCGCGGGTATGGACTCCAGAGCTGGCCTCTGCCGGGCGAGCTCGTTTGACTTGGTGCTCGGAGGGAGCGCCTCTCGTTTCGAAGTCGCCGACGGCGTTGTCGGGGCCTGGCGTTTCCGATGCCCGGCGTTTGCTCGAAGCGGCAGCGCCGACTGAGGCAGAATGCGGCGGGGGCTCCGGGAGTGGAGGCGTAGGCGCCGCGGACGGACTCCGCTCACCGGTGTGAAAGGAGTACATCGGCGCTGCGGCCGCAGAGAAGACAGGGTCGGCGAAGTAGACTTCGCCTTCGAAATCGTCGGGTGGCGCCTCCTCTGTGAAAGACGGCGTCGCCGCTCCTCGCCCTTCCTCCTCCTCGGTGTGTTGGAGCGAGGCCTTTTCCGCTTCGCGGGCGAGCCGAGCAGTCTTGGCGTCAATCGCCTGCCGCCACTGCACGATATCGTTGGTGCACGCGACCAAGGTGCGCTTCCAGCCGCGATTCGACCCTCGCTTGTCGTTCACGACGGTCCGGCTCGTACGCTTACGCTGCTTCTTCGGCGGCGGCGCCGGAGTGGCGTCGAACCCGTCGTCGTCGGCATCCGCTCCGAGCTCTTTGCCGACGAGCCAAGGCAGGTGAGGTGCATAGATCGCGAGCGCTCGGCACAACGCGCGGTAGCGCTCGCCAACAGTCGAGGATTTCATACCAACCGTATAGGCAAGCTCGTCGACGAACTCGAGGAGGCGGGGCGCAGGCGTGCGGGCGACCCCTTCCAGGGCGACGAGGACGACGGAACAGGCGATGGAAGCGGACGCGCGGGACTGCGTCAAGTCGGTCTCGTTCGAAAAGGCGAGCAAGCCGCTCGCCAGCGTGCGCACCGCCGACAGGGATAGCGAGCGCAGCCAGGTGACGTTGTCGAGACTGAAATGTCTCTTTGTCGATGGAGGCGCGGCGTGGAGACGGGGAAGCCCCGCAGCTTTCGACGTCGAGGCAGACGGCGCGTTCTTCGGGTCGAAGAGGGTATTCAGATGGGCGAGGATGGCCTCGATGAACAGCGCGGGCTCCGTCTCGTCGAACGTCAGACGCAGTTCATACTTGACGATCTTGACGGCGCGAGTCAGGGTGAAGAGGTTCTCGACATCGACGGCGTACTGCGGAGCGTTGCCGAATCAGTACAGGCTGCCCATCATTCAGGGTCCGGGAGAGACCGACCGCAAGTTGCAGGAGGGTGAGCTCCTTGCGATTCTCCCTCGCGGCGATGTAGATGCAGGCCGCAGCGTAGAGCTCCGCTGAGCGTCCCCAGCGGAAGGCGACCTTGTCCCTGGCGAGGCGAAAGATGTACTGCACGCGCTCGAACAGCGACTGCTGCAGGTCGAAGCGGGTCAACAGCCGGCGAATGAAGCGGTCCGCTTCCGTCTGTTTCCGGGGTAGCCGAAAGGTCAGGACAGGTTTGTCCGGATCTGAAAGAAAGAGAGGCTGAGTCTTACCCGCTTCTGCGACTGGTAGATCTCCCTGCTCTCGCCGGTGACCCGCGCCCAGTTGTTCACCCTGGCCCCCGCATTCCGCGCCTGCGCCCCTCCAATCGAGCCAAACTGCCCGTCGAGCGCCGCCGCACTGACATAGAAGCGGCCATTCTCGTAGCGGTCCTCGGCATCGACGCGGGCGAGCGACTCGAACGCGTGCGAGGCGGAAGCGGTCGAGACGGTGCCGCACCGCGTGCAGGCGAGCGTTCCGAGTTCGGGCTCGTACTCGAGGGTGCCGACGCTGGCGCAGCTCGTGCATTGGACATTTTCTGCCATTCTGGCAAGCCTTGGTGCGCTCTAGACGCCAGGGGCGGTCGTCAAGGCGCCTCAGAGTTGACGCCGATTTCGCGGAGGAGCGGTGACTCGGTGCGGCGCGAGCGGCTGGCGCGGCGAGGGCGAGATATCACAGCATAGAGCGCAGCTTGGGGAGCGCCTCCAGTGCAGGCTGACCTCCCAGCGGCGCTGTCTTGAGGGAGAGCGAAGCGACAATTGGGAGGCAAGAAGCGCGTGAAAGCGAACAGGCGGATCGGACAACCTTTTCAGGGACCGCGAGGCCAGCGTACTCTGACGGCAAGGGACAGAGTTGCACAGTACGTATACACACAGACATGCAAGATCTACAAGGAGACGGGGTCGGGCAGATTCGGGCGCGCTCAAAGGGCGGTACCTGGCGTTCGGGGAAAGTCAATTCCCTCGTCGCCACTCGCTGCAATGGAGGTGCAAACAAACCTCGTTCAAAGTTCTCGCGCGTCTCGCGCGTGACGTCGTCGTAGTAGCGCGAGAGCTTGCGGTTGAACTGCCTGTTCTTCTCGTTGATCCAGGTGATGTCGCCTTCGTCCTCGTCGCGCTGGCGCGAGCGCTTCTGGCGCTTGTCGATGCTGTCAGGTCGCGCAGAGAGAGAGGGAGAGAGATAGTCAGTTTCAGTACGACCCAACGCCTCAAGCTCGGCGCTGCAAGAGCACATAGTTCGCCCGGATGGACAGACAGCGAGACGTACTCGCTGTTCATCTTCGAGATCATGCGGTCCACCTGGTCCTCTGTCGGCTTGTGGTCCGCATACACAAAGCTGTTGGCGTCTCGGTACAGTCCGTTGTTGTCGAGGACCGGGCCGAGCTGGCCCCCAGTGGCCGAGGCGACGAGGGCGTCAGACTGCAGGGTCGCCTCGCGCTGCTTGTTGTACGTGGCCAAGTCGGGCTTGAAATCGTCGAGATCCTAGAGAGTATCGTCATGTCAGATTTCCGTCTGGTCACGCTGGCCTGACGAAGGGAACGCACCTTTTTGTACTTTCGCCGGGTCACGTCGTCGTAGTCTGTGCAATCTCGCTGTCAGCGATTGGTCCGGCACATTCGCCGCGTGCCAACTGACCTGTAAAGCTGTAGTCTGCTCTCCGCTCTTTCCGCGCCAGCTTCTTGTCCCACCGCTCGTTGTCCTCGATCGAGTACTCCCAGTTCTTCTTCCGCTCGAGGTCCTCTCCCGTCTCGATCGCCCGGGCCTTCTCGCCCATGGCCTCGGCTTGCTGCCGTTTCCGCTCGAGTTTCGCGAGCGTCCGTGCAGAAGCGCGCTGCGCATTCACTTCGGCGATCACGTCCTGACGGTTTGCGCGGGCCGATTCTCCCTGTGAAGAGGAACAGAGATGAGCGCCATTTGAATCAGGCCTGACTCGCTCGGAAGCGACTCACCATGCGCTTCCTGAGCTCTTTGAGCTTGTTCATGCGTTCGCTATGGCTGGCGCCCGACGACGAGCCCGCTTCAGGGACCGCTCCACCGTCCTCTGCAGCCTCGTCGTTCCCGACCTGCGCGGCTGATCCCGCTGCATCGGCCGCATCGTTGCCCTCCTCGAGCGCTTCCCGCTCTTCCATCTCGGCCGTCGCGGCGGGCTGCTCGGTGGAGAGCTCTGCCTCGATCTCTTCCGGTGCAGGCGGCGGAGCGACCGCCTCGGCGGCCTCGGCGGCGGGCGCAGGCTCCGGCTGCTTGGCTTTGGCGGCCCGAGTGGATTTGCGGGGCGGCATAATGGCGTAGAGAAGCGCTGAGGGTGTAGAGTCGGAGACGCTGCTGTGCAAACGACGTCGACTGAACTCGGGGCGAGTCTCCTATCGTCTCGCTGGCATTGGCTCTTCTGGACCTCGGTGCAATGCCGAAAGTCATACTGTATAGTCATAAACGCTCTGACACGCTCTGAAAAATGCCCAGAGACGTTGCGGGTGTTGTGTGTTTGCGCCGGTCCGCTGCTGTCGAGGCTGAATGAGCGTTCTTGCCGCTCGCCTCTGCTCAACGTCGACCCGTGCTACCGATACCGTAAGCTAGCGAACGCAGACACTACGCTTGTCCCTGCTCGGCGCCTACTCGCTTGGCCCGCGTGTGTGCGAGGCGGACGCCGCCTGCTGGGGCCTGGCTGGAAGCCACCGCGGTCGACGCGCAATCTCGCGTCCCTCGCGCGCTGGGCGAGGACTGGGCATAGCAGGCGGATGACACACGCTTCCTGAGCAAGCCGTGCCGGGATAGAGCGCCGGCGGGGGCGCTGCGATGTATCCGCCGTCCGGACCGACGCCCGATCACACGCCTCGCGTCGTCAACAGGCCGTCCAACCACGCACAGCGCGGCGCGAGACGAGCGGACGTACAGCGCGAGCCGTGCTAGCTGCTACTCGTCTCGAACAAGCCCTCTCCCGTGTCCTGGCGTGCGCTGACTCGCCCTTGTTTGCCCGTGTCCGCTCGCCGTCCGTCTCTGGCCCCGGCACGCGCCTTGTCGCCCACGCAGGATCCAGCACAGCGCCGCACTTCGCTCAAGGCGCGCTCGAAGCCATGCAGACTATCAAATGTGTCGTACGTTCTCAGACTTCCGTACAGCCGCTTCTGGATGTGCGCGGTCGATCCGCGGCCGGACCGCCCTGCCTCCTCCGACTCCGGTCGGCGTGTCGCCCCACTCGAGGTCATCGCGTTCGCAGTCGCTGGCCCCTCGCTCGTGCCCCTATCGCCGCAGACACCGCTGCACACCACAGTAACTGATCACGCTGACCCTGGCGTGCTCTGCCTGACAGGTGGTCGGTGACGGTGCCGTCGGAAAGGTGAGGAACGCACGCGGGGTGCCCGTGGCCGGCGCAATGGCCGACCAGCAAGCTGATCCGTATTCGCGCACAGACATGTCTCCTCATCTCGTACACGACGAACAAATTCCCGAGTGAATACGTTCCGACCGTCTTCGACAACTATGTGCGTCGCACCTGCCCGTCCGCACGCGGGGAAATCACAGTGGCTGACATGCTATTGTCCGCCTCTCTTGACAGGCTGTTACTGTCATGATTGGCGACGACCCGTACACCCTCGGCTTGTTTGATACCGCCGGACAGGAGGACTACGACCGGTTGCGTCCGCTCTCGTACCCTCAAACCGACGTCTTCCTCGTTTGCTTCAGCGTCACCTCGCCGGCCTCGTTCGAGAACGTCAAGGAGAAGTGGTTCCCGGAGGTGCACCACCACTGCCCGGGCGTCCCGTGCCTGATCGTCGGGACCCAGGTCGACCTGCGGGACGACCCCGCCGTGCTCGACAAGCTCGCGCGGCAGAAGCAGCGACCGGTGCCGCCCGAGGCCGGCGAGCGGCTCGCACGAGAGCTCGGCGCTGTCAAGTATGTCGAGTGCTCAGCACTGACACAGAAGGGGGTACGTTCGCCGTTCTGGCTCCGGGGTCGGAGTCTGGGCCCGCTCTTCGTGCTGCCATGGTTGCATGCAGTGGCTGACCAACTCGGCCAACAGCTCAAGAATGTCTTTGATGAAGCGATCGTCGCCGCGCTCGAGCCGCCCGTCGTCAAGAAGAAGTCCAAGTGCAGCATTCTCTAGAGACCTCGTCTTTTCCCCCCCTTCCTCTCGCATCTGTACGCCCGTCCCGCCTTTTTGTCCGTCGCCCACCTGTTCTCTCGGGAACCGCCGCCCTTCTTCGGGTCGTTCGCCATGTCCTTTTGTGTGCCCTTCCTCCTTTCCCCTCCCGGCTCGACGGCGGTTCTCTTTCGCTCCGGACCCCTTCCCCTGGATCACCGGCGGTGTCCGACCCTTTTCCACTGGTCTGACGCGTGGCTGCCACCAGCACGCGAAAGATCTCGTCCCTATCTTTCCGGCCGTCGTCCCGATGCCGGGGCCGCCGCACGGTCCCTGTCGCCACCCTCTCGTTTGGACTGTTCTCGGACTTGCCCTTCGTCTCCTCTGTCCTTCTTGTGCGCCTCGTGCTGTCGCTCGCCCTTGGGACTCCCCACTGTAATGCCTCTTTCTCCGTGCTCCTGAGGTTTTGACTCCGATAATACGCGGCGGAGATAAGCCGGGTGGTTCCGCAGCCGGAAAATGCAAGGCGCGGAACTGAAGCCGCGGGCCTCGGCGACTTTAGACTCGTCCTCAACACGCTCTGCAGTACGCTACGGCAGCCCTAGACTGCGCCTGCTGCCACGAGCAGAGTGCTCGACGTACTCGCCCTCCACGCCGAGCCTGCGCCCGGCAGAGACCATGACGAGCACTCCGGAACTGCGGTCGACGTTCGTCTCGCAAAAAGTGACCGACAAGATCGCGGCGCTCGAGAATGACCGACCGTTCTATACCTTCGAGGTATGTGCACGCACTACGCTGATATTGGGAGGACGAGGCTGGCGCTGACTCCCTCCGGCCCGCAGTGTTTCCCGCCCAAGACCGACAGCGGCCTGGTGAACCTCGTCGACCGCATCGACCGGATGGCCTCGCTGAACCCGCTCTGGATGCACGTCACGTGGGGCGCCGGCGGTTCGACGCAGGAAAGGAGCCTCGAACTCGCGGGCGCGAGTCAGGGGATGGGGCTTGAGACGTGCTTGCATTTGACCTGCACGAACCTCGAACAGGGGGTCCTCGAGAAGACGCTCGAGGTGCGCACTTCATCACTGGCGCGAAGAGGGTTCGAGTGGTGGTGCTGGTGCTGATCGTGCGATTCATGGCCTGCAGCGAGCGCAGCAGGCCGGTATCATCAATTTGCTCGCGCTCCGTGGCGGTAAGCTCCTCTTGTCCTCGGCGTGCAG
The DNA here is from genome assembly GCA_024713535.1 of Rhodotorula sphaerocarpa. Lineage (NCBI taxonomy): Eukaryota > Fungi > Basidiomycota > Microbotryomycetes > Sporidiobolales > Sporidiobolaceae > Rhodotorula > Rhodotorula sphaerocarpa. The sequence goes on along the minus strand of JANIBP010000009.1, from coordinate 589,836 downwards.
CAGCGTTCTTGCTGACTGATCCTGCTTCTTGATAGACCCGCCTCGCGGGGAAGAGTACTGGACCGCGGCGAGCGACGACTTTCAGCATGCGACCGACCTAGTGCGGTTCATCCGGGAGCGGTACGGCGATACGTTCTGCATCGGAGTCGCCGGTGCGTACCCGCTCTGCCCTGTTCATCATCGGAAACTCTGAGAGCTCACATGGAGCATCAAACGCTCCTGCAGGCTATCCGGAAGGACACGCTGACTCGCCCGACAAGCAAGCGGACGTCGACTACCTCTTTGAGAAGCAGCAAGCAGGCGCCGACTTTGTCATCACCCAGCTTTTCTACGACGTCGGCGTCTTCATGGACTGGTACAAGCGGTGTCGGGAGCGAGGTGGGTCCTCACGCAGCCTCTTGCGGCCATTTCGGTCCTGACTCTTCTTACTGCAGGGATCACCATTCCGATCATGCCCGGTATCATGCCCATCCAGAACTACCTTTCCTTCCGGCGCATGACCAACCTGTGCGGGACGCACATTCCACCTCACATCCTCTCGGACCTCGAACGGATCCAGGTGCGCTTCGGCATGTTCGATGCTCAGTCCCGGAGTCGCGAGCTCACCGCGCCACACCTGACAGCACGACGACGCGGCGGTCAAGACCTATGGCGTCGACCTTGCCGTCAGCATGATGCGGCGGCTCTATGAGAATGGGATCCGCGGGTTCCACCTCTGCACGCTCAACCTCGAGAAGAGCGTCACCCGGGTGCTCGAGGCCCTCGACTGGGTCGATCCGGCAGAGAAGCGGGAGCGGCGAGTCAACCAGCGTGTGAGCACTCGTCAGTCTCCCCTCTGCCATCAAGTGACGTGCACTGAACCGCTCCATTGTCCTCGCATGACAGACTCTTGCGCCGAACGGCGGTCCTCTGCCCAAAGCTGTCAACTCGCTCCGCCCAGCACCGGCAGTGGGTGCCAATGTCGCTGGACCAGAGATTGCGCGCAAAGACAGTCCTGCGAGTTGGGACGAGTTCCCGAACGGCCGGTTCGGCGATGCGAGGAGTCCGGCGTACGGAGAGATGGACGGTTACGGCGTCAGCCTGAAGCTCCCTGTGAGTGCTCCTGTTCGGCTTCCGACCTGTTGCAGTCGGCTCACTCTTCCCTCGCACCTTCCCCTAGCCCGCCGAGGCTCTCCGGCAGTGGGGCCAACCGACCCAGCTGGCCGACGTCTCGCGCGTCTTTTCGTCCTACCTCCGGGGCGAGCTGCCGTCGAACCCGTGGTCCGAAGAGCCGCTCCGAGCCGAAACCGACATGATCGCCGAGCACCTGATCGAGATGAACGACCGGCGGCACTGGTGGACTGTCGGTTCTCAGCCCGCAGTGGACGGGGCGCCTTCCGCGGATGCGGTGCACGGGTTCGGCCCGAAGGGCGGGTACGTGTACCAGAAGGCGTTTGTCGAGTTCTTCCTGACGAAGGAGGAGCTCGACGAGCTCGAGCGGGTCGCGGCGCGGGAGGAGCGCGAGCGGCGAGAGAAGGGCGAGGGCGACGACGGCCTCGTCAAGTGGTACGCGTCGAACCGGGCCGGCGACTTCCGGAGCAACATGGGCGAAGGCGACGTCAATGCCGTGACCTGGGGTGTCTTTGGCGCGAAGGAGATTGTCACGACGACCTTGATCGAAGAGATGAGCTTCCGGGCGTGGTGTGTACGTCGGCGTTATCCTTTGCGGCATGACCTCATCCTGGCACTCTGCTGACTACCAATCGCTCCCTGCAGGAGGAGGCGTTTGCCCTCTGGAAAGAGTGGTCCCTCTTGTACCCGGCCAAGTCTCCGGCTCGGAGCTTCCTGCGGACGATCGCGGACTCGCGGTGGCTCGTCTCGGTCGTGCACCACGACTACAAAGACCGAAACGCGCTGTGGCGCTGGCTGATGCAGCTGCAACCGCCCCGGACGAGTGCGGCCGAGGCGGAAGGGCGATGAACCGTAGAGCCGTACCTCCGCGGCTGCGGCGCGATCTCCGAGGCCCGATTCGTCCGCCCGTAGATACGCCCTGAGCTGTAACTCTTCTTGCAGCGATTCGCGTACCCACTTCCGATGTATATGATCTTTGGCCGGAAGTTGGTCAGCGATGGCGTCGGTCGCTCGGCCGATTCTGAATCGGAGCGACGACATTTCCGCCTCGCCCGCCTCGCCCACGTTTGTTTCCTCGGTTCGTTGTACGCTTGCAGTGCAGCAGCCGAACGATCACTTCCAAGCTGGCCTTCCGCCCCGCCCTGTCCAGCCGGTCCCTCTCGACCGTCGCCGCGACTTCTTGTCTTCTCGGCCGTCAGTCAGCACGACCGTCCGCCGCTGCTCCCGCCCTGCCCGCTCTCCAGCGCATCTCTCGAAGCTACACCGCGCTCTCGACGCTCTCGTTCAGCCCGTCCCGTCGCTCGATCGCCTCGCGTCAGAGCTCCCCCTTGACCCACTTCGCCCGCTCCTTCTCCATCTCGCCTCGCACGATGGCTCCCGTTCCTTTCGAGTCCAAAGCGTCCGAGAAAGGCGACAACCACTATGACCTGATCGTCATCGGAGGCGGTAGCGGTGGACTCGGTGCCGCTCGCAGGGCGGCCCAGTACGGCGCCAAGGTAAGCCCATCGGGTCTTTCGCTGTTCTGGGGAGCCTCCCCTCGTTCCGAAGAAGTCCTGGACTGACAACGTCACTCTACAGGTCGCCATCGTCGAGGAGACTTGGCGGCTCGGAGGCACCTGCGTCAACGTGGGCTGCGTCCCGAAAAAGGTCATGTGGCACGCGGCAGACCTGGCGTACGTCCTCGGGCATTCAAGCGTCTCGAAAGCGACCATTCTCCCGTGCTGATAACATCTCGCCTCTTGCCGCAGCGAGAAGCTTCACCAGGCCAATGCGTACGGCTTCAAGGTCCCGCATGACGCCGGCAAGGTCGACTGGCCGACCATCAAGCACAAGCGCGACAAGTACATCGAGCGCCTGAACGGAATCTACGAGCGCAGTGCGTTACCGTATCCACGAATTGTGCCTGCCTCTGCAAAGCCGCGTAATTGACCCCGACGTTTGCACCCAGACGTCGAGAAGGACAAGGTGGACTACATCACTGGCCACGCCAAGTTCGACGACAAGCACACTATCACCGTCGTCCCGACGTACCCCGAGTCGGAGGCGCACGGCGGAGCGGACAAGGAGCGCAAGTTCACCGCGGACCGCTTCGTCATCGCTGTCGGCGGTACCCCGACCCTCCCGAAGGACATCCCCGGCTACGAATACGGCTTCCACTCGGACGGCTTCTTCTACCTTGAGGAGCTGCCGAAGCGCGCTGTCGTTGTCGGCGCTGGCTACATCGCTGTCGAGCTCGCCGGTATCTTCCACACTCTCGGTACGTCTCTATCCAGTCTTGTTCTGCTTCAGGCTGCTGACAGCCATTGCTTTCAGGTGCCGAGACCCACCTGTGCATCCGCCACGAGAAGATCCTCAAGGCGTTCGACCCGATGCTGCAGGACACCCTCCAGAACCACATGGTCAAGACCGGCATCCACGTGCACACGAACTGCAACGTCGAAAAGGTCACGACCGAAGTGCAGAACCCGGACCTCCACAAGCCGTTCCCGAAGACGATCTACACCAAGGAGGGCGAAAAGATCGAGGCGGACGTCCTCCTGTGGGCGATCGGCCGCCACTCGCTCACTGACACCATCGGCGCGGACAAGATCGACCTGAAGCTCGCCAAGAACGGCGACATCCCGGTTGACAAGTACCAGAACACGAACGTCGAGAACGTCCACGCGATCGGTGACGTCGCCGGCAAGGCGCTCCTGACCCCGGTCGCGATCGCTGCGGGTCGGCGCTTGTCCAACCGGCTGTACGGAGGCATTAAGGACGACCACCTCGATTATGACAACATCCCGACGGTTGTTTTCTCGTAAGTCGGCGTATTTATATCTGATTTTCGGGACCGTGCTGACTCGGCTCCCAACCTGCGTCTGGTGTACAGCCACCCGACCATCGGTACCGTTGGCTTGGTAAGCGGACGACTCTCCACATACGCGCGCGTGACGCAGAGCTGACTCAAGGACCGTCCCTCGCAGACCGAGCCGGAGGCGCGGGAAAAGTACGGCGACAACGAGATCAAGATCTACAAGTCGACCTTCACTGCGCTCTACTACTCTATGATGGAGCCGGATGACAAGGAGCCGACTGCGATCAAGCTGATCTGTGCCGGCAAGGAGGAGAAGGTCGTCGGGTTGCATATCATCGGCCAGGGCAGCGACGAGATGCTGCAGGGCTTTGCCGTCGCGGTCAAGATGGGCGGTAAGCTCTGGCTTTCCTCTCGTTCTCTACGCACTGTTACGCTTTACTGCGTGTCGAAGACGCCTTTTTTGGACTCGAGGCTGATCACCACTCTGTCAACTATTCCCTCCCCTTCGAAACGCCTTTTACTTCCTCCGCCGTGAACAGCGACCAAGGCCGACTTCGACAACACCGTTGCTATTCATCCGACTAGCGCGGAGGAAGTTGTAACGCTTCGCTAGATCGTGGAAGGAAGTGGACCGCAAGGGAGCAGCAGCGAGTCTGCTCGACTTCGGCTCCGAACGCCAGCGGACCATCCATGGCGACGGGAGGACTTGACGTCGGGAGGATCGTATAATCCAGTAGTGTAGACGCTCGTACGTGCAGCTATACCTTCACGATCCGGGACCGGAGCGGCTACGGTCATAACAATGCCTTCCGTTCCGAAAGGCTGCACATCCTGCCATCTGCCGCAAACCGGTTGCCGCAACCCTTGACAAGCAAGACTCAGAACAAGAGGACATACGGCAAATAAAACTTACGAGAGGACCGATGCTACAGTGTCAATATACGGCGGAGGGCAACGAGCGCGGGAGATACAGAAAACGAAATAATGCTCGAGTAATGCAAGGGTGTGAATGAAGGGGGGCCAGTATGCACACGAATGGAGGGAAGGGGGACGATCAGTAGAAGCCAGTGTACCTGCGGGTGGCGGTATCGAGTCAGATCGGATCCGGACTCTGGAGACACGCTCGGGAGCAAACCGACGCACCGGGTCTTGGCTCCCAGGAGTTGCGAGAAGAGTTCTTGCTCGCGATGCGCTTTCGCCTTGTCCGGCATACCCGCAGGGGGCGGCGAGTCGCCGAGCAGGGTCGAAGCCTTGGGCGTGCTAGCCGAGAAGGCCGACCCTTCGGTCGGAGCGGTTGATGCGGTCGACCCGGTGCTGCTGCTAGTTGTCGACATGGCCGGAACCTCGGCGTCGAGGGTGTCAGGCGGTCGGAGGAGCGGCTGCTCTGGCAAAGGATGCGGGACTGCCGGCGCAGGTATCGCCGGAGAGGGCACCCGGAAGAACGCTTCCAGGAAGCGGGCGTCGTCCATGGCGGCCGCATCCGCCAGCGGAAAGGGCATCTCGATGTCGTTCGAGTCTGGCGGCGCGAGGTACACGGGTAGACTCGCGCTCGGCTGCATGGGCACAGAAGCCTGGGACGAAATCGACGCCCACGGGTCGAAACGAGCGTAGGTCGGGATGTCGAGGCTCGATTCCTGAAAGGCCTGCGACAGCTCGATGGTCGGGTCACTAATACCGTGAGACGGATGTAGCATAAAGGGCTGATTGTAAGTCGGAGCGCTGTCGGAGCGCCACATCTGGGTCGAGAGCGGAAACGCTGGGTCCTGCTGGAATGCCGGCGCGGTGGCGGCTGACGGGCCGGCAAGATGTGCAGGCGGCGAATCATTGCCGAAAAAGATGCGCGCATTGTCGCCGTCAAAAACGTCGGATTCGATCGTCGGTTCAGAAATGAGCCATAAAACTGCGCGGCCGGAGCTTGTCAGGACATGACCGCCTTGACGCGCAAATGACCGCAGCTCACACTGCTTGTCCTCGCGATAGAGATTCTTGAGGACCTGGATGTGACTCGAGACCTGCTTGCGAGTCCGCGTCTTGCCGGTCGTACGGAAGATGTAGTCGCTGATCAACTCGTTCCGCCCGCAGGGCTTGCCGTTGATTAAGAGCTTCCTGCGCCCGAGGCGAGGAAGCAGATGTAATGCTGGAAAGATGGTAATGCGTCAGGACTGCGGGCTTAAGGCGCAGCAATGCTGAGACTGACCGCGGAAAAAGGCGTCGTCGACGTCGGGCGGCCAGACGTTGTCTGCCTCTTTCCCGCTCCCGTAGATGTCACCCGGTGGTCGCAGCGGGGATATGCTCGGGGAGGCATAAGGCGAATGTCTGATCGCGTCTCCGTTCGGTGCCACCCGCTTGCGCCGGGTCGATCCTTTGAGGCTGCGGGAGCCCACGTCGCTGGAAACGCTCCGGGCGAGGGGGCTCGACTCGAGCGCCTGTTGCTGCAGCGAGCCGAAGACGGAATGCGCCGACATGGAGCGGGTCATGCCCGGAGGTGACCCGAAGAGGCTGACCGGCGATGACAGCTGCGGAGCGGGATTGAACACGCGCGGCGAGCCGTAGAGCGCATGACTCTCGGCGGCTCCGGCCGGTATAGACGACGGCAGTGGGTCGACGACGATGTTACCGTCTGCGGTGGACGATCCGGTCGGCGAGACCGGGATCGCTGCGGGAAGGGTCCTTCTCCGCGGGGCGATACGCGGAGCCGGACTGTCGTCCGTGAGGGTCAGTGTGCTCTGCGCGCGAGGCATGCTGACGGCGACGGGGTCCCTGTGTCGACAATCGCCGCGTCTGTGGAGCATATACTGGCTGTCAGCGAGATTGCGAGGCTGCCGGCGGCCGGGCGTGGAGGACCCGACGACGGACCGAACTGCCTGCCTCTCGATGCTTGTCGCCGGCTGGGCGGCCCTCAGCGCTCCGTCGTCTGCTGCAGAGCTGCAGTCCGAGCGAGTACACCGCCGTACGAGCTCGCTCCAGGGCGCGGCGGGCGAGTAGCAGCCAGCTGTGTGCTCGAAAAAGGCGCAAAAGTGCGGGGTCCAGATCTCGGCTTCTTGGAACCCACGATTAGAGGCTTCTATTAAGACCCACACGCCGGCGGATCGGCAGAGCTGCTTCCACCGCACTCGACTCGACAATATAGCGCCCGATCCGCTAAGCTCCAGCCTGACACAGCTCTTCGCCTGAAGAAGAGAAAGTGCTCCACCTTTCGCTTCCCAGATCGCTCTGTCTGCCGTGATGATCCCTCGGCGAATTCAGACGCGTCCGCCGCACGCGTCGCTACACGCCCGCCTCCTTCAGGCCGGCCGGGGACTGGCGAGCACTGCCCGCTCTTGTCCCACTGTCAGCTGCTGAGGGACTTACGCAGAGAGTGACGTTCGCATTCGGCATGCTCTGCGGGCTCGCCTGCCAGCTGTGAGTCGCTCCTATGGGCCTTTGTTGGTCACGTGACCCGTTGAAAGTAATAACACGACTCGTCGACTGGACCGCTCGGGTCTAAGGCATGGGCGCAATCGGCAACGCTGTCTCCGCTAGACATACCCTCATGCTCAGCGAGACCTAACGGGCAGCATACCCTGCTGGAATTGATGGAATTGATGAGACATGCTGCGTCCGTCCGTCCGGCCCCACAAGGCGACTCGAACCATGAAGCCTTCACATCGGCGGCTCTGCGCTCCTATACCGCACCAAACGAGCCCGGCGACATGTCTTCAGCCTCGGCGGATGCCTCCGCCGCACTTGCGCACCCCGCGCTGCTGATACACGCCGACGAGAAGGACGGTCTCGTCATTCGTCCGGTCGACGGCGATGCCAATGCCGCCCGCTTGCGATGGGGTTCGACTAAGCCGGAGGAGATCGCAACGCAGGCTTCGTCACCACAGCGCGGGCTCCAGGTCCACTGTCTCGGGGGCATCCTCTCCGGCTTTCAGGGTACCTCCTGCGCCAGGTCCGCCCGCCTCTCTCATACGATGCTAACTTCTCTGTCGCGCAGACTCTTTCCTCCTCGCAGTGGTCGAGTCTGGAGTCGTCGCCACGCTGCCGGAACCGAGATCGAACGCCCACGCCGGAGTCAGCTCGGCAAAGACCGTCATCGCCATCCCGCTCAGTTCCTTCGAACGCGCCCGGGCGGCTCTCGACAAGCAAATGGAGCGGTTGGAAGGGAAGAAGAGGCGGGCAGATGCTGCTGGCGGGCGGTTCGCGATCCTGAGCCGGAAGTCCGCGCCGGCGTCTGAGACGGACGCAGAGTCGGAGACGGCGTCGGAACCCGACACAGATACCGGGCCCTCTGCGCAGCTTCCCGGCACGGAGCCGCCATCGAAGGACCAGGAGCTCTCGTCCGTACCATCGACCCCCTCCGTCGACGACTGCGGACCCGACTCAAGCCTGAAAGACGTCGCCAGCTCCGCTACGAGCAAACCTGCCGATCCCGAGAGTGCCAGCGCGAAACGGATGAAGCAGTCGCAGCGCGAGCTCGACGCCAAACTCGTCGTCGAGTGCCTGCGCGTCATGACCGGCCTGCTCTTCTCGCACATGACCGACATTACGCGCTCGCTCCAGATCAAGTATGAGCAGGGCGAATGGGCGCAGACTTCCCCTCGTTGGCGGGCGGCGGACCGGCGATACTTCTTCAACGAGCACTTGATGGCGCCCTTTATCCGGGCAGGTGTAAGCTTGGCGGCTACCATCTCCAGCCGATCTGTACCTTACCTTCTCTCCTCTCGCAGCTCGACCCATTTGTTCACGTTCTCGTGCAGGGCTTCGCCGACCAAGTCACAGTTCCCCTCCCGCTCCCGGCCTACATGTCGCTCTCCTCCGGCGCCGCAATACCATCCACGGCGACACATGTCGACATCGACATGACGCTCATCAGCCGTCGCTCGACCGAGCGGCCGGGTCTCCGCTACCAGCGCCGCGGCATCAACGCCGCGGGCGAAGTCGCCAACTTTGTCGAGACCGAGTTCATCATCGGCTGCGAGCGCGAAGGCGCCCGACACTTTGGCGCGTTCGTCCAGACTCGCGGGTCGATTCCGGTGTTTTGGAGTCAGAGCCCGTGGGCGTTGAAGCCGCCGCCGGTGCTCGAACGGACGGCCGAGGAAAGCCGGACGGCGATGCGGAAGCACCTCGACGGGCTGAAGGAGAGGTACGGGCGGCTCGTCCTCGTCAACCTCGCCGAGACCAGCGGCAAGGAAGCGAGCGTCGTCGAGGCATATCGGTCGGGCGTCGACGCGCTCGAGTACAGGGAGGAGGACATCCGGTTCGTCCCCGGTTCTGCATCTCCGGAAGCAGCGACTTTGCGCTGATACAGAGTGTCTGATAGATACGTCTCGTTTGATTTCCATCGCGAGACCAAGGGCTTCAACTATGCACGGATCTCGAATTTGATCGACGACCTGAAGGGCGATCTGGCCGATATGGGGTGAGGAGTCGGGAACTCTCGCGCACTTGCATACCTGTACTGATCGGAAGCTTTGCCCAGCACCTTCTGGGCGACTCCAGACACGAACTTTTCCTCGCAGAACGGAACGTGCAGGGTGAACTGCATCGACTCTCTAGATGTTCGTGATTCATTCTCCAGGATGAGTCCTCCAAGCCCGACGCATTGACAAGCAGGGTGTCGCGCCGCAGCGAACCAACGTCGTCCAAACCGCGATCGCCCGCTGGGTTCTCAACCAACACCTGATCCATCTCGGCATCGCCTCCGGCGAAGGCATGCACGACGATCTCGACCTTGCGTTCAACTGCCTCTGGGCAGACAATGGCGATGCCATATCTAGAGAATACGCGGGGACTTCAGCCCTGAAGGCCGACTTTACGCGGACGGGCAAGCGAGACTGGCGAGGCGCAATGAACGAGTACGTGACTCGGTGCGCTGTCCTTGCGAAGGCGCTGGCAGCTGACAGTCTACCTCGCTGGATTGCCGACGACAGTGCGAGCAACTCGATTACTCGCATCCTTCAGTCCGCCGTGACCGACTTCTTCAAGCAAGCCGCACTCGACTACATCCTCGGCGTGAATTTGAACGCTTTTCAAGACTTTGCCGCACGCCTCGAGACTTCCGACCCCGGCGAGATCGTCCGAATCGCTGCGATCCGGCAGGAGGCGATCGACACGGCCACGCACGAAGTCCTGCCGGATGGCGAAGCGAAGCTGGCCGCGTGGAATCTGCTGTCCCCTTCCGAGATCGACACCGTGCGTCCGAGGAAGGGTGGCAAGTACGAAGAGAAGGTTCTCCTCCTCTCGACCAAAGCGATCTACATCGTCAGCTACGATTATAATCTGCAGAAGGTGCGTCCCTTTCTCTGTTATCCGTCGCACTTGATCAATGTTAACAGCGTCGGACGGAGCCTGCAGGTCACGAGTTACACCCGCATCCCGACCGGCAACATCCTCCAGATCCGGCGCGGCGCCTACATCATCTCCTCGCTCGACGCCGCCGGTCGCGATCCCGATGAGAATTACGGTCTTGCCCTCCGGTACCGCGCCGCGGACACGACCGAGCGCCTCCGGACCTACTCGCTCCGGACGACGTCGATGCGGCAGCGCTCGAAGCTGAAGGAGCTCAGCCTCCCCGCGCAGGCGGCGGCACGGAGCGTCGCTGCGGCTGCGGGGACTCGGCTCGGTGTGGAAACGGGCGTGGGGGAGGGAGAAGAGAGCCACTTTGTCGCGTTCAAGGCGCTCCGAAGGGATGCCGTCAAGGTCTCTTCCTCGGACGGGTCGATGACCGAGCTCCCGACCCGGAGTGGCGTGACGGCGAGGGACACGGTCGCAGAGATAGTCGCACGGATCCAAGAGGAATGCGTCAAGGTCGGCGGCGCGAGCCCCGACGAAAAGGACTTTGTGGTAGAGCAGGATATCATCTCTCTCGCCGAGAGTCGCGCGGCGACTTCCATCGTAGATCGCCTGAGCCACAGCCTGTACAAGGCCATCTGGCTCTGAACCGTAGATGCAGCTGAATCCGAAGACTAGACCAGCCGGGTCGGGACCCTCGAGACGCCCCCGCGCCAGTTCCGCATACCGCTCGCCTTGAGGCTCCGGTCCGTGTGTTCGTGCGCGCGCAAGCCGAGCTCGACGTCCTCGAGTCTGAAGTGGATGCCTGCGCCGAGATCGCCCGCGAGCCCGAGGCCTCCGTTCGGATCGCCCGATCCGGCGGGACCGCCATCGACGCTGGCGCCGGCGCCAAAGGCCGGTTTGGACCCTGCCGCGTCCGGGAGCGGCGCGGAGAAGAGCGAGGTCGGGATCTCGAGGGCGCGCCGCTTTGGTGACGGCGGCGGCTGCGGACCGGCCGGTTTTGAATCGGGGGCGTTGCCGCCGCCTCCTTCGAGGCTTTTCCGCGCGGCGTCCTTGTCCTTGCGCGGAGACGAGCGGCCGTCTCCCCCATGTGGGGAAGAGTCTGCTGCACTCGAGTCGGCCTTTGCTGCCCCTTCTTTCGGGCTCGCCCCCGCCTGCGGATCCCCCTCGCCCCTCTCCCGCTCCGCCTCCGCCTCGGCCTCGTCCCGCGCGCGTTTCTTCCCCTCGCGTACCGCGCGTCGCTTCTCCTTCTCGTCCCGTTCCCGCTTCATAGCGTCGGTCGAGCGTTTGTGGGCGATGCCGGCCTCGCACAGGGCGCGGACGGACTCGTACGCGAGGAAGCCCAGCGAGTCGAGGACTTCGTCCTGCGCGGCGGCGGCGTCGAGCACGGCCGGCAGGGCGACAAAGTCCCGAAACTTCTTGTCTGAGGCAAGGGTCGGAGTCAGTCGGGGTTCAAAGTGGACGGTTACGGGAGATGCGACGGACTTTTGCGAAAGACAAAGGAGGCTTGTCGCGCTTGCGAGTACTGTTCGTACTCTTCCCGGCTCATTCGGCTTGTCAGCGCGTCGAGGTCCTGTGCCAGGCGCGCACAAAGCTCGTGGTCAGTTGGAAGATGCCGCAGTACCTCACAGTCGTGCGCTCGTGAACGCACCTTGAGCCTTTTCTGGTTGGCCTCGAATGCATCCGCCTCGTCGTCTTCTGGCTCGCTGTCGGCGCCGTCCAAGACGTCGGCCCACGTTCCCTCGAGGGTCCACGGGGTCCGGACGGGCGTCTTGTCGACCTTGAGGGACCGGTCCGAGACGGGTTCCTCGATGGCGTCGATCGCGTCGTCGTCGTTGATGCCGCCTCCGCCCGTCCCGGGTGCGCTGCTCGCAACGACTCCGCCGGCCTGGTCGAGTTCGCGCATTTTTTTGCGGACGTCTTTCCAGCTGAGGTAGGTGCGGAGGCGGGTGAGGCGGGGGCGGTCGTGGCGGAGGAGGAAGACGAGGTCGTCGACGGCGATGGCCTTGGCCTGCCTGCGGAGGGCATGTGCACGCGCCTGCATGACCTGCGAGCAGCGATCTTGCGTGTCAGTATGCTCCCAACAGCGAATGACGGGGTCCGGTCTAGGGTCACGCACGAGCTGCTGGAGGTGGTTCCGGACTGCGTCTTCGATGTACTGGGTGAGGGCCTCGTCCGGGTCGCGTACGGCGCAGAGGGCGAGGAGCATGACGGCAATCTCTGGCTGGTACACGTGCCGCGGCTTGAGTGCGCCCGGACCAGACGACAGCAGCGACGACATCGCGAGGCGGACAGGCGGAGTAGGCCTATGGAGAGGCCTAGCGACTATAGCGATTGAAGCAGGGCGCGGTAAGGTAGTTCAGGCAGCCAGTAATGCCTTCTGCAGGGTGTATACGGTGCTGTACGGCGTAGAGCGTGAGGCTGACCTGCTCTCCTCCGAGTCTGGCTGAAGTCGAAAGTCGACTCCAACCTCTCTTCGCCCTCTACGCTCGCCTTACGAGCTCCAGAATGCCTCCGAAGCGCCCAGCGACGACTCTGACGTCCGACCAGCCCACGTGAGCCTCTGTAGCGCGTGTACAGCGCCTGATCTCTCGCTGACCTGGGCGCTGCCCCACCGGCACTCACTCGCGCTCCAACTCAGCGACCGCGCCGCCGCAGCCGCTGCAGCCACCCAGGCAAGCACCAGCGCAGCCGGAGCAGGCGGCAAACGCACCCGCTTCGCCCCGAACAACGCCGAGGCCGTAGCCGACGCCGGCGTCGACGACCTCGAACTCGACCTCGACCAGGGGGCGGGCGGCGCACAACGGAAAAAGAACCGCGTACAGACAGACGGCTACGACTCGGACTCGTCCGCCGGCTCCGATGCAGAGGGCGGGTTCGGCGGCGCGGGCGGAGGCAGGGCTGGACGCGGAGGCGGATCCGGGGGTCAGGCCGCCGAACCTGAACGCGATGAGGAAGAGGACGAGGACATGTTTGGCGGCAGCGGGACCGCAAAGGACACTGGACTCGACGTCAAGGGCAAAAAGAAGGAAAAGGAGTTCCTCGAGATGGGCGACATCGAGGGTCAAGAGTTCACCAAGCGCGACGACGACGACGCCGACCCGGACGACGATGACGACGACGACGACGAGGGCGGCGCCGGAAACTATGATCTCGAGGAGGACTATCTGCCCGAGGACGACGAGGCCAATGCCGACGAGGCCCCGCGCGGCAGGCGGTCCAAGAAGGGCATGGGCTACACCCTCTCGTGCGTCTTGTCCCCCTCTCGGAGGTAGCCCCACCTTGTATTGCCCACTGACTATACTTCACCTCCCGCGCAGCTCGTTCAACATGAAGGAGGAGCTCGCCGAGGGCAGGTTCACCGCGGACGGAACCTACACCGCCAACGCGAAAGACCCCCTCGAAGACCACGACGCCTGGCTCTCGGGCGTCTCGAAGCGCTCGATCCGCGCCGCCCGCGAGGCGAAAGAGCGCATGGATGCCCGCCAGCGCGAGCGCGAAGCCGAAGAGGCCCGCAGCGACGAGCAGTTGACTCAGCTCCGCGACGATTGCATGATCGGACTCCTCTCGCTCGTTCGGCCCGGCGAGACGGTCGCGCGCGCATTGACCCGCCTCGGGAACGCCAAGAAGCGCGTAGACGCCCGCGCAGCCGAGTCTCCAGCCTCGGAGGGCAAGGGCAAGGGCAAGGCGGATGGGATGGACCTCGACGAAAACGACCTCGCCTCCCGCAGCTCCTCCGCCTCGGCCTCGGCCCGCTACACCAAGAAGATCGACCGCCTGACGCACTTTGCCTCGACTCTCCTCTCCGCGCACGGCGAACTCGAGATCTACGACCAGTCGCACGAGGACATCATCCAGACCCTGAAGGCGGAAGGCGCCGTCCGCCGCGACTGGGTCCCGCCCGCCGATCCGGACCTCGAACTCGAGGCCGCGGAGGAAGCGGCGCAGGCGCGGGCGGACGCTCAGGCCAAGGCGGACGAGGAGGCCGCCGCCGCCGCCGCGTCCCGCAGCGGCAGGTCGCGCGTCGTGATCGCTCGCCCAACCGCGTACGCGGGTAATAACGGGTCCGCCGCGGGTCCGACAGCAGCGACGACGCCGCAGTACTCTTACAAGTGGCGATCGCCGCCGCCGGGACAGCCGGCCGATAAGGAGTACGGGCCGTACGATCGCGCGACGCTCGAGGGCTGGATCGCCGGCGGCTACTTTGGCGGACCCGATGCAGAGCGGATCTGGGTTCGGACTCAAGGCGGAGGTGGCGGCGGGGGCGACCAGCAGCAGGGGTGGCGCGCGTGGAAAGAGGTCCTCTCGTGATTCACTGTCCTCATCCCCGTAGACCTCGAGGTTCGGGGGAAACTCGATAATTGGATGCAGCGATAAATAGGATGGGCTTTGTACACATGCGAGAAAAATATTCCGACATGCAAGAGGAGTAGGAGCGCATGCAACGACAGGGCGAAGGGAGCGGCAGGGTGAGGGGCCGGCGCCACTGGCGACCGGCTAGGCGCGGTGACGGGGAAGGAACGGCACAGGCGGGGGCAGCTCTTCGAACCCGCGACGGAAGAGCGGTGCTTTGAACGACGCCATGCTGTCCGCGCGCTTCAAGTTGAATTCGCTCGGCGCGACGGACGAAGCCGTCGAGTCCGCGCGAGACAGGCCCGCCGAATCTTTGTCCCGCGCACGCGCCGATACCGACCCCGCTCCGGTCTGCGTCGCGAGGCGAGTTAAGGCCGACTGGCGCGACTCGAGCGCCGCAACTTTGACTTTGACAACGGGAGGCGCGATCGGTTTGCGCGGCGAGGAGGGCGCCCTGCGAGAGGCGCCGTGCAAGTCCACCATCGACCGGGTGGCGCGGAGGGCAGGAGAGACGACGGGAGCGAGGACTCGCCGGGGCACATCGTGCAGCTCGTCTTCCTCCTCCGGAGTCGGAGCTAGCGGCGACGAATGCATCGGGTCCGGAGCAAAGGTGGCCGTCGTCCCCGAGGCCAGAACCGGCGAGACTTGCGGCGAGGCCAGCGACGGACTCCGCGCCAGCGTCCGCGAGCTGCCTGGACTCGAGGAAGCTCCGGCGACGCTGCGGAGCGAATGCGCCGAAGATGCCTTGCGGAGCATCCCGGGACTGCGCTTCAGCGACGTCCCCGAAGGGACCTTCCGCAGCGCCGTTCTGGATGTGGCTGGGTCGTCGGTGGAGCTGTTGGAATCGTTTCGTACCATCGAAGCAGCAGCCGGGGGCATGGGCAACGGCCGAGCTGGGCGATTCGGGCGTGTTCCAGAGGAATCTCCTCTGACAGACGCGACCTGCTCGGCGCCAACTTTGATCGGTGACGTCGGGGTAGCAAAAGCGTACTTCTCCGGCGTCTGAGTTTGCCGCTGAGTTGCCTTCGCCTTGACCGGCGACTGCGGCTTCTCACCTCTCGTCGCCGCCTGGAACGCACGGAACGGGGTCGGCGGCGTGACCCGCACGTGCAGGGCATGCGTCGGTGTCGCGAGGAGCGCATCGGTGAGAGCGTCGCGCCCGTCGCCCCCTGCTTCGCCGGAGACCACGAGCCTTGCGAGCCCCTCCGCGGCCGCCGCTGGGGGTGGCGAAGCAGGAAGGTAGGACGGAACGTCGCCGCCCTCGTTGAAGGCGTCGAAATCGTCAAGATCGTCGAGCTGGATCCCGAGGCCGTCGCCGCCTACGATCGCGCCCACTGACGGCAGGCGCTGCGCGCCAGCGAGGAAGAGGTCGTGGGCTGCCTCGTCGTTCGACCCCGATCGTTTCGGGGCAGGCTCACCCGGAGAGGAGCGAGGACTGTTCCGCCGCGCGGTTGCAGACGCAATGGCGCCCGAAATGCACTGAAGGGACATCTGGTGCCGGAGCTGTCGCTGCCGAGCGCGTTCGAGGATTGCCTGCTGCTGCTGAGAGTTCTCCGGCACATCGTGCAGCCCCACAGACGGAGCCTCGCTATGCTCGATGTGCTGGACTCGGTGTCCACGAGGATCGTCGACGACGGGCGCATCCCGCGGCAAGTCGATCGTCTGGATGGACTCGAGAGAAGGGACGCGAGACAGGGCCGGTGCCTTCTGACAGGACATCGGGTGAATCCCGTCGAGGTCGTCCAGGCGGAGCGAGTCCATGCTCGACATCCGCATAGGGGCGGCGCGACTCTGGCGTTCCGTTGCATCCTTGGGCATCGAATCCCAGGTCCGGCCGACGTGGCCAGGCGGCGGGTCGAGGGAGACAAAGTTGATGATCTCGAGGGGCACCTCTGCCGAGACGTCCGCCGCGAGGGAAGCGCTGGCCGCAACGCGGAGCACGTAGGAGACCTCGAAGTGCCGCCCACGATGCAAGGTCAGGGCATCGGGCTGCGAGAGTGAAGACTCAGTATGGCAAGTAAGCTCGGCAGCCTGAGCTGAGCACTGACCGGGATGACAATCGTCGGAGAAAAGCTCGCCGAAGTTCCCGCCTCGACGCCGAGCCACGTCCCCTTGGCGGTCGGCCCGCTCGAGCTCTTCTTGCCGAGCTCGAGATTCGCCTCGGCGATCCTCTTGGTGACCGACTGGATCATCTGGCCAGAAGCGGCGTCTTTCCCCGTCAAGGCGGCGCGATTCCCGTCGGTGCGGCCACCTGATCGATACGTCGCCGTCGTCCGAATAAGCGAGAGATTGAGGGTCTTAATCTGCATCGGAGGACCATCCTGAGTAATTGCACAACCCCGCTCGTTCTCATCGGACTCACCTTCTTGTTTGAGCCGTTCTCGACTGTCACATCGACGTAGCAGCGCTGGCCTGCGACCCAGGTTCGGCGGTGGATCGAGGCCCGTACGAGGACCTGACCGGAACCGCCCATGAAAAGAGACTTGGAAGTCTCGCCCGATAACGGCTGCAATGCGGGCGCGAGCGCGAGTGCCGGGTCGAGATACGGAAAGACGTCGAGATCGCGATAGAAATGCGCGATCGAACGGTTCGTTCCTGTCTGCGACTTGAGCTTGATCGAGCTGCGTATCGTGAGAGTCAGCAATCTGAAAGATAATATGGGAAAGTATGTCTGCAAATACGCACACAATGGCGATGTAGCGGACGACGCCAGACTTGCCCTTCCACGGCCCTTTCGCCCCAGCCCCCGCTGGAAGCATCATGCCCACGGGCATACTGTGCTGCCCGAGCTTGGCTCGATGGAAGCCCTCGTCGTCCGCTGCCGAAGCGAAACATGGCAAAGGGTGGGAGTGGCCGGACGGGAGCTCGGAAGATTCGATCGTCGCCGCATGGTGGAAAAAGATGAAGCGGCCTTCGCCGGACGAAAGTTCTGCTCGTGAGAGGGATGGTGAGTGAACGTTCGAGGCCGTAGAGAACGCCCTCGACGAACCTTCGAAACCGACGACCCGTAACTTGGGCTTGCCGAGCCAAAGCTCGCCTTCTCGGTCGCGAGGATGCCGCACGCGCACCTCGAGCTTTCCTCTGAGCCACCCGCCCTCGACGACGAGAGGGGTTTCAAGCATGAGGTCGAGCTCCACCCGCGCCTGACTGCTGCTCTTTGCCTGCTCGAGGACGGCGGGTGACGGAGCAGACGTGGCCCCGAGATTTCCGACTTGGCGGTTCGCGACGGGAGCGGCGTGGTCTCCGAAAGCGCCGAACCGATGCGATGGCATCAGTAGCTGGTCGAGGTCCTTTCGCCGCCTGACTGTGCTGGCGTCGGTCGTGAGCAGCGTAGGCTGTCGTCGCAGCTTCGCCTGGGCCTCGTCGCCCGCAGCCCCCTCCGAGTGCGCGCTTCGAGCAGCAACCGGCGCTACCGAGATCCTCGGTTCTTCGCAGCCGCCCGCTTCGGTATCGGGCTCGGATCCCGCCGCAGTCGAAGCGGGGTGGATCGCCTCGCGCTCTGCGAGCATGCGGAGTTCGTAGGCGGAAAGCGACCGCGATCGCGTACGC
Source organism: Rhodotorula sphaerocarpa (assembly GCA_024713535.1). Classification (NCBI taxonomy): domain Eukaryota; kingdom Fungi; phylum Basidiomycota; class Microbotryomycetes; order Sporidiobolales; family Sporidiobolaceae; genus Rhodotorula; species Rhodotorula sphaerocarpa. The sequence continues at coordinate 571,751 of JANIBP010000009.1, read as the reverse complement.
GACGGAGAGGCCGGTTCTTCATGCGAGAGCCGACGGCGGCGCGGACGACCCTCCGACTGCCTCATCTTCTGTCGGGCCGGAGGCACTTCCACGTCCTGGTCGTCCGAAGGCTCCGACCCTTGGCGCTGTAGTGCTGCGGCGCTGCTCAGGGCACTCCTGTCAGGAGAATGCCTGGCGACGGTCTCTTCTCTGCGTCCCATCGGTTCGCTTGAGAGCGCAGCCTCGACCTGCGATTGCCGGAGGTCGACCATGGAATGGGGCCGCCCGAGGTGCCGACGATCTGCGAGGAACGCCGGCATGCGAGACGGACGACGTTGTTCCTGAGCCTTCTCAGGCGTTCGTTCTGCCCGTGGCTGCCGCGGCACATCCCGATGGGAGACAGCATGCGTCCGCGAGGAGTAGACCGTGTTGTCGTGACGGATCGGATAACGCGGCTGCGGTGGTCCTGCCGCGAGGGGAAAGACGGGATAGGCGCCTGATTCGGTAGACGACGGTAACGATGCCATGGACATAGGTGAGAAGGGTCGGGACGAGGCCGAGGTCGAGTCGGAGGGGGCGGACATGTTCAAGTCGCTCAGCGGCGAGAGGTGGTCGACGTCGTAGGGTAGGCAGCTCTCCAAGCCGCTCATGACTTCGGGCATGCCGGTCGCGATTCGGACCTGCTTGCCGTACGCGTACGGAGCCCGCCTGTGGTCCTCGTAGGAAGGATACGGCTGCGCCGAGGCGTACTGGCGAAGGCCGGCGTCATGCGAGACAGCGTGCCGCAACGGCCGCAGATGCGCGAGCTGCGGGTGGAGCCCAGCATGAAGCATATCGCCGTGGTTGCTTGCGCGCGGCTGCTGTCGACGCGAAACCGGCAAGTCGTGCTGCAGCTGTTGGTGCTCGAAGGAGATGCCGAGCCCTGCGCCGCCGTGCGCCTCCATCGTCGCACGTCGCGTCCGTTCTTAGGAGTCGGTAGATACGTCGAACACAGCGTAATGTAGCCGCAGCGAGAGTGAGGGCGGCAGAGGCGGGCGAGGTGGGGAGAACAGCGCGCGAGCGAGAAGTTGAACGATCGTCTATTCCGCGCCTCGGCTGCGGACAATACTCGTAATACCTCGTCTCGAAAGCATTACTCATCGACGCAGGGACGAAGCTCGAGATTCCTCCTCAGGGAACAGTCGTCTCCATGGGCCCAGTCCGCGAGGTCTCGTCCTGCTCCGCCAAACTCCGAGCAATCCGCTCGTCTTCCTCCAGTCCCTGCCGTCGCTCCGCATCCTCTTCCTCCCTCATCTTCCGCGCGAACTCTGCATCCGCGTCCTCCCTCGCCTTCCGTTCCTCCTCCTCCCGCCGCCGGTCCTCCTCCCGCAGCTGCCGCACAAAGGCCTCGTCCGCCTGTTCCCGCTCCCGCAGCTGCCGCGCCTCTTCTGCCTGCTCCTCCTCGAGCAAGCGCTGGACGAGCGCCTCGTCCTCTGCCCTGCGAGCTTCGATCCGGAGGCGCTCCGCTTCTTCGGCCTCAGCTGCGAGTCGCGCAGCGATCGCCGCGTCCTCTTGCTCCTGCCGGATCCGCGCTTCCCGCGCCCGCTGCGACGCCCGGATCGCTTCGAGCCGTTCCTGCTCGAGGCGCTGCTGCCGCGCCTCTTGCACCTGCCGCCGCGCTTCGGCCTGCTGCAGCCGTACTGCCTCGTCCCGTTCGAGCCGAGCCCGTCGCGAGCGTTCCTCCTCCTCGCGCCGCCTGAACTCCTCGAGACGTTCTGCCGCGGTGCCGTCGCTCGTGCCCGCGTGCGGTCTAGTCTGCTCGAACGAGCCTCGATGTGAGCCGGCCGCGGGGAAAGCGCCTGGGAAGGACGGGCCATCTCCTTGCGGCGCGGCGCCGTAAGCTGGTGGTGGTGCGGCTGCGACGAGCGAGCCGGCCGCCTGAGACTCTGCCGCCTCTCGTCGTTTTGCATCAAGCGGTGACTCGCCAGGCGTACGACCGATACCATCCGGTGTGGACGGTAACGGGCGATGCGCTGACCCTGGTCGAGAGGGGGCAGAAAAGGTCGAGTCTGAATTTCGCGGCGAGGCGCTCGCCGGACGGGGCGGAACCGGTGGGGGTGCAGATCGAAGAGTCATCGCTTCAAGCCGAGGAGGCAATGAGGCCGCTCCGGTCGCGATCGGTCCCGGTGCTTCGGTGAACAGGCTTGCAGCGCGGGGCGCTTCGAGCGGGCTGGGCGTGCGAACGACTCCGGGAAAAGCAGTCGTGGCCGGAGCGGTCGATTCGAAGCTCGTGCCGACGTCAGGTGAAGGCGAAGTCTCCGGCGGTGTGAGCAGGTCGTCCTTCGGCGGTAGCGGCGGCGAACGGCTCGGAGCGGTACGAGCAAAGTCCAGCCCAGGGTCTCGCCGAGGTCGGGGGACAAACTGGATCCCTTCCACGGTCGCAGGACCGGCCTCCGCGGTCCCCGGTCCGAGGCTCGAAGAGGAGGCGGCCGGAACGAGCTCCGGCGGAAGAGATTGCGAAACGGCCGGATCTTGGATCTGCAGCAGATTTTGAGAGTCAAAGATAGGTCTGCCTAGATACTCTCAGACCGCTTACGTCTTGGCGGGGATACCAGGTCAGCTCGAGATAGACCTCGCCGCGGTACTTGCCGTCCTGTTTGACCGCCACCCACTCTGCGTGTCCCACCCTCGTCAGCCCGTCGCAACCGCCCGGCGGACGACGCTCGAATAAAGCTAGTCCGCGCGTCACGTCGAGAAGATCCCCCGACTCACCGTCGTATTCGGTCCAGGATCCGTCGAGGAGCACCTTCGCTTCTCCGATGAGCTCGTCGTCCCCTTCCCGCTCTTGCCGCATAGCCCGCACATGAAGAAACTGTTGCGTCTCGCCTGCGACGGCGAAGACCGGTATCCGGAACTCTTCGTCCCATGCTGATGATGTGAGGGAGGTCAGACTCATTCGCAAGTCTTGCCGCCTCTCTGACCGGACTATTCCGGAGGGTTAGTCCGAGGCCCTCAGACTCACATGGCTGCTGCCCCCCGTCAGGCTCCAAGCGCGTCCTCGCCCGCTCAGAATTGCTGACCTCGACTTCAACGAACGGGTCCTGCTTCGAAAAGTGGTGCGGGTCGTGCAGGTGTTGGGCTTTGAGGACGACGACGACGAGCAGGCCGATCTCGGTCCGTTCCGGTCGGGTAGATTCCATCCTGGGCTACGGCTCCGGCCGTATAGACGCTACTAATGGCCGCGCGGAGCTTGTCTCGGACCGAAGCGGCGCTGCCGCAGACCAATGCGCGAATCGGGCGACAACAGCTCTAGCGGACCGCACAGCCAGCGGAGGGGCTAGAGAGAGGCTGCTCGGAAGCTTTGCGAGCGTAGGCTGGCGAGCAGGGAGTGTGTAGAAGGAACACAAGGTCGTCGTCCGTCGAGAACGGTGACGGGGGTGGCGGTGCACCTCTCTCATCGGCCTAGACGACATTCTCAGATTGTCTGCCCATCCCGCACGGTGATGTTTCTCGCGACTTGTGAAGTTAAAGATTGTGGGATCGTCCGGCGAGCGCAGGCGAGGCGGAACGGGATTTGCAGCGTTATCATTGCGCCACCAACCTCACGGCTGCCCGCTCCGGAGTTCCCGCTCGGTCAGCTCAAAGACGTGTTTGAGGCGTTCCCGGACAGTGTCCTCGATGCCGTCCTCCTCGTGTCCTTCTCGAGCGTCGTCGTCCTCGGATCCGTCGTCCGTCGCCATCGCGCCGCTCCGCTGCCCTGGCGGAACAATGGGCTCGCCCTCCTCCTCGCTGAGCGGGTACTCTGCATCCGGATCGAAGCCTTTCCGTTGTCCGACAACCGGCGTAGCGCCATCCTGCAGCGTGATCTCGCCGTCGTGCAGGGCCGGAGGCGGGACTTGGTAGTGGATCTCGAAGCCTCCGTCTGGGCTCGGAGGATCGACGACGGCGTTCGGTAACCGCTCGCGTTGCGGTTCTGCGGCTGCGGAAGGGGACCGCTCGATCACGGCGACCTCTTCAAAGTCCGCGTCGTCGTCGTCGTCGTCGTCGGCCCCTCGCTCATCCTCGATCCCGCTCATCGCGTCCGATTCGCCTCCAGCGCTCGGTGTAGTGGCCAAGTCGGTGACCGTGTCGACAGACATGTCCGTCTCAGCGTCGCTCGTGTCTGCCGCCATGTCCGAGACCGTCGACGCCGTGCTCGTAGGCCGTCGCCGGTTCGGAGCGTTCGATGTTTGATCCGGTATCGGAGGTATGAGGTCCGGCCGCTGGCGGTGCTGCAGCATCTCCAAGAACGGGTCGTTCTCGAGCGGCACAAACTGCGGCAACCCGAGCGATAGGGCGAGGACGCCGCGGATCTGCTTGATGAGGCTTTCGAGCCGCGCGCGGTCGGTCGTGCGCATGGTCCTGCCGGCACTGACAGCCTCGGCACTCGTCTCTGTCTCTTCAGACGGCTCAGACGGCCCCGCTGCGCCAGTGGACGAGTCCCAGTCGTCGCCTCGGAGGACGGCGACCCACCCGCGGTCGAAGCGGGCGAGGACATCGAAAAGCTGATCGAGTGTCTCATCGAGGAGAGTGTAGCCGTCGAGTGCGGGTGCAATGAACGAGGTCAGGTTAAGGTAGTAGGCGATGCGGAGGGCGGCGGAGGGAGGCACGGCAGGAATGGTCAGGATGAAGGCGTGCAGGGGCAGGAGCTGCGGCAGGGGACGGGCGTCAGTCGGCTCTTTCATCAGGGGTCGTTGAGCTCTGTCGTCGCCCAGAAAGTGCTCACGGCGTCGAGAAAGGAGCGCAGGTCGGGGGTTCTCGAGGTTCCCGAGTGTCGGGACTCGAAGGCGCCGCTCAGGCGATAGAGCTCGTCGTCGAGGTAGCGCACCAGCCGGGACTCTTGCCCGGTCGTCAGTGCCTTCCGCTGCCCCATGGCTTGCGTATAAGGCGAGGATCCGGAGAGACTGTAATGTGGGGGCAGCCCGCAGCGAGGCGCCCAGGAGGCGATGACGTGTCACTTGGCCGCGCGAGGATTTTCGGCCCGCAGCTCGAGTCGAGTCGGCGGAGAAGGCGAGCACAGCAGGACAGCGGCTCAGGCACGCCTTTAGAGCCACAGACAGAGCCTTAGGACCGCCCCACGTATGGCCAAGAGCAGCAAGAGCAAGGCTGCTAGCCCGGCGAAGCGCGCCGCGTCGCCGTCTGCCTCGCCGTCGAGCTCTGCGTCGCCCGCACCTTCTCCGAAACGTGCAGCCGCAGCCGATTCGGACGATTCAGACTCCAGCAGGGATAGCTCAGCGTCGCCGGAACCGGTCGAACCAGCGGCAGCAGCAGCGGCGGGGAACGCGTTCGAGCAGCAGCGACCAGTCGACCCCGAAGCACTGTCCGTACCCCTTCGCTTACAACTTACAACTGACTGTGCACCCAGACTGATCCCTTTCATCCGTACAATCAGCAAATACTCTCCACCAGAGGGCTACAAAGCCGTCAAGGCGACCGCAGCAGCAAATGGCATCGACTGGGACGAGATCAAGGATGACCCCGACCTCGAACTATGGACCGTCAGGGTCCCTGCCGGAGTGCGTCCCAGACCCGCATGCACACTCCCGTGCAGGTTTTAACGAGCCTCTTCACGCCCCGCAGGTCAAGGTGAAGCACCTCGACGGTCTGACGCTCACGCTTCCGGAAGGCGACCTCGCCGACCCCGTCCAGCCAATCGGACACTTCACCGCCAAGAAGGCCGAGTACGACGTGCATCTCGCAAGCGCAGGCGCGAGCGAGGCCGCTTCGGCCAAGAACAACAAGCGGAAACGGACTGATGCGGATGAGGCGGGCGAGAGCGCCGCCGGAGAGCTCCAGGCGCTCGTGCCGCTGCTGCCCCGAAAGTCGCAGGGCAACAAGCTCTATCAAGGCGAGTCTCCAGTAAATTCAACTCGGCCGGATCTCCGATGTTCGGGAACTGATCCGCGTTCCGTCCCCTTCCCGTCCCGCCCCTGCAGCCCCTCGCCCGGTCTCTCGGACCCTGACCATCACCCGCGCCATGCCCGCCTCAGTCGTCGCCTCCACCGCGGCCCTCCTCTCCCACAACGACGGCCACTCGACCTTGATCCAATCGCAGCCGTCCCCCGTCCCCGGCGCAATTCTCTCCGCCGAAGAACTCCTCAACCCGGACCTCGCCGCCGCGCGGAAGCGCCAAGTCCGCGGTGACGCCGAGCGCGTCCAGCCGAGCGAGTTGCTCAAGGAGCGGATGGACGCGTTTGCGGGGTTGGGCGCGCAGGGTGGGAAGGGGCAGTTCCACAACCCGATGGAACCGATCGTCATCGTCGAGCGGGAAGCGCCGTTCGACCTCGGCGCGGTGGCCGCCGATGCGGACGAAGCCGCCGCAGCGGAGGAGGGCGAGGCCGGCGACGTCGACATGGGAGAGGGGACGGAAGAGGCCGCACAGGCGGAAGAGAAGCAGCGCAAGAAGGAGAAGAAACGGAGCAAGGCCAAGGAGGACGGGGCGTCCCCGAAGAAGAAGAAAAAGGTCAAAGCCGAGGCATGAGCGGCTCCTTTGTCCTTGCAACGGATATCTTCCAACCCAACTGGGCACTCTCGAGTCGAGTGCGTCAGAAAGCATTGCGGTATTTGCAGGTTGTCTGAGCCAGAGACACCACGCTAGACGTCGTTGTACTCGATGATCGTCTCGTGCTTCTTGGCCTGGAGAAAGCGAGACAAGGTAAGCGAGCTGCCCGAGGCGAGAATGCGAAGCAAGGGAAGGAAAGGAGACGAACCTCCTGCAACTTGCGCGCGCCCTTGATAAAGTCCTCCTGGGTGCAGTAGTCACGCTCATCCCTGACGTTGCGATACCTAGTCAGCATCGGTGCAAGTCGCGACTTTCTGCCTCAACAAGGGAGGGACCAACCTGATCGCAAACATGCCCGCCTCGGTCGTCACGTTCCGCAAATCCGCACCGTTGAACGTCTCCGTGAGCTTGACGATCGCATCGTAGTCAATCTCGCCGTGTTTCCGGATCGGACCCGCGTGGATCTTGAGGATCTCGGCGCGAGCGACCTCGTTCGGGAGCGGGATCTCGATCTTGCGGTCGATACGACCGGGTCGCATCAGGGCCGGGTCGAGCGTGTCGGGCTACCAAGCCAGAGGGTCAGTCCGAGTGCTCGTAGTGATAAGTACGCCGCGGCGGACTCACGCGGTTGGTCGCGAAGATGACCTTGGTCTTGCCGAGGTGGTCGAAACTGCATACCCAAAAAAACGCTTCAGTTTGCGTCCATTTTAGTGAGCACATCGTGATTGGCGCACCCGTCAAGCTGGTTCAAAAGCTCCATGAGTGTGCGCTGAATCTCGCGATCCGCAGACGTGCCCTCCGAGAAACGTCGACCACCGATGGCGTCAATCTCGTCGATGAACTGCGGTAGGAGAATCGTCAGCGTGCGACAGAGGGACCTGCGCTCGCAGAAAGATACGCACAATCAAGCAAGGCTCGTGCTCCTTGGCATACGCAAACATCTCTCGGACGACTCGTGCAGACTCGCCGATGTACTTGTCGACGATCGCGGACGCGACGACCTTGAGGAAGTTGGTCGAGAGCGTCGCGGCGACCGCACGTGCCAGTAGGGTCTTTCCGGTTCCGGGCGGTCCGTACAGCAGGACACCCTTCGGAGGCTTGATGCCAACGCGCGCAAACAGCTCTGGGTTCATGAGCGGGAGCTCGATGACCTGTGTCCCTCTCACACTGTCAGTTGCTGGTATTGGAACATCGACTGGAGGCTCGACGCACCTCTCGCAGTTCCCGGATCTGGTCGCTGAGGCCACCGATGCCGGCGAAACTCGCTCCATTCGGGTCCTCCATCGTCATGTTGTACACCAGCGGGTCGACCTCACGCGGCAGGACGCTGTCCGGGGCACACAGATCGTCAGTCTCGATCATCTTCGATAGTTCTGAGCAGCGAAAGCGCTGCACGCACCGCATGATGGTCAGAGTCGTCATGTCGAGGGACACGCGGACGCCCATCTTGAGCTTGTCCCGTTGCACCGCGCTCCTGCATCCGACGACATAGCGGGGTCCTGACGAAGCCTTGACGATGACTGCATGGTGCGGGCACTTGTCAGCTTTCCTCGGGGAGACGTGAGGGCGGCATGGAGAGGACGTGCATCGCTCCTCGTCAAGCTGCTTCAGGACCTCGCCGACGATCTGCCCGACCGATTGGAGCGCCTTGATGTCGTCTTCCGACTTGTCAAAGTCCCGCTCGAGGTCGCGCAGGGACAGGCGGACTGTTACAGGCGGAAGCGGGCGCGGAGGGTGTCATCAGTCGTCATGCCGGCTGGGACCGCGACGAGAGCGCAGGGGACTGACTCTTCTTGAGGTTGGTGTCGAGCTCCTCGTGCTCCTTGAGCTTCTGCAGGCGTGTATGGCTTGTCAGTCAGCGTACGGCGTCGTTGAGGCGAGCGAGGCGAGTGGAGCGGCGAGCGACAAGAAGGCCGGAAAGGAAGACTCGCCTTGCGGTACGCGGCGAGCGCCTCCTGCTTGGCAGGCTCGTACTGTGCAGTCGACGTGCTTGCTTCAGCCATGCTTGCGGTGCTCGCAGTGGACAGAGCGTGACAGTGCGGTGCAGTCTCCCAGATTGACCGGGGCCGCGTCGTCCCTCAAGAGACCCTTTTCACTGCTTATTGACTGGACAAGATGGGTCATGAATCGAAGTAGTGTCCTGTTGCAAGATGGTAGGTGCATCGCACACACCCAGAAAATTTGGTCCGCCGGGTACTGCATAGTCGGTCAGGGGTTTCGCAATACCCGCCTCTACAACGCTTTCAGACCAACAGGCCTTTGCAGATAAAGTACTCGTTCAAGCGCTCACCGCCTCTCGGTGACGATCAGTCACGGCACTCCGGACTCCTCCATCTTCGCTTCAGCCTCTGACTCCCCGTCGACCGGTTCTCCTCCTTCGGCTTCCTGCCCCTGCCCCTCATTCGCTTCCCCGGCTGCCGCGCCTGTATCTTCCTGCCCCTCCATGTCATCTGATCCGTCTTCGCTGACAACATTGGCGGAAGCCGTTCCGGGAGGCGGCGGGAAGTACGCCGGAACGACTTCGAGGTCTGCGCGCGCGAAGATCCGCGACTTTGTCGTCAGCCCTCGGTGACCCGAGAGGTAGATGGGAGGGCGGAACGGCCTACAGGCGTTGACGTCGAGCTGGCGGAAGACGCAGAAGAGGACGTGGTCGATCTGTTTCAGGGCAAGCAAGCGCGTCAGCTGGCAGTCGTCAGGGGCGGTCCAATCAGTGGGTCCGTCCGGAATGGCCGTCGAGATTAGGCGCTCGCCTTTGTAGCGTACCTTACTGCCGTTCTCGCCCTCGAGGTACTTGCGGACCTCGTCGCAAGCGACCGTCGCGGCCGCGAGAATCGGATAGCCGTACCTGGCCAACGCGCTCGGCGTCAGTCCCGTTCCAAATAGGGACGCGCGGGCAGCGTTTCAGTTGCCTCCAAACAAGGAGACAAAAGACTCACACTCCTGTGCTGATTCCCGAGAACGCCACCGAGCGGAGTCCGTTCTCGACGCACAGGTCGAGCGTCGTCTTGTAACAGCTCCGGAGCTGTCTCTCGCACTCTGCCTTGCGTCCGCGGGCATAGATCGGCCCGACTGTGTGCGCAATATGCTGCGCCGGCAGCCGGTGACCCTTCGTGAGCTTGGTTTCGCCCGTTTTGGCCCCTTTGAGGGCCAGGCATTCGCGGTAGAGGCCCATGCCCGCAGCCAGGTGGATCGCTCCGTCGACTTGCGGGCGCAAGGGGGTACAATGGCAGAGTCAGCATGCGGCGAACTGCGGGGTCAGCGTATCGGTGCCTACCTCCTCCGCCGCCCATAAGGGTCTTGTTGGCGGCATTGACGATGCAGTCGATTTCGAGTTTCTGGGCAGGGCGCCGATAAAACGCGAATCAGCTCAAGAAGTGAAGATGAAGGCCGGTCTACCGTCCGCCGGACTCGCAGTCAAGTCGCCCTGCCTGTGGGCAGTGAAAGTGAGCGGGCTTGGACGGGCGAATGGAGGAGGAGTGGCGAGAGCCGCACCAGAGCAGGATCTTGTCGTTCAGGTCGGCATTGTGCGGGTACGCTCTGTCCCGCGGGCTGTCGTAGCCGAACAACTCCCCATCCTCGTACTGCATGCGGATCGTCGGCAGCGTCTCGATTTTGATGCCCTTCGCCTTTGGCGGTGCGGCCTCGCCTGGGCTTGCTTTATCCGCCTTGGACTCGAGCGTCCCGGCAGTGGTCTTCTCCATTGAGCGCTCTTTGCTCGCGCTGCTCGCAGACTGTTCCTGGGCGTCCGGCGCTGCTACCTGTTGCTCCGGTTCAGTCTGCGCAGGTGGGGCGGCGGCTGCAACAGCGGATCCTGCTCCTCCTTCGGCGGCTGCGCTCGTCGAGGCGACAAGAAGGCTGGACATGCTTCGTGTCTGCTGATTGCCGGTCGGCGCCTGCTTCGCTGTCGCTGGGAGCTGAAGTCGTCGGACGGCGGAGGATGCGCATGCATGTCGAGGAGGGGAAATTGCCGTCGATGTTCGCAACCTTGGCTGCTTGCTGCCATCACGCATAAAATCATGTGATGCATTCGTATGCAGAATAGTTCGATCGCTACAGGCCCACGAGGCGTACTGAGGGAGGTGCTCGAGTGGCCGACTCGCCTGAGGCGCTGCTCGCGCTGGAGCCGCCGTCGCTAAGGTTCCCTCCAGTGCCCCGCTCCGAGCCGTGATCTCCGTGTGAGCTCGCCTACAGACCCCAAGAACACTTCCCCCCACCCTACAACAGCAATGGTCAGTCCCACGCTCCTGCGCGCGCGCTCTCCTCGGGTGCTCCAGCTCAGCCCGTCGAGCTCATCCTCGGGGCTTGTTGCTGCACTCGCCGCTATGGGCTACAAGCTGACTAAATGACGCAATGTATGTAGGCCGAGACCAACCCCAAGGCGTTCCCGCTCGCCGATGCGGCCCTCACCAACTCGATCCTCGACCTCGTCCAGCAGGTCAGTCCTCGCACCCTCCCCCACCAGCTCGCCCGCATCCCGCTCCCTTAACAGGCCAGATGCTGACTTGCTGTTCACCTCTCAGGCTTCCCACTACAAGCAGGTACGCCGAGGAGTCGACCGCGGGCCCCCGGCTCGCCTGTTGTGCGACCGGCACTGACACTCGACTGTCCCATTCTCCCTGCAGCTGAAGAAGGGTGCTAACGAGGCGACCAAGGTGTGTTCTCGATGTTGCGTCCCAATCTATATTCGAGCCGACCGCTGACCTGCACCCCTCGGTCACACAGACCCTGAACCGCGGTATCTGCGAGTTCATCGTCATGACGGCCGGTGAGTCTCTCAGCTCCCGGCCCGCCGACTCTCTCTCGAGCGCGCGCTGCGAGCGGCTGCGATACGGCCTGATGCTGACGCAATTATCGAACGCCGCCAGACACCGAGCCAATTGAGATCCTGCTCCACCTGCCGCTCCTCTGCGAGGACAAGAACGTTCCGTACGTCTTTGTCCCGAGCAAGACGGCGCTCGGCCGCGCGTGCGGCGTCTCGCGCCCCGTCATCGCCGCCTCGATCACCACCAACGAGGCCCGCGAGCTCAAGAGCCAGATCGACACGATCAAGGTGCGTCCGCTCCCGAGTGCGCCACCTTGGAACGAGGATTCACGGCTGGCCATCTTCTTCTCGCAGGGCCAAATCGAGCGTCTCCTGATCTAAGGAGCAAGAGAATGCCTAGCCATTTGCTGCCTCTCTCCCCTCGGCAGAGGAGATCTTGATTGATCTGCCTCACTCGCCGACTGCGCCTCTCCAAGGCGGGGACTCTGGGCAAGCTCTTCTTTGTAGCGCTGTCCGCTTCCCTGTCTATTGTGGAAAGGATGTATGCTCGGATCCAAGTTAGAATCATGGTTCGACCGTAGATCGCTTTTCGCCAAGGGAGGACTCGGCCAGTCGCCCCGCTCCCAGCTTTCGCTCACCCTCTTCACCGCTTTTCGCCGCTCTCTCTGCGAGGATCGTCATGGCTACGTTCGAGCACTTTCAAGCGCAGGGCGCCCCGTCGTCGCAGAACGCTTCGCTCGCGCAATTGCTGCACCGCGCCGACGAGCTCGCGCGGTCATTCAACAGCCACCACACCCAGTCGTACCAACACGTCCAGCTCGTCGCCTCGGCCATGGGGCAGCTGCAGAACTTGATGTCGCTGCCGCAGACGCCCGTGACGCGCTCGAGGCCCGAGGGAGGCATGCGCGAGCGCGGAATGGTCAAGGTCCAGGAGACTATCGAGGAGGCGCTCGGCGGCGTGCGGGAGGCGCTCGGACGCATGGAGGGCGACGTCGAGCAGCTGAACGCGCTCTTGTTCCAGGCGGACTTGTTCCTGTCAACGCCGAGCCTCGCGCTCCAGCACGGGCTGAACCCGCGCGAGGCCCTCTCGCACGTCTCGGGGCTCTTTGCTCAGTACCAGGCCGAGTTGATCCGCTTGAGGTAAGGGACACCGATCGGTCTCGAGTGTGTGACTATCTGCTGACGCCGAATCGGGGAACAGGGAGATCCTCGCCGACTTTTCGAGCGAGCAGATCGGCTCTGACGAGTTTGTCGAAGAGTGGAGGGTGCGCCTCTTCCATCTGCCAGGCCATTCTGCCCCTTTACTCATTCTCCCCGTTCTCACAGACCATGAAAGAGGTCGACAAGGGCCAGGAAGCCGACCTGAGCGACCTCGTCGACGTACTCGGATCGTGGGGCAGCGGAGGCGGCCTCGACGTCGAGATGTCCTGAGGGCCTGAGTCGGCGACAATGCAAAGGGTATGTTGCGTGCGAATGGGTATATGTTACGAGCGGGATCTCGAATCTCACGCATCCCAATGGATCATGCGCTTCAGGACGTCGACGAACCGCTCCAGGCCCTCCCGATCCTCCTCGTCGAACGCCGCCAACCCTTCGCAATCGATATCCAACACGCCGACCTGCCATTCTTCCTCTCCTTCACTGACCTCGCCCCCGGGCGACTGCCTTCGCCGCCGCACCGTCAGCGGCACGACCACCTCGCTCTGGGTCACGCCGTCGCAGGCAATGTGACCCGGCCGTGCGTTCACGTCCTCGACGACGACAGTCTCTTGCGCCAAATAGGCCGCCGCGCAGACGCCGACCGGTCGGGAGGTAGAGGCCGGGCGGAGCGAGACCGAGTTGCATGCGGGGCGGCCGTGGAAGGGGCCGAGGAGGAGCTGGCTGGGTGCGTCGGCCGGTGCCGAGCGCGTCATGAGAGACGGGATGAGGTAGAAGCCTGCAAGGACGGTGCAAGGATGCGGGCGTTACAGGCGGGAAAGTCAGTCAAGTGGGGCGGCGAGAAGCAAGTGATCATCCGAAGCAGCGACGTACCGGCCCAATTCACCCGGCGCCCGTCCTCTCGCCCGAAATGCTTGACATAGTTCTCGTACGAGCCGTACAGGAGCGACGCGGCGTTGGACAGGACGGTGATCCAGTTTGCGGCCGGATCCGTCTCGCTTGCGGGCGCGAGGAGCGCCTCGGCGGTGGAGCACACGTGGTCGTAGAACTCCCGCTTGGGGAGATCGCTGCTAGGCAGGGCGAGCGAGTCGGCGTGCGGCATAGTGTGCAGTGAGACTCTACGTGTTCTTGCGGGGCGGTGCTACACGCTGGCTGGACAGGCAAAGCGGTGCACGGCAGCTGGCGGTAGCCGAGCTCAACAGCAAGATCTCGATCACTCGATTTGAGATTTTCGGACAGGTGCGCGCTTCTTCGGACAGTACCCGGCCCGGCAGCTTCCGCAGCACGGTTAAAGAAGCTCTCCGCGCAGCGTCGCGTGCCGATGCGGTCATCGCCTGCGGAGGGAACGGCAGCTGCTCAGCTCGACGGCAGCTCGGAAGCGGGCGATATGCACCGCCTTGAATGGGACTCCACATCGCTGCCTCGCGTCCGGTCGCTGAAGTATTCCCAGCTTCCTCGCTCCCTCTCGCTCCTGATCTCGGCAGCCGAAGCATCTCAATCGCGCCCAGCTTCTCGCAATGGGTCGCGCCAAATCCTCGACAGCGTCGGGCCCTAACGCAGCCACCTCCGACGCACCGAAACACAGGCGACAGAGGGCGAAGGCGCCAGCACGCGAAGCACCTCCCTGGCCGTCCACCTTTGCTCCAGACACCGGGCGCTGTCCACAACCACAGCTCGACTCTAGCTCTGAATTTGGATCCGCCGAAGAGAACGACATGACCGACGACGAACCGAGTCGCCGTGGCGCACCGCCAGACGAACCTCCGCCGCCAGAGAACCAGCGATCGAATTCCTCCTCGCAACAGCCTGGCAGCTCGCGCCGCCATCCCCGCCGTAACAACTCGACCGCTTCTTCCGCTCCCTCGGCGGCTTCGTCTTCGGCGCAGACCGATCAAAGCGCGACACGCCGAAAGATGCAGAGGCATTACCGGCCCCGGCCCGTCAACCTCGCCGGTCCCTCCTACCGACAGGATTCGGCGCTGCAGATGTCGCCCGACTACCGGGCTTCTTTCCAGTCCGGCCATTCGACCGACGGAGATGGCAGTGCCATGGCGAGCGGCGACGAGTCCGTCAGCGGATCGATCGGTCGCGGCAGCTTGCTCGCAGGCAAGTCGGCCGCCAAGAAGCCCTTGTGGGCCATCGGCGGCGTCTTTCCGAAGCACGAGCGGCATCGCAGATCCACGACGGGAACTCAGGCGTCCGGACGTCCGAGAAACGACTCCAGTGCGGGGCGCGAAACGGACTCGAGCGGTCGGCGGGAGAGCGCGCCACAGCAGTCGAGGCGGGACTCGCGGCGGAGCTCGCGCGGCGCGCGCAAAGACTCGCACACAAGACAAGGCTCCAGACAACAAGATCGGAGACCGGCAGTCGACACCATCACGGGCGGCGTGACGCCCGGGTCGCAGGTCATCGAATCCGACATCGAGACGCAGGGGGACTGGGGCGTCTCCGAACGGCCCGATCCCTTCGAGGACCAGCAGACGGTCCCGGCGTCAGGAACGAAACCGCTCGACGTCGTCGTCAGTAACGATAGCGGTCGATCCCGCGAGCCTGAGCGCAGCGATTCGCCCCCCGGCCGCACCGCCGCCCCAGAGTCGCGAGATCGACCCGGCCTGGAAGACGACCGAGCCTCGGAAGGGTCGAGTCCGACCATCTTTGACGAAGCTCGACCGGACGAGAAGCGCGGGAAACACGAACACACGGAGGACGAGGCGGAGTCGATCGAGCACGAACGCGATGCCGATGACGGACATGACACGGAGAACACGGGACAGGCGCTCGGCGGCAAGCTCGATCAGCGCAGCGACGAGTGGCAGGACGATACGGGCGAGGACCTCCCGATCCGGAATCGATGGGGCATGGTCCGGTACGCCCTGCGCGAACCGTTCGCAGAGTTTCTGGGTGAGCGTTCCCGAGCTCGACCAGCCGTTTTCTTGATCGTGCTGGTGCTGACGCAGCTGCGGTATTGTGCAGGCACTCTCGTTCTCGTCGTCATCGGAGTCGGATGTAAGTCTTGCGTCCGCCGCATGGAAGTTGTCCGTCTTGAGCTGACAGTCCTTCCTTCTTCAGCTACCTGCCAGACGAAGCTGAGCCAGTCACAGGTATGTCATCCGCGTGAAGCTCTGCAAAGGGCATGCCTGACATGCGTGATTCTCTGCAGTACGGCGCCTTTCAGTCTCAGAACTGGGCATGGGGCTTCGGAGTCATGACTGCGCTCTGTACGTGCCTCTTGCTTGAGCATCATGAGCGCGCGCTGACCAGAATTGCCGCTGTACAGATATCGCTGGTGGTATCTCGTACGTCTCGGCACGTTCTGAGGAGGCGCTACGATCTGATCCTTACCTCTGCCCCCTTTCGCAGCGGTGGCCATGCGAACCCAGCCGTCACCATCGTCCTCGCAATCTTCCGCGGCTTCCCCTGGAAGGTATGTCACCCTTCTGAGCCCGTCATACTCCTTATTCACGATGGCTGACCTCTGGCCGATCAGATGGTGCCGCGTTACGTGATTGCGCAAGGTGAGTAACGAGGATCACGAGACCGCTTCTTCCGTCCTTGAGCCTGACCGGCTAATCATCCTATGCGCATCAGTTTTCGGTGCTTTCTGTGGCGCTCTTCTGCTGTACGGAAAGTGAGTCGAACGCTTAACGACTCGAACCCTTTCGCCTTCAGCCACTGACCCAGTGTCCCCTATAGCTACAAACGAGCGATCGAGGAGTACGACCCGACGAAGGGTTACGCGACGTATGGCTCCGGCGGCAACGTCAGCGCGACGCTGTTCGTAACGGCGCCGGCAGAGAACATTGGCAACCCGGTTCAGGGTTTCTGTCAGGAGATCCTGGCGAGCGGCATCCTGTCGATCGCTGTTCTCGCTCTCGGAGACGAGGTGAGTCGCGCCTGAGGTTAGAGTTTGACCTGCTGTGACCTCGCTGACGCAACAGCTCCCGCTCACAGAACAACGCCCCGCCCGGTGCTGGCATCGGTGCGATCGTCCTCGGTTTCGTCGTCGTCTCGATCGGCATGTCGAATGGATGGGTCAGCGGTTACGCGATCAATCCGGCTCGAGACCTCGGACCGCGCATCGCGCTGTCCTGCCTCGGCTACAGCAGCGGTCTCTGGACGGACTACTGGTGGTGGTGGCTGCTCGGCGTGAGTTCCTGCTCTTCAGGTCCGCCTCACGAAAGTGCTCTTGGCCGACTCTTGACTATGCGTTGCAGCCGATCTGCGGTCCTGTCGTCGGCGGAATCGCTGGGGCGCTAGCGTACGATCTGCTCATCTTTACGGGACC
The DNA here is from genome assembly GCA_024713535.1 of Rhodotorula sphaerocarpa. Lineage (NCBI taxonomy): Eukaryota > Fungi > Basidiomycota > Microbotryomycetes > Sporidiobolales > Sporidiobolaceae > Rhodotorula > Rhodotorula sphaerocarpa. The sequence continues at coordinate 555,047 of JANIBP010000009.1, read as the reverse complement.
CGGCAGGTTCGTCAAAACCCCTCCAGCGGTCTCGCGCTCGCACAACAACTCCATGGCTCCGTGCTGACGCCGCAATCGCTTTACAGTCCCGTCAACTATAGCTCGCGCGAGCTTTGGCTCTCCTCCGGCCTGCCCTCCGTACACAACATGGTGTGGATCGCCATGTCCCCGAATAAGAAGCGATCGCGCGAGCACAACTCGGAGCACGTCGCCGAGGCAGGAAACATCACCGCGCAGGCGGCGATGCGGACCGACATGGACCGGCCGGGCAAGGCGAAACCGGAGCAACTGAACGAGGCGGCCTTGATCCGTCGGTACCGGCGCGGACAGCGCAAGGTCAACGAGCAGGGTGCGCATCATCTCGAGATCTGGATCGCTGACAGGACTCTCCGCTGACCTCGACGTTCGACACGCAGACAAATCGGACCAGCGGCGGAAGCAGGAGCGGCAAGAGAACATCCGGCGCAGCCTCGAGGCCGAGCAGGACACCGTCCGCGGGCAGCAGGAGTCTCCCGACTTCCGCGTCGTCGACGAGGAGACGGAGGACGAGCATGCCATGAGGGGCGGCACGGTTGGAGCGGATTAATACGGACGGAGGGACACATCATGGACACTTTTTCAGATCTTAGAGCCCGTATTCACCATTGTTTCATGTTCCTACTACGCAATTTCAACCCATGGGCACTCTTGAGCGGATGCGAGATGAGGACCGTACTCTCACTCCGTGAGGTCCTTGTCATTGAGCGAGCTCGCCACTGCGGAGTCCGACTGCGGCTGCACCGCCACTCGGCAGCCGTTTGCCCCGGACGCTGGCGATGTCATCTCGTCCGTTCGCGCCAGTTTTTCCTCTTGTCCCTCTTCCCGACGACATCCCTTGCGGTCCGAAGCGCAGAGAAATCGTATTCAGGCAAACCACCTCCGCCATGGTCTCGACCGAGAACGCCTACACCGCGCCGTCGGGCGTTTCGCCGAGCTACCCTCCGCAGAACAGCCTCCAAGCGGCACTGCACGGCCCGACCCGCATGGACTCGATGGCGACAATCAATCTGGATCAGGAGCAGACTCCGCTGGATGGACAGAAGACGGCCGAGCAGGACGAGCAGGAGCCGTTGAGGCTGCGCGGGGGTTGCTTCTCCCTCGAGCCGTGCGGGTGCGTTTGCGACCGTTCCTCGAAGTCTAAATTGCCCGGATTTGTTCCCTGACACTTGAACACGGCACAGCTGTAACGCCGACTGCTGCTGTGCGTATCCTGGCTCTGAGCGGAGTTTTCGCCCGCCAGGTCCTCGGAAAGCTGACGAGATGGGCTCGGCGCAGGCATCCCTTGCACAATCTCGTGAAGAATCTCCTTAGCCGCGCCTCTCGAACGCTCCTACACACATGTACAGCCACTCCAGCTCCCGGACCGTCTCTCTACCTTGCCGCCTTTCTGTCGTAACTTTGTAGCAACTCTCGCAATGACGCAACCTTTCCTCCTTTCGGAGTCTAACGCTGAGGCAATTTTGACTCTTGCGGAGAACGACAATGCAGAGAGGACACCTTGCTCGACGAACTGCGAGGATGAATACGCGACAGAGAGACGGGGGAAGGGAAGATCACCGTCCCGCAGCCGAGTTGGTCTGGTCGAGGATCATGTCCTTGGCACCGACCGTCCCCCTCCCGCCTCCCGCCGAGAACGCCAACTGAATCTGGAAACGCTTCGCCAGCTCCGGGTCGAGGGTCGTGATTGACGGCCAGGAGCGCGCGTCCGCCTTGACGAGCGTGATCTCGCACTTGGTGCCGAGGATCTTGTAGGCGGAGGTGGCCGGGTCGATTGGTCCGTACAGCGGGAAAGACTTGGTGAAACGTTTCCGCGCGGGCAGGATGAGGTCGACATGCATCTGGGCCGACGAAAAAAAAAAATTGAGCTGCCCGGAACAGCAGCGTTTCGGAGAGAAACGGGTGGCGGTACTCACCGCCTCGGCCTCGAACTTGACCCCGCTGGCCTCCTTATCTGCCTGCTTGCCAAAGACGCTCACAATTACTTGCGTCGGCGTCTGGTAGTGGTCGACGCGGCATTCGACGAGCTCCTCCTTCTCGTCCTCGTCGGCTGACTTTTTCGGTCCGACAAAGAGGTGTCGCCCCGTCCGGCAGCCCTCAATCCGCACTGTTAACACGCGTGAGATGCGGAATTAGCGAGGGACGGGGTCATCAAGGGCGATGTGGGCGGACGCACGGAACTCGTCAAACTCGAGCACTCGTCGTTTGCAACAAGAGTAGCCCTTGCTGCCCTCGTGCTGCATTCGAGTCAGCTGGAGATGACAGGCTCATGGTCGTATTTGACAAGACATACGAAGATGGGCTGTTGTGAAGCAAAGACGCAAGCATTAAAAGTCAATTGCCGCACTCGCCGAATGAGCAGGGAAGAGGACTCACCACTCCGGGATGGTAGTTGCAGACTTCGTCCGTCCGCTCGCTGCCGTCATACTCTTCTCCGCACGCTTTGCGCTTGCACCGGGTGCCCTTCTGGACCGTTGCGTCCGGGTCGTCCTGCACCTCGACGTATTCCGCCGCCGGCGAAGGAGTCGCGGCTGCGGCGTCCTGCTTTTCGGCTTTCGGCTTGGGCATGGGGAGAGCGTTGGCGCTCTTGAAGACCTTGTCGGACGAGACGGGTGCCGGGGCGCTGACGGGTTCGCGGGTACCGTTCGTGGTGCCGCTGCCGGCGGCGTTGGAAGCAGACTGGGCCGACTCGGCCGAGGGCTCGAGCGAGTGCGAGCCGGTCGCGCACGGCGGGAGCTTCATGAAGTCCTCAAAGTCGGTGACGGCTGCGGTCGAAGAGAGGTCAGATCTGGACATGAGCGGAACTACGGAGGGGGGAGCGGGGAGGGCGGCAACTGACGCTTGCTCGTGTCTGCACAGCAGGAGTAGCTTTTGAGGCCCTCATGGAAGACTGAGAGGCGCCCATCGATTTAGCTGTGCTGCAGGGGGAGCAGGCGGGGAGGCTTTGTGGGTGCTTACCTGGACCGCCGGGGTGGAACGAGCACGCGGCGTCGCCATTGTCCGCCGGGTCGAATCGCTTGCCGCAGCCGCGACGCGTGCACACTGCCGTTGCGGCCATTCTCGGCGAGCGTGCGGTTTCTAATCCGCTGGGACGGTGTGAGGCTTCCAGGCAGAGCGAACGAGCCGACGAGCCGCTCCGCACTTTGAACGGAATTTGCTCGCCACAACCACGGTACACGAGTCTAGGGAGGTCTCGTATGGACAGATACTATAGCCTCAGACGAGCTTCGAAGATTCCCCATGCCCCACAAGAGCGAGATGGTTGAGAATCTGCGTCTCGCTGCGATCGAGCCTCGACTTGAGAGCGGTGCTGCGGGAATTACGTCTTTCGTCCGCCTGGAGTCGATGCCCTGCGCGCTGTGAGGGCTCAACGGCTGCACAGACAGCACTGAGCGCCATGCCTTCGCCTGCTGATTCGCCGCGTGCGCTCGACGACCGCTCGTCCGACGTCGGCGACGCGCACCACGAGCCCCATCAGGCCGAGCAGGACGCCCACCTCGCCGCCTCCCTCTCCCAAGCCCCGCGCCTCCGCAGCGGCACCGTCAGCCGAAATACCACCGAAGATCTGCCCGGATCCACCGAGGCGGGCGGCGCAGGGGGGCAGCAGCAACCGAGTCAGGCGGCGGCGGGGCCGAGCACCCAGACACCCGTCGCGCAGCGCACCTCGTCCAACAATGTCACGTTCGGCGCGAGCGCAGGCACTGGCAGCGAGTCCCGCCGGAGACCGTCACTCGGGCACACTCGCAGCGGAGAGAGTGCGAGCGACGCAATGGGTCACCTCGCCGACGACCTCGCCCGCGAGGACCGCGAGGAGGAGGCCAGGATCGCCCAGGAACGCCAGTACGACCGCGAAGCTGCCGCTGTCGCCGCAGTCCGTGCCCGCCGTCAGCAGCACTCGCATCATGCGCACCCGTACCACGGCACCCCCTCGAGCATGCCGCGGTCGGCCGTTGCCGCGCGCCTGTACCGCCAGCAGAACCTGAGCGACTCGAGCATCGACAGCAACGGCGGCGCGTTCATCGACCACCGCAGGCAGCAACACTCTCTCTCCATCGGCACCTCACCGCGCGCAGCAGCGGGCCCTGGCAACTCGTCAACCCGCAGCCCGGAGCTCGTGCCGATCGGGTCGAGCGCTCGGAAGGGCAGCAGCGGCTTGCGCCGGTACAGCTCGAGCGCCGGAGCGGGAGATGACTCGCTTGCTCGCTCGCCGACTTCCCCGCGAGCTTTCGATCCGGCTATGGCCCCGCGCGGGTACTCGGTTAGCCCGAGCGAGGCGAACGGCCCGGATGCGAGTGGCGAGCACGACCGCTCGCGCCCCGTTCACTTTCTCGAGCGGCACTCGTCGCATGGATCGATGCGCTCGCGCCGGAGTGACCGGTCTTCGGGGTCAGGTGGCCACCGCTCGCGCGACCTGCCGTACGGCGTCGACATGTCCCGGCCTGGCTCGGGTCTCGGCAAACCCGAGGACGACATCTGCTTCCCGGCTCACGGGGCGGCGGCCGAGCTGGACTTTATCGACATGCGCGACGTCGATCACCCGCACGATTCGGACCACCACCATGGCCACCCCGGGGATGGCTTCGCCGACCCGGAAGGGGCCGTCCCCTTGCCCGGAGTCCTGCCCAACTTTCCCTTCCCGTTCGACTTTACGGCCCTCGAGGACTTTGCCGAACATGAGCGCGAAGGGATGCCGATCCCGAACGGCCGCAGGCGACGAGCCGCAGGCGACCTCGCGCAGTCCATGTCGCCACCGACGGCGGCCAATGAGTACGGCGTCTCGTCACCGACCATGACCGAGAACCGCTACCAGAGTCACACCAACTTTGGCAAGCACGACAGCGAGTCTCAGGGTGGAGGAGGCGGAACTGGTATGGGCGGAGGTCGGCGACGGCGCATGAGCGGGAACCAGCACGGCCGGATGCGCCGCAAATTGGCTCTGTTTGAAGGCGCCGGAGACGACCTCGACGACGTGAGCAGCCCTCCGAGTGGCGGCGGCGGTGCGCGACCGTTCAACGGTCGCGGCGATTCGGACTATGCCAACCTGAACGGCACGAAGACGCCGTTGCTGGCCGACAAGCGCGGCGCGAGCGGCTACGGGGCCGCCGCCGGTCCAGACGCGCGCAAGGCCGGCGGCGCACGACCGTACCGCTTCTCTTTCTACTCGAACGCGTTGCCTACGACGGTGCACGCGCGGTCTCTGGCCGAGCTGCCCTCCGACGGACAGTCCTTCGAGGAGCTGTTCTGCGGGACGCGACACCGGGCCGAGTACGATGGCGGGGACGAGCCTGCCACGCAGAACCGGCCGCCGTCGGCGGTCAGCCTCGATGCGCGGCTCGCGGGCCTCGCAGCCTCGACGACGGACCAGAAAGCCGGTTCGGGCACGGCGACGCCTGCGAGCGCGGCCAACACGGTCAACAACGTGCCGAGCTCGAAGCTCCTCGGGACGTTGCCGGCGGGCGTCTCGGCGACGACGATGCGCACGGATCGGCCGAAGACGGTCGTGATGCGGAGTGATGAGGATGCCGAGGCCAATACGTGGTGGCTCGATGTGACGTGCCCGACCGATCAGGAGATGAAGACGCTGAGCAAGGTGCGCAGTTACGATGGGTCGCCCGTCCCATCCCTGGCTGACACTGTCCCCCGGCTCTCCGCAGGTCTTTGGTATCCACCCGCTCACGACAGAGGATATCCAAATGGAGGAGACGCGCGAAAAGATCGAGCTCTTCCGGAACTACTACTTTGTCTGCTTCCGGTCCTTCGAGCAAGACCCGTACTCGCCGACGTACCTCGAGCCGCTCAACATGTACATTATCGTCTTCCGGGAGGGGACCCTGTCGGTATGTCTTCGAAACCTGATGCCGCCAATTCTGGTGGGCCGCTGAACTAAGTATCCACGATCTTGCAGTTCCACTTCCGTGGCACGCCTCACCCGCAGAACGTGCGGCGACGGATCAAGCAGCTGAAGGACTACATCAACGTCACGTCGGACTGGATCTCGTACGCCCTGATCGACGACATCACCGACGCGTTCGGGCCGCTCATCCAGAACATCGAGTACGAGGTCGACTCGATCGATGAGCTCGTACTGATCCTGAAAGAGGCGGAGCAGAGCGACATGCTCCGGCGGTGAGTTGGTGTTTCCCCCAGCCTGCGTTGCTTGTCTCTCGAGCTCATCCCTTCTGGCCGTGTGCAGGATCGGCACTTGCCGAAAAAAAGTCATGGGCTTGCTGCGACTGATGGGCAACAAGGCCGATGTCGTCAAGGGGCTCTCGAAGCGCTGCAACGAGAATTGGTCCGTCGCGCCGAAATCAGATATCGTAAGTTCCGCCTCGGGCTAGGTTTCCTCCCGGACGCTCAGTCTTCGCGCGATTTATTCACCGGTGCTCGACCGTGACAGGGCTTGTACTTGTCCGACATCCAAGACCACATCACGACGAGCACGCAGAACTTGACGCACTACGAAAAGATTCTCTCGCGTTCGCACTCGAACTACCTCGCGCAGATCTCGATCGAGATGTGCGTCCCCGTCGTTCTGCTCACGGAACGTAAACATCGTGTAGCTGACCGATTGCACGTGCCCGTCAACAGGACCGATGCCAACAACCAGATCAACGATGTCCTGTCGAAGCTCACTGCCCTCGGTACCGTCCTCATTCCGGTACGTCGTCTCGACTCTTTGGTATGAATCCGACGCACCTGTAATGCTGATGTCCCTTGTACGGCTCCGCCAGATGAACTTGGTGACCGGTCTCTGGGGCATGAACGTCAATGTCCCCGGGCAGGACGCGTCCGGCTTGGGCTGGTTCTTTGGCGTAAGCCGCAGTCATGTCTACGCTACTAGACTTCCATCGCTGATTCACGGTCGCCGCGTGCAGATTTTGGGCTGTCTCGCTGCTTTCGCTGTCGTCGGCGCCTTCCTGACTTACCGGGTACGAGAATCCCCCGTTGTCTCCCCATCGCCGGACTGGCACTGACTCCCCTCCGCGTGTGCAGTTCTTCGTCCGGAGCAATTGATTCTCCAGGAGTCCTTCTTCATATTATAAATCCCTGTCGCCCGTGTACCCTCCCTTAGGCCATGATCCCTCGTTGTTTCCACTCGATCGCAGCTCCTGCATTCACGCTCGCACGTTCCCCATTCCTGCAATGTTGTCTTACATGCTGCACCTGTCTACCGACTCCGGCTGGCCCCGAAAGACTACGCTTTTTTCTGCTATAGTTGACGCGTCTTCGTCCGACGCTCGCGTCGCGGAGCGCTTCTCCGTCCCACTTTTTTCTGAAGCTGCTACACCTGCAAGCCATGCTCGCGGACCTCGACCTCGCTCTGAAGCGCCCTAGCGAGCTTATTGCGCGGCTGCACGCTGAGCATGGCTCCCTTGACGGCTTTGAGCAGCTCGTCTCCGACCGCTTTGCGGCTCTGCTGCAGGACTCGAGTGCTCGCGCGCAGGTAGGCACCCCAATCCCGCTTGCGCGAGTGCAAACAGCTCATGTTCTTGCAATGCGCAGATCCCTCGTCTCGATGGCGCGTGCGACCCGGCACGCCTCCCGCCGGCAGGAACCCTCGTCAAGCTCCGGGGAATGGTCCAGGATCCAGGTCTCGGCGGCGAGCTGTACCCTGCGATGAACGCCGACGGGACAAAGCTCCTCATGTACGGCATGGAGGACGGCGCCTCGGATGTCTCGGTGAGTGTCCGGCAGACTAGACTGGCAAGGTCCGCTTGCTCAACATCCAGTCTCTCCGCGGGTCGACAGGCGGAGGATTACTCCAAATTGCGGGAACGCCAGCTCTACTATGTCGTGAATGTGCCGGGAGAGACGGCGTGGGCGAAGGAGGTGAGTTGCGTCCTGTCCGGCAACAGCAAAAGCGCTTGCTGACCCTTGCACATCTGTCTGAACAGAAACTCGACGGGCCGACAGAGTCCGGTCTGTCCCGCCCTGACAACTCATGCGTACTGTCCGCGTCACTGACCTTTCCTCCGCACAGCTCTGCCTGCAGAGATGCAGAAGCTCTCCGTCGAGGAGGGAGTGAAGGCCTCGACGAGTCAGCTGGCGAGCAAGTTCCCGCTCCCGTCCGAGCCTTCCTTCGGTCTGGTTGCAAAGGTACGCCGTCTCAAGACCGCAAGTCAGCGAGATCGCTCTTCTCACTTGCTTGCCTCACCTTGACAGCTTTATGGCGAGACGGAAGAGTCGCTGAAGACGACCGATGTCCGGGAATTTGTCGGTGTGATCGGGACCACGACGTATGTCCGATGTCTCGAGTGATCCTGGCTAATCCGAGTCGAGGCTGATTCTATAATTCGAATACAGCTGGTCCACGGGCATTGACGATCTCCACAGTTCTGAAGCCGACGACTCTGCGATGACCGTTCCCGCCTTGCACGTCCTCTTCAAGACGCCAGCAGAGCAGATCTCGACGCCGAATCTGCCCGGCTCCCCAGAAGCGAAGGAGGCGCTCCGCGCGGAGCTCGTCGAGCACCTTGCGGCTGGCCTTGGCGGCGACCGGGATGCTGCGGAATGGGTCCTCCTGGCTCTTCTTGCTCGCATGTATGTTCGAGGTTATCCCGGCCTGGCTTGAGGGGTACTGACCCTTCCCTCGGATCACCAGCCACACCCGCCACGCGACCGGCATGGCGCTCGGAAGCCTGTCTCTGAACCTTGCTTTCGCCCAAGCGACCGAAACGGACATTGCCGAGCGCATTGCGTGCCTCGTGCCCAGCTCTGCATCGCTCGATCTGTCGATCGAGACGCTCAACGACAGCAAGACGCGGATGGCACCGAAGAGTCGCGACGAGACGCTCGATGCGGGCCGGTTACAGCTCGCGAACGGGACGGCGGTCGTGGTGGACTTGCGCAAGATCGGGGAGGGCAAGCTCGAGGACACAGGTGCGTTCTTGGAATGCGAGCGAGCGACAAGCAGAGACATGGGATGCTGAATTCTGTTGGTTCAGGCGTGCGGAATCTGCGGAGCCTGGCGACGGCGGTGACGCAGCAGAAGCTGTCGTACGAGTTCCCGTACTCGTCCTTTGACCTCGACACGGATTTGAACTTTGTCCTTGTGAGCGAAGGCAAGGCGATCCTACCGGTACGTGTCCCTCCGCTCTTGTTTTCCGCTCTCCGGGCTGACCGAGATCGTGCGCCACCTAGACGGATTGCGTGGTGTATGTTCGCCCGGCCGCGCACGGAGCATCTGAAGAAGCGAAGCAGCCGGACGAGAGCAAGCTGGACCAGTTCCGCGGCTACATCTCGGCCATGAAGCACGCTTCGTTCTCGATCCCGACCGAGATGTCAGATGTGCGTGCGAAAGCCTCGAGCCAGTGCCGCAACTGTTCGCCCAGCTGAAAGGCACCACAACGTCGAGCAGGTGATTCAGAGCGACTATGTCGAGCGCCGGCAGGCTTCGCAGGGAGGCGAAGCGATGACGCAGGACGACCTGCTGTTCCGGATGACGGCCGCACGGTGCGTGCGAGCCTTCCTGCCTGCACTGTCTGAGCAGACAGATTCTGACCGTGCGGGTGTACCGCCTGTGCAGGTTGCTCGCCCTGTCGTACGGCGAGACGGCGCTCAGCAAGGAGGCGTGGGAGCGGACGGCGGAACTGGACGACCGGCGCAAGGAGCGGATGCCGGTCGTGCCGCAGGCACAGCAGGCGCAGCATATTCTGTGAAGCCGCAATGCAGCACTGATGAATCGGCGAAATTTTCCGTCTTTAAGCCTCAGCGCAAGGACGTGGGAGCGGGTTGCGGACGGGCGCCTTGAGGAAGCGGTGACGGGGACGTGCGCGGTGGGGAGCCAGACAGGCTGCGGACTCCGCACGCGCGCAGTGAGGAACGTACCAAGTGACTTGAGAAGCCCCTTGACGTAGTCTGACAGGCTCTATAGGTGCGCATAGAGCCGGGGAGAGCGAGGAGCGGGGTCGGCCGATGGCTGGCGGCTGCGAGCTTGAGCAGCGGTTGGCTCGGCGCGCTCGCTCTCTTCCCTCCAGCCTCGCTCATCCGCCAACAACATGTCAGTCTGCGCTCCTGAGTGGCTCTGCATCGCCTGCGACACCTGCTCGACTCGCCTGGACCGACGAGCGACCCGCGCGAGGGCTGCGGAGGCGAGGACGCGCGGCGGGGGTGGCGCCCGGTCTAGTTTGCGAGGCACCGCCAGCGCACACGCACCGCCGCACGGAGGGCGGCAGGCAGCGCGCACAGGCGCATATGCGATGGAGGGACGGACAGGCAGGGTCGCGGGCACCAGCAGATGAGCACAGCGTCGTGGACGGGCAGGACTCGCCGAGCTGACCATCCATCCCCTCTGCCCCCCTTTCGCCTGCACGACCTCTTCGACGGCTCGCCTTCCCCCGCCCGCCTGTGATCGCCCGCCTGTCCTGCCGTCTCTGCGCTCCTATACGACTCTCGCATTCCGGTTCGCGCGCTCGCAGGGGAAAGGTTCACGGATCGCTCGCGCGTGCCGGTAAGGTCAAGTCGCAGACCCCCAAGGTCGAGCCGCAGGAGAAGAAGAAGCTGCCGAAGGGCCGCGCGTGGAAGCGTCACCTGTACAACTCGCGCTTCGTCAACGTGGGTTCTTTTTGACCTGCGCAGACTGTCGAGGCGAACTCTGATGCTGACTCTCTTTCCTCCTCCTCAGGCCACCACCCAGCCGGGCGGCAAGTGCGTCAACGGTCTCGGGCGCGGCCACCCCGGCTGCACCGCGCGGTCGGCGCAGGCTCGAACAGCGGATGCTGACGCGAACCTACCTCCTCTCGCAGGCCGGCCCAGCGGAACAAGCAGCCGCAAGGAAAGTCGGGTTAAATCCAACCCGACTCTTTTCCTTGTCCGCTCTGCTGTTCTTTGGCCCCGTTTCTTCGTTGCGCGTTCCAGATCCGATCGGGGACGGAAACTGTATCGAGTGGGCGGCGTTCGGGGAGGCGGACTTGCAGGCAGGGAAACCCCCGGGATTGGCGGAAACCCTTCGACCGAGGCGGAACAGCAGTCTTTTCTTTTCGCGTCGGGACCAGTCCCGGACCTTGTGTGCAATCCCCGAACCGAATTCTCCACTTCCATGCGCATGTTCTGTTCTGAAGAGTTGGCTCGGGCGGAGTCCGCGGATTCCGGACGCGGGTCGACGCGTCTTTTGGTCGCGCGCAAGTTGACTTTACGCGATTCTCGTATTCGACGTCTGCTCGCTCCAGGCGCCTACGTACACGACAGACACGCAAGCATGAGTGAGCAGATCGGCTGAGCGCGTCCTGGCGGCCTGTAGGGCGGCGTGCTGACTGGGGTGCTGTGGTACCGTCGACAGGCTACGGTGGAGGATTCATGGCCGGCGGCTCGCAGGGCGGCAGCCAGGGCAGCCCCAGCGGCGGAGACAAGGTGCGCTCTTCATCTCGCTAGGCATTGCTCTAGCGACCCTGCTGCAGCAGCGGAACCGCGGTCTGACTGAGGGGTATGCTCTCCTGGGGGCAACAGCGCTCCGGCACGAGCGCTCTCCGTCCGGTCACGATCGCGCAGTGCGTCAACGCCGAGCAGGCGTTTGCGGACGCAGAGTTCTTCATCGACGGAGCCGAGGTCAAGGATGTGAGTCGGGAGTGTCGGTCCCGTCGCGCGGCTGGCCCATCCCCTGTCTTCAGACGGATGGGCTCGGCGCCCACTCGACGTCCACGGACGCCTTCGAGATATGCACGAGCATGTGCTGACGGAGCCGAGCTGTTCGCCCGCAGGTGACGGTCGTGGCATGCGTCCGCAATATCGCCAACAACTCGACGGCGGTCAACATGCTCATCGAAGACGGGACCGGTACGGGCTCTATTCCGCCATGTGACTTCAGGAATACTGTGCGCTGATGTATTTCAGGATTTGCAGGCCAGATCGACGCACGCTGGTGGAAGGATCCGGCCGCGGAGGACGCACAGGAAGAGCCGCAGTCAGTCGCCATCCCGGCCACAGGTCCAATCCTTGCGCCGCTCATCCTGACTCGCGGCTACACGCAGACTCGACACCTATGTCCGCATCATCGGCAGCCTGAAGACCTTCTCCAATAAGCGCCACATTACGGCGAACCGGTTCCGCGCCATCACGGACCACAACGAGCTGCTGTTCCACGCGGTCGAGTGCGTCTACGTGCACAAGTTCTACGTCGAGGGCCCAGTAAGTCGCCTGGATGGGACTCTCTCGGGTGACATAGGGCTCAAGTCCTGACACTGTCAAACCTCGTCAGCCCGGTGGCGCCAAGATGCAGGACGTGACTCACCAGACCTTCGACGCGGGCGCGAACCCTTACGCCGGCGGCGCCGCGACGACCTCCGTGCAAGAAGTCTACAACGACCTGCCGACGCTGCAACGGAGCATCATGCAGTACGTCTCGACGCGGAACCAGGCCGGCGACGCGGGCGAGGAGGGCATCCACGTCGAGGCGGTGTGTCGCTCGGTCGGAGGGGAGGAGCGGGAGGTCCGGCAGGAGATTGCGAACTTGATCGAGGAGGGTCACTTGTACGAGACGATCGACGAGTCGCAGTACGTCGCGATTCGTTTAGCCCTCTCTTCTCTTCTATCTCTGGCTCGCCGTTCCGGACTTTGTGTCGCTCACACGTCTCGAGCCAATCCACAGCATCCTGCCGACAGCGTCCTGAAAATGTTGATGTCAGGAGGGGTGGGGAGTGGTCCGCTTGCCAGCATGTTTCGCAGTACCCGTGTAACATCTGTACATTTTTCGCTTCCGTCATCTCGCATGAGGGCGCGCAAGACGGTTGCAGCAATGCAAGACAACTCGCGATGATAACCTTGCAGTGCCGCGAAACTAAAATTTCTAGATCTGAGCGTAGCCTCTCCGGAGGACATAGTCCATCCGTTTCGTGACAAAGGCGGGCGTTTGACCGATCCGCTCGCCGCCGAGGTATCCCGCAATCCTCGCAGTACCGACGGCGAGTCCGCCGACGAGAGTCAGCCACGCAGCTTGCCACTCGCGGCCGCCGCCGAACGCCGAGGCCCGTTTCCGGCGGCTCGGGGCCAAAGACCTCGGCGCGGAGGGGTCGAGCATGATCCGCCAGCCGACGAGGGCGTGGTACGTCGCGAGTCCGGCAACGGCGGCGTAGCTCGCGGCGGAACCGGTGCGGAGGAGGAGCGAGTCGTGCGTGAGCGAGAGGGCCGTGAAGGAGTAGTTGAAGAAGGAGGGGGACAGGGACGAGATGGGCGGCAGGGGAGACGCCGGCAGGAGGCGGTGAACCCAAGCATGGTGCGCGAGGAAGGGCAGGAGGATGTAGCCCGTCCGGTGGTGCGCCGTCAGAGGGGGAAAGACGGAGGTGGCGGGTTTCGCCGCCGGAACGACGAGTTCCTCGTCGTCGGTGGTCGTCGCAATCAGTTCCGCCTCGGCCTCTTCGAGCTCGTCCTCTGCGAGGTTCTTCTCGCCCTCGGTGCGCCTCGTGAGCGCCGGCAGTTCGTCCGTGACGTGCCCCGGTCGAATCGTCGCGAGTTCGCGTGCGCGGCGCTTGACCTCCTCGCGCCGGACCGTGCGCCGCTCGACGCGTTCCCACAGCCGGAGCCACCGGAGCGTGATCCCGCTCAGAACGTGCGCCGTCAAGCTCCCCCACACCAAGATCGGTTCCGTCCATGCCGACTGGTACACTTCCCGTCCGAGTAGCGCGACGCCGTTTGCGCGGTTCTCGGCGCTCTGCAGGTATGCCGGCCGACTCGGCAGGAGCGCAGAGAGCGGAGCGGCGAGGTGAACGACCGCAAAGACCGAGAACGTAGCGGCGCTCGCCTTTTGAACGACGGCGACGACGGGAATACTCTGCGTCAGGACACGCAGCGCGAGCGTAGGCGGAATTGGGGCAGCGTTAGAGGGTTTTGAGGTCGACATTGCTGGCGAAATGGAGCGTAAAGCTAGAGATAAGGGAAAAAGACGGTTCCCTTCTTCATCGTTGCAAAACGGCACGTGCGGGCAACTGCGAGCAAAAATATTTTCCTTCCGGAGTGAAAACGGCACAACTCTACACTCGGACCGGTGGTCAAGCGCCAGATCCTTCGCCGGCTCCTCCGCTTCCGCCTCCTAACCTCGCCAGCTGATCCCGCGCCGCCTGTCGTTGCCGTCTCCGCGCCTCGAGGTCCTGACCGGCCTGCGACGTCGACAAAGGTGGTCCTTGCCCTGCACCAAGAGATGCGGCAGGAGCGCCCGTCGCTCGACCCTTAGCTGCGCTTTGTCGCAAGAACTGTTCTTTGTTCCAGTCATCCCGGGACGTCGACGAGACGGCGGACGCTGATGAAGACAGTGGCGGTTTCTTCCCGGCGAGCGAGGCAGGCCGGGGGACCGGCGTCGCTGCCGGAGGAGCCGGTGACGGTTCCAGGGCGGGTACGGTCGAAGGAGTGGACTCGAGGGACATTGGCGGAAGGTCAGAAGTCCGCGGGACGGTCGAGGTCGGGCGACTGGATTTGCGCGGCTTGGAAGCGCCCGGCTTGACCGGCACATAGTCCTCCGGTCTTCGCATTTTGCTGTCCAGGTGCGCTGTCAGCTTTCTAGTGCAAGCGCGATGACAAAAAACAAGACCACTTACGTATTGAGCTTCGGCAAAGCATAGTTGACAGACTTGCGGGCGCGCCTTCCGCCAGTCGGCGCATCTTCGGAGCCTTCTGCTGCTGTAAGCGACGCTTGTAAGTCCGTGCGTTCAAGCAGACCAGATGGATTTGCACGCACCTTCCGCTGCCGTGTCTTCGGCCAGCGGCTTGAGCTCCGCCACCTCCTTCGCGACGCGAGTCTTGCTGCTCCCGGCAACCGTCTCTGTCGCTATCCGCTCGACCTGCGCAGTCGGTGCTGCTTCGTCGCCGACGTCGAGCTCCTGCCCAGCCGCCATACCTTCCTCGATGCCGTCCTCCTCCTCCTCGTCACCGTCCTTCCCAGCACCTCCGGTCCGACCCGCCTTGGCCCGCGAGAAACTCGCCAACACCGCCGCCACGGCCGGTGGAGCGATTCCAACGTCTGCCTCCTCGGTTGCGACGCGCGTCGTGCGTCTCCGCATGCGCTCGACAATCTTTTCCTTCGCAGTCGGCGTCGGTGCCGCCGGCGCCGCGGCCGCAGCGGGTTGGATTTCCCGCAGCGCAGGGCGGGCCGATGCCTCGACGGCCGGGGCAGCGGCGGACAGTGCGACAGTCTCACCCTCCATGGCCGGGGATGTCGAGCGAGAGACACGCGTCCGGACGGCGAGCGACGGCGCAGTTGCCGTATCCAGGCCGATGGACGACACCCGTCTTCGAGATCGCGACGTTACGCCCGCAGCCGGCGCCGTCGGAGCGCGCGCGACCGGTGTAGACTCGGGCTCGTCGCCCGAATCAAGACCCGCGGGCATATCGTCGTTCCGAACCCCCACCGCCGCCTCTTCCTCCTCGACGCCCCCATCGTTCTCACCAAAGTCGACCGCCACGCTCGGTCGGAGCATCCCACTGACGCGCCGCACTGGCCGCTTCGATCCGGAGGCGTTGCCCAACGCCGAATGAGAAGCGGCTGAGGGCGCTTTTGGAGGCGCGCGGGGACCGCGGGAAGGGGGTCGGGCGAGAGGAGCCGGGTTTGGTTCAGGAGCTGGCGCTGACGTCGACGGAACGGCTTCAGGTGCCGAGGTAGGCGCCTGGTGCGAGGACGACAGTCTGGGGGAGGTGATGTGGTCAGGACGGCTGCGCGCAGCGCGCGGGTGCAAGAAAGCCCCGTGGGCTGACAGGGCAAACGCACTGCGACAAGATGGGTTCGGTGTAGCTTCGTGCCTGCACTCGGCGCTCCTCTTCTTCCCGCATGTACAGTTCCTGACGTTCTTCATCACTCGCGTCTGCCTCGCTGATGTTGCTCAGGTCCGGAGGCGAGACGCAGATCGACTGTCGGGGTCCTCGCTCGGCGAGGGAAGACCGTCGGCTGCTGCTCGACGCTTCGGGCAAGTTGAAATCGTCCCGGGGCGGGGACGCGGGTGGAGACGATGGCAGGTGGACGGAAGCTGCGTTCGGGATGGGCGAGAGAAGCGTCAGCCTTGTCTCCGTGGGAGGAGCGTTTCTTGATCTGGGGCAGCCGTACATGACTCATTGTGATAGCTGTTTGACTTCCGTAGAGACGATCCGAGGGGATCGTGAGCGCCGGCGGGAGGGAGGG
Source organism: Rhodotorula sphaerocarpa (assembly GCA_024713535.1). Taxonomy (NCBI): domain Eukaryota; kingdom Fungi; phylum Basidiomycota; class Microbotryomycetes; order Sporidiobolales; family Sporidiobolaceae; genus Rhodotorula; species Rhodotorula sphaerocarpa. The sequence continues at coordinate 538,915 of JANIBP010000009.1, read as the reverse complement.
CGAGGTCGAACGCCTGCAGGGCGGCGATCGCTCCGACCAAGGCGTGCCGCATCGCCTGGTCCAGTCCGTGCGTGTGAGCTTTTTCGTTCTTCTATCGCTTCGAGCAGGGCACTGACCTCGAACTGTTCGGGGTCGACGGCGGCTGCGCGCTGGCGTTTGAGGCGCTCGTTCTGTTCGGCGAGGGAGCGTTCGCGGTCGAGGGCGCGTTCGAGTTTCTTGCGGAGGCTCTCGAGCTGGATGTTGAGGTTCAAATTGGAGCCCATGAGGGAGAGGCGCTCTACGCGCATGAGGGCGAGCTGGCTCTGCAAATCGGCCTTTTCCCTGCGAGCATAGTTGAACGAGTTCAGTCGGCGGGTGGCGGGTTCGGGTGCACGGGGGAACGCACTTGTTGAGTTCGGAGTTCTTGGCGATGATTTCCTTGTTCTGCTGGATGTGTTTGCGCTTGACTGCGTGCGCGCGTAGGCTGTATTAGCGGCGGTACAGCGCGGCGAGATGCGGTCACTCAACACGCGAGAGTGCGAGACGAACATGTTTCGTACGAGTCGAGCAGGAGCGACGTCTGCTGGTGCGACGACGATCCCTGGCCCTGCAGGCTGCTCAGCCGCCGTGTCGTCGTCATCTCCCGTCCACGTATCTGTGCTCAGGGGGGCCGTAGAGGGAGCGAGCCGACGAGTGTTTGGATTTTTCAAAGTCGGCGCGGAAGCAGCGACGGCGGCGACGGGCGGCGCCTCGAAGGCTCTACAGCGCCCTTCAGAGGCCAGCGCACACGCCAGAGAGCGACAGTAGCTCCCGTACAGAGCTCTGGACGCTCCGCGCGCGCTCCCTGGACCGTGATGCCGTACGAGACGTTCGTCCGCCGCTTCTCCCCCACTCGAGATCTCCCCATCCGCTAACTGCAGCCACACACACGCACAGCCGGACGCCGTACACCGCAGCCGACAGGCAGAGGCTCGCAGAGTACCTCTTCGTCTTTCCCGAGCGCGAGCGGACCAAAATCAAAACCTTTGAACGCGCCGGCGCGCGCGTCCGTACCCTCTCTCGCTTCGTACTCGCCCTGTTCGGACGCGTATTATCTGCTGACGAGCTGCGGCGCGCAACAGCTTCCCGGTCATTCGGTGCAGTCGTGGCACGAACACTACCGGAAGACCGGCCGCGAAGATGTCAACCGCCGGATCGCCATCCTCGCACGAAAGGCCAAACGCGGCAGTGAGGCATCCAAGGCCGACAAGAAGAGTAGAAAAGCGAGCGCGCAAGTCGACGAGCTGGACAGCGGCGCGTCCGAAGGCGATGGCGACGAGAGGGCGCCGGTCGCGTCCACTTCGGCCATCCGTCTCCCCGACAGAGATCGTACGGATCGCAAGGGGAAACGTCGCGAAGCCGTTCCTGTTCCGAGCGACGACGACGACGCAGGCGAGAGCGACGACGACTCGAGGCAGACCAAAGTACGCGCGGACTTCACCGAAGAGGACTTTGACATCTGCGTCGAGCTCTTAGCCCGAAAGGCGCGCGAAGGCTTCAGTAACAAGGAGCTCTATGCGCAGCTCGTCGAGCAGGTCAGTCCTCGTATAAAGGGGCAAAGCTCCGGACATCGGAAAGCGAAGCTGACCCCCGCCCCCCTGCGGTTCATGTTCCACCAGAGCCCCGACCACACCGTCTTCTCGTGGCAGACGTGGATTTCGAAACATCGTCGCGAGCTAGACGAAGCCCTCGAGCACCGTTCCGCCGAGCAGAAACGTCGACGGCGGGAGGAGAAGCGTCGGCAGTCGGACGAGCGCGACTCTCGTTCCGGATCGAGCCGCGCTCCGTCGGCAAGCGCAAAAGCTGCGCCATCGAGCAAGACACCACGCGAGCGCGAGGCCCCGTCGCCAGACCGAGCAGCTGCCTTTGGACAGGCAGCAGCGCCTCCTCCGCGCGTTCGGGATGTGAAACCGGAACAGCCGCGACGACCACAGGGCAAGCCCGACAAGGGCAAGGCTCGAGCCCTGTCTCCCCGTCCTCGGTCTGTCAGCAAGGGAACCAGCCGAGCTGGTGCGGGCGAGGCGGAAGAACGCTTCTCGGACGAGGACAAGCACTTGCTTGTTCACCAGTATGCCCGCGCGCTCCTGCGCGACTGGGACACCGACAACGTCTTTGTCTACCTCGGACAACAAGTGCGTCTGCTCTCCTGCGACCGATTGGGCTCTCCGTCCTTCTGAGATGTGCACGCCGGCTGACTCGAACTCTCTGACCGCTCCAGCACGCGCATCACTCCGAGGCGGCCTGGCGCAAGTACTGGAAGTCCAACCTCGGCGAGCTGCTGTCGCTCGCGAGTCGGCGCGTCCAGCAGGTCGAAGAGGCGCAGGCGGCGAAGCGGCGACGGGAAAGCGCCGAGGAGGACGAGGAGGCAGACGAAGGGAGTGGGCAGGAGGAGGGACAGGACGGAGACGAAGAAGAAGCGGAGGAGGACCGCAGGCGAGACGAGCAGGACGAGAACGTGGCCCGAGACGCCGAAGAACGTTTCCGCCGCGAGGAGGAGGAAGCGAGCGAGCGTCAGGCCCGAGTGGTTCTGTCTGCCGGACCGGACCCCGCCGCCGCGGGGGAAAAGGCTCCCGTGGCCCGCGCAGCCTCCTCTGAGCAAGCTGGGCGAAGGGGCCGATATGACGAAGAAGGGTTCGATGCGCCGTGGGTAATGGCCCTCGCTTCTCGGTATCAGGTCGCAGCTGACTCGGCTTCTTCATGCAGGTCCAGCTCGCCAGAGGTCCTCGTACAGCAATCTGGCAGCTCGGATGAGCCCGCGCAGTGGGACCGGACGGCGATGTCCGAAGCAGGTACCCCCGTCAAGCAGGAGGCGAGGACTACGTCCGTGACTTCCCTCGTTCCGACCCCTCGCCACACGCCTCCGGGTAATCAGACCGGCTCGCAGCAGATCGTACCAGCCACGCTCCCGCAGTCGTCCCCTGCGCCGGTGCTTGACCAGGAGGAGGAAGAGCACGTCGAGGTCGCCGCCTCATCGAGTCCCGCTTCGACCTTGCCGCACCACTCGCAGTACTCTGTCCTGCCGTCGCCCTTCGTGCACGAAGTACCGCTCGCAAGCGACGATCAGATGCTGGTCGACGACGAGGACGTGAAAGACGAGCCCTCCGACGAGGACGCCGAGCTCGTCGTCTCACGCGTCCAGCCGGAACAGGAGGAGCTCTTCCGGCTCGACGGAAGTTCCGACCGCGACGAAGGAGACATGTGGAACGAGCTTGACTCTCGCGAGCATGACCTGATTCAGGATCTGCACGAGCTCGTCAGCCTCGTGCAGCAGCAGGAAGCGCGCGCGGCCGCCCCGCAATCGGTCGCTTCGCCTGTGGCCGCTCCTGAGCCGGCGCCCGCACAACCGCTAGCGCCGCCACCGGTCGAAGCCCGCGAGGAGTTACAGGTCCGCGAACCGCCACGGAGTTCTCCTTCGAAGAAGCGCCCCAGGGAACGATCGCCATCCGCCCCCTCCGACCAGGCCCGCGACAGCGACGAGCCGGTCCACGACCACAAACGGCGGAAGCTCGAGCCGGCACAGCCTGTCCGGCCCACAGAACCGGCTGTGCGTCGGGCGCGGCACTCGGCACCGCACGCCTTGCCTGCCGGCGCGCCTGCGTCCCCGGCAGAGACGCCGGCCCGACGGGTGCCTCGCGCCTCGGTTGCAGCTGCGACCGGTCTCACGAGCAGCGCGCCACGGCCAGGCAAGGCTCCGTCTGTCGACGTCGTCGAGCGATCCAGTCCGCAGGCCGCAGATGCCGCGCCTCCGGACAAGCCACCCACCGCGGCGAGGGTCGCAGCGGCAGCCGCTCCGGGGACCGGTAACCCGCCGAAGAGATCGCTTGCGGAGGACATCGCGAACCACTCTCGACGGTACGGGCTTCCCCAGCAGAGCATCAAGAACCTCATGTTCTGCAGCTCGGCTCGTGACGGCCTGGAGGAACTCCTCCCCTGGTTCGCGCCTGCGCACCGACCTCCCGAAGGCAGCGCCGAGCACGAGCGGTTGCGCCAGCTGGTGCAGCAAGAGGTGTGGTCGTATCGCGACGACATGATCGTCCTTGCTGGCAGCGACTCGGCTCGCAAGCAGCTCGCGGCGAAGCGTGGCGAGCAGGCGATCCGCAGGAGGAAGCGCTTCCTGGCCCGGGCGCGCATGGATCAGGTTGGCGCGCTGCGCAAAGACTTGTACGACCTTTGATTTGTTGTGCATGCAGATGGAGCCTAGTTGCATTTGAGCACGATCCGGCCCGAAATCGCTCCGCGCTCCATGCGGTCGAACACTGAGTGAGGGAGTGGTGTCAGCTGCGGCATTTCCGTAGCGAGAGTGTTGTACATGCACGGCTTACCGCTCTGCAGGTTCTCCAGAGGCTCGACTGCGATTTGCGGCTTGACTTTTCCGCGGGCGGCAAAGTCGAGGGCCTCGATCGCGTCCTGGCGGTTCCCGATGTCTGGACGGGAGAAAAAATTAGTCTCCGTTCAGAATCGAGCGGGTGAGAGACTCGCTGGACCCGACGATGCGCAAGCCGGTACACACAGTGGAGTAGACTTGGGCTTGAAGAGTCGCGTTCTGCAGATGATGCTTGTGTCAGGTTCCCTAATCCTGATCGGCCTTCGTACGACTCGTCCGGAACGTACAGCTGGGAGCCCGACGCACACCAGAGTGCCGCGCGGACGCAAGTAGTGCAATGCGTGACTGTAAGCCGCCGCGCCGGCCGAGAACACCACAGAGGCCTGTCTCGCAATGCCACATCAGCGTCTCTTCCTCTGAGAAGGGGAAATATGGAACACATACGTGAGCACCGCGGCCGCCTGCGAGCCGCTTGACCTCGGCGATGAGTCCGGCATCGTCAGGGAAATCTCGGAAGTCGACGAACGCCTCCACGCCGTAGCCTTCCAGCATCTTGCGCTTGTCCGCGCCCGAGTCGATAGCGATCACGCGCAGTCCTGTCGCGATCGCAAACTGTACGCCGAGTGAGCCTAGTCCGCCCGCGGCCCCGAGCACGACGATCGTATTGCCCGGTTTGGTTTGAGTCTAGCAGGTGAAGCAGGGTCAGCGCACGGCCCGCAGCTCGCCGTGGAGTCGGTTTCTCGTCTCGCCTCCTTGATCGCTCTCCAAGAAGTCACACCGGCGCAGAGGACTGCCAAGGGGCGGATCAGTCCAGCTGCGTGGAATTGCCTCGTTTTTCAGGAGGGGCACTCACGAGGCGCCGCAATCTCAAGGGCGAGACCGTCCGGAATCGGCGTCACGTATCGCGCATCAGAGATGGCGTACTGCTGGAAGGTCCCGTCCACGTCGTACCCCGAAGCTTTTTGCTCGGCGCAGAGGCCTTCGTTGCCGGAGAGGCAGTCCTCGCAGTGGTCGAGGCATGCGGTTGCGAGCCACTTGATGCCGACTGCGTCACCGATCTTGAGCTTCGTCTTGGTGCCTGCTCCGATGGCGACGACGTGACCAGCCCTGTGAGGGGAAGATGAGTCTCAGGATGGGGATCCGGAAGGCAGTTCTGACTAACCCCTCGTGTCCGCCGATGAGCGGGAGTTTGGGCTTGTCCGGCCAGTCTCCTTTCCTGCATAAGGAGTCAACATGAAGCTTGTCAGGATCGAAAAAGCTTGAACTGGGCCGTATGCCGAAGCCCGGGGAAGCGATCCTCGTCGACTTGCCAGGCGTGCAGGTCCGAATCTGAGCCGCGGAGGAGCTTCAGCGATCATTCCCTCATCCCGGCGCCTGAGGAGAACTCAACGGCAAACGCCCGTATACGCAATCTTGACCAGGACCTCCCCCACCTCGGGCGTAGCGACCGGTCGCTCGCGCTGTACTTCGAGGGGCCCGTTGTGCCGGTCAAAGACGACAGCCGTAGCGCTCGATGGGACGGCGAGATCTATAGCCATGGCGTAAGTCTCGCGTCTCTATGGCTGGGATGCAGAGGAGTGTGAAGTGCTCGGATTCTTGAGGCCTTCCTCGGCGGCTAGGCGGCTCCGCGGTTAGAGCGGCTCCGCAGCGCTTCCGAGCGAACCGCGATGGAGGATATGCATGGACGCCCACAATTGCGCCGAACAAGCCTCGTACCACGCGCGCAAGGAAATTTGGTTTTCGGTAAAACTTCGGAAGTCGTCACAGAAGAGAGGTATGCACAGAAAGCCCGACCGACCGTTCAAGCGAAAATGATCACCGCTCAGCACTTCAGCACAATGCGACCCGGAACGGCGCCCTGCTCCATGCGTTTGTAGACTAGCAACTCCAGGTATGCGAGTCAGCGAGGATCTGAAAGCTCAAAGACAGCCGGACACATACCGCTCTCGAGGCTCTTGAGCGGCTCGACCACGATCTGAGGCTTGACCTTCCCACGAAGAGCAAAGTCGAGTGCTTCGATCGCGTCCTGGCGGTTACCGACGTCTGCAGGATCGCCCCGGTGCAACTCAGCGCAGGGCAAGGCGGACATACCCTCAGGAAGGAAAAGGGGACGCACACGAGCCGATGATGCGGACGTTCCTGAAGACGGTCCAGAAGACGTTGGCCTTGATGTAGGTGTCGGGCGGGAGACCGACTGCGACGAGACTGCCGTGCGGACGGATGTACTCGAGCGCATCGTTGTAGGCAGCGCCACCGGCCGAAGCGATCACAGCGGCCTGCGGAGGTGAAGCACTACGGTCAGCTAGAATAAGACCGCGCATCTTTGACCAGCACTCACGTGAGGTCCCTCGCCGCCGCAGACACGCTTGACCTCCTTGATCAGAGCACCCTCGTCCTTGAAGTCCTTGAAATCGATGAACCCCTCCGCGCCGTACTGATCAAGGAGCTTCCTCTTGTCGGCGCCCGTGTCGATTCCGACCACGCGAAGACCAATGGCGACCGCGTACTGAACCGCGAGGTGGCCTGTACGGCGGGGGGGAAAAGGCAGGGTCAGCTCTCGCCTCCTCTCCTGTATGCTCTCGCAACAGGTTATAGCCTTACCCAATCCGCCCCCGGCTCCCGAGATAATGATCCAGTCTCCTGGCTTGCAGTTCGCCTGTGAAGGGCAACGTCAGAAAAGGTCCGGGAAGGGAAGGGAGCTCACGGCTCACCTCCTTGATCGCCTTCCAGACGGTCACGCCAGCGCACAAGACTAGGAACGAGGGGTCAGTCCGGGCGTGTAGTGCTGCCGAGCGAGAGCCAAGCACGTACCAGGAGCAGCAATCTCGAGAGACAAGCCGTCCGGAATCGGCGTGCAGTGGCGGGCATAGCTGACCGCGTACCGCTGGAACGACCCGTCGACGGTGTAGCCATGGCACTGAGCCATCGAGCAAGTCATCTCGGCGCCCGTTCTGCAGCTCTCGCAGTTGAGGCACGAGTCGGCGAGCCACTGCGGACTCGAACCGGAGCATCAGCGTGGCGCTGCGGGCAAGACTTGCGAAGGAGACGCACTTTGATGCCGACAGCGTCGCCGACCTTGAAGGTCGTTGTCGTACCGTCCGCAATTGCGACGATGTGGCCGGCTCTGGTCCGGACGACAAAGAGGTTAGCTCCGGGGTCGCGTACCGGAGTTCGGCAGCGGAGGCTCACCCTTCGTGTCCTCCAACAAGCGGCTGCTTTGGCGGCATCGGCCAGTCGCCCTTCCTGCGATGACAGTATCGTCAGACACGCCATGAAAGGGTAGACAGAGCGTATAAACCCTACCAGGCGTGCAGGTCCGTGTCTTTGTTGGTCATGGTCGGGGCGAGACGGGGTCAGCTCGTATCTATACGCAAAAGCGGCTCGGACCTAGCTCGCGACTCACGGCAAACGCCCGAGCATTCGAGCTTGACCAGAACCTCGCCAGGCTTGAGGTCCTTCGGTTGCGTGACGGGGTGGTCCTCCTTGTAGACGATTGGACCGTTGACCTTCTCGAACACGACGGCCGGGGCGGTCTTTGGGATGTTTTGGTTTGACATGGTGCGCTCGAGGAGGAGTGGCTGTCTTTGGTGATCGTGGAGTGGGCGAGAAGGGTGTATGGCAGAAAGGTGCGGAGTGAAGGAAGCACGGTGGAGAGCGAACTGCGAACCTTCAAAAAGAATGAGGTGGGGACAACTTCGTGCCGCTTCTTCCCGGGAGAACGCGCCGAGAGTTCAGGCTAGCGTCTTCATTCCAGCTCGGAACAGCTCTCTGTCGCTCTCACTGAAGATCCGCTCTCCGCATCGTAGCGGTCCCCGGCGAACCGGAAGCATTCGCATACCTTCTTGCGTGAGCGGGGACTACATTCCATTTCCCCACTGCCGGCACAGCCTCGCAACAGACAGGGGTCGTGCTGATCTGCGGATCACCTGGTCTCGCGGTTGGCTATGCATGTAGAGCGGAATCTGGAGCCCGTGCGCCCGGAGCGGGGCAATTGCTGCGGTCGCTTCGGCGCTCTCCGGACAACCTTCGCGGCGGGCGCCTCGACGTATGACTGTAGCACTGTATTGACTTGTACGTCTGTGAAGGATGACTGCAACGAGTCTGGAAGCCCCAACTGTGGACAGGAGCGTCCGAGAAATGATGAGACACAGCGGGGCAAGATGCGCGTGCAAGTCGCGGGTCCCGAAGGCCGCCTCCCCTCAAGTCGGTGTGGATGTTGCTCGCGAACTTCTCGTAGGCTCCCGCCTCGCGCATAGGCTGCACGGACAGGAGCACTCTAGAGCCAGCGCGAACGTGCAGTTGACGAAGAGCCGACTGCTGCTGGTCCCGGATCAAGCGGAGCTGTCGTCTTGCTCTGCCGCTCGAGCTCTCCTCGAACGTCGACCGACTCGTCGACGACTTGGTACTTCCCGCCGCACGCTCTGATCGAGGCGCCGAACAGCTCTGAGCGCCCGGCGCGATCTCAAACGTACCCACCGGCTTCCAAAGATGGCAGCACGAGGAGGACGAGGCGGAGGCAGGGGAGGTCGCGGCGGGTCGGGCAAGCCGCAGCCGCCGATGGGTCATCTGCAGTACGCAGAGATCATCGAGCAGTCAAAACAGGGGACCGACGTGCTCTACCCGGTGAGTCCTTCTTCCAGACAAGTTGGAGGCGCCGTCCTCCCAACCCAGCTGACCATGTTATCCGTACCCACGTTGCCAACGAATTTGGGACGCCGCAGGAAATGGAACTTCCAGACACAGAGTATCCCTCCGAGCGAGAGGCTCGGATAGCGAAGCGACACAACGAGATGGTGAACGAGATGAAGTTCACTCCGTTCTGGATCGACCCGCCAACGCGCGCTACGACGGGTGCGTGCGGCGCTTTGGACTGCTCGCACACAGCGCTCCTTCGTCCCCCTGCAGCACTGACGGATCCGAACCTCGCCCCGAATGCCCGCAGAAATCGAGCGGTGGTCCGATCAATTCAAACCAAAAACTGCCAGTGCAGCGACGGCAGTGGCTGCGCTCCGGACGGTCCACGCAGCCCGACAGTACGACAAGGAGCTACTTCCTCCTTCGGCGTTCGAGGCGATCTTTGAGAAGAAGCCGAGGGGCAAGTCGGGCCAGAAAGGTGAGCTGTCCGGATCGATTTCACCCTTTCCCTCTGGTCACGCAGAGATACAGATCATGTCCCGTTCTTCGCCTATGATATGTACTGACGCCGATTCTCTCGCAGCTGACCGAAAAGCAGGGGCTGCGGGCGGAATCCTCGAGGGCGACGACGTGAGTTTGCTTCGAATAACCCCGCCCTGCTGCGAAGCTCTCCTGCCTTGTGTTGGCTACCTCACTGACGACCCATACAACTCTCGCACCTCTAGGACAATGCCGGCGACGAGGAAGAGGAGGAAGAGGCAGACGAGGGCGAAGGCCTCGAAGAGGACGAGGAGGACGAGGGCGACAACGACTACGAGATGGACTACTTTGACAACGGCGAGGACGACGACATGGACAACCTCGGCGGGGGCGGTGGCGGAGACGAAGGTAAGCCCTTCTCCGGGACTGGGTGAGTGTGCGTCTGTGAAAGGACGGCGAGACTGACCATCCCGGATGCTCTCCCGCGACAGACGGCGGCATCATGGACTGATTGGACGCTTTCTAGTGCATGTTGTATCCTCGAGCATCCCACTATAAGACCATCTGGCCGCTGTACAGTCGAGAATTGCTCGTTTTCGCTAAGCGAGACGGTCACGTGCGGCCAAGTCGATGCGGCGTCAAACAGCGGATTCGCTCGCCTGCCTCGGTGCTCGCCTCGCTGCACCCTTGCAGCCGCTGCTGCTGCCTCTGCTGTGCTCTGATCTGTGACGTCTACATCCCCAATACGCTGGGCATGGCCGCAAGCCCTCGTACGCCGTTGTCCGGGCCGCACTCGCTCGCCGGCGACTCGTCGTTCAACTTGCATTCGGCCGCTCGCCAGCCGTCCACGGGCGCCACGGAGGACAGCGCGGCGCACGCAGGAGACGATAGCCGCTGTATGAGCTCGTCAGAAGGACCGGACGTGTCGCCGCTGCGCCAGCGCGACTCGAATCTCCTGCTCATCGACGTCGAGCCGAGCGAGTCCTACACCGCCTGTGCGTCATTTTGCCCCGCCTCTGCGCCTTTGAGAAACTCCAGGCACTTACGTCCACCCTTGCTTGACCACTAGGCACCCCGAAGCAGCAGCAGGGACGCGTCGGATCGGCGTTCGCCCGCTCCCTCCTTGACAAGACTCCCGGCATCTTCAAGCACCAGCTCGGCACGCCGCTCGTGCCCCTAGGAACACCCGTCACCGTGCGCAAGCGAGGACAGCGGAGCAGTCTTGCGGTCCCTGACGAAGCCAAGGAGAACGGCACACCCGCCTCGGTTCGGCGCAGTGCTCGCCTCGCGTTCGCTTCGCCCGGTCCGCAGGCTGGTTCGCCCTCACCTGCCGCGACCGAAACCACTCCGACCCGTATCGCTAGCCCTCGTGCCCCGGGAGGCTCATCATCCAGGCCGAGCCGCGGGTCGACGCCTCGCAAGGCTGCTCTCGAAGCCGAAGCTGGAACACCCACAGCGGCGAGGACTATCCCTGCTGTGCAAGACGGGTCGGCCGCAGCAGACGTCCCCGCCGACGCAGAGCCATCCGTAGAGCACCCCATCGGTACTCCCGTCGCCTCAACCTCGCAGTCCTACCGTCCCTCGCCCTTCCCCGCTTTCTCGCCTTCGACTCCCGCCATCCGCACGCACGACTCGTACAGCGATACCGAGTTGACCGACTGCGACGCCGATGGATCGCTCTGGGAGGATGACTACGCCGAGCCGTCGTTCGCTTACCCCGCCGACGAGCGGGAAGCCCATGTCGTCGCCGCACTCGAGCGCTTGCGGGTCGAGGACACGCCACAAAAGGCGACCGATTCCCAGGAAGCAGCAATGGAGTCCGAGCCGGCGGAGGACAGTGTCGTTTTGACCGCGACCGAGGTCGAGTCGAGCGGGAGCGAGGCGGACGCCGACGACAGCCTCGAGCTGGGCCCGATCCAGGAGGACGACGAGGATTCCGAAGGCAGCGCGACTGCGCCCTCCTCCGAGGCCGAGTGTGACGCGCTCGAAGAGCAGGACGTCGCTCAGGAAGAGGCAGACGAGGCAGACCTTTCGGCGGTCGAGGAGGAAGCCGCCGCGCTTGAAGCGCCGGCACTCACCGGCGAGGAGGAGGACTGCGACGCCAGTGTGCCTGCGCCCTCCTCCGCAGCCGCGTGCGACGCGCCCGAGGCACAGGATGAGGCAGTCGTCGACGACGTATCTCCGGTGATGGAAGATGAGGTCGCCCCGCAGGAAGCGCTGGTCGTCGACGGCGAGGACGCGACAGTCCAGGGCGACGTCGACGTCCAAGAACACGAAGCTGAGCCGGCCGCACGCCGAATTGAGGATGCAGGGGTAGACGCTCTCGATGTCGCTTCCGCTGCGGAGGAGACCTCGATCCCCGCGCAGGAGTGCGAGGAATCGCTTCCTCGCCAGAGCGCTGTTACCGAGTCACCTGCAGCAGCGGCGCCCATCTCCTCATCATCCGCGCTCAGCACAATTGAACTTTCGCCCGCATCCGGCGCGGACCACGAGCCGTCGTCGGCCGAGACGTCTCCGGTCGAAAGCGACGAGGGAGCCGAGCAGGAGACCGCCGAACCCGAATCGGACGCTGCAACACCTGCTGCGATCGCCTCGGCGTCTTTGCATGCGGGCGAAGAGCCGGTGGACGCGGCCGCAGAGCTCGCGCAGGGGACTCCACAACGATCAAGCGCGCAGGTAGAACGTCCCGAGTCGCCGGCGCGGGCGAGTGTGGCACCTGAGCCGATTGAAGCGAGCAGCCCGCCGCCCCTGTCGTCCTCAGTCGAGCTGAGCGTGCCGCTCAGTACGACTCCGACCCGCCCGCCGCTATCCGCGCTTCCGCCTCCGTCTGCAACTCCGGCCGCGACGCCGCCATCCCGTTCCGGTTCGGTCTCAGCCTTGAATTCGAGCTTGCCGCTCGGTAACGCCGCTCCGACTGCTCGCCGTCAATTGACGAAGCTGACTTCGGGCGCCAGCCAACGGAGCGTAGCGTCAACTAAGAGCACCCTCACTGCTCTCGGCTCCGGGTCGACTGCTTCTTCATCCCGGAACTTGCCGGTTCCGTCACGACTTGCGGGCGTGAAAAGGCCAGAGGTCAAGTCTGGCATCACGTCGCGAACCTCAGAGCAGGACTCATCAACGACAGGCCTGCCGGCTCACACCGCGCAGGCTCCAACCAGGCAGCCGAGGACGACAGCCTCAAGCGCTCCTCTTCGCCGCTCCACCCAGTCGACCTTGAGCTCTTCTACCTCGAGCAACCAAGGCGTAGCAAAAGTTTCGGACGCCGCGGACAAGCCGGGACAGGCCTCGACCCATCCGACCCAGCGGATTGGCCTCGACAGGTCGCGCTCGGCGGCAGCGAACGAGCGCGCTGCGCCATCCACGCGACGGACTGTGACGTCGACTTTGCAGCCGCCCACAGGGACGGGTCGGATCGCTAGCCGCCCGCGGGCAGCGGCAGCAGCGGCTGCGGCGGGCCCGACCCAGTCAGGGGCGACGTCGAGGGCGCCGCTGATCAAGACTCCTTCTCTCCCTGCCGTTGCGGCGGCCCCCGCCTCAAAGCTCTCGCGCGCACCTCGAGCAGCGCAGGCGGTCCGGCCGACGGCGTCGGCGCCGAGCTTGTCGGCTTCCGCCCCTGCGAGATCGTCCGTCGAGCGCGGAGCGGGTCCAGCAGTCGCTTCCCGTTCCAGCGCCAAGCCAGTCAGTCTTTGTTTCGCGTTCGCGTATGTGTTGACCTGGCTCACCCACCTTTTTGCGCAGCAGACTGCTTCGACTGGGTCGGCCGCACCTGCCGCCGGTCCCGCCCGCCCCCTTGCGAGCGCGTCAGCGCGTTCTACGATCCCGGACGTCGCACCCCCGACGCTTGGCGTTCCCTCGTCGGTCTCGCGCACCCCGAGATCTCCGGCCCGGCCCGCTGCCATCTTTGCCTCGCCGCCCCGTGGCGTACTGCCTCCTGCGAGGGGCTCGCCGCTGCGCAGTCCGCGACGAGTTCCCCTCAGCCAGCAGCACCAGTCCAGTCTAGAGACAAGCGCTCAGACCGCCTCGATCCTTGTCGCCCCTGCACCGGTCGCGGTTGCGGCCGCCCCTGCTGTGTTCGGCAGCACAGCCCGGCCGGTTCAACCGCGGATGACGAGGACAACCCGACGGACCGCGCAAGTGGAGAACGCTCAGCCTGCATCCAACGTGCCGCCCGCTCCCGTCGCCGCTTCGACTCGTCCTGCGCGGGCTGCTGCAGCTCGCGCCGCCGCTCCGGCCTCGGCGGTTTCAACTGCGCCGGGTCCTCCACCCGGTGGACGTATGGCGCGCAAGCTCACGCGGAAGCCGCCGACGGTCGACTTAGAAACGATCTCGCCTGCAGAGGAGACGTCGCCGGATGAGACGAAACCGACGGTCTCGCCGGCCGAGAAGGAGGACCCTCCGGCGGCGCCCTCCCGGCCGCCAGTTTCGCTGCGACCGGCGCCGGTCCTGACGCAAGACGAGCTCAACCGTCTCACCCAGCGCAACACGAAGAAGAACCAGCAGACCTTCAACCAGTTGAAGATCGAGACGGTCTTTCTCGATCACGACCGACCGCCGTCGCCGACCAGCAAAATTCGCAAGTCGTCCGCGCTGGCGAACGCGGCGAGCAAGGAAGGACGCGAGGCGCGCGCTGCGAAGCGCCGAAACGCTCTCAGGGCCAGTGTGGACGGCTCGGAGCTCGAGACGTTCAGCAAGGAGCTCGCGGGTGACGCAGGGTCGGCAGAGAAGGAACATTTCCGGGCGCCGGGCGACGAGGAGCCTTATATCACCCCTGCTCGCCGGGGTGGTGCGCTCAAGAGCAGCGGCTCGAGTGAGCGGGCCGTCTTGAAGAAGAAGAAGCGTTCTTCGGCAGAGGCAGAACTGGACGGGCAGACCACCAAGTCTGAGCGGCGGGTCCGATGGGATCGGGCACTCGTGTACTACGACGCCAAGCCGGACACGCAAGCCAAGCCGTCCGAAGCAGGCATCCTCGTCACCAAGGTGAGCTGGCCCTGCCGTGCGAGGAAGTGGGACACTGCTGACTCTCCTGTGCCCATGCAGCCGACCGACATCGACGCTTGGGGCAACCCGACCTCTCCCGCCGATCACATCGGCAAGGCAGTCCCCGTCACCATCCTCATGCGCGTCTTCAAGAACGACGACAAGTCATAGAGCTTCTTCCCTTCGCATCGTCCCGCCTGGCCCGCGCTCTCGCGTTCGATCTTGTTGTACTGCAACGCAGGCGGGTCTCTACATACAACGGGCGGCAGCTCAATATCGCATCGTCTCGACAATCCCATCGAGCTGGACGGAGATAGTGGAAACGAGTCAGCGTCGGCGCGAACGGGGAGAGTTGGGAACTACTCACGATGCGGATCTGGTCCGGAAGGTAGAATTTCTCGTAGGCGAGCTGCAGCGGTGCATGCTGGTCAGTCATCTGTACGTGGACCACTCGTGCGCCGATCCACTTACGCCGAAGGGGGTGTCCCATCCCGTCAGGCGCTTGACAGGCGATTCGAGGCGGAGGAAGCAGCGCTGCTGAATCTCCGCGGCGAGCTCGGAGGCGATGCTGCCGGCCGACGGTGCCTCGTGAACGATCATGCATCGACCGGTCTTGTTGACGCTCTTCACGACCGTCTCGATCTGCGGACGGGGCGGACCGAGCGTGAGCGCCACGATTCCGTCAGAAAAGCCTGAGGGCCAAGCTCACATCGTACGGCACGATCGTCCGCAGGTCGATGAGCTCGACACTCAGCCCACGCAGGTCCTGCGGAATGAGCTTCTGCAGGTCTTCGCTCGGGTTCCGGAGGTGGTGCAAGGCGGTCTCGATGGTGTACAGCGGCGGGCCATACGAGATGATGGTCAGGTCCTTGCCTTCTTGCAGGACCTCGGCTTGACCGAGCGGGAGCTCGTAGTCGGACGTCGGTACTTGCTCGATAGCCGAACGGTATAGGACCTTGGGCTCGAAGAACAGCTGATCGAGGCGAGGTGGTCGGAAATCAGGATTTTGTGGAATTTAGGCAGGTAGGCCGGCCGCTGAACTCACGACGGGATTCGGGTCACGAATAGCAGCTGAAAGGTCCAGAAAGGTGAGTACGATGGAGCGTAGACCGAGGGCGGCGACGAGGAGCTCACCCGCTAGGAGGCCCTTCGCCTGGATCGGACCCCTCGGAACGACCACCTTGACACCGGACGCCTGGAGGAAGTACGCCTCTGGGCTTTGCGAATGGTAGAGCCCGCCGTGACCAACGGCAGAGCATGCTGCGAACAGAGAGTGCCTTTAGTCCTGCCGAGGGTCGCTGAGACTCGGCCGGGGCAGCTTACGAGAACGGAAGGTCAGGGAGCCACAGTTGAACATGCCGCCAGATCGGAACCGGTATTTTGCGCTGTTCGCGAGTGGATATCAGCGGGTGTCCAGCAGACTTCAGGTCTTCGAAACTCGCGCACGCCCTGGATGAAAAATGCAGGAGTCAGCTTGAAAGCCCGAAACGCTTCGAGGCTCGGGAACGCACTCGTTGACAATTTGGTCGAAGGCCGGAAACTGCCAGGGGGAGGTCAGCTGAGGTGTCAATGGAGCGGCCGTTTGAGCAAAGACGGACGATGTAGTCTGCAAATCTATTGGGGGAAGGCGCTCAGTCTTTCGGGGCTTTTCTGCGCAAGCCGGTTGCACTTACTGCATTTCTGCGACTGCAGTATGGCCCATAGCTGCCAGCCCGATACCGAAGCCGGCGATACCCTGCTCGGTCCTGCGAGGGTGCGGAGGTCAGCGGGCGCGCGCGCAAGGAGAGAGATGAGGACAGCTGGTCATACAGCGGAGTGTTGAAGACGCGCTCTTGCCCGAACTGATCCGCCAACCCCATGGTGCAGCGAAATACTCCGCCGAACGAGACCTGTTGAAAGAGACAAGGTAAGCTGCCGTCCGTCGTCTTCACCCCCGCAGACAACGCACATCCTCGCCGAAGACGACTGAATTCGGATCCTTCTGCATCACAGCTCTGGCGACGATGGTGTCAGCTCTTCGCGAGCTTGCGCGGCATCAGCGAGCGGGAACCTTACTGCAGAGCCGAGCGGATCGCCTGGTACATGCTAATTTCAACGGAGGAAGGCGAGTCAGCTGCTCGTCCTTCGGCACGGGCGCCCCGAAAGTCTCACTTGAGCTTTTCTGTAGGCCTGCCACCCTCTTGGACTTCGCGCAGGTCGGTCTCCTGGAGTTCACAATTGCGTCCGCCGTCTTTCGGGAACCCGACGCCGATTTGCTCCTCGTCTCGCCATTTCAGGCCGGGCGTCCAAAGCGCCTCCGTTCGATCCGTACGAAGTAGATGGGAGTTTGCGACGCTCGGCGGCTGGGCCACGGCGGTTTGAGCGTTGGCGGGCGCGTGGTGTCGGGACGAGGTTGCGAGGCTGCGGCTGAGAGAGCGGGTCGTGGCGCGGTTGGCCGAACGACGCACGGCGGAAAGCATGTCTGGGAGTTGCCCTCGTAGGTCACTCTGATGCTGTGAAAACGGGGCGCAAGCTGTACAGTGTGAGGAAGCGACGGCTCGAGCGTCGGGTGGATCGTGGTTGAGAAGGTCCCGAGGTGGGGAGACCCAAGGCAAGCCGAGCCGCGGCAGAGTGACGGGGCTACTTCATCACAACCTCGACTCGAATGATGTTGTATAGCACTAGGGGCCTAGGGGCCTCAGAGACATTACGGGTGAACAATATAGGCATTCATGGTAGGAGAGCTGGATGCTGGCCGGCGCATTTTGCCCGATGTCCGGGACCCCTGTTCCCCACATCGGCCTGATCTTTTTCCCCTGCGAGCCGACAGCCGGAGCAGGCGCGGCTGACCTTCTTCTCCTCTTCGTCCAGCGATTGCAAGCGAAGCAATGCCGTTCAATCAGAAGACCGGACTCTACACGTCGCAGTTCGGAGAGATCCCGCTCCCCGACAAGGCACAGACCATCTACGATTTCCTGTTTACCGACCCCACCTCGCCGGCGACTGCTTCGCCGCCCCGCTCCCTCGAGCGCCCGGACCCGCGCGGACGCACATGGCTCCTCGCTTCCACGTCGAACCGCTCCTACACCTTTGAGCAAGCGCAGCAGCGGGCCGACGCCATCGCTCGCGCCTTCCACCACAAGCACGGCGTCCGCGAGGGAGATTCCGTCGTCATCTTCGCTCCGAACGACATCGACTATGGCCCGACGCTCTGGGGCACCTTCCGTCAGGGCGCCGTCGCGTCGTGCGCGAACCCTGCCTACAACGCGGACGAATTCGCTCACCAGCTTCGGACCGGTACGACTCCTTCGGTCGCTTGAGGGGGCAAATGCAGTGAACTGACATTCTCCTTCCAGTCCACGACCATCACCCGGTCAAAGCCATTGTCGTCCACCCCGATGCGGCTGTAGCCACCGTGCAGGCTTGCGAGAAAACCGGAATCTCGTCGAAGTGTATCGTTCTTCTGCACCGACCGAGCCCGTCGAGCACGAATGTCACCAAAGTCTCTGAAGGATTACCGACCCTCGACGACATCGTCAACGCCACGGAGAAATCGTCGCTGCCGCCAAAATTCCAGATGAAGCAGGAGGAGAAGAAGACGAAGCTGGCGCTCCTCTCCTTCAGCTCCGGGACGACCGGCCTGCCTAAGGCAGTCCGGATCCCGCATTGGTCGGTGATCACCAACGTGTACGTATCTCCTTCAGAATTTCACGTCGACGAACGGTTTCCACTAACCACGGTCCGTCCTCAGCTTGCAGATCCTCGACACCGAGCGCAAGACGGAGGAGCTCGTTGCCTACGATGCCCGGACGAAGCAGGGCGACGTCGTCATGGGCTGCCTGCCCTTCTATCATATCTACGGTCTGGTCGTCGTCCTTCACTCGAACGTCTACCAGTCGGTCCCCGTCGTGGTCGTCCCGCGTTTCGAGCCGCGCGCCTTCCTGCGGACGATCCAGGACTTTGCCATCACGGTGCTCTTCCTCGTCCCGCCGCAGGTCGTCCTCATGGTCAAGCAGGATATTGTCAAGGAGTACGACTTGTCGACTGTGCGATATGTCATGGCCGGCGCGGCGCCCTTGACGGATGAGGTCGTCTCGGCGTTCAAGAAACGGTTCCCGAAGGCGCTCATTGGCCAGGGCTACGGCATGACCGAGAGCTCGACGGTCATCAGCATGTACGACCCGACGAAGCCGGACTTCCCGGGCGCGTCGGCCGGCGTCCTTGTTCCGAACATCGAGTGCATCGCGGTTCCTGGCCGTCTCGAGACGAGGATGCAAGGCTGACTCGTCCATCTTGCTCGTCCAGAGCGAAAATTGTGTCGCCGGAGGGGAAAGCGCTGCCTCCCGGCGAGATCGGCGAGCTCTTGTCTCGCGGACCGTCCAACGCTCTCGGCTGTACGTCTACCTGAGTCCGCGATATCATCACGAGAGTCCGCTCACTGACCGTTCCCGTTCTCCAGACCTCGCAAACGAGAAGTCGAGCCGCGAGACGTTCGACGACGAAGGGTTCCTGCACACCGGAGACGAAGGCTACATCAAGGACGAGTGCCTCTTCATCGTCGACCGCCTGAAGGAGCTCATCAAGGCGAACGGGTTCCAGGTCGCCCCGGCCGAGCTCGAGGGCTTCTTGCTGTCGCATCCGGCCGTCCAGGATGTCTGCGTCATCGGGATCCCGGACGACAAGCGCGGCGAAGCTCCGAAGGGTGAGTCTCGGTGGCGATCCGGCCGGCCTTCGCAGAACTGACCATCCCGGCCGCCTCCCGTGCCAGCCTACGTCGTGGTCGCCCCTTCTGCCGCTTCCCAGCTGAAGTCCAAGGAAGGCCGCGACAAGCTCACCCAGGAGCTGAAGAAGTTTGTCACCGACAATAAGATCCGGTACAAGGCCCTCGCCGAGGTCGAGTACCTGGACGCGATTCCGAAGACGCCGAGCGGCAAGCTTCTGAGGAAAGACTGTGAGTTCGGTCTTGTTTCTGGCAGGCGTCGAAACATTCCGGGGCTGACTTCTGGCCGGCGGCCGACAGTGCGAGTGATGCATGCGCAGTCGGTGAAGAAGCGCGCGGAGAAGCTGTAATTACGGAATTTCGAGATGAACGATGAATATATACGGGTCCCACAGAGATTGCAATCCATCTTATACTGTGTCTAGACTCGATATGCCTTGTGAAAGTTTTCTGCTCGGCTGGCTGCGCACGTCGGGACGCGCTTTCGTTTGCGCGCGTCAACTGCGCCTTTACTCGCTCATGGCCGCCGCCGCTATGATGCAGGACGCGCCATCGCCGACGAAGAAGGCTGCGCGCGGTCCAGCGCCGCCCGTCGTGCGCGATCCGAACGACCCGCGCGGCTCGCTCGCCGTCCGGACCGGCCTCGAGGACCAAATCCGCCAACGCGCGATGGCAGCCCGCGCAGGTGCGTTCTCCACGAAGCGCAGTGTGCCATGAACGAACGCTGACTCGACGATTCCCCGCAGGCGTCGACTGGGGCCATGCGGCTCTTGGCGGGACTTCGTCGTCGACCGCTTCATCGCTCAACCCGCGCCGCCGTCCGCTCGGCTTCTCGCGCACCGAACCCGTCCTCTCCTTCGCCGGGACCGGTGCAGTCGCTCCGGCGCCCGTCGCGAGCTGGCAGTCCGGCAAAGACATCCTCGACGAGGTGTATGCGCAGGCTGGCGCTTTCGGGAAACGCTCGAACGAACTGAGGCCAATGTGGGAGACGGGCAGCGCGACCGAGTCGCACGCGAGCGCGCACTCGAGTCGCCGTCAGGACAGCGGGTTCATCCCAGCGGCGGCCGCGGGCGGAGCCGCAGCTCCGGCCGACGACGAGGGGGATGGCTTTGACCTCGACGAGGCCTTCGGGACCGCCGGAACGACCCGCTTCGGTCTCTTTGCCGCCGGAGGAGCGAACAAAGACTCCCAGGATTCGTCCAAGACGACCACGCAGCGCCTCAAGCGCGCCTTCACCGACGCCGAGGAGGCAGAGCCCGCAGATGACGAGGAGATGGCCGCGACTGATGTCGAGGACGAGGAAGACGACGAGGCGCCGGGACCCATGTCGATGTTTGCGACGGCTTCGGCCGCGGCTGGTCCGCGTCGCTTCGCCGGTCTCAAGCGCGGGTTCGCCAAGACGCAGTCGCTGCCGCCGTCCGCCTTTGCCGGCAAGATGGAGTTCTGAGCGCGGTCTCCCTCCTCCACCTCTTTCTCTTTCCCCTTCTCGTATGCTGCAGCATTGTCGTACTCCTATCTCACGAGTCTTATAGCCCGAAATCGTCTGCGCATCTCTCCCGTCGTTCTCGACTTCCTGCATGATATCTCTGTTTCAAGTCGCTGCGTCCCACCTACGGCAGGGTCGCGCTGATCGCTGCAATTTCTGCGCGCAACTCGTCGAGACTAGCCTGCAGAGCAGCCGCGTCCTCGAACTGGCGCCGTGCGTTGGCGTCCTCGACATACGACGTGACGAGCATTTCCTGTCTGTCGCAAAGGGTCCACAAGATCGTCAATCGCAGCCCCAAGAGAGTCGAGACCGCCGGAAAAGACTCACTCGCGCAGGACATTGAGCTTGGCCGCAGCCTCAAGCTCCGGTCCGACCTTCTCCCGGACCTTGGCGACATCCTCCTTCTCGAGCAAGTCCGCCAGCGACTTGACCGTGTACTCTTCGCTCTGGCCCCGATCCAGCTTCCCCTTGGCCCCCTTTTTCCCACTCCCACTCGCCCCTGCACCGAGTTCCTCGACGTTCCCGAGACTGCGGAGGAGGCCCAGCTTCTCCGAGAGGAAGAGCTGTCCTCGCGCGGCGAGCGCCCGCTGCAGCCGATCCTGCGAACCGTTCGGAGCGGCGCCCTCGGGCAAGGGCAGGTCGCGGATGCGCTTCGAGACTGTGTCGTACGAGGCGAGGTCGGCGAGGAGGCGTTTCCGGAGCGACTTGGCGTGGTTCGCTGAGGGAGGGGCGGTCGACTCGGCGGCCGCGGCGGGATTCCTGCGCAAGGACCTACAGTCAGACTTGCGTCGAACACAGATTTGAGAGACTCGGACGTACGAGAGCATGACAGCGAGCCCTTGGAACTCGGGCAGAGTCTCGTCGATCTCCTTCTCCAGGTCGACCAACACCTCGTACAGCTTGAGCCACGTCGGCGTCCGGAGCGGGAGGGTCTTGAGTTGTCGGCGACTGTACATCAAATTCGTCAGTGGGGGCGGACAGAGGCGCTGAGGACTCGAGCCCTCCTCACATGACCGTGTTGAGACAATCTCGGCAGACGCGGACCTTGGGCCGCTCATCCTTCTGCTTCTTCTCCGGCGGCGGATGGGGTCCCAGCATAGCGTCTATAGACAGGTCCTGCTCGATGGGCGGCACTTCGACCACCACGCCGTAGGTCTGCTTCTCGTTCTGGTCGCCGATAAGCTGCTGCTCGTAGGTAAAGAAGGTCGAGCAGCGTTCCCTCCGCGTTGCTTTTGGCGGAGGAGGCGGTGAGGATGGAGATGATGCCGCGCGTGTGCCGTTGAGTGTAGCATCTGAATCTGGAGGTGCGGGCGGAGTAGGCGGGAGGAAACAGACGACCCGGCCACATAGGCGACAGTGGTGTCTTCGCACGCGGACGCCAAAGGCCGCGCTGAGGGAGGAGATGCGGAGAGATCTTAGCTCGCAGTTACCGCAACGTGCGAGAGACGATCTGTGCTTACGTGCATATTGCGCAGTGCGTCGCTTCTTTGTCGGGCTGCCACTTCACGATACTCTGTTCAGCTGCGGAGGCACAAATGAGTCAGCATGAGTAGTCCATCTCATCCACCACGGAAACGAGACTCACCTCGCTCGATATCGGTGTCGACCTGCGCCACGGCACTGCGCCACAGGTCCCGAGCAGAGCGGGACCGGATCGTTTCGCCGAGGGTGGTGATGCCGGCAAACGGCGAGGTCGCCGCTCGGCTCGCTTCCGGTCTTGTCGCAGGGGGCTCGGCAGGAAAATGCAGAGCGATCAGCTGCAAGGGATAATGTTGATGAAAGTCAGCACTTTGGATCGGTCGCCGGGCAAGAGAGTGCGCACCTTTTCGAGCCTGCGGGCCAGCCGGCCTTCGTCAAGCTTCCTCGCCTCTCCGCACCTGCGCCTGTGTTCAAAGAAAGCATCGCTCCTGTCTCTCCTGACCCCCTGCGGCTGGAAGCCGGCCTGGTATGGCAGTTTCCCGCGCCGATTCGTCTGGCCGCCTGCCTCGTGGATGATCTGTGCGACGGGACCCTTCTCGGGCGAGCGCGTGCGGATGTACGGTGCCGGGGTGCCCGCGGCGGGAAAAGGCGAGTGGCCTGGCGGGACGGTCGAGAAGGGGAACGTCGACGGCGGCGGGGTCCCGCGCGAACCGGGCGGCGGCGAGCGGCTCGAGGAAGGGTGTTGAGGTTGCCCCGAGGCGGTAGAGGTGACGCTCTGCGCCGAGTCGGTGTGTTTGATTGCGATGCGCGGCTGGAAGGGCAGGCCGGGGCTGGGCATGTCGCTCCCGACGAGGCTGCTGCGAGCGGACAAGCCGCTGAACTGGATCGGCAGCTTGGGCCGCGACGGCAGCGGCGCCTGCAGCCAGGGGCCCCCGGTGTCGCTGTGGCCGTTCTCTGTGCCGCCTGGGCGTGCAAGTCCGCTGGAAGGGCGTGGCGGCGGCGGGAGCGGGCGCGCCGGACTCGGTGACGACGGGTCGGCAGCATGGGCAACTCCTCCGCGCGGCGGCGGCGTCGCATGGTCGCCCGAGCCGTACACGGACGAGACAGAGCCAGACTGCCGGCGCGGCGTGTACGTCGCGTAGCCGGGCACGGCCATCGCCGACTCTTCACGACCAAAAGATGGGCGACTCAAGCCTCGGACAATCGCCAAGTGCACCAACTTCTCGCACACGCAGAGCGGATTAGAGATGCAGTAGACGGCCAAGCTACGAGAATTCAAGGTAAGAAAGCCGAGTCTGCCGAGCAACCGAGCGATACCAAATTATCATGTCGCCGCTGCCTCGACTCGGACAGCCTCCTCGACGAGCCGCAGCGCCGCTTCGGCCGTTCCCCACGATGATTGGAACCCGTATCCGCCGTCTGTTCGGATAGACCTTTGTCAGCGCTTCGGTGTGTGAGGATCTGGCGCTGAGCGCCGAGACGCACGTCCGTAGTTGTGGACAAGGGGGATGCTGCGGCCGTCCTCGAGCTCTGTGCCGGGGAAGAGTCGTTCAGTCCTCAGCCGACCAGCACAACTTAACACAGGGCATGCTCACGTAATGTCTCCGTCTCAAGACGGATGCCGCCTTCCCGGGTCGGCCGGAGACCTACCGCCTCCTGGACGACGTCGAGGTCCTCGATCGTGCCGCCGCGTTTCTCCGGTGCGAGCAGCTCAGGCTGCAAGGCCAGACACCGCTCCATGATCCTACGCGCCATGTCTGGCCTCGGCTTCGGATCCCTGCTCCGGTGGTCGCCTTGGCGTTTCAGCCGGGATGGACATGGGCCGCAGTCCTAGGGGGAAGACGCACCAGTTGTCCCGTTCGGCGCACCCACCGAGAACGACCAGCCCTGTCGCTGGTCTCGGGATCGTATAGTCGTACACTCGCGGCTGTCCGTCTCGGGCCGGTCCGAGGCGAGTCACGCCCTGCTTGACCCACGGCGCGCGGACGATCACCAGCTGCCCCCGCGTCGGAAAGACATTCGCGTCCGGCACGAGGGAGCGTGCGCCTAAGCCGGTGCAGTTGACGAGGACGGCTGCCTCGTGAAGATCGGGCGCGACGTCGAGTGCTGCGGCGAGGGAAGGCAAGGCGCCGCAGCGATGGACCCGGCCACCGAGTCGCTTGACGCGTTCGAGCAGGTACGAAAGGTAGGCCGGCGTGTCGATCAGGATGCAGGTGAAGCTTGCGCCGCATGCTATGCCCTGCAGGAGTTCGTCGGTCCCCAACCAGCGGAACTGTCGAGAGTTCGGTCAGCGAGGGTGAGCGATACAACTTTATATCCCCTGCGCCCAAGCTGGGCTCACATTCGGGTGATAGCGAGAGATGAGCCCCAGTTGAGAGACTGCTGCAGCTTCGCCTGTGGGCTCAGGCTGGAAGCCCTCGATGGTCATGGTCAGTCGGGGCGCGAAGCCGGAAGAGCGAGACAACCCGCCACTCGCCTCTTCGCGGTACTCGGTCTGCGTGGCAAAGTAGAGCGGAACGTCCGGCTCGATCTTAATCATGTCCGACATGACCTTGAAGGTCCGAGAATCGAAGCCTGTCGTGTGGTCCGGAGAGCGGGTCGGTTCTTTGGCCGCAGCAAAGGAGGATCCATCCGGAACGCACCGTGTAATCGCATGTCCGCGCCGGTCGCCACGCTCACATGATGTGCTCCCTGCGCGACAAGAGTATTACTTTCATCGGCAATCCGGCATGGAGTTTTCGGAGATATGGACGACGGACTGCCCACGGCGAGGTGAACTCGATGGAGAGCGGGTCTCCCGGCAAGTCGCGAGCGACGACGTCGACTGCATAGCCAGCTTCGAGCAGTTTGATCGCTGTAGAGAGCCCGACTACGCCTGTTATTCGGTATGCAAGCCAGCGTAAGCCTTTTCAGTCTGTAATGATCCGGAACACGGTTGCGCAGTTTGCCAAGCTCCGCCAGTGAGTGAGAAGCGGACGGGCCTGCGCCGACGACGACTGCATGTGCGCTGCTTGTAGCCATCGTAGACAGCAGACTAATGGCGCAAGTGTATGCGGTCAAAGCCTTCTGTCGAGATAGCGTCGCCAAGTGGGGCAGCGACTCTTCCTCCCTGTTCCTCCGCTTGTAGCGCTGCTGCACGGCGGTCAGGCTGCGCAGGACGCAGGATGGCGTCGCTGCTGGCTATCCTGCTCGTCGGCAAGTCGAGCGCCGGGTCCCAGCTCGTCTACGCCTATCCGCCGCATCCCAAGGCCGTACCGCGGACGCACAAACCAGTCTACAGCGGCCGCAGGAACACCATCTTGCGCTCGCGCTACGAATCGGCCAGCTCGAGCTCTGACTCGCAGCCCGACGATTCGGACTCGGACAGCGACGACGACGAGTACCACGGCCCCGATTCGAAGTCGTTTCTTGGGTTCCCCGATCCCGTCCTCGCTTCCCTTCTCTCCCCGAGCCAAGAACTGTGCGACCAGCCGTTCGAACTCGTCCTCGACCACCTCGCCTTTGTCGGACACCCCGTCTGGCTCGGAGACGGAGACGACAACCTCTGTACGGCTCCCAGTTCAGCTGGCTCTCCCGCCGGACCCGACGACAGGGCAGACGCGGACGATGCAGACGATGAAGAGACGGAGGAGACTGGCTCGAGGGGCCGCGGTCGCCATCCGAGGGTCCCGTCCGGTCCAGATCCGGCGTCCGAAGCGGAGGGGGAGGCCGGGGATTCGACGGAGCGAGATGCCACCGTCATGCCACCCTCCTCGCGGACGGCGTCGGCGCCACCGCGACCGATGATGATCCCAGGTCGCCTGGCCGAAGGCCCCAGTCGACCCGACCTCCTGGTCCGCAGCCAATCGTCCTTCACAACGACTCTCGCGATGGGCTCCTCGACCGTCTCGTCGCAGCACTCGCAGACTTCGCTCATCAGTCTGAACCGCCTCACCTCTTTCAACCTCCTCTGCGTCATCGACACGCCGCCGGACAGCCACCTTAGCAGTCACCTCGAAGGGTACTACAACGACCTGGTGCTGCCCGTCACGGCCAGCATGGAGGCGATCGAACGGCGAGAACACTGGCTCGGTAAAGAGGCAGCCAAGCTGAGGCGGGCGCGCGAAGCTGCCCTCGAAAGGAGTGCGTGCTCCCTATCTGCCTCAAGCGGCCCGCCTCCCGTCAAAGGGCACTGATGCAATCCCGAAATAACAGATGCGCCCTGGGACGACTTCCAGGCGACCCTGCCGGCACTCTCCTCCCTTGCAGGCGCCATCAGCCAGCTGTACATGGCCGTCAAGCGCGACGAGCTCGCCAAGGTCTATATCGGTCCGACGCCGGTCCAGGTCCTCTTGCGCGGTGAACTGCCTCTGGGGGCCGAGTTGGAGGCGGACGAGCGGGAGACGGTCCCTACCGCCGAGCCTGACGCGGTGACAACAGCGCAGCGCGCACACGACAGATCACCGAGCGGACAGCCTCGTCCGGCAGAGCGCCGACCGGCTCCTTTCTTCTCGAGGATGCGTCGACGACCCCCGGTCCGCTTCGGGCCGTGGGAATCGCTCCTCCTCCTGCAGGACGCCAAAGTCTTGAAACGAGACGTCCTCGAGGACTCGCTCCTGTGGCGCTTCCTGGACGTTTGTCAACCGACCATGAGCTTTGCCGAGTACGAACGGCTGCTCGACCTCGACCCGCAGGAGCACGGGCTGGACGAGATAGTCGACTACCTCGTTGACTGGAGAAAAGCCAGAATCGTCGACGTCGTTACGCTCACGGGCACGTACCTGATCGCCGCGAGTCTCGACCCGAAGAGGTACGGCTCTGTACCCACTCGGCCTCCTCACCCGAAGGCTGACACTCCGCGGGATACAGACTCGCGATGAAAACCGCCTCGTTCCGGGACGCTTTCCCGAGTCTGCCCTCACTCCCTCGCCTGCTCTCTCACCTCTCGCCAAACGAACCTTACTCGAACCTCGTACCGAAGGGGCAGGATTCCGTCTACCTCGACGCGCTGATCTGGCTGCTCCGGAACGAGGTCGTCGTCCGGCAGCAGACGTACGTCCGCGTGCAAGCGCCCGCGACGTTGAAGCGCTCCGCCGGTGCACAGCGAGATCGCACGATGCGCCACAGCGGCGTCTCGTTCGCCTCGAGTGCGGAAGCGGACGGCGCGATCCAGCTCGGCACAAGTTTCGGGGCTCCGAGCGTGCGAAGCTTGGGCGCTTCGAGCCGCAAGAGCGGATCGAGCCTCGTCGGGCTCGGTCGACCTGCGTCGACTTCTTCTCGGGGCGAAATCGAGCGGCCGGCAGTCCAGGGAATTGGAAGTCGCTTGAGGGCCCCGCCTTTGCCGCACGACTCGCCCATCGCGATCAGCCAGTACGGCGCGACGATGATCCCAAGTCGCATCACTCCTCACCAACATGGTGGCGCTCCGAGCGTCTCCGCGACCGGATCGAATGCGACGACCGGCGGCAGCGGTCTAGCACCCATGTCGCTGGTCTTCGACTCGGGCTCTGCGGAGGAGTCCGCCTCAAAACCGAGCGTCATCGTCGAGCCCTGTCAACCGACCCTGCTGGAGAGCAAGTGGATCGGCGAGATGTGTCGGGACAAGGATCCGGGCCTCGTGGCCGATTTTGAGCGGTAGGTGATTGACGGCTGGTCGAGCGTCAGGGCGGGGCTCTTGATTGACGGGTTCTACCCTCACAGGCTCGTCGGACTGCTGAACGGCCGTCACTGCGTCGACGAGCTCCGGTACCGGACGCAGCTCTCGCAGAAGCAGCTCCAGGACGTCTTCAACGCGTTCGAGGAATACCTCATCTTCTTCCACCGCGCTTGAAGCGCTTCGTCGTCGATCCTCGCTCCCTACACCTTCTCTGGCCAAGCGACATTCAACACCGTCCGGCCGACCCCGCTGCTCTTCCCTTTGCCTTCGCCTTCGCCCCAGACGGACTCGACCCGAGCGCCGCGCGCTTCGACCCTGCGGCGGAACTCGAGCTCGCCGCCGCCGACGCCAAAGTAGATCCGCTTGCACGCGACGAGGCAGCGCGGCTCGCTCTCGCTCTCGCGCGCGGCGTCTGGTGGTCGGGCGGTAGCGGCCTCGAGCAGGTCGATGAGGGGCTCGAGCGACGGGACCGAGTACACGGTCTCGCTCGTCAAGACGAGGTCGTACGGCCCGTCGGCCCCGTCTCGCACCGCAACATCCATCCCGGCCCAGTCGCCCTCGAAAAACCTCAAGTCGATGTTCTCGCGCTCGAGGAAGGTCTCGAACGAGTCGAGAAAGTCGGGCGAGACTTCGAGCTCGCCCGGCCGGGTCGCCTCGTCACTAGAGGGATCTTCGTCGGCATCGGGGGCTTTCGCCGCCGGGAGGAGAAAGTGCTGCGCGTAGGTGAGGAGGATATTGGGGAACGTGATCAAGTTGAGCACTGCGGAGGGAGCGAAGATCAGTCAGGGTCAGGGTGCGATGAAGCTGCCGAGGGCGAGGCTGACCTTGCTTGTTGTAGTCCTGCACGTGGATGCGAGTCTTTCGCGGTCGCTTGGATCCTTCGGGCGTGGGTTCCCGGGCGATTTCGTTCAGCAGGCGAGCGAAGACTGCACAGGTCGGAATGGCTGTGCCGCAGCCGATCTGTTGCGGTGAGTATAATCGTCAGTTTGGCCCAGCTGAGGTCATAAGCAACCGCTTCACCTCCAAAACGGCCGAGTCTCGGACGCGGGCCGTCTCGAGCTCGCGGTCGAGGGCAAAGCCCTGTTGATCGAGACAGTCGACGAGGTCGAGACTGCACTCCCACGTCTTAAGCCCGCCCTCGTAGACACCCTTGACGAGGTCCGACTGCTCGTCGATAAAAACCTCCTTCGCCTTGCCCTTCTGCTGCATGGCCGGCTTGGTCGTCTCGTCCGCATCGACTTCGTCCTGGTTCAGGACCTGGAAGCGGGCGTCGAAGAGGTCTCTTCGGAGCAAGGTCGCGGTCCGGCCGGGCTCGCCGCTCAACGGGACGGTGACTGGAGTGTACGACAGCAGAGGCGGCAAGGTCTCGAGCTGGAAGAGGGAGAGTCGAGAGCAGGTCAGTCCCTGCCGCTCTCGACCGGGTACGGTTTCTGGGCTTCCGACGTACGAGCTCTGAGAGCGGGACCTCGGCATGCGGCACTGCGCTCGACATCGATGCCTCGCCTGGCTCAGCGTCGCTCAATCCGAGCTGCTCCAGGCTTTCGGTGGGGATGTCGACGTCCGGGTCCAGCTCGTCCGCACCGATGTCCTGCGGGCGGGGTCGAGCGTCAGTGACTGCGCGGCGGCTTGACAGGCGGCTATGAGCTTACAAATCCGAATGAGAAGCTCATGCTGTGCGGGTACCTGGCTGGAGGGCGTGCCTATGGTCGCCCAGCTCGCGAGGGAGGAGAGCGATCAAGCTGCCGCCACGTTTTTTGGTCACGTGACCGACTGGGATTTTCTTCGATTTCTCCTGCTGCCGTGCTGTTGCAAGCGCGAAGTCGGCTACAGTAGCCATTCATCTCATACAATATATATATGCTAGCAGCGTGTTGGGAGAGCGGAAGTGGAGGCAGTCGCCGGGATTACGTTCTGCCTCCACTCTCGGCGACGTCGAGCCGCTCCGCGGCGGCGCCGACGAGCCTCTCCTCCTCCTTTCCGTACCTACTGCTACGACTTGCAGAATGCCCGAACAGCTGGAAGAGCGCGTCACCGAGTATGTCCGCCTCGGACAGTCCGGTCTCAAGGTCTCCAAGGTGCGTACCCGGCGACGAGCCCCGCATGCTCCCGGAGGAGCCTGCCGCGCCCGCTATGGTCTGGAGCCGGGCGGATCGCTGATGATGGCAGACACTGATACCCGATATACCCCCTGCAGGTCATCCTCGGCTGGTCCGTGGCGCTCAAGTCGACCATCTCCTCGAATGCAGCTGATGTGTCCCCGTCGCGACCTGCAGCATGACTTATGGCAAGAAGGGCTGGGCCGAATGGGTCCTTGAAGACGACGAAGCCCTTGAGCACTTCAAGGTGGCGTACGATGTGCGTAAAGTTGAAGGCCTTTCCTGTCCCGGGGCCGGCGGAACTGACCCCGGGCATCCTCCACAGCTCGGCATCAACTCTTGGGACACTGGCGAGTCAGCGCGGAAGACGGCGCATTCGAGAGAGAGGCAGGCGGCTGACGTGCGCCGCAACGTACAGCCGATGTCTACTCGAACGGAGAGTCTGAGCGTCTCGTCGGGAAAGCGATCAAGAAGTACAACATTCCGCGCGAGTGCGTTACTTAGCTTCTAACTGCACAAAGACGAGCAAGCGACTCATCCAGGCGCTCGCAGGAACCTCGTCATCCTCACCAAGTGCTTCATGACGGTCGCCGACGACCCGAATACCCACCCTTCCAAGCTGGCTGACCCGGATCAGAAGGGCTACGTCAACCGCCACGGCCTTTCGCGCAAGCACATCTTTGCGGCAGTCGACGCGAGCCTCGAGCGTCTCGGACTCGACTACATCGACGTCCTCCAGTGCCACCGCTTCGACCACGACACCCCCATCGAGGAGACGATGGACGCTTTGCACGACGTCGTGCAGAGCGGCAAGGTTCGGTACATCGGCATGAGCTCGTGCTATGCCTATCAGTTCCACCAGATGCAGGCGTATGCCAAGTCCCGCAAGCAGACGGCCTTCATCTCGATGCAGGACTTGTGAGCCGGTCCACACTCCTGTCTTCTCCCAACGCGCACTGACAGACCCTGGACGACCGCAGCTACTCGCCTATCTACCGCGAGGAAGAGCGCGAGATGTTTGGCGTCTGCAAGCTGTTTGGCTCGGGCATCATCCCCTGGTCCCCGCTCGCGCGTGGCTACATGACCCGCCCGTGGCGCGAGCAGGACTCGACGAAGCGCGCCCAGACGGACCCGAACTTTGCCAAGTTTGTCGGGCTTGGGAACCCGATGGAGGAGGAGGCTCTTCACAAGATCAACGAAGCGTGCGTTGATCCGTTGATTTCGTTCGGGGCGGTCCTGCCAGAGCTCGACGGTCTCTAAGTAACGTTTCCGACCCGGACTAACGGCTCCCCCACACTATACCGCTAACAGCGTCGAGAAGATTGCCAAGGACCGCGGAATCTCGATGGCGCAGGTGCGTGCACATCCTATGGGCTCACTTTCGCCAACGACCGGACGCTCACGCCCGCCCGCTCGCTTGATTACAGGTCACGACCGCCTGGGTTCTCGCAAACCCGAACGTCACAGCGCCCATCATCGGCTCGACCCGCATCGAGGCGCTCAAGGAGGCGGCCGCAGCGACGCATCTTAAGCTTACCGATGACGAGATCAAGTCCATCTCGGAGCCGTACAAGCCGCGCGGCATCCTCGGTCACGCCTAGAGCCAGGGACTTGCAGCGAAGAGGGAACACAGTCAAAGAGTAGAGTTGCTGCGGTCTCTGCCCCGTGCGGGGCTGCTGTAAAAAGATGCAAGTGAAGCAGTGACTACAAGTCCCCTTCTGCGTTGCGGACTCTCATATTGTTCTTATTGCTGCGACTTTTGAGAAGACTTTGCGGTGTGCGAGGCAAGCTCCGAGGTGATGACGAGGTGCGCGAGCGCAGCGGGCGATGCGCGATTTTCGCGAAGTGGCGGCGCGCGCGCCATTTCCGCCGAAAGTCGATCGTTCGGCCGAGTCGACCTCGCTTGCTCCGCTTCTCAGACTCCTCTTTCTCCACCACAACACCTCATTCGTGAGTCTCATTCTGCCTGCAGACACCGCCGTAGCCTGCTGTCGACGCTCTGCACCGAGTCAGCGCATCCTGCCCCCAGAGGGACTGACCGAGTCGACCCCACACCGGGCCGTGCTGCGACCGCCTCTGCAGACCACAATGGACCACGACTTCTCCAAGATGAACCTCTGCATCTGCACCGGCCCCAACTCTTGCGTCTGCGTCGGCACCGGCTCCTGCTCCGTGAGTCTTGGGTCTCCTCAGCTGGCCGACGCGAGCGCCACGGTCCCACTCCGGGTCCCACTTTCGTCATGGCGTCCAGAAAGTTCGCCCGCCGCCCCCGAGCCTGCATCTCGCGGCGAGGAAAGGCGCATCGGGAATAGAGCTCGAACGCGGCCCGCATATTCGGCGAGAACGTACCAGCACGGGCCTGATCAGCTGACCTTGGACTCGCTCCCTCGAACAGTGCTCGTCGGGCGGCCGCTCGAGCCAAGGCTGCGGCGGAGGCTCGAGCGGAGGCCGCGGCAACAGCTGCAACTGCAGCGGCGGCGGAAATAGCTGCATCTGTATCGGCAGCGGAAACAGCTGCAACTGCAGTGGCGGCGGAAACAGCTGCCACTGCGGCCAGTCCTCCTCGGGATGCTGTAGTAAGCAGCAGTCGCGCGGCTGCTCCTGCTCGTAAGTCGTAACGCATGTAAATAAGCTCATGGCGGTATGACGACTGACTTCAACTGCAGGTCCGGCTGCTCGTCGTCGAGCAAGTGCAACTGCAGCTCCAACAGCTGCAACTGCAGCTCGAGCCAGTGCAACTGCTCTTCGGGCAAGTGCACCTGCAGCTCGAGCATGTGCAACTGCGGCTTGAACTGCGGCTGCTCGAAGTGCTCCGGCAAGCAGAAGTCCGACTCCAGCTGCTCGTACGTCCCCGTCTCGCTTAGGCACCGCTTTCCGCTTTCTCACGACTAACAACGATTTCTCCTCCGCAGGTCGGGCTGTTCGTGCTCGGGCGAGTGCAAGTGCGGCTCTAACTGCCGCTGCGAGAAGTGCTCGGGCAAGAACAAGTCGAAGGGCGCCTGCTGCTCGTGCGTAACTTTCTCACTTCGAGGGCTTTGCCGCGTCATCACCGCTGACAATGGTCTTCTCTCCACAGGTCGGGCTGCTCCTGCTCGGGCGACTGCAAGTGCGGCTCGGACTGCCGCTGCGAGAAGTGCTCCGGCAAGAACAAGTCGGCTGGCGCATGCTGCTCGTACGCTCCTTTCCCCTCACAGAGCGGCGTCCCAATCTAAGCTGATGGATATCAACCTTTGCTTCAGTTCGGGCTGCTCGTGCTCGGGCGCATGCAAGTGCGGCTCCGACTGCCGTTGTGAGAAGTGCGCCGGCAAGAACAAATCGAAGGGCGCCTGCTGCTCGTGAGTCTCTGGACCTCCCTTCTGAGGCAAACTCCTCACTGAACCATCGTTGACTGTGCCCTTGCGCCTACAGGTCGGGTTGCTCCTGCTCGGGCGAGTGCAAG
Source organism: Rhodotorula sphaerocarpa (assembly GCA_024713535.1). Lineage (NCBI taxonomy): Eukaryota > Fungi > Basidiomycota > Microbotryomycetes > Sporidiobolales > Sporidiobolaceae > Rhodotorula > Rhodotorula sphaerocarpa. Next base: position 505,707 of record JANIBP010000009.1, on the reverse strand, counting down.
TGCGGATCGAACTGCCGCTGCGAGAAGTGCTCCGGCAAGAACAAGTCGACAAGCGCCTGCTGCTCGTACGTTCCTTTCCCCTCAAAGAGCGTCGTCCCGATCCAAGCTGACGGGTCTCGGACCTTCGCTTCAGTTCGGGCTGCTCGTGCTCGGGTGACTGCAAGTGCGGCTCCGACTGCCGCTGCGAGAAGTGCTCCGGCAAGAACAAGTCGGCCGGCGCATGCTGCTCGTACGCTCCTTTCCCCTCACAGAGCGGCGTCCCAATCTAAGCTGATGGATATCAACCTCTGCTTCAGTTCGGGCTGCTCGTGCTCGGGCGAGTGCAAGTGCGGCTCGGACTGCCGCTGCGAGAAGTGCTCCGGCAAGAACAAGTCGGCTGGCGCATGCTGCTCGTACGCTCCTTTCCCCTCACAGAGCGGCGTCCCAATCTAAGCTGATGGATATCAACCTTTGCTTCAGTTCGGGCTGCTCGTGCTCGGGCGAATGCAAGTGCGGCTCCGACTGCCGTTGTGAGAAGTGCGCCGGCAAGAACAAATCGAAGGGCGCCTGCTGCTCGTGAGTCTCTGGACCTCCCTTCTGAGGCAAACTCCTCACTGAACCATCGTTGACTGTGACCTTGCGCCTACAGGTCGGGCTGCTCGTGCTCGGGCGAGTGCAAGTGCGGATCGAACTGCCGCTGCGAGAAGTGCTCCGGCAAGAACAAGTCGACAAGCGCCTGCTGCTCGTACGCTCCTTTCCCCTCACAGAGCGGCGTCCCAATCTAAGCTGACGATTCTCGGACCTTCGCTTCAGTTCGGGCTGCTCGTGCTCCGGCGAATGCAAGTGCGGCTCGAAGTGCCGCTGTGAGAAGTGCTCGGGCAAGAACAAGTCGAAGGGCGCCTGCTGCTCGTGCGTCTCACTTGGCGTCCAAAGGCTTTTCCTGTGCTTCGCCGCTGACGATGATCTTTCCTTCGCAGTTCCGGCTGCTCGTGCTCGGGCGAGTGCAAGTGCGGTTCGGACTGCCCCTGCGAGAAGTGCTCTGGCAAGCAGAAGTCCTGCTCGTCGTAAGTCCTTTTGCCGCCGCTTTCGCCAGAACACAGCTCAGGAATCTTCTATCACTCTCAGGTCGGGCTGCTCGTGCTCCGGCGGCTGCAAGTGCGGCTCGTGCAAGTGCGGCAAGCAGCAGTCTAGCGGATGCTCGGGGTACGTTTTGCCACCTCCCCTCGGACACGACCAGTCCTGACCAATTCAATCTACAGTTCTGGTTGCGGCTGCTCCGGAAAGTGCGGCTGCGGATCTGGCTGCGGTCGCGCGTCTGGCTGCAGTAGCCGCAACTCGGGTTGCTCGTAAGTACCGCTCTCCCGGAGCTGCATTCTCCGCAGAGATCTGACTCCGCAGAGATCTGACTCCGCTTTCGTCCCTAGGTCCGGCTGCTCGTGCTCGACCAGTCGCGCGTGCGGATCTGGCTGCGGGTGCTCGAGCGGATGCGGACGCTCGAGTGGCTGCGGATGCTCGAGTGCCTGCGGATGTTCGAGTGGCTGCGGTCGCTCGCGCGGATGCGGTTGCTCGGGTGGATATGGTCGCTCGAGTGGCTGCGGATGCTCAGGTGGCTGCGGTCGGTCGAGTGGCTGCGGCTGCGGATCGGGCTGCAAGCGCTCGTCCTGCGGGGGCATGCAGCGGTCGTGCTGCTCGTGAGTCTCTCTCGGCCCTGATCGCCCCAACGACCGCTTGCTGATCTCGCCCTCTTACAGGTCGAGCTCCTCGTGCTCGTGCTCGCGTGGGAAGAGCTGCGGCTGCGCTTGAGCGATACGCACCGGCGGAGGCATCATATCGCGGTATATAGTTTCCTGTTTCTCCGCCTTCTCCCTTGTCTCTCTTCCGATTGAAATCTATATCAGTGCCTCATGATAAAGAAAGGATTCGCTGTGAGGGTCAGCTGTAAATTTCGCCCATAGCGCGCTCGCGGCTCGGGACGTCTGCTCGCTGATTCTGACGGGCGAACTCCGCGATCCGCCGAGGTGGAAATGTTTTCATCCTCCTTACCTGATTAGATCGTGCCGCGCTGGCGTAGCTCGGCCTCTTCAGCACCCCGTCGTCCCGCGCCGTAGGCATGATGCAGCCGACTCTGTTTGCAGCAGTGGCATTAGCATTGGCCGCTGCGCCTTGCCGCGCTGCTCTGGTCGAGCATTGGTGCGTCGTTGCGGTCATGAGGCTCGTCCTTCGCGGACAAGCAGCTCGGCAATGCTGACTCTGGCCCGAATGCTGCTGCAGGCTCAATATCAGCTACGTGACTTCGAGTCCGGACGGCGTGCAGAAGCCGTGGACCGTCGGCACCAACGGGACTTGGCCGTGCGTGCTCCGCGCCCTCCCTGCTCGGGAGAACTCCATTCCCAATTGACCGCTCCGCTGCTCCGCAGGCCTCCGCCGCTCGATGTGAAGGCCAACGACACGGTCCGGATACACGCTCTGAACAACCTCGACCACCCGACGTCAATCCATCACCATGTACGGCCTCGTATTTCGAAGCCTTGGCGTTTCGCCTGATTCTCGGCCGGCGCTGACCCCCATGTCGCTTCTAGGGAATCTACTTCAACGGATCCAACTATTACGACGGTGCCCCTTCGATCACGCAGTGCGGGATCCCCAGCGGTGCGTTCCTCGACGGGGTGTGAGCCAGCCATCAGAAGACTGACGAGACCTTCCTTGCTGCGCAGGCCAATCCCTCACCTACGAGGTACCCGTGGATCTCCAGCACGGAACTTACTGGTACCATTCTCACACCGGCATCGACTACCAAGACGGCATGCGGGCGCCGCTCGTGATCCATGCCGAGCAGGAACCGCATCGATACGACGAGGACTACACGCTCGTGCTCTCCGACTGGTACCACGAGCGCGCCTCCAAGTTGAACAACAAGGTGCGTGCTCGAAAGAGCCTGTAAGGCGACCACCGAACGAAGGCTGACCGCCTGACCTCATCTGCGGGATCAGTTCATGAACAAGTTCAACCCGACTGGCGCGGAGCCTGTTCCAGGTCTGTCCATTACTCGTCTACTCATCCTTCCGTACTCGGAAATGCTGACAGGCGAATTTGCTGCGATCAGACTCGCTCCTGATCTACGCCGCCAACAAGGGGTCCTACCTTGCGTCGTCGGACGGAAGCGTCGCGTTCAACGACGACCTGGCCTTGCCGTTCGAGGCGGGCAAAACCTACCGCTTGCGCGTTGTTAAGTACGTGTACAGTTCTTGGGTGGCCTGCAATATGCTGACATGCCTAAACCCGAAGCGCCGGCATCTTCGCCATGACCTACTTCTGGATCGACGGACACGACATGCGAGTGATCGAAGTCGACGGCGTGAGTCTTCCGCTCTTCGTAGCGCTTCGCAACTTAGCGAGCTATGTGACGCGAGGCTCACCTATACTCTCCGCAGGTCGACATTGAAGAATTCCCCGTCGAACACCTGACTGTCGCCGTCGCCCAGAGGTACTCTGTCCTCGTGACGGCGCGCAACGACACCTCCCAGAACTTCCTGATGCACGCCAACTTTGACTCGTCCATGTTCGACACCGTGCCGGAGGGTCTCACCCTGAGTGCGTCGTTTCTTCCGTGATCTGCCCGCGATGGCGATCCTGACCAATGCCGCCTCCTCGGCCCGCCAGACTACACGTCGTCTGTTTCCTACGCCGATGGAAACCCTATGGCGCCTGCCGAGACGCCGGAGCACCTGGACCTCCCCGTAGACGACTTCCACATGGTCCCGATCGTCGCGCAGCCGCAACTGATTCCGAACCGGAACCTCGAGCTCGATGTCTACTTCGATGGTTCGTCAAGCTCGCATCGCTCAGTTTGCATGTGAGCGAGCGCTCACCGCATACTCACGCGCAGCATACGACAATGGCGTGAACCGCGCGTCGATGCTCAACAATATCACCTATGCCCCGCCCGAGACGCCGTCCCTCATGACCATGCTCTCGATGGGCAATGACTCGCTCGACGCGGCTGCATATGGACCGCAGACGGCCGCGACGGTCTTGCGCAAGTTCGACGTTATGGATTTGCTCCTCATCAACTTTGATGGTGGGTCTGCCGCTCCGCCGCGATCGCCGCTCTTTCTAACGAGATCCGGACTGCTCGCAGGGAACGCGCATCCGTTCCACCTCCACGGCCACACGTTCCAGATCACGCGCCGTCAGTGGAGATGCCGCTTTGAACGAGACTGGCTCCGTGTGCCTGAGCTGATCCAGTTCCCTCGGCTCGCTTCCCTTTCGCAGGCGCGAGCGATGTCACTTCGAGCGACCCGAAGCTCAATCCGCCGCACACTTACAATGCGACGAACCCGATGCGCCGCGACACGATTGTCGTGCCCGCGGGTGGCGCGGTCAACGTCCAGTGGACGACTGACAATCCCGGAGCCTGGATCTTGTACGTAATGTTTCCTCGGCGCTGCATACCTCTCTCATACTGATAAGGTGCCACCTTCACGCAACAGCCATTGCCACAGTACGGAATTTGTGCTCATGTCTAGATCGAACCTTTTTCTAACAGCTCTTGCCTACCCCGTTCCCCTACACCAGTTCAATGGTCGGTTTCTACACGGACGCAACGCACGCTCTACATTTCTGACTCGATCGTGGATCCTGCAGGCACATGGAAGCCGGTCTCGCCGTCGTCTTCATGTCGGACATCGAAGGCGCGCAGCAGACGCTGACGCTCCCGCAGGCGCTCAAGGACCAGTGCGAGTCGCTCGGGATCTCGGCCACCGGTAACGCGGGCGGCAAAATGTCCTTGACCGACTTTGGCACCGCTCCGAAGGGTCCGAAGGATCAGGCGCACATTACTGGCTGGTCAGTCTGGGGAACGGTGGCTGCAGAGTGACTCTCGGCGTTCATCAGACGAGGCATGCTGACTTTCTCTCGCCGCATCTTCTGGCTAACAGGACAACGCGTGCCAAGGGCGCTCTCGCAGGGTGCGTCATCACGGCGCTCCTGGGCATGCTCTCGGTCGTGTGGTACGCGGTCGGCGGCCAGCTCGACGTCGACGAGCTCGAGGAGGAGGTCGTGCGCGACATGGCGGCCAAGGCGGCCAAGGGCGGCGGCTACAAGAAGCGGGCTTTCAACGCCGTCTTTGGTCGGAAGAAGCCGGCGCCATGATCTGCAGAAGCGGGAAAGAGAAGCGGTGGATGGCGAGCATAAGTAGAGCAATACTATTTCAAGAATGACCCCCTATAGGCTCGACTCGAGAGCCTCTTGACGTGGAAACGTGATCGTATATATACTGTAGGCTCTGTATGGAGGAGCTCTAGATGGGAGACGCGTCGCGGGAGAAATGGACGACGCGCGCGGCGCAAGTTCGGAGCCGGCGATCACCGCGACGCGCCTCAGCGAGAAGCGAAAAGTGGCTCGTCCATTGCATCGCAAGTGCGTACAGCTACAGCTGGGCTGCGAATCGCATTCGACGGCTATATACGATCTGCCAGGGCGCGCGGCCACGCAGGCGTCGTTCCTCGCTCGGTCCCGGATCGACTTGCTCCGCCGCGAAAGTCGCGTTCTCTTGGGTTCGCACCATCTTGCATCCGCGCCCTTGAAGCACGCCAGAACACGAGCAGGCGTCGTCGTGACAAGAACAGCCGACGCGGGGACTAGGGTCGGTCATGCTCCGCATCTCCTCGCTCATCCGTCTCGCGGGACTCGCCGTCGCCGCTTTTCTCTTTCTCCACTGGGTCGCGTCCTTCTCCGCCGAACCGCCCCTAGCCGACTCGCCGTACTCTCATCCCGAGTTTGCTGCACGGGAGGACCTCATACCGGACGGCGTCGGCGGCGGCGGGTGGGGAAGGAGACTCGGACTCGATCACTACGCCGACTGGGAGGAAGGTGTCCGCGGAAAGGTCGGCGCGGGGCTGGGACGCCTGAGAGAAGGCGTTGGAGCGATCGCCGGTCTCGGCGGGAGCGGGCGAAGAACCAAGCTCGGCTCTCTGTACGAGGTACGCCCCCTTCTGCCTGCCCAGCGACGGCGAGCGGAGTTTCCGCTGCGGCCTTCCTGCTTCGGTTCTCCAGCTAGCTTGAGCCACCCTGACTTCTCACATTCTTACTCTAGCTCGTGGCCACGTCGAACCCCGCACCAGGGCCGGCTTACTACGATGCGCGGACATCGCTGGACCGATTCCGCCTGTCGTCGACCCGCGTTCTCGGACACGGCCAGACCGACGCCTCTGGACAGGAGATCGATGAGGGCATGCCCGAAGCACGGAAACGGCGACACATCCTCATCACCGGCGGTTTCGGCTCGATCGGCAAGATGGTCGTGCGCGATCTTCTCCTGTCGGGTCCCGGAGTGAAGCCGCGTGGCTCCACGTCGTCTTCGTCGGACGAAGGTGCCTGGGAGGAGGACGTCATGGTCACCATCCTGGACCGCAACGACCGGACCAGCGACCTCAACTTCCTTCTGCAGTCAGCACCCTACGTCAAGCCGGACGCCGCTGCTGCCGCCGGCCCTCGGATCAAGGGGACCGACCCGCGGACACAAGCCTTCTCGGCGTCAGAACGCTCGGTCGAGAAGCTCCGCAAAGCTGGCAAACTGCGCATCGTCGTCGGCGACGTCCGGGATACCAAGCTCGTCGACACCTTGCTCGACCCGGCCGGCGCCACGCATACCGACGTTCCGGCCGACCAACAGGCTGCTGCCCTACTCAACGCCAAGCTCGGTCGCCCGAAGGCGAAGGGCCACACAACCGCGACGACCGTCATCCCGCCGGTGACGGGCGTGATCCACCTCGCAGCATACAGTCCGACGGCATGCCGCCTGAACCCGGTGGACTGCCGCAGCGTCGAGGAGGAGGGCACGGACTCGATCTTGGAGGCGATCAAGAACGGCTATCCCGATGGGGCCGAGAACCGCAAGGACGAACTCGAAGGCGGCGGCGTCAATGGCGGCGTGCGCCGGCAAGAGAAGCCTTGGCTCGTTGTTCCTCGCCGGGCTGACCGATGGGACGAGGTGTGACCGAATGATTCTGACCAGAGTGCGCATGAGACTGACAGAGCTATCTCTACAGGCCGCGTACGCCTACAACGGTAACGCCTCGACTATCTCGCTTCAGGCGCCCGAGGCGAATCTCAAGAGCTTCACGGTCAAGCACCCGCTGCATTCGCTGCTCCTGCAACTCCCTTCGGCATCCTCTATCTTCGGCGACCCCTTCGCACCTCGCTTCGACCCAGTCCCGCACGTGGTCGAATCGGCCCTCGCCAACTTGCCCGTCACCGTCTACACCTCCCCTTCTCAGACGGAGCCGTTCCTGTCCATCGACGATGCGTCGCGGGCTGTCGTGCAGGCCGCACACATGCTCGACCTTGCCAGCAGCAAAACGTACCTGCGACCCCTCGGGTTCGTTTCGGAGGTCCAGATCGTCGGACCCGCTCCGACCGCCGGTCGAACCGGCACTCCGCTCGCCGAGTTGGCGACTCTGGCCATCCAGCTCAGCCAGTCGGAATCGCCATACGCCGAGGTCAGCCAGGAGCGCCCGCCGGTCGCGACTACGTCCGAGCCGAGGTTCCACATCAGTGAGGTTGAACGGCGCAAGACGGCGACGGCGGTACTCGGCTTCACTCCGAGCCTCAGCATGCACACCGCCATGCGCTCGTACCTCGCCTCGCTCTTGCGCCTGCAGACGAACCATCTGCAGTCGCGTATCAACGTCGCCTGCTCGTCTCCGCCGTCGATGTCGGTCCTTGAGGAGGGCTTGCTCGCCCTGAACGGCTGCAACGTCCAGCTGCTGACCCTCGTCGAGGGCGCATACTACACGCTCGGCTGCTCGCACGGACTCGAGAGCGACCACCGCGAACCCGTCGACGTTGTCCCCGCCGTGCCGTACAAGGAGGGCGTCCGCGGCGTCGAGATCACGGCGGAGCGAGGACTCGAAGGCAAGGTCGACCTTCAGATGCGGTGCCCGGTCGTCAAGGACGGCAAGCTCGTCCCCGGCGAGAGCGAGGTCGTCATGTGGGCCGACACGCCCAAGGGCGGCGAGTTTGCCGAGCAGAGCCGGCCGGACAGCCACGCCATCGCCGAATGGTACACCGTCGATTTTGTCCAGCGCGATACCCGCAGCTTTACCCTGACACTGCCGCCGACGGAGGGAGTTCCGGAAGGCGAGGAGCCGAAGCGTCGGTTGACGTTCCGCGACCCTAACGGGAACAGCAACGACCGCTCCCTCCTGTTCCAGCCAACCGGGGACGAGGCGAGGGCGCTCCTCTGGAAGCTGAACCCGATCTGCTGCCCAGCGTCGGACCGGCGGAAGGACGTGTGGGACTTCTTCAAGGAGGATCCGCTGCTTACGTCGCAGGTCATCTTTCCCTCGGATGACGGCCGGACGACCCTGAGTCAGTCGACACTCGCGACGCAGAAATGCCGCGAGCTTCGGGCCCAACACGACCGGATCGCGAAGCTGCTTCCGCGGGTCAGCCGCGAGGTGCCCGCCAAGGACATGTGCAAGGCCAAGTACAGCGAGGCGATGACCTGGACCGTCAAGGACGCGCAGACGTGCCCCACCGATTGCGAGGCGCCCTTGCCTTGTATCGCCACCGAGGACTGCAAGTGCACGCGGGACCGCTGCGGCGACCCTCGCGGGGCCGGCCCGTTCCCGGCCGTCGCCCACAGCGACCAGAAGTCCTACCCGCAGCCGAAGGAGGCGGTCGCGCTGTCCACGTCGCTCGCCGACCGCGTCGCGCAGATTCCGTGGGACGCCCTGCTCCTGCCTGTCGCCCAGACCATCGTTCACCTCGGAACGGACCACCTACCGAAGGCTCATGTCGTCGAGCTCCCGGACACAGTCGACACGCACCTCAACTCGCCGGCTTGCACCGATATCGACAAGTCGCCTCTGCCGTTTATGGCCGACCACTACCTGATCGAGGCGCTCAAGACTCGATCGGTCTCGCTCGACGAGGCGCAATTCGTCATGATTCCGTACTATCAGGTGCGTTCCCGTTCCTCGAAGGAGCTGGAAGATCTAGCCTGACCCGTGATGCGTGACAGGGCTGCTACTACAACTACCTACTCGAGAATACCTTCAAGAAGCTTGCGAGCACCGTCGCTCACGCCGAGACCGTCCTGGCCGCCTCTCCCGACATCAAGGGCGACCAACTCGTGATCCCCTTCACGCACGACTACGGTTCCTGCACCGGCTGGTGGCCGAAGCTCGAAGACGTGCTCGGCCACTCCCCGCCGTCCCCGATGCACCAGGCGCTCGCGTGGCAGGTCAACGGCGACTACAACACGCACTGCGTCAAGGTCGACCGCGACGTCGTCATTCCGGCGGTGACGAAGCACACCAAGGCGCTGTTCGAGACGTTCAAGACGCCGCGGGACGTTGCGCCCGTCAACTCGCGCAAGCACCTCGCCTTCTTCGTCGGTGGCGTCCGAGGCTTCGGCGCGCTCGTGCGCACCAAGATTGGTTGCGGACGGACAGGGCAGGACCCGGCGGAGAGCTCGATCCTGTACCAGCACTTCTCGCCCGGCCAGCGGTACCTCGGCACGCTGAACGCGAGCAAGTTCTGCCTCTTGCCGCGCGGGATCCCCGCCTGGACGACGCGGACGTTCGAGGCGATCTACGCGGGGTGCATCCCGGCGTTCATCGTCGACCGGAACCTGTTCCCGTTCCAGGACATCCTCGACTACTCCAAGTTCTCGGTCACGATCCCCGAGGCGGACGCGCACCGGGTCGAGGAGATCCTGGCGGCGTACACGCCGACGCAGCTCGCCGAGATGCAGGCGCACCTCGTGCGAGTCCGCGAGGCGTTCCTGTTCGACGACGGCCGCGAGTGGGAGCGACGGGGACCGCTGTTCTTCAGTTTGGTCAGCATGGCGATGCGGTTGCCGTTGCACTACCCGGCAACAGGCAGCTGTGCTGTCCGGGCATGATCTGGGCGCGTGGGGTTCGAGGAGATTAATGCAGGGGGGTTTTGAGGTTCCGATAGACGTGTTGCCTAAGTTATGGCACTGGTGTATGATTTTTCTCCAACATTGTACTGAACACACGCATTACGCATCACTAGTCAATTCTCTGACGGGTGTTGTCCGGGCGCTGCTTCCGGATCATAGCGCAACTCTCCAGCCTTTCGAAACGAGTGAGGAAGAAAAGCGGTAATACGATCCTGGCGATCCGCGTCTATGCCTTCCCAGCCTTCCGTGCCGGTGCCTGCGACTTCTGCTGCGCCTGTGCGGGCAACCATTCTGGCGGGTACTGCGCGAGCGAGACGCTGCGTCGCAGCTTGCGCGACTTGAGGAGCTTGGCGCGCGCGTGTCGGAGGTCGAGCGGGACGTCGGCAAAGGTGTCCTTGGCGCTCTGCGAGTACGGACACGAAGGGAGGTCAGCGATGTGCGCCTCGAGCTGGTCAAACGGGATCGACGCACGTTGGCTTCCGCGAGGAGCTTGTCGAGGGTGTCGGAGCACCACTTTTCGTTCATGCGGCTCGCCGGGAACAGCTCGCACGCAATCTTGAGCGTCCCCTGATCCTCCTTGCCCTCAGGCAGGAGCGGGAACGACCGCTCCTTGCCCTTGACGCTCCGGGCGCGGAACGCCTCGGGCAAGGGCGGTTCCCACCGCGGGCCGGCGAGGAGCTGCAGTTTGTGGACGGCGGCGGGGGTTTTGAGCGGGAGGGCGGCGACGGGGACGGTCAGGACGACTTTGCGCGCGGCGGGGTGGTCCTCGCCCTGGTAGTGCTGGTGTCGGACCCGGACGATCTGCTTAGCAGTCGGCGGCGTGAAGGGCTTGCGGAAGGCGACTGTGGGGCGGGCGGGAAAGGTTCTTTCTCGTCAGTGTCTGTCGGCGGAACAATCTTGGCGTGCAGAGCCGACGCACCGAGGTCCTTGAACTGGATCTGCTCGAGGCGGAGGTAGTGAAGGAGCTGGCGCTGCTTCTCCATCTTCATGATGGTCGGGCGCGTGAGGCCAAAGTCGAACGACTGGTTCGCGGTCGTCGTCATGTCGAGCGGGTGCTTCTCCTTGACGGCGTTGCGGGCGCCGCGCGAGGCGACCGAGAGGACATTCTCGACCGAGAGGAGAAAGTTGGGGTTCATGATGACGGGCGGGTTGTCGTCGGCGACTACGTGGGTGCGGACGTGATGGGCTTGACTGTGTTGACGGGACCTGGCAGCCTATATCGAGGACTGGACGGAGTTGAAATCAAGGTCGACGGTCAGGAGGAGGCGGTCGGCGAATATGTCAGGCTTGGTGACGATCTGCACGAGAGCGACACAGCTGCATGAGCTCTGTCCTCTGGAGGGACTGTACGCACGAGCGCCTGTGGGCTATAGAGCTGTGTGCGTACCTGTTCGACGGTCGGAGAGCGCAGCGTCTGGGCGACGAGGGACGCAGACGAGTTGGAGCGCGGACGGCGGACGGGCGGGGTAGCAGTGGCTGGACTCTAGCTTCGAGCAGCCCCGGTGCGCAGACTGACTGGCGTAGCGCTCCCAGTACGATGCAGGTTCGTAGCAGGCGACTTGGCGATTTTCAGGTTCCAAGCGGAAAATCCCAAACTCCCACGACTGCCCAGAGTCTCCAGGGGGCCAGTTCAGACAGGATTTTCAGATATCATACACAGCCTAGACTGTCGTGCGTATCCTGTTGCACCTTTGCCGCCGAGAAGACTTCGGGAGGAGCGTGGGCCCCTGCTGGCTACTACACCGCCGCGTCGCCTCCGCTCACTCCGGCCGCAGAGATTGACCGTCCCACCGCCTGCAAGGCTCCAGAGCGCAGCTGACAGCGTCCCAGAGACGCGTATACTGCTGCTGACGGCCTCTGCGCTGCCTGCGTTCCTCTCCGCTCGATTCCGCCGCCGCTGTGACTCGCTGCCCGCCCCGTTCTTTCATCCAACCGCCGACGTTTCGTCGCTCGCCGCCCGACCTTCGTAGGGCCCCGCCGCCTCGTATCGCCTCGCCATGGCGTACTACGCGCAAGGCGGAGACTACCCGCGCCAGAACATGTACACAGATCCGCATCGCCCGTACGCCGACCCGCCCTCGCCCGCAGGACCCGAAGACTACGCCTCGCCGGAGCAGTACTTTCACGCAACTCCGTACGCCGCGCCAGGGCAACAGGGCGGCGGCTACTACGACCACGGCGATAACGGCGGCGGCTACTACTCGGCCGGCGACTTTGTCTCGCCCGAACGCGACGGCCGCGGCGTGCCCGGCGGGAGGCAGCCCACGTACCCGCCGGCGAGTAGCGATCCCGACCTGCTCGACAAGGAGGACGCGTTCGCGTACGAGAAACCGAGCGTCCCCGTCACGCGCGGCAGTATCGCAGCTCAGGTGCGTACTCTGGGGCGGGGAAGCATCGACGCGCCGGCCACTGACACCCGTTCGCGTCCGACCAGCTTGCGGCCGAGGGTCAGATCCCGAAAAAGGAGGGGCTGCGCATGTTCCGCAAGGACGAGCACGCCGGCGCACTCACTCGCGGAGGCCGCGTGCGGTGTTGCGGCCGCGTCTTTTGCTGCAGCTTCCTGCTCATCATCCTCATCCTGATCGGGATCGTCGCCGCCTTCTTCCGTACGTGCCCCGTTTCGCGCCTCGACGGGGCGGACTGAAGTCTCTGATCTGACATGAGTTACCTGGCCGCCGCAGTCTGGGTCAAGCCGCCAGATGTTCAGTTCCGCGGCATCAACCCTCCGACCTCGGGTAACGAGGTGACTGTCCAGACCGGCGGCTTTGTAATCAACGTCACGCTCGATGTAAGTTTTCGTCGTGCCTAACCCGCTCTACTCCTCATCTCACCGCCCCTTGCATGCAACCACAGATCAATGTGCTCAACCCGAACTGTGAGTGTGACGCGTCGAGCTCCTTCAATTTCGTTGCGGCTGACCCAGGACCCCGATCTGCAGTCTTTGGCGCGCATTTCAACCGGGTCGACGCGACTGCTTTCTACCCAACCAAGCCGAACGAGGCGATTGGTGGCGGCACGCTCAAGGACTTTTCGATCAAGAAGTATTCCAAGTAAGGCCCCCGAGACGAGTCTGCACGGCCCTGGATCAATCCCTGATCTTGATGCTGCTCCAGCTCGACGATCAACTTCCCCTTCTCGATCAACTACACGACCGCGTACGATTCGAACCGGAGCGTCCTCCAGGACATTGCGAAGCGCTGCGGCTTCCTCGGCGGCTCTGCCTCGCAGTTGACGGTCAACTACAAGGTCAAGACCGAGGTGTCGGTCATTGCCGTGTCGATCTCGCCGACGTGCGTTCTTTCCCGAAATTCGCTTCTCACGTTTCAGCCCGGGACTGACACGCACCGTCCTACAGATTCTCGTCTTCGGCTTCGTTCGACTGCCCGTTGACCGAGTCGGACATTACCGGCTTCCTCGGCTCGTCGGGCATGTCCGGGCTGCTGAACGGCCTGACGGGCGGCGGGTCCCGCCAGCGGCGGTCGCTCGCGCTCGAGGGCGCCGTCGACTCATCCCTTGCGTCGCCGCCGCCGACGCCGGAAGAGCGGCAAGCGATGCACCTCGCGACACAGCACGCGCTCGCGAAACTCGTCGCGCGCGGGAACGAGGTGCGGGCGGAAAAGATGTTTGCGCCGGACCGGTGGATGCGCGTCGGGACCGTTCGACGGCCCGAACTAGTGCATGCGGATGAGGAGGAGTGAGCTGGGGCCGCGGGCTGGTCCCTTCTCTCGCCTCGATGTATGACATGACGACCGGCGGCCGCAGCGGCGAGGACAGGAGGAGCCATGGGGAACTCTTGAGGTCTCCACCCCCGCGCACCGCTTATTCCGACGAACAGACCCTCCCATTGTACAGTCTTTGTCCCCGCCTAGCTTGTGATACTCGTTCCACCTGCATGTATTACTTTTGCTGCCTCCGGCCGCGCGAGGGTAGCAGCGTGCGATTCTCAGACGGCCTTGGGCCGGGGCCCTCGAGTTTTTTCGGCTCGACTCGCCTCGTGCGCGGATCCGCACCGATCTGCACACGGCTCTACGCTCACGAGCTAAGCGATACGCTCCAGTACGTACGCCTGCAGAGCCCGTGCGCTTGCTCTCGCTGCCCCTCTGCCCGCGTGTTCGATCGGCACTTTGCGAATTTCTGCGTCCGCCTGCGGTGGAATCGCCCACTTCGCCCAAGTCCGGCTCCTTGCACCGCACCGCGTTCCTGCCGGCACCTCGTCCACGTCCTCTCAGCTCTCAGAACAGCGCAGCAGGGCTCGCTGCGCTCCTGAACAGCGCCTGCCTCGCTTCCGCACGGTCTCCGCAAGGCTCCGGCGTCCCTACACGCCCGCTCGACCACGCGCGGTGACCCCCCGTCGTCGCCCCGCGCCCAGCCGCCCGCCCGCTCGCACCGCTCGTCCGCCGTTTCACTCGCCGCAGAGCGCCCTAACCAGCACCGCTCTGTAACCCCGCGACTCGCCGAACAAGGCCCCACCCTTTCGCCATGTCTACGGCGCAGCAGCACGCGTCGACCTCGTCGCACTCGTCGTCGTCCAACTCGAACATTATCGGCGTACATTTCCGCGTCGGCCGCAAGATCGGCGAGGGCTCGTTCGGTGTCATCTTTGAAGGTCAGTCGGCGATGTTTCCGGTCGCGCTGCTTCATCGGGGAAAGGAGCGTTCGCCGAGGACGGGTCCCTGCACGTCACATTCGGTCGGTCGGTCGGTCGGGGAGCGCGCAGTTGTCGGCCATATCGCTCGAGCTGCTGGAAGAGGGCACTTGCCAAAGCCTTGCACGATATTCTCTGGATACGGCTTGCGGCCGGGACGCATGCGCTGACTCCCTCGAACCGCGTTGCCTGGCGTCGAAACACTTCAGGACACAACCTCCTGAACTCGCAGACGGTCGCCATCAAGTTTGTGAGTCGTCCTCAACGGGCTTCTGAAGAGGAGTGAGACACTCTGCTGACCTCGCTTTGAGCGAACAGGAACCGAGAAAGAGCGACGCACCACAGCTGCGCGATGAGTACCGGACCTACAAGATCCTCTCGGGCTCGCGTGCGTCCCGACACGTTGATCCACAGGATGCGACTCCAGAGTGCTGACAGTCGCCGTCTCTCGCAGCCGGAGTGCCGCAGGTGTACTACTTTGGCCAGGAAGGGCTGCACAACGTCCTCGTGATCGACCTCCTCGGCCCGTCCCTCGAAGACCTGTTCGACATGTGCGGTCGCAAATTCTCGGTCAAGACGGTCTGCATGACGGCGAAGCAGATGGTGCGTCAGCTCGTGTTGTCGAAAGGGGGTGCGCGCAGATGCTGACGCTCTCCTTGCCTTCCCCGTCCGGGTTCACAGCTCACGCGAGTGCAGACGATCCACGAGAAGAACCTGATCTACCGCGACATCAAGCCCGACAACTTCCTGATCGGCCGGCCGGGCACCAAGACGGCCAACGTCGTCCATGTCGTCGACTTTGGCATGGCGAAGCAGTACCGCGACCCGAAGACGAAGCAGCACATTCCGTACCGCGAGCGCAAGAGTCTGAGCGGCACGGCGCGGTACATGTCCATCAATACTCATCTCGGGCGAGGTGCGTTCGGCGACGGCTGGAGAGAGAAGGGATGAAAAGCTGACACCGGACCTGTGAGCAGAGCAATCCCGACGAGATGACCTCGAGGCCCTTGGCCACGTGTTCATGTACTTCCTTCGGGGAGGACTACCGTGGCAGGGCCTCAAGGCGGCGACGAACAAGCAGAAGTACGAAAAGATTGGCGAGAAGAAGCAGACCACGGCGATCAAGGAGCTCGCGGAAGGTTACGACGGTGAGTAATTCTGATCTCGCTTACCTCGCGCCCGGAATCTGACGTCCAGCGTCGACACAGAGGAGTTTGCGATCTACCTCAACTATGTCCGCAAGCTCGGCTTCGAGGAGACGCCCGACTACGACTTTTTGCGAGAGCTGTTCACCAAGGTCCTGAAGAACCGCGGCGAGACGGACGACGGCATCTACGACTGGAACCAGCTCAACAATGGAAAGGGATGGGAGGCAGGGGTGAGTTTGCCACGCCTGTACTCTCCTCGTGCTCTTTTCGCGCCGAGCGCATGCTGATGGAGCCGTCCCCTGTCACAGCCCAGCAACTTTGGTTCTTCGGGACACGAATCACGGGGACACCGCGGCGGCCGGGAACGAGACCGCGAACGAGAGCGCGAGCGAGCAGAGCGACACGCTCAACGAGCTGCCGCCGCGGCCGCAGCTGCTGCGGCAGCTCAGAGCGGAAGCGGCAGCGGAGCGGCAACTCCGACGCAAGCGGAGCGGAACGCCAAGGTCGGCCGGCTCCCGTCGGCGACTGCGACACCACAGCCCGGCGCGAGCGCCATGGCAGTCAAGGGAGTCACGCCGCCGACCGGAGGGGACCAGGCCGGCAACAAGGCCAACCGGCTCTCTTCCAGCGGGCACCCGTACGCGAGTAATAGCGCCCTCGGAGGCGGCAGCGGCGCCTTCGGGGACCGAGGAGAAGGCGAGTACGGCTCGGGATCGAACGGCTATCGCACGAACGGCGCGATGCAGTCACAGGCCGGCGGAGCTGGTGCGACGGGAGGACTTGGTGGCGCACAGGACTACACCCACGACGACGACCATCAGCGAGGCGGGTTCAGCCTCGTCAAGTTCTTGACTTGCAGATGCGGTTGAGGGCCACGCAGCCACCCGCTTTCTTCACCACCCTCTGGACTTGTCCAAATCTCCTTACGCCTCCCGATCTTCTCACCAACGTTCTAATACACCTACCGGCGCTCTCGGACACTGTCGACGACCTACCAAGAATCAAACAAAAACACCAGCTCCTTTTCGAAAAATCCCTCGGTCGGACTCCTCCGATCGCCAACCCCTTCTCGGACCGACACCCCGATCTCTCCCTTTTGTGCCAGCTATGCCCTTAACGTTGTAATCCTCCTACTCCCGATTGTTCTCGCTTGATGACGTTGCCTCTCCCACCTTGAATACCCCTTTCGCTTCCGATGCCCCTATCTCTCCCCCCTCGTCTCTCCGCCTAGCCTCCGTTGCTTGCATTCCGCATGTGTTTGCTCTGATGTCATGGCAGGGGAGATGGTCTATGTTGCAACGGGCGGAACGCAGCCGAGGAAAGGGGCGAACGAGACCGATGTATGGTTGTCTAGACGAGACGCAACGCGAGATCTAGAGTTGGGCTCGCTTCGGAGGCGGCGCAGGGCGCGCCAGCGAGCGAGGGAGGATAGCATGTACGTGCGAGAAATGCGGGAGGGAGAGGGGATGTGCAGTATGAACAGGAGGAACCCGGGAGGAGGAGAAGCTCAGCAGAAGCTGCTCAGGCATCTCGGCCAGCGACGGGGTCGTATTGAGGAGACCTGTAGCGGTATCGATCAGTGCTTTAATCCACTCAGATAGACAGGATCGAGTACATACATGAGGTACTGTCGCGTCTCGCTCATCCTCCTCGCAAGCTCGATCTGCGGGTCCGCCTTTTCGCTGATCGGCGTCGGCATGGACAGGCCGACCGGCGCGCCGGAGCGCGTTCCACTCGCAGACGGGCGGCGAGACGAGGCGCGAGACGAGGCTGCGTCGTCGAGAGCCGAGTCATCCCTGAGTGAAGAGGCCAAGGGTCAGCGCGAGCGGTGGAGCAGGAGTGGAGCCGGATTGGGCCCACTTCAACATATCCTTGACGCTCGAGACCTTTGCAGCCAAAGAGCCCTGCTTGTCGGTCCGGGTGCCGATGCGGATGTCTGCACGTGAAGCCCGGGAGATCAGCGAGTGCTTCATAGGGAAAGCTCCGGGACGGAACGCACCCGTCGCAATCCTGGGCTGAACGAAGCAGGAGCTGTCGGGTCAGCTGGAGGTCGCAACGTCTGTCTGCGCTTGTCACGACTCACGCAGTCCATCGCGTGAATAGCCTCGTGGCACGCCTGGATGACCTTCATGACTTGGCCATACTCTCCCTCGACTCCGGTTCCATCTGAAACCAAAGATGGGTCAGCTCTCCGCGTGCTCTTATTATCGAACGAGAGCAAGGATCTGCGCACAGCCATG
The DNA here is from genome assembly GCA_024713535.1 of Rhodotorula sphaerocarpa. Classification (NCBI taxonomy): domain Eukaryota; kingdom Fungi; phylum Basidiomycota; class Microbotryomycetes; order Sporidiobolales; family Sporidiobolaceae; genus Rhodotorula; species Rhodotorula sphaerocarpa. Next base: position 487,764 of record JANIBP010000009.1, on the reverse strand, counting down.
GAGCTGCGAGGAAAGAGACGGTTCCCGAGGTCAGCCACGCGATGGGCGAGAGTAAACACCGTGTCCGACCAGTTTCGGACTTGCCTCGTACTTGAGCCCGCTCTTCTCGAGCACGCGCTGGCACTCGGCGATGTACTTGGACACGCTGACCTCGACTCCCATCGGAACCAGACAGAAATCGGCTAGCGGCGCGACGAAACGGAACATCGGGATCCGCGAGGACGGCGGAATTTTAGTGCGTGTGGAGGTGCGGGCGGAGTCGGTGGGGGGTGTGGGAGCGAGCCAGTCAGCGTGGTTTGGCTACGATGGGTCGAAACGGAGGCCGGACGTACCGACTGCGTGCATCTCTGCTTCTCTTCAGCCCGTAGCGCGGTGCAAGAGGAGACGACGATTTCGCCGTCCGGAGCGAGAGGAAACGGCGTATCGGGCCCGGCTGACGTGTCAGACGCGGTCGGCCCGCGCGGTCCCTCGGCCGGCGTCCGGACGCGAGCGCTCGCTCGTTCACTGGCTACTCCTCTCTGTATCTGAGTCTGATTGTGGTGGGGCGCTATCGTAGAGCAGACTGTCGACCGCCGAATATCGTCCTGGCCTCGCGCGAGCAGGTGCACTCGCCGGCCATGCCGGCGAAAATGTTTTCTTTCGACCGCGGAGCTGCTATACAGGCCGGAGACGCAAGCGCGGAGGACACGACGGCACATGTAGAGCGCTCAAGGGCAGTCTCGTAGCCATCGCAAACAGTACACCGAGCGGCGATGTGACGGGCCCGCGCCCACATCCTGCGCGGTGACCCCCAAGCCAATCTCGGCTTGCCGTGTCCCGTCCGCCAGCGATCCGATAGGCCACCCGGCAAGGCCGGTGAGGGGCTCAGGCCGACAGATGCAGCGGAGGCCTACTAAGGGCGCGACTTCTCGCGATGGACTGTAGCTTTTCAGCTGTACAGTGCGGCTACCCCGAGAGGCCAGTCGTGTGCCTACGAGGACCTGCTGTGCGAGATGATCACTGGACCTGTCGTGGGCGGCCCGGCAAGCGTCGCATCCGCATTGTCAGCTCGAGCGCGTCTTGCTAGGTCTCCAGGAGCGTGCAGCGAGCTGCGCCAGCTAGCCCTGCCAGGTCCAGCTGCCTCGCTCTAGGCGCCCCGTCTCTATCGTTCCCGGGACAAACTGGCCGTCGGGTTTCCCGCGGTCCGCTCGCCGCCAGAAAGTTTCCGAGTGCGCCCAGCGTGACCGCACAACGCTCTCATCGTCCGCAGCTGACCGGACCCAAGTCCGCAGCTAGACTGCACGCCCGCAGAACGCGCCCCTCGACGCCGCCTGGACCCCGTCTCCCCGCGTTCGAAGCGGAGGGAACCCCACTCGCTGAACCCCGCCGGCGCCGACGACCTCGCGCCCGGATGAGCCACCAGCAGCAGCTGCACAGCCAGGAACCGAGCCCTCAGAATTACCTCGTGCCATCGCCGTCCACCTCGGCTCGCGGCGCTATGCCGCTTGCCCCGAGCTCCGTCGGCGCTGGCCTTCCCGGCGGTGCCGACACGGCGCAGCGGAGGAGACGGTCGAGCGCCGAGGCCGGCTTGGACGACGACAGGGACGACGATGCGAACGACAGCGCGCCGGACGAGATGGACGGCGTCGAGGATCAGCAGGCCCATGCCGCGGCCGCACTCCTCGGAGGAGCCGCGACGGCAGCGAGCGGCAGCAGGACCGGCGCGGCCTCTTCGAACGGGAATGGCCACGCTTCAATCTCCGCTGGGATGGGTGCCGCGGGCGAGAACAAGGAGAATAACGGCGGCGTCGGGGATAAGCAGAGCAAGAAGAAGGTCAAGGTCGGAGCCCGAGCGAGTATCGCGTGCAAGACGTGCAGGTGCGGAGGACTGGGCCCCATCTCGGGAGCAAGCTGGCGGAATTCATACCATGCATGCTTTGCAGGAAGCGTAAAGTCCGGTGCTCTGCAGAGTGGCCCGTATGCCGATTCTGCTCGGCGCGCAAGCTTCCCTGCGTCTACGAGGGCCACCCGGCCGAACATGGAGGTTCCGCGTGAGTGGAGCGTTGCTCACAGATTTGATACCGCATCGGGCTTGCTGACATGTCCTTGCGGACCGACAGCGTTGCCGGCGGCGGATCTGGGTGGCCTGCTGCAGCTCCTCCCGCCTCGATTGTCGAAGCCGAGCTGCCCCCGACACAGATCTTGCACGACGCACTCGCTGCATTCATCACCCACCAGTGAGTCTCGGGCTGCGCCTTTCGTGTTTCTCGCAGCCGACTGACGTTTGGACTCCATCAGCTACGACACCTTCCCGTTCATCCACCCGCCCAGCTTGACGGCCGAGATCAACGACGAGCGTGCTCCCAAAGAGCTGCTCGCTTGCATCCTCGCTCTCGCCGCACGCTTCTGCGCGCCACTGCGCGACCTGCATCCGAACGCCCCCTCCGCCGCTGCCGAACATTACGCCCAACTCGCAGCGCATCTCCTCACCCTGCCAGAAACGCCGCCCGGGCAGGCGGCGCCGCCACCGCCGTCCGCCGACATACCCATTTCCCTTATGCGATGCCAGTGCCACGTCCTGCTCGGATTCTACGAGTTGACCGCCGGGAGGGACAACTCTGGTTGGCTCAAAATCGGGACGGCCATCCGCATGGCGCAAACTCTCCGGCTCGGATTCGATGACGAGGTGCCTGTCTACGATGGTGAGAGGCGACTGAGCGAGCACGCTCCAAGAGCTCCTAATCTGACCGAGTATGGATGCAGATCCCGACAACCCGCTCTCGACCCGTGGTCGAGCGATCGCCGCCGCTCAGCAGGACCCGGTCCGTGCAGAAGCGCGACGACGGACGTTCTGGGCTCTGTTCCTCCTCGATCGCACGATTAGCGACGGCAACGAGCGGCCTTGCGGCTTGAAGGTGCCCCGTATCGCGAGTCTACGGATGCCTGGCTCGGACGCCGACTTCCATGCCGGTCGCAAGAGTCTCGGAGCGCGTTTCGACCCCGATCCGCCGGCTTGGGCGGTCTCTGCCCTGAATCGCCACGGCGGGTCGAGCGCGAATGCGACGGCGGCCCCGTCGCCGGCACCGCCTTCGGACGAGCCCGAAGCCGACCTGTACGGCTACACGGTTCGGATCGCCGAGATCTGGGCAAAGGTCGCGTCGTACATCGGCTCAGGCGGTCGCAACGTCGATCGAAGACCCCCGTGGCTGCCGGAATCGACGTTCGCGCAGCTCGCGAAAGAGCTCACGAATTTCGAGGAACGGCTACCGGAGGAGCTCAAATACTCGCAGCGGACGCTCACGGCACATTGCCTCGTGCCCGAGGACGCGAAGCATTTCGCCTTGTTGCACCTCGTCAACTCGATGGCCAGGCATGTCGTGAGTTGGAAGACCGGGTTTTCGCTTCAAGATTTTGTCGCTCACCTCGGCTCGTCCGAACCCCAGCTACATCGCGACTATCTCCCGTTCCTCCCTCCGCCAGGATTCAAAGCAGCTAACGGGCCGGTCGACGGCGAGCCGCTGTACGGTGATATGACGGTTCCAGCCGGGTGGTGGCAAGAATCGTTCGACTTTGCCGCCACTTCGGCAACCGTCATCTCGGACGTCTGCTCCCACATCGTTTCCCACGGGATCAGTCTCACCCACCCGTTTGCCGGGTTCGCCGCCGTCGCCGCCGGGACGGTCCACTCTCATCTCAAATATTGGCCGCAGTCCAGCTCGACGCCGATCGACGCGACGCATTATCTGAATCAGGATGCGGAGGTTCTTGCGGCGCTCCGAAACATCTGTACGTACTGCCTTGTGGCATCGCAGGAAACGCTGGGCTGACTCGAGCGTCTGCCTTCCTCCAGACCCTATCGCCTCGCGGTGGTACGATAGTCTCGCCGGTCTGCAACTCCTCTACTTCAATCTCGCCCGCGGCGTCATCGACGCCGATCCCTTCAAAGTGCGAGCCGGCGTATTGCAATTGCTCCGGAGCGCCAAGGACGACGCAGACGTGCATTCGCCGACGACGACGCACGAGTCTACCACTCCGGGCTCGGCAGGCATTGCGAAGAACAGCACGTCGAGCGCAACTTCGAAGAGTGCGGCGCCGGTGGTCAAGCGGAAGCGGGAGAAGGCCCCAACCAAGAAGGAGGCGTCGGCAGCAGCCATGCCGGCGGCAGCGAAAGACACTTCGCATTCGACTGCTCCGACGATCAGCAATATCGTCAATCCGCACGCCACGTCCGACGCGACTCCGGGCAGTGGCGACACCCCGATCGAAACCGCCGACTCGACCCAGTTCTTCATGCCGACTCCGGCGGGCGGATTCCCGTTCCCGTATGCACAGACTGCCGACTTGGCGACGCTCGCCCCGGAGTTCTTGCCGGGCGATTTCGCTTTCGATCTTCCGGCGTCTGCTTCGTCTTTCACTGCGGCGCTCGGAGGCACGCTCGACGACTGGAGTCAGGGTCACGGGAACTGGGGCCTGGCAGGCTTCGGCGGTCTTGGGGCCGGCGGAATTCCGGGTCTGATGGCAGATGGCGCGGCAGGGTCGGGAACTGCCTCAGGCATGTGGGACGGCATGTCCTGGAATACGCTGTAGACATCCATGCCTTTTCCCTCCGTGAATAACCTCGGGGTGCCCTTGACAACGGCCTTACACGACGACAAGCGCGCTACGACTGCTTCGGCTTGAAATGAGGCGAGGACTGTCGGGGCTCGAGGTTAGAGCTTAACGAAAGTCGGGAAATTTCAAGCCAGGACTGCCACTCACCACGTTGCTTCGGGTTCTCTTGCGCGGCGGCGGAGAGGCCGGGGTATCGTCGGCATCGGCGCCTCCCTTTGCCTCCTCTACTTCTTCTTCCTTTTTGACTCGGCGCTTCTGCCGCTTTGGCTTCGTCGTCGCGGCCGCAGCTGGGAGAATCTGCACCGAGTCGACCACTGCAGAGGTCCGCCCGCCGACTGTCAAGTGCGAAATGGTCGAGGTGGATCCGTCGGGCTGCGTGATGTCTGCGTGAGACGAGGGAGCTCGGAGCGGCGCCGTCCAGTCGGGTGAGGAGAGCTCACGAGCACGAAGAGCTCCTCCTTTCCTTTTTTCTTGCCTTTGCCCCATCGGAACTTGAACAGCCAATTGTCGGGAAAGCGCTTGGCGTCCGCGTCGACCGCCACGGCAGCGAGTGTAACGGCTTGTATCTGCGCGTGCAGAGTTGCCAACAGATCGATCTGCGCGGGATCGGCGAGGAAGGAGGCCGGGAGCGAAGGATGCATTTTGGCCTGGTACAGTATCTCATCGGCCATGTAGTCTTCGGTGAAAATGATCTCATCAGTCGCTGAAGGCGAGCGGAAACAAAATTGACGCACTGCCTATGCCGCAGAACGGCTGCAGAGTCCGGTGTCAGCGATCACAGTCGAGATCTCAACGACCATGGCGCCAGACTCACCCCATTCTGATCGAGCAGAACGGCCTTGATTGGTGCAGAGCGTTTCGCAAACACTTCTGCTAGTGCTTCGGGCGAGGGCATGGCCAAGAGCGGATCGGCGCCGAGGTCGCCGAGCGGCGCAACTCGCAAGAGTTCCGCTTCGTCCACGTCCACGAGCTTGATGCGGCCGAGTCTGCGCGGGTCGCAAAATGCCCAGTCTCCGACCTCGCCGTCGGGGCCTTCGAAGGCGATCGCGAGTTTGCAGTACTTTTCCGGAGGCCAGGCTGTTGCGTCCGGGGATTGGCCTCGGGGCACTCGGTAGACCGGAGAAGCTTGCCCGCGGACGTGGGCCATGCCGGACATGCCAAAGTGGAAGATTGGATGTGGCGGTGACGACAGGATCATCTGGAAGAGGGCTGTCAGCGTGAAGTCCGAGAGACCCGATACGGCGAGATCGAAGCGAACGTAGAAGTTTTTACCGAGACGCCGGACGTCCAGGACTTCTTTTCCCTCAATCGCTGTTGCCTGCGTACCACGAGGTCAGAGACAGTGCCCCGTCGCCGCGCCCAGGGGAGAGGACGGCGTACAAAGTTCGCATGAGTCGTTCCGGAGTAGACGATCGGGTCGTCCCAAGTCACGACCGACTTGATGCGTCGACCTTTTGCAATGCTGTCGATACGAAAAAGCCTCAGTCGGGAGATGTCGCATCTAGGGGGAAAGCGCAGAAGATGCGTACGCCTCGAGTCGCTTCCTCGCGGCCTCGACCTCCGGCAATTCGGGCATGGCGCACGAGAGCCGTATCTGCTCTGGTAGCCGACGGCGGTCCAAGCGTCGACGCTAGCGTAGGGCACACGCCGTGCGACGTACGGCTCGCTGGACGAAATCGTAGTGGCAGCGCCGAGAGCCGAGCCTTCGAGGGATTCGCCGTTCGTAGCGAGATTGAGCCGGTGCTGGCAAAGCTAAGAGTATATTTTCAGCGTATTAGGCGGTCTCGCAAGAGAAAGCGACCACAGCTGAGCTTGCGGAGGAAGAGCGTGAAATGGTGTCGCCCCACTTTGCGGATCGAAGTTGCGTAACAGCCAGCGCACTTCCCAGTTCAAGCGATTATGTATTCGTAAAGGGACCCCGGAAGCTAAGGTTTCTACAAGAGCACCGCGAAGAGAGAAAAACCCAAGAAGGAACCGTTCTAGTCAACCCCGACTTCATCCCTCAATCCCTCACTCCTGTCCGGTCCCTCGCTTGCGGACGCCGTTCGTTTCGGGCAGCGCCGTCATCGAGCCGGACGGTAGTGCGCTGGTCGCCGAAACGGGCGACATCGTCGCCAAGTTGAGCTGCGAGCGCGACCGGGTACCGCGGCGGTACAGCGCAGGCCGAGCCGCCGGCGCGGGCGAGTCTGGCTGGCCCTGTTCGCGATTGAGGATGTGGATGACCTGCGAGGGAACAGATGCGAGGGTCAGTGCCTGATCACGATAAGGGCGCAGAGCAACCCGGAGCGCACCTCGTCGTAATCCGGAGCCTCTTCGGTCGTGTACCCCGAGACGTAACCGCTTCCGGTCCCTTGACCGTCGGTGAACCCGCCGTCGAAGTCGCTCTCGTTGCCGACGGCACGCGGGATCCGGCGGTTCTCGGGCAGGGCCATGCTGTTGCTCCAGCCGTAGCCGAAGAGGAACTCGTCCATCCACCCGAGCGGGTGCTGCAGGAACTTGCCTTGCGCCGAGTCTCGTCGCGGACTCGCGGCGGAGGAGGGGACGATGCGGTTCGCCTGGAAGTCCTCAAAGATGGTCGGCGCGAGCTCGTCCACGAGCTCGTTGAGCTCGTCGGCGAGACCCTCGCGCATGTGGCGGAGACGGGCGAGCTGAGGCTCCTTGCCCGGGATGAGGGAGAGCAGCAGCGGACGCATCGACCTGCACTTGCGAGTGGTCAGTCACGCCTCCGGGAAAGACTAAGAAGAAGAGCAAGTGACCCACTTGTAAACATCCATGCCGACCTCGCCGAACTTGAGCGCCGCGACTCCGATCATCGGGAGTCCGGCAAAAGTCGCGAGCGGTGCGAGCACCTTGTACTTGTGTGGCAGGCCGAGCTTGTGGGCGAGGACGACTGCGTTCACAGCGTAGACGCTGTACAGCGAGGGCGCGCCTGCGAGCGCAACCAGAACCTTCCAAGTTGCGAGGACGTCGCGGCCGGCGATCTTGACGGTCGATGCAGCGAGGGCCTCTGCAAAAGAGCGGATCTGCAATTAGCAAACGGCCTCGCTGAGGCAGTGCCAGACGCTCAGCTCACCCTTGGCCTTCTTGCGGGAGATGACCTTGGCGGCGATGAAGATCGGCGCGTTCAGAATGACGCCCGGCAGGGCGAGAGTGCCCCATGCCGTAAGGAGGCCGAGGCGGTAGCACAGGATGAAGAAGGAGCGCCACCTCGGTCGCCCGACCGTGTCGACCTGGTGGTCCTTCAGGCCGAGGTACTGCAGGAGCTTGTTGTATTCGCGCACGCCCCGCTCCAGCTCCTTGATCCGCGGATCCTCCTTGTAGACTTCGTAGCCGACAATGAAGCGCTTGTTCAGCTCGACGACCTGACCAAGGGTCAGGTTCGAGCCGGGCGGACGGTACAAGCGACGCGCAGCTTGGATGAGCTGCGACGGGGATCTCTGAGCGTCAGGCACACACAAAAACGAGGTACGCCAGACCGAGCACGCACCATGAGCGTATCAAAGTCGGGCGCGCGGATCGTCACGCTCTTCAACCCGTCGACGATCAGGTCCATGAACTCCCCGATCGCCTTGTTCTTAGTCTCGCCGCCCTTTTCGAACTCGGTAACGAGTTCGCTCGGGATCTCGATCGGCGAGCCGAACTCGACGACGGCGCGCGAGCGGAACCGGTCCGGGTGGAAGTAGGACAGCCCGACGGGGACGATGCGGAGCTGCAGGTCTGGATGCGCCGAGATGGCACCGAGCGCCATGATCGAGACACCCGCTTTGAGCGGCAGCAAGTCGGTGCGGTCGTGGGAGCCGCCTTCGGGAAAGATGCCGATCGAGCCGCCTTCCGTCAGTTTCTGGTAGACGGCCGAGTACATGTGCGACTGGTCGACGTGGGGCAGGACCTGACAAGTCTGGCACGGGTCAGGGCTCCGATCCAGCCGTCGAGCGAGAGCAACATGCGCAGCGCACCTTGAACGAAACCCCCTGCCCCTTGGCCTTTAGGTCCTCGACGGCCTTTTTCGGAAAGTCCTTCTTGAGCCGCAGCTCGGTATCGCTTCTGACCTCGATTACTTCGGCGGTACTGCTACCGAAGCTGCGAGGCAGCAACATTTGACTCCGCGGCTTGGCAAAGTCGGTCTTGAACTGGGTGTCGGTCCCGAGGACGACCAGCGTGTCGTCGTCGGACAGCCGGATCGTACCCTTGCCAGCAAAGGCATAATCCTGTGCTCGTGCGACGGGGACTGAGAAGAAGAGGAGCGGAGAAAGCGCATGGAGATCCGTTAGTCGGGGGGTTCCGGAGCAGTCGAGCAGAGAAGACGCACTGCTCTGCATCAATCGGGCGGCGAGACCAACGAACGCCCGATCCATACTCTTCGCCGCCGTGAGGAAGCTGATACGGCGCCCACTCTCGCGACGAACCTCGCTCATGAGCAAGAGGGGGTCGAGGAACTGCAGGCTCGAGGGGACTGGTTATTCGGATGCCCTACCCTTCTATTCTCTTCAATCACGCCCGCGGCCTCAGCAGAGCCATACGATGAAGGCTGAAGTACCTGGTTGTGGTGGGGGCCGACGACAAAGATGACGGCGCCCTCGTTCTGCCGGGGGATCTTCCACGCGCCGCGCGAGCGAATCTCTCGGAAGAAGATGTCGATGACGATACGCCACATGGACGCGACGGCATCGTACACCCAGTTGCTGCCGAGGATACCTCGGGCGTGCAGGAACATGGCGCTGTAGCGGATGACGAAGCGAGCTGCGGAGCGGAGTGGGGTCGGGATGAGGAAGCGGAGGCGGCGGATGAAGGGCGGGACGAGGAGGAGGAAGCCCTTGAGGAGGGAGTGCAGGTCCTTGTACGTCTGGACAAGAGTCGGTTTCGGCTGCGGCGCGGGCTCAGGCGGTGCCGCAGCGGCGGGTGACGGCGCAGTTGGAGCCGACGGTGGCCGTGAGAAGGACGACGTGCGGCGTTGCTGGTACGACGGTCGCCTGCGCGGGGCAGGACTGATGGTCCTGGTCTCGGGTGGGTCGAGCGTAAAGTGCGCCTGCTTCGGCGTGCGCTGCTGCGACGACGCGTCGTCGTGGTGCGGGTCTGACGAGGCGGTCACAGCAACGGCAGAGTCGCTCTCCTCGGCGGCCGGGGGCAGCAGGGGCGCAGGTGTCGCGTCGCCGGCAAAGTCAAAGGACAGACCGAGGCTCGCGCCCGGTGCACGCGGCTGCGGGGCGGCAGAAGCGGCGTCGGCGGCCGGCTCAACTCCTGCGGGCGCCGCTCCGGTCCAGGAGCGTCGGTCGTCGCCGGCAGCCGTGAAGTCACTCGCCTCGCCGTCCACTCGAGGCTCGGAACGGCCACGCGGCGACTCGTCAGGGCTCATGGACGAGCACTTGGGCGTCTCCGTTTGCGCCTGGCTCCTTGTGCGGGCAGTCGGGCGAGGGGCAAAGCGGCTCGTCCGGCCGGGGAAGGCGGCTCGATCGCTCGGGACGCCGACTTACGCATTGTGCTCCTGTACAAGTCTTGCAGGATGGCAAAAAGAGCAAGAAGGCTAGACTACGATAAGGTCACCGAGTCAGGAAACCTGGCGCCGGGGCAGAGGAGGAAAAGCAGACGATTGCGCCGAAGAGTCCTCGAGTCCGAAGAGTCATAGAGGTGTGTATCAAAAGGCGGGAGAGGCAACGGCATCAAGCGAGAACACTCGGGATTAGAAGGCTTACAACGTCAAGGGTGAAGCAGGCACAAGGGAGAGAGATCGCGGCCGGTCCGAGAAGGGGGAGGCGAGAGGACCAGGGGGATTTCGCAAGGGAGCTGTTTTGGTTTTCGTCTTATGTGGGTGGGTGGATCGTCGACAGTGTCCGAGGGGAGTGTCGGTAGGTGAATGAGAACGTTCGTGAGAGAAAGGGGGGCGCGAGGAGAATTGGACAAGTCCAGAGGGTGGCGAAGAAAGCGAGTCGCTGTCTCCGCATCATCCAAAGCGGCAGGTGAGGAATTTGACGAGGCTGAAGCCGCCACGCTGGTGATCGTCGTCGTTCGTGTAGTCCTGAGCGCCTGCGCCGCTGAGTCCCGCTCCCCTCGCGCCAGCTCCGCCGGCTGGAGACTGCATCGCGCCGTTCGTGCGATAGCCGTTCGACCCCGAGCCGTACTCGCCCTCCCCTCGATCTTCGAAGGCACCGCTGCCCTCTCCGAGGGCGCTGGCGCTCGCGTACGGGTGCCCGCTGGACGACAGCCGGTTGGCCTTGTTGCCGGCCTGGTTTCCTGCGGTCGGCGGCGTGACGCCCTTCACCGCCATGGCGCTCGCGGCAGGCTGCGGTGTCGCAGTCGCGGAAGGCAATCGACCAACTTTGGCGTTGCGCTCGGCCTGGGTCGAAGTCGCCGCTCCACTGCCGCTTCCGCTCTGAGCTGCCGCAGCAGCCGCGGCCGCTGCCGCTCGTTGAGCGTGTCGCTCTGCTCGCTCACGTTCCCGGCCGCCGCGGTGCCCTCGAGACTCGTGACCGGAAGAACCAAAGTTGCTGGGCTGTGACAGGGGACGGCTCCATCAGCATGCGCTCGGCGCGAAAAGAGCACGAGGAGAGTACAGGCGTGGCAACTCACTGCTGCCTCCCATCCCTTCCCATTATTGAGCTGGTTCCAATCGTAGATGCTGTCGTCCGTCTCGCCGCGGTTCTTCAGGACCTCGGTGAAGAATCTAGGCATCATAGCGTGCTCGGCTGCTCCGGCTCAACGAGGTCACGGCGGCCAGTGTCCAAAGAATAGCGAATGCCGTGCAAAGAACAGCGGACCAGGAGCGCAGACAAGAAAGCATCCAGACTCCGAGAAAGCACACGACAAGCTGCTGTTTCGGCCGCGACGTGGAGCAGAGGCAGAGCAGTGATGCATACTGTACTGGCCGCTATTATTGAGCGCCTAGACTTAGAGAATCGCCGTGAGGAGAGCGTCGAGTCGACACCTCGCTAGACGGCGGCGGGGTCGACGGGGCGCAGTGTCCGGCATAGCATATCGAGCGCAAGCAATTGACTGGCAGCAAAAACCCGTAAGCAGCCAGTCTGACAAGCCAATGAACATTAACGGAAGTGAAGCGTCGAGGAAGAGAGCCACTTGGCCAAGTTCGCCGACTTTGGCTCCGGAGCGGCTGCAGACCGAACTCGCTACTCGCTCACGTTCACGAGCTATTGGGCCATGTTCTCGGGCGCCAGTACGCCGCAGCGTACGACCCGCCGCTCTGCGCGTGCCTCGCGGGCGCCGTCTGCGCTGGCGAACGGCTCGTCGACCCCGCTCGCCTCTGCGTCGCCCGCACCGTCGCTGCAGCCCGCCAGGACTCTCGGAGCCGATCTTGCCCATGCCAGCCAATCCAGGGCCCCGTCAGGCTCCCCTGCGCCGAGTCGCAGGTCGGCCAGGAGCCTCGTCGCCGCGTCCGATGTTGGTTCAGCGATGGATCTCGACGAGCACCGCAGCGCAAGCGCCGCACCGAGAGCTTCCGCGGACAAGACGCTGGTTCAGGACGAGCATTACAACATCGTCGAGCGCAGGAACCTCCCCGCCGAGGTCCGCCGAGTCGTCGAGGCTTCCGGTCCGTTTCCTTTTGATGCTCTCCCATACGTGCCGACGCTCACCTTTCTGAACGACGCAGATCCGTATGTCCAGCCGGTGAAGGGGACTATTGATCCCATCACTGGGTTCGGCTTGCTCGTCAGCAACGAGAACTGCTACGTCTGGAATGCCGCAAGCGTGAGCTGCTCAGCGACGGCTTCGGGCACGCCCTGCCAATGCTGATGAAATGCAACTCGCCCCCAGCGTACAGCGTCGACGACCACCTACACCTTCCCCCTCCTGCCTCAGGCAGCGTTGCCGCCCAACGTCAAAGTCTTCTCGCCCCTCCCCTTCGCTTCGCTCGTTCCGTCTCCGTCGCAGACACGCCAGCAACAGAGCCAGCGCGAGCCGGGACTGCTCGTCGTCAACAACACCGGCGAAATCACGTTCTGGGACGCCATCAGCTTGTCCCTCTCCGGAGTGGACCGCTTCAAGTCCGCGTCGGTCCCCCTGCACGAAGGCGAACTCCTCCGCCACCTCGTCCTCCTCTCCCCGACGACCTACATCCTCTCCACCTCCCAAGCGCGCCTCATCGCCGTCAACATCGTCTCGGTCGCCGGTCGCCCGGACCTCTCGGTCCGCGTGCTCGAACGCGCCGTCGGCTGGGCCGGGTCGGTCTGGTCCGCCGTCTTCGGCACCAAGGCGATCGACCCGCGCGCCGGCATCCTAGCCCTCGCCGCGTCTCCTCCCAAAGAAGGCGAAGGCGAACGGACCGTGTACGCCGTGATGGAGAAGGACCTGCAGGTGTGGAAGGTCCCGGTCCGCGGGTCGGGCGGCGAGCGCCTCGTCGTCGAGTTGGACTTGTTTGCGGGCATCCTGGAAGCGTTGGCGGGAGAAAAGGTCGGAAACGAGCAGTGGGCTCTGAACGAGGGCCAGGTCGAGGTTCTGGATGCCGCCGTCACCGAGTAAGCGAACCTCTCGCTCTCCCTTCACGCTGTAGTCACCACTGCTCACCTTGGCGACCCGGGCAGCGAGAACCGCCTTGCCGTCTTGATCTCACACGTGCATGACGCCACGGCCTCCGATGCTCGCTCATACGCGATCGTGTCGTTCGAGGTCGGGTCCACTACGGACGCCTTGCGGATCGCCGGTCTTTCGCATCTTTCATACCAGAGTGTGGGTCGCCTCTCGTTGCTGTCTTGTCAAGCTTCAATGCTGACAATTTCAATAGCGCCCGGATCCTCGACCGCTCTCCACCCCGCGGCTCTTTGTCGGTTCGGGCGAGACGGCCTTTGTCGTCTTTGCGGATGCTGTCGTACTGGCGTCGCTGTCCAATGGTGAGAACCGATCCAGGTAGTTGTATCTTTGCGAATGCTGATAAGATCGCCGGCCTCCAGACTCGTCTTTCGAGGAGGCGTTCCCTCTGAGGATCAACTCGAACCGGTTCATCGGCTACTCCATGACCCCCTACCTGCCGCCGGTTCCGATTGCGACCGAGACTGTCACGCTCCTCACGTCGACTGCATCTACCCTGACCGTGGCCGTCTCGCCGCCGCAAGGACACCGCCTGATCGCCTCCGGAGCAGAAGGCTACAAGACGCGGAGGCTACAAACCCGGCTTGAACAGGCCATCTTCTTTGGCACGCAGGACGTCGGGAACCCGTTCGCGTTCGACTTGCAGCCGGATTACGAAGGCGATCTTGCGGTGGCCGCACAGGCGGCCAGTGCAGGGATCTTGGCTTCCAGCAAGTCGCCGTATCTTTTCAGAATTTGAGCTGGCGACGGATGCTGATCTTCATGTGGCTCGCGTGCAGGTTCGGACAAGATGCCTGTCATTCTGGACCTGCGGGTGCAGCTGGCGGATCGCGTCAAGCGCTCGAAAGCGCTGATCGAGTTCATCAACGCGAACGGCTTGATCGGCAAGGTGCGCCTGTTCGAGCCGTCCCAGTGATCCGAGCTGGACAGACCGCTGACGAAGTTCCTGTACCTGGGCAGCTCCCTCGACAGGCGCGGCAGCAGCTCAGTTGGGACGCTGAGAAGCTCGATGCCGCTGTTGCCCTGTGGTCGCTGCACAACGCCCGTTCCTCGTGAGCTCCTCGCCGACACGAGCATCTGAGAGCCTCCACTGACGCAAGTTGGTATCCGTTAGCATTAGGAACAGCTCGTTGGCCAACGGTGTCCTCCAGTACATGGATCAGATCGGCGAAGGGTTCGGCGAGGACCCTCTCCGGCTGTTTTTCCGAACAAAGGTGAGCAGGCGGTAACCACGGATCATATTCCTGGAGTGTGCTGACTCAACGCCGTGCTACACAAGGTGACGGCTCTCGGATCGGTACTCGAGATCGTTTCGGAACAAGCAAAAGCTCTCGTCGAAGGGCAGGGTCAGTTCTCCGCGGAGGAGAAGTCGGCCCTCCTTCTCGAGACGAACCAGATCATGCTCGTGCGTGCATCTTTCTCTATCGAGGGAGAATGACTCCGACGCTGATAAGCCCCTGTGTAGTCTGCTATGCATGCCGTGACCCGCCACCGCACGTCGACGGCGAAGCACTACGGTCTCGACGGCCAAGCAGTCGACCTCGAGCCCTGGTCCTCCCGCGCACGTCTGCTCGACGCATTGCAGTGGCAGCTGCGTACGACCGACGCCGTGATTGCCGAGCGGACCCGGGACCTGGGCGCTCAGGTGCGTGACGGGCAGGGTCCTGGCGCAAGCCGATCCGCGCCACAGAACCTTCAGCTCGACCTCCAGAAGCAGCTGGCCGACCTCGCCGACGTTGTCTTCACGATGTGCGAGGAGAGGATCGCTTACCTGCAGAGGTATGTCTTGCTCTTTGGACACCTTTGCATGCCTACAGTAGCTGATGCCGCGCCGCGCCCGCAGCGCTCTTGCCGACACGAATGCTCCTGAGGTCCGGAAATTGCGTCAGCATTACCTTGCCATCAGGCCGGAGATTATTCAAATCCTTGGTAAGATGATCAGCCCGCGCCTCCAGTCTCGCGACGTTATGCTGAGCCGGCCACCGCAGTATCGAACGACCAGATCTTTGCCGCATTCGCGGTCGCAGAACGGCACCGCGACTTTGAGTCCCTGGTCCGGCTCGCCAACGACCCGTCCTACGGCTCTGCGGCCCGCATCAACGGTTACCTCGACTCCCACGGTCGCGCATTCGCCTTCCCGCTGTACTCCTACTATCTGGAAGAAGGTGAGTCGCCCTCAGGCCTCTGCGTAAGGTTGAAAGGAGCTGATGATCTTATCTTGTGACCTCAAGGCAAACTGCGCGCCCTCCTTGAGCCTGAAGAGGCGCACCGACATCTTCTGACTGCCTTCTTGGACTCGACCGACAATGATCGCAAGTCCGCCTCTGCAGTCCTGACAATGGTCCTATGCTGACCTGATTCACATGCAGGGCTCGCTTGGATCAACGCCATTGCGATCAATCGCTTTGAGCACGCCAACGAGGCGCTCATCAGCGAGGCCGCGCGGGACGATGTCGCGGCGCAGAAAAAGGTCAGTGGAGACTGCGCTTCATGCTTTGTTCTATATACTGACGGCTGGTTGTCGTTTGGCTTCGCAGGTCATGCTGTCACTCGGCAAGCTCACGCAGCTCGCGCAGGTCGACGCCGAATCGTTGGAATCCGAGGATGTCCAGCGCTCCCTCGAAGGTGAGCCTCGGTTCCGGGGCCCGTTCTATTCTGGATGGTATTGACTCCCTTCGCTGCGCAGCTGTCGACGACCAGCTCGACGTGGTCCGGACTCAAGAGTCTCTGGCGGCCTTGTTCTTCGCTCAACTCTCCGGCTCGGAGGCACGATCAGCTCCGGTTGAACAGGGTCGCGCAATCGCGTCGCGGATAGCCCCGGCCTTGCACGACCGGCCTGCACTCGCCGAAGAGCTCGCCTCGTCGTGCGCATGCCTGTTCGAAGGGCGCGTCTTGCCGACCGAAGGCCTCATCGACGTGCTGAGCCTCAAGGAGAACGTGAACGAGCAGGCGAGCGACTTTGGCACAGCCCTTGATGTGCTTGTGCGCGCGAAGGATCTTCCTGAAGCCCGGCGACGATCTGCTCTGGCGAGCATTTGGCGACGAGTCTATATCCAGGACGAGTAAGTTCAGATGAATCGCTCATGCTGTCTCGCCCATCACAAGAGAGATCTGACGCTACTTCCTCGCAGCTGGGCGTCGTTCAAGGGCTCGATGGGTCTGACCGACGAAGAGATGGCCGGCGCCTTGCGCAACACCGCGTTCTACGCCACGCTCAAGGCTGCACGAGCTTCCGGTACGCTGTCAGATCTTGTCTCGGGGCGAGAATCTCCAGCTGACGTTCTGTCTCAATCCTCACTTCTTCCCCCCATGCAGACGTCCCGAAGGACATGTTCCTTGAGCCGAGCCAGAGCTTTTCGGCCGTGACGGCACTCGAGATCTCGGCGCGCGCTCCAGATCTGCCGGAAGAGACCGTCCAACTGCTGCTGCAGGACAACGAGCAGGAGAACAACCTGCTGAACGAAGCCCTGCAGGCCGGACTCGAGACCTACTGCCGCGAGTGCATGCGACTCGCGGAGAAGCCCGAGCCGAATCATGAAGGCGACGACGTCGGCGGGGAAGCCGTCATGGTCGAGTAGTCTCCTGAAACCCGCTGCATCGCAAAAGAGATATTGCGGAAGAGACGTTGCATCGTATGCTACCGGAAGACAGGATGCCTGAGAGCTGTACAGGTATGCGAAGGAGGAGAAAGCGGGACCTAGTCGATTTCGATCGAGTCGACCGGCTTCTTCCCGCTCAGGGTGTTGCCACTGCCGCTGAAGGGTGCAGCGGGTTGGCTCTCGGGTCCGGGAGTCGATGCTGGACTTGCGGCACTGCTCGTCGCGGGCTGGCCGCCACCAGGTGCGCTCGCCGCGTTGCGAGCCGCGCGACCACTCAACGTCGTCCCCGAGCCGGACACACCAGCGAAAGGCGCTGCCGCTGCGCGCTGGTCGGCTTCGTCCTGCTCGCGCTGAGCGATCTCTGCGGCTGAGCCCGGTGGTGGTCGTACGGTCGACAAGTCGAAGCCGAAGAAGAGGGCGCCGAAAGGCAGGTTGAGCGCGGCGGGAACCTGCCGAGAACCGACTTGAGTGTCGGCGGTGACGATGCGCGGTTGACTGCCCGAGCAACGAATCAGTCCAGCTGCTTCGGGTCATGACTCCTCGTGGTGAACTCACTCTGTGCGGAGAATCCTCGAGTTGCCGTCGATCTCCCCGATAGCCCGCGCCTTCACACCCTTGCCCTTGATGCGCTTGCCGCTCAAGCTGTTGCCCGTGCCCTTGAAAGCCTCCCACGACGCCGCTGCAGCCGCCGCCGCGTCATCCTTCTCCTTGCCCTTGCCCTTGGCATTCGCGCCGCTCGGCGTGGCGGTCCCACTCCCGCGCGCATCGACGTCCTGCATGCCCTTTGTGTCGAGGTTGAACTTTTCGCGCATACTCGGGAGCGAGTCCGACGGGCGTTTGTATTCGGGCTCGACGTAGCCGACCGGAGGGGCAAAGTCGACTTCGAGGTCGGTATCGAGGACAGAGATGGCCGGGCCGGGCGGTGTGATCTCCATGATGAGCAGGCGGAAGGTGAGGGAGTGGTAGCCGATCTCGATGATGTCGCCCGCCGTCAAGCACGAGTAGTTGCGCATCACGCCCTCGAGGCTGGAGAAGGCAGAGGTGAGTCCACGAGAGCAAACACCGAAGGTGAAGAGATGCCTTACAGAGCCTTCGGATCGCTGACTTCCAGGAAGTCGACGCTTTGCGGCTGGATCTTGATCAGCTTGCCCTTCGGGTAGCGTCCGCCGACGATCCGGATCGGGTCGCCCTCGTTGAGCCGGAGCTGGTCCATCATCTATTGTCGGACGTGAAGCGTTCCGTTAGCATGCGAGTCGTAGAAAGCCCGACGGCCCCGCTCCGAGGCCTAAACCGTACCCATTGAGGCAAGTTGACGCAGCCCTCCTCGGCGATGAATTCGAGGACACCCGCGTGAGTGTTGAGCTCCGTGTTCATCGGGTTCGTAACCTCGAAGTCAAGCGGGAGATCCAAATCGAGTTGAGCTGTAGGGGCGGAAGGCAGGTGAGCCTCGGCTGGCCTCACGACGAGGTCTGCGATCGGCTCGTAAACCTACTGATCTCTTCGAGCGCAGAGGGAGGCATGACGACTGGGATGATACGAGTAGCAGGAGTCAGCCCAAATGCCCGACTCGACCGGAGTCGGGTGAGGAGGACTCACTCTTGCCGCCGAACATGAGGTTTGAACGTCCGCCTCCGTAGCTCCTGCCCTGCTGGATCTCAAGGATGGCCGTCGAGTACGCGCGATATTGCCTCCGGAACGCACTCGCCGGCGGCTTGGCGAACGCATGACCTCCGAATCCGGGCTGGAATGCGGCGGGGTTCAGGAAGCGAGAGAGGCCCGGCATGCGCCTGCCTCCGGCTGCGCCTGCATATCCTCCTCCGCCACCGGGCAAGAAATCTTCGGCGCCCTCATTGTCGTCGTCTGAGCCGTCTGCGCCTCCGAGCGGTGCGGGCGGAGCCTGGTAACGCCGGATCGAAGCCGGTTCGACGGGTCGGTTCGCCGCCGCACTCGAGCCTACCTGCGCCTGCCCCTGCTGCTGCTGGCGAGCCTGCCCGACGCCTTCGTCGTCTTCAATGTATAGGTCCGAGTCGTACGCGTTCTCGTCGTACTCGAATTCTTGAATGTCTTCGTCGGATGACTGCATAAGCGAAGCGGTAGTGGGGACACAGAAACACGCGTCAGCGCGCTCGTACGGCCACTGGCGCCGCCGCGGGGCTTCTAGGGCTTGTATGCTGCCCTACCATGGTGTCTTGTGCCTATTCCGAGTCTGTGGTCGCGTGAGAGAGCGTCGAGTCGCCGCCGCGCAAGCCAACCTTCGTCATCGCCCACACCTTTTCTCCCTTCCCCAGTTCCGGGCAAGCTAGAATGCTCGATACTGCTGGGAAGACGATAAGAAAACACGAGGCCGAGCGAGGCTTCCGCTCCCGAAATCTCGTTTCCTCTCTCTTTTGCGGCGGGCATCTGCGGTCAATTCTGCCAGGTCCGGACAAAGGTCTCCATACAGCCCACGAGTACCCTTCTAGCCAGATCTACAACTTTGCCTTGGACTCGAGAACGAGCTCCGGGTGGTCGACAAACACGCGCAAGCATTCCGGGTCCTCCGCCGAACTCAGGTTCAGCTTTTCGAAGGGGATCCCGTTCACGAGCTTCTTCGCCGGAACCTCGAGTCGCTTGCCGTTCGTCGTGTACGGTATCTTGGCGACCTCCACGACCTTGGCGGGGACGTGCCGAGTGCTCAGGTTGTTTCGGATCGCGAGCTTGACCTTGTCGACGACCTCGGTGGCGAGGGGCGCCTGCTTGGGCTTGATGAAGAGGACGCTGGAGGGGAAGTGGCCCGCATCAGAACCTTGTATGAGTGCAATCTCGCTCCCGAAACAGGAGCGCGGCGACATACAAGCGTTCGTCCCCGTCCGCCAACTTCTGACTGATCGCGAGGCAATCCTCGACCTCATCGACCTTCTCGACGACCGAATAGCTGCATGGAAGAGAGTCAGTCGAGTGACCACATAGGCGAGCAAGTGAGCATGAGGTTCAGGCTCCGATCGCTTACATCTCGGCAGACCCGAATCGCACTCCGGCCGGATTCAGCACCCCGTCGGACCGGCCGAACACGGTCACCCCCCCGGTAAGACTGTGCACCTCGATCCAGTCGCCGTGCGTCCATACTGCCGGCTGCTTCTGAGGGAACGCGTCGTAGTACGCCTCGCGGTAGCGCTGCTCGCCCCCAGGTCCCCAGAAGCCGATCGGCATGTTCGGGAAGGGTCTCGTGATGACCATCTCGCCCTGCTCGTCATAGACCCGGTTTCCTTAAGGTTTGTGGAACATCTGGTCAGTCAGCAATTGCGGCAGACTGGCGGCGCACGATCGAAGTGTACCTTCGTCATTCCATGCTTGCAGGTCCATGCCGAGCGTGATGCACGTCAGCTCGGCATGGTGGATCGGCTTGCTCCGAGCTGCGCCGATGAAGAGCCCACAGATCTGCATCCAGGAGAAGTCATGAGGGGTGAGCTTCGATTCAAAATGACGGGGCGGCCAGCTCCGCTTGGAAAAGAGGCGTACGTCGGTTCCGCCGGTTCCGTTGTTCACCCAGACATCCTTGTGAACATTGTCGCGCATCCCTGCATGAGCAAATTAGGTCAGCAAGGCTGTCCCCGACGACCTCCGGGGCCTCGCCGTGAAACGACACGCACAGTCGTACAGCTCGGGCTTGAGGACACTTCCCGCCAGCTGGATCTGGCGGAGATGCTTCAGATCGGACTCCTTGTTCGGGACGTAGGCGCCAGTCTCGAGCGTCTGCAGATAGCGAGGCGAGAGACCGAGTATTGTGATGTCGAACCGCTCCGCAATCGCCCAGAGCGTCGACGGCGAAGGAGCGAAGGGGGAGCCGTCATACGCGGCGATACACCCGCCAATGCCGAGAATCGACAGCATGTGGTTCCACATCATCCAGCCGAGGGTTGTAAAGGTGAGCTGTGCGTCATTTGCGGTGGCGTTGTTGTGGAGCAAGTGAACGTTCTTTTGGCTGAGAACCATGCCGCCGACGCTGTGCACAATCGCCTTCGGCTTGCCGGTCGTACCAGATGAGTAGAGGACTGAGGAAAAGGAAGTAGTCAGCAGAGGGGGCTACGGCGGCATCAGCTGCCGAGCTGGTGAGCTGGCGAAGAACGCGACTCACTCCAAACGGGGCTCATCGCGTCGACGCGCACGAAATCGATCTCGTCTGGGGCGCCCTCGCCCTGCTTGACCATCTCATTCCACGTCCACCACTTTTGCCCGTGCTCCGGCGCCGGGAACGGCTCCCGCGGCTCGCGATCGGCGTGCAGCTGCCCGACGACGACGACGTTCTTGACGCTCGGCAGCTTGGCCAGGATCTCGCGCAGTTTCGGGAAGATTGGGATCGTCTTGCCGTTGTAGCGGTACGTGTCGGCCGAGAGGAGGACCTTGGGCTCGATCTGTTCCAGCCGCTCGAGGGTCGCCGTGACGCCGAACTCGGCCGGGCAAGAACTCCAGATCGCGCCCAAGGACAGCGCGGCGAGACACATGACGACGGCTTCAGCATTCGAGGGTGAGAAGGTGGCGACGCGGTCGCCTGCCTTGATGTCGTACTTTGTCCGGAGCGTGTGGGCGACGAGCCGGACTTGCTGGTACAGCTCCTCGTACGTGAGCGATCGCGTCAGACATGCTGCGACATCCGTGTCATTCCTGCTCTTGGGCTCGATGAATGCGAGTACGGCGCGTTTGTCGGATCGAGCGTTCTCGTGCGCGAGAAGCATATTCTGTCGACGACGGCGAATCAGCCGAACCACTCCCGCGCTCATCCCTCTCCTCCGCTCACCTCGGCATAGTTGAGCTTTGCCCTGATCAACTGGCGGTTGACCGTCTCCATTGGCTTCGAGTCATCGAAGAGGATGTTGGGGTCGCTGCGGACCACGAACGGCAAGCCGAGGGCTCCTTCCACCGTCAGCAGGCGCTCATCGTAGCCCACGTACACACAAGCCGGATGAGATGCACTCACGTCCTTTCGCCGATGACGCCCGAGTATTCCCAGCAGTCCGTCCAGAACTGATTCAAGTCTTGAAGCGAATAAGTCCGCAGCTCGTCGTAGTCGCGCAGGGCGAGGTTGTGCTTCCGATTGACGAAGTGTCGGAACTTGGTGTCGCCTGCATCCTCGATGTCTTGCGCCTTAGGCACCCAGAAGACTGTGCGCGTGCTGGGCGGCATGTTTGTCGAGTCGCGAGTGCGGATAGCCGGAGGTTGGAAAAGTGGGGAAAGCTTCGAGGACCGGCAGAGCAGTGGGCCAGCACGGAGACAGAGCGCAGCTGGAGGGCCTTGGTGTCTGTAGCTGCTGTAGGGGCGCTCGTAGCCTGTGTCGAGGGGCAAGCGGACGGAGCACAAGCCAAAGCCAGCGAGAAGCGGCCGGGCTCCGGTGGGCGGAGCACTCGGCCGCGGCTCAAGAGCCGGTCCCCGCGGGCCCCTGTCCCGGCAGATCGAGAGAAGGGTCTGCTGTCCAGCTTCTGTTAGTTCCCAGTTAGCAAAACACATCCCGACATGTCTGTAGACGCAAGAGTGTAGCCGCCTCTAGGGTGCATTGCGATCCCGCTCTATTCTACCCGCCCCAGTCGACGAGCAGCTGGAGCTGCGCTGCAATCTGCGTCGGGAAACCTGTCGAACATGCGGTGGAATCAGGTCAGCGGAATGGTCCGATGCGCACGCCAATACGACCTATTAGACCGAAGGCGGAGCGGTGGTATGGGACGTACGGAACTCGCCGAGATACTCGGCAAACTCGGTCAAGATGGCCTTGGCGCCCGCGCGCAATGCTGCCGGCAGGCAAGTTCCCGTCAGTCAAGAATGAACCATGAGCGTCTGAGACACCGCCAGCCGCTCCTCGAGATCGCAAGCCGAAAGCGAGAGCGTGCACAAAGCCGGTCAAACTCACCGTCCTCAATCTCCCCGACCTCTCGCTCGACGAGCTTCGTCGCCTGAGACTGCGCATCCGCACCTCCGCGTACCCTGCTCGCGAGGTCTTCCAACTCGCTCGACAGGGACTTGATGATGCTGAGGAAGCGCACGAACGCCTCGAGAATCTTGGGGATGTCGCGCTGAGCGACGCCGTACGGGTCCTCCGTCAGAGATGCGCAGACGAGGTTGGACAGCGCTTCAACGAGTCGGGTCAGCATCTTTCGATCATATATGGTTGTCGTGTCTAAGAGGGAAGCTCACCCTGGATTGCGCACACAACCTCGTGACGCCTCCGCACGCAGTTCCGGACCCGATACTCGACCGAGACGTCAAACACACGCGCGCGGACAAAGCTCGGAACGAACCGAGCCACCGTGTGCTCGACTCCGATGACGTCGGCCACCGCCGCCGGTGCAGGCGCAGACTTGGCCGCATCGCCGACAGCAGCAGCGGCATCTCCGACTGCAGTCGGGACCACCTTGGACGACTGCAGAACGCTCGGGACGCGGGACGCCGCCGCGCTGGTCGTGCTGACAGCGCTGGACACCGCCTGCTGTGCGTGTTGCGCTGTGGGCTGCGTGATCGACCTCGAAGCGCTCTGAGCTGCTGGCGAGCTGCCGAAAGCAGTCGACGAAGAGTTTGCGGCGGCGGCGGCAAACTTGTCCAGGAGCGTCGGTCTCGGTTGCTGGAATACGTCGCCGACCTTGACTGGAGCTCGGTTGGACCCATGCTGCTGCTGTTGTGGTTGTTGCGCCGCCGACGCCGAAGCAGTCGGTCCGGACGCTGACGATGAAGAGGATGCGGCTGTTGAAGAACGTAAGCATCCGAGAAGCACTGGGGGAGAGGAAGCCTGAGAAACATACAGGGCACCCGACCGCGGCCCTTCGCGCGCTGCAGCTCGGTGCCAAGCAGCAAGAGACATTCTCGAGAGATCTCGGCCCATGCGCCGCCCGAAGCGCTGCCAGGTCTGACATCCATGAAGATCGCCTCTCGCCTTGCACGGTCCCGAAGCGTCAAAGTGGCGAGTTCGAGGTAGGCAAATTGCTGCAGGGACGAATGTGAGCATCTCGCTCCGACAGCCACTCCAGCACTGCAGGCTGACCTGGAAGTAGGGGGCGGACGAGCGCAGTCCAGAAAGCAGGACCTGATTCGGGTTGGATCCAAACTGCGACACGGACATGGGCTGTTGATGGAGATCAGCGTCAGCTCGGAGCGATTCGTACAGGAGGACAAACGGCCGACTTACCTGCGTGGCGTAGACTTCGAACAAGACGTGCGTCGCTTCGAAAAGGAGGAAGACGAAGAATGCGCTCGAGAAGGCGCGCGCCGCAAGCGTGATCGAGTAGGAACCGTTATGGCGCATCATGTCGAACATGTTGGTACTGTTCCCGTCGGCCGAGGTGAGCTAGGATGCCGTGCGGGAGATCGCGCAAAATGGGGCGTACCGAGCCCGCACGGGCAGGACATGCGCGAGGAAGAAACGGAGGACCGGACGGCGCAGCAGGACATAAGCGCTCCAGAAGGCCATCCAAGCGCTCGAAGCGGATCCGACAGCGACGGCTAGTTGTGCGCGTCCGCGGGCTGCGAGACGAGCAGGAATGTTCGACTGCGCGATGGCGTTTCAGTGCTGGCACCTCAGGTCCCCGAGATGCCAGAGATCGCAAACCGTACACTGCTTTCGTCATCGAAGGTGACTTGTGACCGGTCCTCCACGACGTGCTGGACCGTTGCCCACGCCGCAAGCGCGACATGGAACAGAGAAAGCACCACGCGCCGCTCGTTCAGCTGCCAAGCGTCCCGGCTGAGATGCAGATCACTCGGTCAGCGTGACGCACACGAGCAGGAACGCCTAGCTCGAAGACGAAAGAACGCACCCTTGATGGAAGAAGAACCAGCCGAGACGAGCATCTCGCGAGGCCCAAGTCGCCGCCCAGATGTACGCGAAATGCAGCAGGCTGACTGCCATAAGGTACGCGACGAGAATCGGCAGACTCGTCGCGCGGTGCCGCACCTGCGTGAGGCGGGCGAAGAGGGTTGGAAGGGGTGGTCGGACAGCTAAAAACGAAAAGAGCCGTCAGTCGGCGTGTTCAGGCGCCTCGACAACGCGGAGAGCAGGTCGACTGACTCGTGATGGTCTGTTTTCTGAGCACGAGAACGGGCAAAGCCCCAAGGAAGGCGATGGGCGAGAACAGAAGGACGGGGACGATGTTGAACAAGGAGGCTGCGAACGCATTGTCCGTGAGTAGTCTCGTCCGGCATGAGAGGGCACAGGAAAGCTCACAGGGCAGTTCCCGCAGGTCAAAGATGGCAATGGCGAGTGCGCCGGCCGCTGCGACCGCTGCAAGTCCAAAGACATTGCGCAGACGGCGCTGCAGAACAACCTGTGCGAACGGAGCGAGGAGGCGGTTAGACGGCTGAGACGCGTCTCAACTGAGCACTCTGTAGCATTACGGACCTTGCAGAGCTTTTCGTACTCTTGCGAGGGCGCTGCGCCGCTCGAAACGAATGTTGCTTGAAGAAGGTCGAACGTCGACTGCGCCGGCGGCGCATCGGCGGCCTGAGGGCGCTGCGACGGCGCAAAGGCGCTCATTGTAGTTGCTGAAGCAACACGAGCTCCGAGCAGCCGGATACGAGTAGCGAGGGAGAGAAGCGGAGGATAGACGAGGCGGAGACTCGGCGGCCGGCCGGAACTGGAACAGCTCGTAAAGGTGGACGCAAGTTTGCGATCCGACAGTTACAGGAGCCAGTCTGGTATCGCAAGTCTTCTCTGATGTAGCCAGACTCGGTTCGGGAAACGACTGATCTGATTATGCAGTTGGAGGGTAACGAGTCGAGGCGCGCAAGAGCGCCCCCGAATAGCTAGTGAACGACAACAGGGGAACGAAGGACGACTTGGGGAGAGCACAATTAGACCACAGAAGTAGGAGGGGTAAAGGCCGCGGGTACCGAGAGGGGCGGCGGGAAGACAGAATGGTGATCATCGGGGCGAGTCCTCCGATGAAGGGGCGGGCGGCGTCGCGCTTGTCGCCGCCAGTTTTGAGGGAGCCGAGGGCGCATTCGAGCTCGAGCTATGCGAGGCCGCTGTGGATGGCGAGGGGGTCGGAACGCGGTTTTCAAAATCGGCCGCAGACGACGGCGACGGCGCCGGCGCCGATGCTGCTGCCGACTCCGCACGCGGCGAATCGGCTTTCTCCGCCGAGGCCGAGTCGGCGCCCGCCGGCTCAGCTGCTGCGACCGGAGCATCGACACCGCCACCGACGTGGATCTCGACCCCGTCCACCTCGGCGAGGGCGACCATCGGCACGCGGCCACCGCCCGTGATGCGGTTCACGCGACTCGCGACCGCCTCACCGACGGTCTGCTCTGGCGCCTTCGGAGCCTGAGGCCGAGCGACCCGGTGATTCACGAGCACCTCGCGGTTCGCCTCAGCCCGGCGGCCGTCGACGATCATGCCGTTCTCGAGCACGATCGGCGAGCCGTACATCCGCGGCCCGCCCCACAACGCGGGCAGAATCTCGAGCTCGTCCTCGCTCGAGCCGGCGTCGCTCGCGCGCGGCATCGCCTCGATCGGGTGCGGAGGCACCGGCGAGACGGCGAGCGGGGTCTTCGAGTACGGCTCGAGGAGCGAGTTGGACGTGTACGGACTGTCCGGATAGGCCGGTGCGTCCACGCCATTGTCCCACATGCGCTCGCGGCCGATGAGCGCGAGTGCAGTTTCGAAGAACCACTCGTTCCGCTTCAGGTAGTGCACGGCGACAGTACCGCCGTGCGGCCGACCGAGCATCCGCTTCTCGCGGACGGAGAGGGTAGCCGGGTCGTAGCGCAGACTCGGGGCCGGGAGGAAGCGCTCGTCGTAGGCGGGCATGGCATAGGCGTGCTGGCCGATCCGGATTTGGGATGTCGGCTCGTTCACGTAGGGCTCCTCGGCAGCGGCAGAGGTGGCTGCGCCGGGAGATGAAGAGGCAGGCGCGGAGGCGGCCGAACGCGCACTCGACGAGCTCGAGTTGCCGGCAAGACGCGACGAGGTTGCATCGGGGCTCGGACCATCCTCGAACGGCCCGTGCAGGAGGTTATGAATCTCATATTCGCCCTCGCCGAGCGGAACCCTCGTCGGACCCTCCTGGACGTTCGCCGCCCGCTTGCGAAGGTAGGACACGCTCTGCAACCCCGAGGGATCGCGGAAGAGGTCCTTGCCGAAGTGAGTCGTGCGCGCGGTCGGGAGGTTTGCCTCGATGTCCGGCGCGCCCGGCTTGACGCCCGTGGCACCCGGCGTCGGGCGCACCGCGCGCGAGACGCCATCAATGTCGGGCGCGACCATCCGCGCGTCAGTGCTCTCGAAGAGCAAGCGATCGACGTGGACCGCCTCGGGGCCGCGGCCGTTGTCGCTGCGCCATCCCTGACCGTTCCAGCGGCCGCCGCCTTCGACGAGCGCTTCGACTTGCTCCTCGATGCTGAGGCCAGGGCTCGGCGGGTGGTACAGCTGGCGCCACTTGGACACTGTCGAGTAGCTCTGCCAGTACTCGCCGCCGCGCCGGACGCGTTCCTCCTCGGTGATGCCGCGACGACCTTCTGCGCGAATCTCCTCGACGTGGTCGGGGAAGGTGAAGCCCCGCGAGTAGGTCGTACCGGCCTTCGGATGGTCGTACACCCAGCAACGCTCCGAGATCCAGTGGATCGACGAGGCATTCGGGTGGTTTCGCATCCACCGCGCCATGCGCTGATCCTCCTTGCCGACCCTCCAGGAGTTCGGTCGCGGGTAGGTCGCGATGTACGAGACGAGGTCGGACGACAGAGCATACACCTCGCCGGCCATGAAGCGATTCCGGATCAGGTCTGCGGAGAGAAGGCGTCAGCGGGCGCGGAAGAGCAGATGCTGCCGGCGCGGCGACTCACATCCCCAGTAGGTGTTCTCGCGGGGCGTGATACGCAAGTGTCGTTCGAGCTCGTCGAGCCGGATGAACGAGTCGTCGTCCGCCTTGACGACGTAGTCGACCTTCTTGAAGCCGACGCCGACATGCCTGACCCCGTCGACAATTCCGGCATCGCCCTTGCGGGAGTAGTACACGGGCACCGTCGCGTTCTCGCTCGCCCACTCGAAGT
Organism: Rhodotorula sphaerocarpa; assembly: GCA_024713535.1. Classification (NCBI taxonomy): domain Eukaryota; kingdom Fungi; phylum Basidiomycota; class Microbotryomycetes; order Sporidiobolales; family Sporidiobolaceae; genus Rhodotorula; species Rhodotorula sphaerocarpa. The sequence goes on along the minus strand of JANIBP010000009.1, from coordinate 460,039 downwards.
ACTTGAAGGTCTTGCCCGAGTTCATGTTCTCGTCGATGTCGAGCACGACGAGGTCGTTGAACATCTCCATCTCGAGCGCGATCCGCTTCGCCCACTTCGGCCTCGGCCGGCCGATGACGAACTTGAGCTGGACATTGTGCGCCGGGCGACCGGTAGCCGGGTCGATCGGCTTCGAGTGCTTGCCAAAGGTGAGTCGGATGGCGTTGCGCCGATCGGCCGCCGCGTCGACGGAAAAGATGCCGACAAAGACGTTGACGGGTTTCAGCGAGTCAGCGAGGTCGTGCGGGAACGGCCTCTGCTCTTGGCAGTATTGCCGCCAGGGTGGCGGTTCGCGATCGGAGGAGAGGACGTTGACGAGGAAGGTCGTCAAGGTGGCGGCGAAGCAGCCGATCAGGAGGAGGGAGAAGAGAATCGTAAAGGGCTTGGTCGGCACCCAGGGTTGTCGAAGGAAGGCATGCCATGCCGTCGCGATGCAGGAGCGATCTCGCGCGAGCCGGCTCGAGGGCAAGCCGGTCGTGGTCCCGAGCAAAGGAGCGGTCCCGTCCTCGTCGAGCGCGTCGCTGTTCCGTCGCCGCCTCCGTTCAGCGCGCTTCGCCCACCAGCCCGCCTTTCGATCTTTGCGTCCGATGACCGGAGCGATGTCGGAAGTCAGGGCGCCTCCGACTTTACGCAGCAAGGCCGAGGTCGCGTAGTGGTGATTCTGGTAGTCTGCAGATCCGGGATGGACAGGAGAATTCAGCGCTCCAGTCCCACTGTGGTACGCTGAGCCGAACGTACAGTCTTCCTTGTCTGCCGGGGTCACGGGCGTCGAGTACCCAGAGGGTGATCGGCTCCGGGGTCGAGTCCCGGCGCGGTAGGAGAGGTAGCCGTCGAATCCGTCCGGAGCCTGGACGGGGCTGGCTGCCCGACTCGACACGTGCGAGCCATAGTAGTGGTGCCCGATGCCTCCCGCACCGCTGCTGCTGCCCGCGCTGGGGAACTCGTCGCCGCTCCAGGGTGCGCCGTAGTGAACGGGAGTTCCGGTGGTGCTGGCGGAGGACTCGGTCGCGTCTGCGGGGGCGCTGCTCGAAGCGGACGATGACGGGGCGGCTCGATGCCCGAGGTGTGCGCCGCCGGAGAGGGTATGGACATGGGGCGAGTGCCGCCGGGCGTGGGAGCGACTGCGGACGCTGCTCGCGAGGCTCGAGGTGCCCTCTGTCGCCGAGTCGTACCCCTCCGAGTAGGCGTGCAGGCTCTCGCTCGACGGCCTCGAGAGGATGTCCGAGTCGGTGCTGATGCGTTCGACGCGCCTCGCTGTCGCGGCGTCGAGGCGCAAGTGGGCGTGGAGCGCCGACTCGTCCGCAGAGGCGGTGCCGGCGGCGGCGGCGGTGCTGGCGTCGTAGTCTGGCGGTGGCGGGTAGGTCATGGGCCGGGCGTCGGTGGGCGACTCGTGGCCGGACTGCATGCTGGCAGCTCAGGAGCGGTGGAGCTTTTGCAGGCGAGCAGCGCAGCCTGCGCGAGGCGAGGCGGTGACGGGCGGCGCGCAGCCAAGATCTCGTCGACGGCGAGTTCGGGCGCACACCGAGGCGAGTTCGGTGATGAGTTGCGGCAGATTCACCACTCGAGTGTACTCGTGCAGTGCCGTAGCAGGGCAACGGACACGCTAGCTGTACGCAGGAATGGTCTGGGACTGTGTTTCGCCGCCCGTACGCACCACCCACGCACGCTGCGAAGACGCGCTTCGCCGCAGCGAAGCCCGTCGTTTTTGCCCTCTCCCCCGCACGCGTCCAATACCCCCATGCTGAGCTTATAACTCGTCGTTAATCTCTCATTACCCGACGATCTGATCAGGTTCATATTTCCGCACTTTCACGCTCCAACACGCAGCGAAAGATTTTTTTTTGGTCCACCACGTACGCCGGCCGCGTTCACCGATCGCGCGCAGTTGTCTGCGAGAGTCTCATGAGCGGTTGCCTCGCTACGCCGCTGCGTCTGCTGCCCGTCTCTAGGCGCGAGTTGCACCTCGCGTCGACGCTGCCGTCCGGCCAGTCGTTCCGGTGGCACCGCCTGTCCCCTCCTCGTGTGACGCTGCCGGATGCGCCGTCGCAGCCGACCGTAGAGCTGGCCGATGCGCTGCCGGAGGGTGCAGAAGAGTGGGCTTTCGGCTGGCAGGACCGGACAGTTGTGTTGCGGCAAGACGGTGCGCTCCCCCTCTCCGGCTTCTTCACGTGCAAAAAATCCAGAAGCTGACCCGTCTCGTCCTGGTGCGTAGAGGCGGGCGTGCATTACCGGGCTTTGTACCCGTTCAAGCCTCCGCATTCCGCCTTTATTGCCGACCTCGACTCCGACACGACGAGGAGCCTCTTGACGTCCTACTTTCAGCTCGACACCCCCCTTGAACCGCTCTACGCCGACTGGTCGCAACGGGATCCCAACTTTGGCCGCAAGATCGCTCGCGAACAAGATCGACTGGCCGGGATCCGCGTTCTGAGGCAGAACGAATGGGAAACCCTCGTTTCGTAAGCTGCTTCTGGTCGATGGCGTTCGCACTCGCCCAGTGCTGATCCTGCCCCCGCCCGCTCTTCAGCTTCATCTGCTCGGCCAACAACAACATTGCACGGATCACGTTGATGGTGAACCGCCTCTGCGCCGCCCTGGGAGACCCGCTGCCGCATCCTGCGCATTTCTCCGTCGCAAACGTCCACACCTCCGCGAAAACTATCCCCTCCGATCCTCCGTCAGATACCCCTACCAACTCCGACCTCTCCCTCTTCTCGTTCCCGCCGCCGACCGCCCTGGCGCGAGGCTCCGCGACCGAAAGCCTGCTCCGGCAACTCGGGTTCGGCTACCGCGCCAACTTTATCCCCTGGTCCGCAGCGCATCTCCTTGAGACGGCGCAGGCTCTCAAGCTTTCGCCCGATCAGTTCCTCCGCTCCCTCACTCGCTCCGAATTCACTCGCGGGGAGGGGCTCGTCAAGGAGGAGGACGACACCAAGCCGGACGTCAAGCCAGATCCCGCCGCCGCTGCCACCACGCCGCGCGACGACGAGCCAGACCTGCGCGGGATCCGCGCCGCGCGCGAAAAGCTCCTCGACTTCAAGGGCGTCGGGCGCAAAGTCGCCGACTGCATCCTCCTGTTTGGCCTCGGCTGGTCCGAGACCGTCCCCGTCGACACGCACGTCTTCCAGATCGCGATCCGCGACTATGGCTTTCCCGCGACGAAGAACGCGAGCTTGTCGCCGGCGCTGCACGACCGGGTTTCGGAGTTCTTGGCGAGCAAGTGGGGCGCGCACGCCGGGTGGGCGCAGCAGATTCTGTTCTTTGCGGACTTGAAACCGGCCGCATCGGCTTCGCCCACCAAGGCCGGTCGATCAGCAGCCACGAACGGCGACGGGACCCGGCGCATGACCGTCAAAGTCGAAGTCGAGGAGGAGCTGTCCGGCTCCGATGCGGACGACAGCGACGCGGTCGAGCAGGTCCGGAAGCTCACGTTCGACGAGGAGGTCGCGGCTCTCATCGCGAACCCGGGCGCAAAGCGGAGACGATCGTCGGCTGCGGTGGCACAAGTCGCAGTCGAGCGCGTCAAGGCCGAGGAGGACGGGTCCGGCGACGAGGACCAGGCTCCGAAGCTGCGCGTCAAGGAGGAAGTGCCCATCTCGGAGGCTCCGGCGGGGGCAGCGGCCTCGTCGCCCGCTCGGAAGACTCGCCCTCCGCTCAAGCAGCGTCGCACGACGAGTACTGGCTCGGTTACTTCGGCCCGACAGAGCCGCAGCCGGAGCAGTACCATCAAGTCGGAGGCGGCTTGATCCGCGTCATCGGGCCCTCGCATCTGTAGCATACCTCTGCATTCATCGCCTCTGTAGCGCATTCTATCCTCCGCGCTGTTCTTGCCGCCACAGAGAACCCTGTCGTCAACAGCTCGGCTCGGGAACGCAGATTGCAGTCATGAAAAGGTACAACAAGGGGGGACGACCAATCTGCACGACCCCGGCCGCATCAAGACCATAGTCGTGAATTCGCTATGCCTTTTCTGGGATGTCGTGCTTCGCCTTGAGCTCTTCGAGCTCCTTTTCTCGCCTCGCGAGGTCGGCCTTGGCGGCTTGTTGCGCCGGCTTGTGGTACAGGACTGGGGTTCGTGAGAGTCAGCACGCTGGTGAGCGGCATACGGGAGCTTGGCACGCACCGACGAGATACCGGTCCATGAGATGGAAACCGTTCAGGTGGTCAAAGGCATTCTTGGCCTGCCCGAGATGGGTCGGGTAAGCGAACGAATCGCAGGAGGACTCCGAGCAAAGAGAGCGAGTCTCGGCTTACGTCCATGACATCCTCGTAGACGACAAAGGCCGTGCCCTTGGCCTTGCCCTCGGTTCCTTTCCGGACTTGTCGGATGGAGCCGTACCTGCGGGACGACGTGCGTGAGCTCCCTGCCTGCGCCCGTCTGCACTCAGCGCATGCATGTACGCACTTTCCAAAGAGGTCGTAGATGTCCTCGCCGGTGGTCTTGTAGTTCAGGTTCTTGACAAAGAGGATGCGGTTGACATCGCTCGAGATGCGGACCGTCGTCATCCTCGCTCACTGGGAGCTCTGGCGGCTGGCTTCACTGGTTGTGTCGATTCGAGCTGTCAATTTGCAGGCGTCAGCGTGGCGTTGCGAGAGTGTAAGCGTGCGAGAAGGCCAGGTGGCCGGTCGACTTGGACCGATGACAGGATTACCCCGCTGGCTCTGGCTCGAGGGACTGATACGGGGGAGCTCAGAGCTTACGATAGGTACAAGTAGTGCACTGGCCGGCTCTGTGCGGCTCGAGCGTGCGATGGCGAGTCGTGTGTAAAGCAGCAGGCCGGACCTCCCACAGGCTGGACGACTTTCGGGGCTCTGCCTTCGACCACACCGCTCTATAGGCCCGTTTGCTCCTCCTTTACCTTGCTACCGGCTCCAATACACGCTACACGAAAATGCTCATCACGCTGCACGACCTCGTCACGGCGAAACACAGCGGACCATTCTTCTCACCCTTCTGCTTCCCCGCTCGGCTCGCTCTCATGGCTAAAGGACTAGACTTTCAGACCGAAGAGGTCACGTATCACGATCTCCGCTTCGTCTGGACTCCGAAGCTCGAAGTCAAGAGGGCCACCGGTACGCGCGCTGGCCGAAGCGCTCGCGTCACAGGCCCTCCGTCGCGCTGACTCGACTCTGGACCGGACCCGCTTCCCTTCCATCGGCTTGCACGCATCGCTCTCCTCGTCGGAATGATTACACAGCCCCCTTTGTCCAGAAGCCTGACGGGTCCTACCTCATGGACAGCGTCCAGATTGCCCTGTCCGTCCCACCTCTGACCGAAAGTCTTGCATCGAACTGGTCTGACCGAGCGATCACGCCCACCTTCTTCTCAGCTGGCTCGACCAGACCTACCCGGAGCGGCAGAACCTGTTCCTGCCAGAGGCTGAGCTCCCAGTCGATCCGGCTTCGGCCGAGTATCGCAAGGCTATTCAGGGATTCAAAGGTGCGTCCATGTTGACAGCGCAAAGGTCACCGCAGTACTGAGACGAGTGCCCTCGACAGACATGTACAATTCCGTGCGCGAGCTGAACGAGACGATCGCGCTCCTCTACGCGCCGAGGATCACCAAGGCTCTAGGCCCAGAGGCAAATCTGCTGCTCTGATCCTCCGGAGAGGCTCCTGAAACGCTGGCTAATCAAGTGCGACCCTGTTCCAGTCGAGCCGCTACTGGATTGAGAAGCACAACTACCCGGAGGGCGAGTGGGAGAGGCTCACCTCGGCGACGGAGGAGGATGACGGCAGGTGGAAATCCCTTCGCCCCGCGGACCGAACCCACAATCAGCTTACTCCGCTCCGGAACAGCTCAAACCGTCCAAAAGATTCAAAGGTTGCTCCGACAGGTCGGGGAGAAGTACCTGTCGGCGGATCGCTCCTTCCTCGCATCACCATCCAAGCCTGGTTTCCAGGTACGGCATTCTCCTCTCTGGCTATCAAGCAACATGGAGCTAACAAGCGCTTCTCCATCAGGACTTCTCCCTTGCCGGCATGTCGCGCCTGCTGCGCTCGCTGTCCGCCCGCCTCTTCAGCGAGACCTTCCTCAGCAAGGAGAGCGGGGAGATCGCCGGCTGGATGACTCGCATGGATCAAACGCTGCCGACTCCGGAGGTGTGGGGCAGGGACCCGCAGGTGTGAGTTGAGCCGGACCCGGGAAAGGCAAGTTGTGGCCTCTCGGTCTGCGTAAACTGCTCAAATTTCCAGAGTGCACATACCAGATATGGCACCATAGTAGAGTCTGCTTTTGTGTGCAGGGGCTGTAATCCCATCCTGGCCTTCCTCGCAGCGCAGAAGAGTATGCTCGAGCTGATTCCTCGCAAATGCAGAGTACGCCTCAGCACTCTCCTTTCTTTCCGTATCTCCTCCGGACTCCTACACTGTGCTTCTTTCTTTTTGTCTGCACAGAACCTGATCCAAGTTCCTCGTAGGCAGGATAGGCCTTGCCTGATGGGGCACTCCGAAGTATTGCTGAGGCCCCCACTCTGCCTCGAGTCCGCAGCCTTTGACCGGGAACGGTTCAGAGTGTTGCCCTTCGCTCTCCGGCGCGCTCCCAGCTGTGGCGCAAGGCTTCTGCACATGGCCATCACGCTCTACGATCTTGTCACGGCCAAGGGCACTGGCCCATTCTTCTCCTCGAACTGCTTCCCCGCTCGGCTCTCGCTGCTTGCGAAGGGTGTGACTTTCCAGACCGAGGAGGTCGATTTTGGTGACTTGCGCTTCACATGGACGCCAGAACTTGGAGTCGAGCAGGTCACCGGTGCGCTTGCCCCGGGTCGACGTGCAGTGCACGGTTCCTGGCGGAGAAAAGGCTTCAACTGATGAGGACTTGATTGTTGCTCCTCGCCCTGAATCGCTACACATCTGCTCTCCCGTGTTTGGGAGGAGCTGCAGCGCCCTTTATCCAGCGCAGTGATGGCTCCTATCTGATTGATAGCTTCAAGATTGCCCGGTAAGCGGACAATTCACTCGGGTTGCGCAGTCTGCGAGTCGTACTGAGCGGACACGGCGACATCTCCTTCCCACAGCTGGCTTGACAAGACCTACACCGACAGGCAAAACCTCTTTCTGCCCGAGGCTGCGCTGCCCGTGGATGTCAACTCGGAGATGTACCTGCAAGCAATAGAGCAATACCAAGGTTTGTCAGGCGAACTCGTCTTTCAACTCTTGAAGAGCCCGGGAGACTTCCCGCGCTTACATATCAGTGAAATTGATCCTCTCTCGATGATGGTCTCCACAGATTTAGCTGCCGTCATCTTGAAGGTCGACACCTTGATTCAATTTTTGTACGGACCACGCATTGTAAAGGTTCTCGACCCCGAGGTTAGTCCCTGTCTCTCCCAGAAGGCCGGAATAAGCTAGTAGAATGACCTGCTGTTCCTCAGTCAAGCAAGTATTGGATCAGCAAATGCGAGGAAGGCGAATGGGAAGCGATGAGCTCCGCCTCTGATGAAGACGATGGCAATTCGATTTTCCTCGGATTTCTCGCGGCCCGCTGTGCTGACCTACGGAATAACATATCTACAGATTCGATTGTGCGCCAGCTCCAGACGCTCCTGCGCAAGCTCTCGGAGATGTACCTATCGGGCGACCAAAGGTTCCTTTCTTCCCGCTCAGCACCGGGGATCCACGTGAGTCCTGTCTCCTTTCTAAACAGAGAATCACCTTTTTGACTCTGACTCTACTGTTGCAGGACTTTGCCCTTGCTGGCCAGCTGCGCCAGCTCCGAGCGGTTTCAGCCCGTCTGGCTGAAAGGGTGTTTCAGGAGCCAGCGAGCGCCCAAGTCCCTGCATGGGTCAAGCGTCTCGATGATCTGTATCCAGTTGCAGATGTCCGTAGCCGGGACCCTGCAGAATGAGCTCGACACTGTAAAAAAGCGCTCAATGTCCTCAAATACCGTCTTTGTACTTCACAGCACGGACTTTACTACTTTTCAGCCACGGCGCGTAGATTGACATGTAAACGCGGCAAGATTACCGACCGTAGGTCGCCGGCTGCTGCGGCTTGTTCTGGAAGATCTCCTCGATCTCCTCCATGACCTTGTCATCGAGCTGGGGAAGGAGCTTGAGGGCCTCGAGGTTCTGCTCCAACTGCTCCGGCTTCGTCGAGCCGAGGATGACCGAACTGATGAAGAGAAGCAGAGGAAGACGAGATCAGCGGACGCTCATGGCGAATGGAACACCAGGAAAAGGAAGGCCTCGAGGGAAGGAGCTCCGACTCACGAGACGTTCGGGTTCTTGGCGCACCACGCGAGGGCGAGCGCGGCGACGTTCGACGCGCCGAGGCGCTTCGCGAGCTGGTCGAGCTTGCGGATCGACTCCTGCTCCTTCTTGCCCTCCTCCGACTGGAGGTGCTTGATGCGGTCGCCGTAAATGTTCTCGTGGTTCTTGAACCGCGAGTCCTCCGGAATGCCGTTCTGCATAGACGAGTCAGCGGGAAATCTATATGTAGTTCGGAGGAAGGAGGGCAGCGCACCATGTACTTTCCGGTGAGGTAACCGCCGGCGAGCGGCGACCAGACCGTCGAACCCATGAGGCCCTTGTCAAAGATCGGCTTGTACTCGACCTCGAAGCGCTCACGGTGCAAAAGCGAATACTGGGGTTGCTCGACGACGGGGGCGATCAAGCCGAGACGGTTGGCGATTCCGATGGCCTCCTGGATCTGCTGCGCCGACCACTCACTGTGCCCCCAATAGTACGCCTGCCCCTTCTCGATGATGTGGGTGAAAGCACGGACGACCTCCTCCATAGGCGTCGCAACGTCGGGGCGGTGAGCAAACACGATGTCCGCGTAATCCATCTGCAAGCGCTTGAGGGAGGCGTTCATGCCCTCCACGATGTGCTGTGCGATCCGGAGCATTGTCAGTGCCGAAGAAGAGGAACACGGGATGTAAGACTGACCTTGCGCGAGAGACCCTTCTGGTTCGGGTCGCTCTTGCCCGTTCCGAAGAAGCTGCAGCGCAACATAGTCAGTCCCGCACGTCAAGAAGCTCAATTAACGCTGTGAGCTCACATCTTGGTCGAGACGACGATCTGGGAGCGGTCGACGTCGAGCTCCTTGAAGACGCGGCCCATTTCGATCTCGGACTGGCCGTTCGAGTAGACCTCGGCGCTGCGGATAAAGTACAGTCAGTTCTGTGTCGAATACAATATAAGAAGGAGTGAAAGTCGCGTACTTGTCGAAGAAGTTGATACCGCTGGGAGGAGGAAACAGAAACGATCAGCCCTCGACCAAACCGGGACCTCTTGCGCGTCTCGAAGCGTAACGTACTTGTCGAGGCACGTCTTGATGAGGTCCTTGACGATGTCACCCTTCTGGGTACCGCCGACCGTGAGCCATCCGCCGTACGAGAAGCTGTTGCGCGAGAAGGCCAGGCCGCAGAGTCAGTTCTCCGCGCGCCCTTCTCAAGTCGCTCTCCCCCTCCATCCAAGCGCTCCCCCGCGCGGCTGGCTATGCAGAAAGCGCTGAGAGCTCGATGGGCGAGCGGGAAGCCGTTAGAGGCTGGCGCTCGACCCGAGTCGGCAAGCGGGAGGAAGCGCAAAACGGAGGGAGGGGCAGCCACCCCGCGGAGAGAGAGCGACGACGCAACGCACGCAGAGACCTTGAGGCCGGTCGGGCCGAGGTGCTTGAAGACCATATCCCTGCAAGCATTCCCATTGGCCAGTGTCAGCGCCGTGTCGGCGACGCTCAGGGGACCATGAGCGGAGAGCAGATTTCGATGATGCCATGTGGTGCAGCCCCCGCGTTCGAGAAGGCCGAGCGGGGACGCCTCGCAGGTGGTGGCAGAACGATGCGGGCGAGGACTCACTTGGGCTGGTAGTCGTAAGGCATCTTGGCTGTTTTGCTGTTGTAAGCAGTGGGGGAATGAAGAGGAGAGAGGCGAGGGGAAGCGGAAACTGCAGTTGCGGCGAGGCGAAGTGGAGGCAGCCACGATCAGCTCTGCAGCCCGGCCGGCCGTGACGTGGTCGGCCGAGTGTCGACCATATCCGCAGGACACAGTCGGAAAGCCCGAATGGCGAGCAGCACTCAGAAGAGAACGGTCTCCAGTGCAGACAGTCTTCTGCCGCGAGTCCGGGAGAAAGAGCCGTCTCGCACTTTAGAGTCGCTCATGGGGACGCAGCAACCACAAGGCAGGTAGACTTGAGCGGGGAGTAATGTGCGTCGAGTTACAAAAACTGCTGTAGATGCGAGGGACAGGTAGAGGATCCGACTGAGCTCCGAGAAGGAAGCCATCTGCGGATCTAGACAAGGCGACGCTGGTACTGCTCAGCGGGGACGTCGTCGCCTATCCGCCCGAGGCGATCAACGGATGGAGCGCCCCAGACGAGCTTGCTCTCCGCGCCGCGGCCTCCGAACGCGCCGCTGACCATGTCAAACACGGACGGCCGGCCCGCAACGGGCGCCGGGGTCCCTGCCGGAACGGCGGCCGGAGCACCTGCGTTGCCAGCGAGCGCGCCGGGCCCTGCTGCCGTGATGGGCGACACGGACTGGCTCATCGTGGTGGTACCGTCACGAACGGCGAGCCGGTCGGCGACGACGGCCTCCTTGTCGCGGCGTTCGTCCTCGATCGAGCGCGCGAGCCGGCGCTGCTCGTCCGAGATGGGCTGGTCGAGGTCGGAGAAATCGTCCTGGGCGACGGCGCGGATGGAGTAGAAGTAGACGGAGAAGGCAAAGGCGGTGATGAGGCCGCCGGTGACGAAGTTGCGGGTGCGGAACGGGCGGCGGGCGCGCTTCAGGCCTTCGGAGACGCCGTAGCCGCCCGGGTGGTAGGTGGCGCGAGCCTGACGCTGCGAGACACCGGACATGGCGAGGTAAAAGGGTCGTGTATGGAGTGTCGAGTGCGGTTTCAGCGAGAAAGTCTGGACAAGAAGGGAGGGGGAGGATGAGCGATGAACCCATGGTACGATGCGGCTCCGGCCGTGGACCGCCCGAGCAGCCGAGCAGAAGAACCTTTGCAAGCTTGCGTACCTTGCAGAGACTGAGTACGCCTGCGATAGCGCGGCCTGGAGATGCGGTGAACTTTTGGGCGGTCAAGATCGACGAAGGCTGCGCGGCGGGCGAGGGATTACGACGCCGAGCAGAGCTGCAGAGCTTATAGCGAAGATCAATACGATGCCCACTATAGTCGCGCAGAGCTTCTGCTTACGTTTCGGTGCGGTGTGGCGCAAGTCAGCGAAGCGGTGAGAAAAGAGCCGCACGAGCAAGTCGGACGGTTCCCCTTCTGCTCGCTCCTACGCCCGCTGCTGCCCATAGACTAGCACAATGCTCCGCTTGTTCGCACCAAAGAGGCTTCTGCCGCAGAGGGCGACGCCCTGCGCGCGCTGCCTCACCTCGTCCGCTCCCCTCCGTGAGGCTGCGCCTGCTCCGGCCGCCGCCTCGCAAACAAACCGTACGCACCATCCTAGTACACGCCCAGACTGCTGAGAGCTCACAAGGATCGTATTCTACCTGCAGAGGCGGAGAAGCAGATGCGGCGTTTCTGGAAGACGGTCGGCGTCGAGTCCCGGCCACAAGGTACCCCCTCCACCCCTTCTCCGGCTCCACTGCCCGCCCTCCATGCTCACCCTGCTCGTCCGACAGGCCAGTACGCAGTCATGCTCGATCAGCGGACCCTCAAGACGCCGGGCGGCGTGCCCCTGACTATCCCGAAGGAGCGCCTGCCCGTCGCTCTCTGCATCGCCGACGAGTGGGAGAACCAGACCGCTGTCCTGAAGCCGCATACCCTCCCCATGGTCAGCCGCTCCTCAAATATTGCGCTCAGAGTATCCGCGCTGACAGCGTTTTCCGCCGGCAGACTTCGATCGCGGCACGAGCACTCGACGGCTTGAAGGACGAAACTATGCGGAAAGACGTCGTCACCTACCTGCTGCGCTACCTCGACACCGACACCGTCTGGTACGCCCTACCATGCCGAGACCCTATCGGTTTGGGCGCTGACCGTATAATCTATCCCCGCCCGCTCCAGCTTCCACGAGACCTTCCCGGATCGCCTCGTCGCTCTGCAGGACGCGCACTGGAAGCCCCTGATCGAGTGGGTCGAAAAGACGTACGACGTCAAGATTGAGCTGTACGAGTCAATCCTGAACAACCGGCAACCGGACACGACCGTCCTGAAACTCGGCTCGGTCGTGTCCGATTTTGACGCGTTCAAGCTGGCCGGTGAGTCGCGCACTGATCTTTCTCTCCCTCTCCACGACGGCTCTGACCTGGCCTGACTCGACCGCAGCCTTCGAGCGAGCGGTCTTGGCGAGCAAGTCCTACCTGATCGCGCTCGGCCTCGTCGAGGGCTTCTTCTCGGTCGACGAAGCGGCCAAGGCGGCGCACGTCGAGGTCCAGAGCCAGATCGACCGCTGGGGGGAGGTCGAGGACAGTGAGTCTCTCGCCAGGTCTTTGTCTCGCATTGAGCTCTGCGACGGAAATTGACTCGGCTCGGCTGGCTGCGCGTAGCCCACGATGTCGACCACCAGGATGTCCGCGTCCGGCTCGGATCGGCGGCCGTCTTGGTCGCCGCGCAGCCGCAACTCGCATGAGAAGCTTTGCGCGCAACAGGCGGACGATCTGAGGCGCTGGGAGGCTGCAGGCCAGGACGGCTCGGGAGGTCACTACGGGCCTAGCTAGCGAGCGCTCTGGGGCTGGCGACCGGGGGATGCCCAGCGCGGCTGGCAGCATGTATACTACTACATTGCAACTCATATGCTTTGGACGATGATCTCGTTCCCGGGTGTCCTATGGGCGAGTCAACGTGCGCGGCCAGAATGACGGCGGCCGACGGAAGCCTTCGCGGAGCTCCCTGCCTGAGGCAACCCCCGATGATCCCGCGAAGACCGGCTTAAGCAGGGCTCTAGCTAGTCTATCGTACCGTCTCTACGGCTGCCCTGCCTCTGCTGCAGCTCCCTGCGCTCCCGTCGCCGTTCTTCGCCGCCGAATCGGTCTCCGCGGTCTCGCTCTCGTCGACCAGCCGACCCGACCCGCTGCAGCCCGACTCGGCCCCGCGCCCGCGTCTAAGCCCCTGAGCTCGCACGCCAGCTCCCGTGAGATCCTCTACGGACGATACAAGCCCTCAGGCAGGCTGCGAGGCGCGCCCCACATTGCCGCGGCTGCATACAGTCTCGTCGGCCCGTCCTCCATCGCGCAGTGCAGCGTCCCCAATCAACACCCCGCGCTACAGCGCACATCCACACGTACTCTGGCGCCATGTTCGGCGAGTCGCACTCCGAGTCGCCCCGACAGCCTTCCGTACGTTGGCAGGACGCTCCCTTGTCCATGGGTGGCAACTCGACTCGACCGCTGACTCGCTCTTTCACGCCCGACCACAGCCCTGGCTGAGCCGATCCAGCGGCAGCTCCCCCTCGCCTCTCAACCTCCCCTCCCCGAACGGCAGCAGCTCCTCACCCTCGACGCCGACCGACCCGATCAAGGCCTTCCCGACCCGCCGCCGCAGCTCCCTCGAAGAGATCGACTTGTTCGACGGACTCGCGGACGACTTGGACGGCTGCGCGATCGACTCGGCGGTGCAGGAACGGGACAGGTCGAGGGACTGCGTCGAGCTCGAACAGGTCGCCGTGTTGGAAGCGAAGGCAGCGGGCTTGCAGCCCGAGGTGGATCACCAGGGAAACGTGAGTCTAGCGCCCTGAAATGGCCGCCGCGATCGGTCAAACTCACGGACCTCTTATGCAGATCGAGTACAAGCTCAAAATTGCCATGCCAACGAGCATACACCGGCTCGAAAAGCTCCGCACGCAGCTCAAGTGGCGGTTAGTTGAGGGCGGCGGGACCGCGATCTACGAACTCGGCCTCCTCGACAACGGAACGCTCGTTGGGCAGACCGAAGAAGACATGGAGCAGTCGCTCCGGACACTCGCGCAGATGCTCGCCGGTCTCGGCGGCGGTCGGATCCAGATTTCGCGCGTGATCCGGATCGGTCCTGAGGCTGCGCCGGCCACTTCGGGCGACTCTCCCTCACCAACACCCAACACCCTCTTTCCGTCCTTTGATGTCCTGCCCGATCACGACGACATCTCCTTCGTCGCCTCGGGGACTCCTCCCGTCGTGGACCCCGTCTCCGGCGAAACTTCCATCTTCCCGCCTCCGCGAATACGAGGCCCGACGCCGTTTCCCGCAAACCGCTCCCACGAACAACAGGCTGCCTTCCGTCGCGACAAGCGCGATGCGCGGCGTGCACGACGCCGCGAGGCCGAGCTCGTCCCCGCCGCCGGACCCCGGCAGCACGAGTCCGGCTCGTCCGTCTCTTCCTCGCTTGGCTCCTCGCGGTCCTCGACCCCCGCCTCGTCCGAACCGCCGGCGACTCCTCCGATCCCTATCCCGACACGCTCGTTCCAGGCGTCGTACCCGGCGGCGATCGAGCCGAGGGCGAAACCGCCGAAACCGCCAAAACCGCCGCGGCCGACGACGGCGCGATTACGCAAAGTTGGAGTCCGACCCTCTGTCGTGGGGGAGCCTGCTGCTGCTGCTGCTGCTGCTGCTACAGAAGACGGGCAGCAGGGGATCTTGAGCCCGAAACCGCAGGTCGCGCCTGTCGTCGGCTCGTTCAAGCCGGTGCTGCCGCAGGACTGCGACGAGGTCCGATACGTCGTCGAGGCGATTGTGCGGAAAGCCGGAGTAGGGACCGAGGCGGCGAGTGTCCGGCGCAGGAGGAAGAGCAGCGCGGGGAGCAGCAGCAGTGGCGGATGTGGCCGGGGCGTCAGTGGCGGGTCTGACGAGGCGGATCGGCGCGCGGACGGAGAGTCTCCAGCGAGACAGGATAACAGCGGCCTGGACCCCTTCGGCAGCCGCGACGCCGACGGCGATGGCGATGCCGACGACGGTTCCGATTGCGGCTCGCTGCTGAGTGGCGACGAGGGCTGGAACTACCTCGATTTTGACCTGTCGGCTGCCGCGGCTGCCGCCACTGCGGCGCATGCGGCCTCTCAAGGTACGCGGGTGTAAAGAGTCTGCACCTTCCTTTCGGATCTCGCTGTTGTTGTCTCGTAACGCTATCTCCCGCCTTCTTGGAATGCCATGTCTCCCGACCTACTCCTCCACACAGAAGCTGTTTGCAGGTGCATACAAAACTCTCGAGCACAGAAAGGCCGCGTCGTGTCTCTCTGAGCAAGAGTGATCGACACTTCCTTCCGGATCATCTCTGCGTCCCGTTCGGCTCAGAAGTCCGGGACGGGGCGGCTCGTCCCGCTTGACACCTGACTGCGACGAACCCGGCTCACCGGGCGTGTGCGATCACTTTGTACTCATTCGATGTCGCAACGGGCCGGCTTGAGAACAAGTCCGGTCCCGTACCTCGCGTCCCGCCGACTGCGCCTTCGTCCCGCTGCTTCATCGCAGAAGAAGCGTCTATTCCTTCTGCTTCTTCCTTCTCAGAGACCACCCCCCCCGAGCCACCCCCCTTCGACTTCGATAGCATGCCAGGACTCTTGAAACCCCCCGAGTCAAATGTGCGCGAAACGACTTTCACGGCGGAGAAGGCGTCTGAGAAGGTCCCTGCGACAACTATCAACCAGACGCTGCTCCCGTCTTATCCGCTCGAAGGTTCCGTCAAAGAGGCCCCGTGCGACGGATCGGTGCCTGAAATTGTGGTCACGCCGGCGTCTCCGGTCAAGGAGTCGTTCGAAGTCAGCACTTTCGACCTCCTCTGCTGCGGGCGCACACCGTTCGTCTTCCCGTTCGCTTTCCCTACGAAGCTCCCCACTCACTTGAATGCAGAGAAGCAGCAGCGAGCCCGAAGTCATCGACCTGAGCAACCGAGCCTGCGCCGCCGCGCTGGACCGGCTCGCCCTCGCACCATCGCCGGAACGACTCGCGCGGACTGAGCGACCCGTCGGACCGGACCTCGTCCTGCGCGCTGCGCGACGGGACCTCCTCTTCCGCGAGATCGACGCCTGGAGTGTCCTCGCCGAGGCGCGGTTGCGCCGGTGGTCCAGAGACGAGCCGGAGCCGCGAGAAAGGCGGCGGGCGATGGTCGAGCCGCAGCAGCGAATGATCCCCTCGCCCAGGCGCTTCAGGACCGCAGGCTTTGACCTGCGCGTGCGGGTTTTGCACCGAGCAGTCGGGATCAACCAGTCTCTCGTCGCGGTCGCCACGACTCCGCCTGTAAAATGAAGCATGCAGTTGTTTTGCGCGTGAAAATACAACCCCTTGTAAAGCCTAGTCGTCCCAAAACCAGCCGCGACGCCAGCTGTCCCTGCTTCCGAGCGCCATCCGCAATTGGTTGACGAGGTTGTGGGCGTAGACGATTCCTCCCGGAACGAGCAGCGGATGCACCTTTTCTTGAAACGCCTGGTATCCTTCGAGAACATGCCCCAAATCTGCCAGGAGGCCGATCAGTCAAGGGTCCGGCAAGCCCAGCCAAAGCGTCATCGGACGCACCGAAGATGGGCAGACCCTCTGAACGTGCGACCTCTTCCTGCAGATGCCGGAGCTGATGGACGCGGCTGCAGGCAAAGAGAGTCAGCTCCTGCAAGCAGCGAAAGGGTAGCAGTAGCGACAGGTGGCGGAAGCGTACACTGCCGGAGCAACAAGATAGCATCAGCATGAATCAACGGAGCAGGATGGGCGGGACGGGGCGCACGGTTTGTGATATATTGGGTCCCCTGCACAGAGTCGTCCGTCCGGTGCAGCTTCCGGAAGACGAGTCGGGCCCGGGGAAATGTCCGCCGCAGGTGCTCGATCGTATGCCGCAAGCGGTCTTGCCACCATGCAAGCTGCTCAGGCGTCAAGGGGATGGTGAGGGACCGCCGAGTCTTGTCGTCCTGCATGCCAAAGAGGGCCTGGCGTAGACGGTTCGTGTGAGCGGATGTCTCAATGTTCTGGGCAGAAGAATCGACTTACGAGGTCCCACATGCCGCTGTGAAGCTGAACGACGTCGATCTTGTCCGGTCCGCCCAGCTGCCGAATCGCCGGAACAAAGAGCTCGTCGATCCTCCGCTCGACCCGACCGGGTGCATGCCAGTCGCTGTGGTCGGGCGAGTTGAACTCGTCCAGGGCGTCCATACCGTAGTGGAAGCCGTTGAGAATCCGCATGGCGACGCCCTTGCCGTCCGCGAAGGGGATCTCGCACCGGTGCATGAGACCCCGCTGGTCCCAGCCTTCAAACTGAGGACCATGAGCGCGCGTGAGGTCGGGAGGGTAAGGGCCAGGCGGGTGCCTCGAGATGTCGCGGTACATCGATATGGAGACGTTGCGGCGGAAGAGCTGGCAGAACTGGACGAGGCCGTTCCGGTCGACCGAGTCGCCGACGACGAGGACGGTCGGCGGACTTGCGCGCTTCTTCCGTAGAAACGGGATCGGGTCGAGTCGACTCTTTGGAGCCGCATGCGGCGGCAACGGGTCGGCGGCGATCTGGCGGTACTCCTTTGAGAAGATGGAGGCCTGGTACTGCGGCGTCAGGCGATCGGGGCCATGGGTTAAAGTCCACAGCGCCGGCAGGTATGCTGGCAGGGGTGGGCATCGTCGATCGTCGAAAGGGCGCCAATGAGTGTGCAGCGGTGACGTGAGGTTGACGAGCAGTCGCCCAGGCTGGTGCAGTGCGTCGCACATCTCTTCGCCCTCGGCTCGCCAAGCCCGGCTGCATGTCTCGCCCTCGTCAGCTCAAATTCTGATAATGAGTTCAGAGCAAGATGGCGCGCATTCGACCAAGGAAGAACCACCCGGCGAGGAGGATCGCAGCTCCCGTGAGGGCGAGGCGGGTTCTGCTCCCTCTTCGCGGTCTCGCTGTCGCGTAGGGATATGACGACGGCCCCGCCGCATAGCGTGCATCGTCCGACGGTTTTCTGCTCATCGACGCGGCTGCCGAGTAGCTGATTCCGCGGTTATGCGCCCCCACACCGTCGTGAGACGAGTCGTACGCCGTCTCGGACGAGCTGCCGTCGGCGTGCACCGCCTTTGTCCGCGCACCCGCTGCGGTGACCGAGAGTTGAGAGCTGTGTGTTGCGCCCTTGCGCATCTCGCCCGTCTACGCTGCGCTGGGCCGGCTGGATGTGTCCTCCACGGGAGATGGCGGGTGCCGCGGCTGGCCGCTTCGGTTCCAAGTCGCCGACCGCTGCACAGACTGGAGCGGAGGAGCGTCACGCAGCAATATGTAGCGGCGGACTCGATATGCCGTGTAAGCTGACAAGCGAGCAAAAGATGCAGTTGCTTAGCGCGTGAAGAATAAGAAGACGGCGAGCCGGACGCCGGCCCGGATGCGGTCATAACCCTGGCAGCCGGGCGAGGTAATATCCGCCATTACCAATTGACCGGAAAGGGTCAACCGCTCGCGTGAGAGGTGTAGAGCAAGGTCTCTATGCAGTAGCGTAATCATAATCGTACATCTCGAGAGAAACCCTCCTTCTAGGCCGCCGACTCCCGTCGTCGCTTCTTCTCCTTTTTCCTCCGCTCCTTCTTCGTCGGCGACGCACCTCCGGCCGACGCGCCTTCGCTCACCGCCATCGAAGCGTCACCAGCGCCATCCTCGTCCGCCTCGACCGATTCGTCCTGGACCTCGGTCTCCGGCGTCGGAACGGCGGGAGGTGCAGCCGCGGCCGCCGGGGCCGCGCCGGCCTGCTTGCCCTTCTTTTGCTTCTTGGCCGACTGCGGCGTCGACTGTTGAGGAGTCTGGACAGCGCCGGACCCAGCCGCCGTCGCCGCATCATCGACAGCCTTGCGCTTCTTGTCCTTCTTGCCCGAAGAAGTCGCGTCCGCAGCCGGCTCGGCGCCGAGGATGCTCGCGACCTGCTTGAGCAGCGACATGACACCTGCCTTGCTCTTGGCGAGCCCAACGAGCTGAGCCCACCCGCTCGGTTGCCAGATCTCGCTCGTCTGGGCGGGCGAGACCTGCTTCGTCAACCGGGCCGCAGCGAGCGCGTGCTTCGCGAGCGTCTTCAGGCGGGCGGCATCCATGTCCGGGTTGCTGGAAGCCACGAGGGAAGACCGGATCGAGTCGTACAGGGCGGTGCGGTACGCCGGCATCTCAGAGACGATTGCCTGCGTCGAGTCACTCGACTTCTGCTGGGCGGGTCGCAAGGTCAGGCAAACTGGTCAACGGAAAGACGCCAGAGGGATAACTTACTGCGCCAGCGTAGGAAGACAGAAGAGTGTGCGCCACCTCGAACGCCTGCATCCTCCGGAACGCATTCACCTTCTCGGCACCGACGACCGCGCCCGCAGTCCGCACGACATCCCCAAACATGGGCCACACGGCCGCCGGAGTCCGCTTCGCCGCCTCGAGCGTCAGCAACGGCTGGCAGCGCGTCTTGGCGTTCTTGTTCGTCAGATACTGCGTCAAGTTGCCGCTGAACGTGCGCGCAACCGCAGCGTGGGTCTCGCCGACAGACTCGGCGGGCGACAGCGCGACGGCGGCCTTGACGAGCGCGACGGCGATCTGGGCACAGAGCGGCGCGAGCGTCGCGTCGTCGACAGACTGGGCCACCCGGTGCAGGTGCGCGAGCGCCTCCACCGCGGTCTGCGCCGACTCGGACGATGCCGCCAAGGCGGCCAGACCGTCCTTGTCCTTCCGCGGCTGGACGATGAACCGCAGCAGCTTGGCCGCCTTGGTCTGCAGCTCGGTCTCGAGCGAAGAAGAGGCGGTGCGGATAAGGTTGAAGAGCGGGACGTAGAGCGGGATGAGGAACGGAGAAGAGGGCCGCGCATGCGCGAGGATGTCGAGCAAGTCGAGGCAGCGGAGGCGGTAGTGCAGGTCGTCCTGGCGGTCGCCTGCGAGGTACAAGAACGTCCGTCAGCATAAGAGGAGATCTGTCGCCCGCGCGCGCGAGGGCAGACTCACGCTTCTTGCTGCGGCGGGCGCCACCGTTGGCCCTGAAGATGTCGGCCAACCGGTCGTCGAGCGCGAGCATCGCCTCGTCATCGAGCAGCTCCTCCTCGTCCTCTTCATCGTCACCTTCGCCGCCCGCCTGCATCTCTTCGTCCTCCGAATCCGAAGCGGCGTTCGGGACTCCCATCCCGCCGGCCTCGAGCGCAGCGAGGAGCTCGTTCTTGAACGCCTCGTCGACTTCGAAACCGCCTCCAGCCTCACTCTCGTCGTCGTCGTCACCGTACGAGTCGCTCGAGTCGTCCGAATCGTCGTCCGAGTCGTCCTCGGCAGCCTTGCCGTTCGCTGCGTCCGCTCCCTCCTTCTTCTCCTCGACCGACTCGTCCTCGATCTCGTCCAGCGGCGCGACGACATCACCAAGCAGCTCAATAGCCTGCTGACCAAATTCGGCCGCAAAGCCGCGCAGGACGATCGGACCGGCAAAGGCCTTGACGAACGCGCTCGGACGGCGCAGGAGCGCGAGCAGCACGTCGAGCAGGATTGTGCCCGGCTCGGGCTTCTCCTCGTCCTCGTCCTCCTCCTCGTCAGCGGCAGCGGCATCCTTGGCGCTAGCGAGCTCGGGGAAGAGCGCCTCGACGGCATCGATCGAGCCTTCGAGCACGTCCGACGCGTCCGCGGCGCCTTCGTCCCAGCAGACGAGCCTGACGCCCTCGAGCAAGGCGCGCGCCGTCTTGGCGCGCGCGCGGGCCGCGTCGTCCATCGGGCCGGCCTTGGTGGCGAGCGCGTCGAGCGCAGCCGCGAGAGCCCGCATGCGCTCGACGCGCGCTTTGCCCTCCCCGGCGGCGTCCGCCTCCTCCTCGTCCGCCTCATCGCCGGCACCAGCCTCGTCGTCGTCGACCGACGCACGCGCAAAGTGCTTCTGGTCCGCCGCGAGGTTGTCGAGCAGAGCGAGCGCGCGCTGCAGCCAGTTCGGCCCGCCGAGCGGAGCGGCGACGCTCCCTCCGACAAGCGCTGTCAGGCACGAGAAGAACCGCGAGCGGGCGGCGAGGCGCTGCGCGGGCGTGAGCGGTGCGTCCCCGTTCGCGACGGCGTAGGACCGCGCGCCCTTGCTGCCCGACTTGGTCACGTCGAACCAGCCGATGACGGCGAGGAACTCGAGCAGGGACGAGACGAGCTCGTCGTCCTTCGGGACGAGGCCGCTCCGGACGACGGTCAGGAGCTGGTCAAAGGCCCAGGTCCGCTGCGAGGTGATGCGCTTCTCGCGGTCGCCCGCCGCGTCGGCGCCAGGGAGGACCTCCTCGTCTGGGGCATCTTCCTCCTCGCCCGCCTCGACGACAGTCGGCTCGAGCACGATGGTGCGAAGGTGGGCGACCCAGCCCTTGACGGCCGAGAGCGGCAGCTTGGCGACGATCCGATCGAGCACCTTGGGCTCGAACGCGTTGTACTGCGAGTGGGGCGGGCTTACGAGCGCCTTGACGACGGCGACTCCGACCTGCGAGGCCTGCGCGTTGCCGGCGGCGCTGACAGCGGCGAGGAAGTTGGGCAGGGTCGCGCTGACGGTCTTTTCGGCCACGCGCGAGAGCGTCTTCTCGCCGCCGGCCTGCGCGTCCTTCCGGAGGTGGTTCGCCAGGACGCGAAGGGTGTTGGGGCCAAACACGGCCGACACTTCGGCGGGCGTAGCGGCCCGGGCGAGGCGCGGCAGGAAGAGCTGAATGAGCGAGAACCCGAGGGCCTTGAGCGGCAGAGACGAGGAGCCAAAGAGGGCCGAGTCGACGCAGGCCGACCAGAACGCCGAGAACGGCGCCTTGTCGCCAGAAGATGCCGGAGACGCCTCGGTGCTGGCGGGAAAGTAGGCCTCGGCGAGTAGAGTCCAGACGAAATGGGGACCCTGGCCCGGAGCGGGCGTGGCGTTGTTCTTGGACGTCTTGACGGCGTTGGAGCCCATCGAAGGTCCGCTCGTCGAGGCGTCGGCGGAGCCCGAAGTGGCGAGTGCGCCCTTGAGTGCGGCGGCGAGGTTGGAGAGGGAGGAGCGCGAGAGAAGGGAGCCGGACGAGAAGGTCGGCCCGAGGAGGGTGGGCCAGTCGGCAGCCTGTGAGAGAGAGGAAACCATTGTCAGATCGACAAAAGGGTGCAGATCCAGCCCAAACCCAGCTGGAAGAACCAGAGATCCAGCCCAAACCCAGCTGGAAGAACCAGAGCAAGACTCACGACGCCGTGACTCTGGAGGACGAGCACGATGGCGACTTTTTCGGGGCTCCAGCCGCGCGAACGCTCGCGGGCGTCGCCGATGAGCCGCTGAACGGCCCACTGGACGGCCTCGTCGCGCCACTGGACCTGGTCGGAAGCGGTCTCGAGGAGGGATCGGAGGGCCTCGCAGATGACCCAGTAGCTCGGTTCGCGGATCCACGACTTGCGGTTCGCGAGGGCGACGAGGGCGAGAATCACATCCCTCCAGGGCTGCCCCTGGTCGGCGGCGGTGGGGCCTTGCGGGCGGACGAGGACCTGGGAGCGGACGAGGGCATGGAGGCCGACGAGGCGGGCAAAGAGGAGATCTCGCTCTTCGCGGGCGTCCATTCCTGCGCGACTCGTGGTTGCGTCCATGAGTTGCGGGAGGAGCTTTGCGGTCTGCTGCTCGTCCGGGAGGAGGGCAGCGAGTTGAGCGAGGGCGACGGCGAACCCCTGCCGGGCGGCATCGTTGGACGAGGCGAGACCTGCGACGAGGCGCTTCAGGGCGTACGGCGTGTCTGGCCCTGCAGTAGTCCCCTGGTCGGCTGTGAGCGGGAGGGCGTCGAGGAGATCGCACGCGGCGTCGATGCGAGTGTGCGGATGGTGCGACGCGAGCAGCGGGAACAGCGGCAGGATCGACTGCCGAGTCCCGCCAGCAGAGGAAGCAGCCGTAGCCATGGCGTATGCACGTCCCGCAGTCTCTATCGAGGGCCCAGCAACAGCGCTACGGGGCGCACGCTTCGTTCCCTTCGCCCGGCAGCGGGAAATTGTCGCTGAGGGGAGGCGCGCACCCTCAACAAGCTCAGGCGGACGGCGGCTGGCACGCGCAACCCCGCTGCTGCACCGCCTCCCTCCACCACCATTACAACCCAGTAACACTTCTTTTTGTAATGTCGATTTGGCACAGCCAGGGCTGGCAGCGTCAGATCGGCGAGGACACGGTTTACGCCGCACAGCGCTACAGTCTTGTAAGCCAGCCATGCTGCGCCCGTCTACGCTCGCATGTGTATGCTCTGTGGCACGGCAGAGGCCCTTGCCCGGTCGCGCTGTCGTTGCTGCCGTCGCCGCTTCGCTGCCCCACTCCTCTTCATCATCAAGAAGTTCGAGAAGTCCCGCTCTGCCGCAACGCCGCTCTTACGCACGGGCACCACACTTTACGACGCCTGAAGAGGGGCCCGCGCCTGCCATACCAGCCCCGGGCGAGGGCGACCAGCGCGTCTCGGCGCAGGCAGAGCAAGTCCTCGACAGCTACGCTTCGCCCTTCAACAACACCGCCACGTCCGCATACACCGTCTTCCGCTACGCCGTCTTCGGATCCGTCTTCATCGTCGTCTCCTCCCTCGCCGCCTTCACCGCCGTACACCTCTACGTCGAGCACGTCGCCCTCGCCGGTCCTGCGCCGCACCTCACCACCCCAGATCAGGACCCGGACGAGTGGGCCCTCGCAGAGCAAGAGGGTTGGACCGGCGCACACACTGCCCGGCGAGGGGGGACGGATCCGCGCCTCGGCCTCTGGACCCGCATGGCAATCCGCGCGGCATGGATGTCCCAGAACTGGGGGAGCGGGACCGTCGCTGCTCCCGATACGAGCTCGGGCGCAGCCGCGACAGCCCCGTCGCAGAGTCCCTTCGCCGTCAGCGCGCCGCGCCGTATCGGAGATGCAGCGGGAGGTGGGGTCGCTGCGCAGGGGGTCGACCCGGGCGCAGGTAGGCAGGTTCACGACGCGGGCTGGATCATGGCCGAGCGGTACCTCGCCATGGCCCTCCAGCGCGCCCAGGAGAAGCGCGGGATCTCGCTCGTCGACTCGGTCGACTGGGAGTCGCACGTCGAGCACGGCGGCGTCGACCGCGCCGCCGTCGAGCTCGAGGAGCGCCTCGCCGGCATCCGCGAGCGCATCGGCGGGCGCGCACGGCTGCACAAGGCCCGCGAAGGCTGGGAACGGATCTACTACGCCCTCTCCGCGAGTCCGAGCGACCCGCACACGCGCAAGGACGAGGCCGACTGGGAGCGGAGGGAAAAGCTCCGCGCGACGCGCAAGATGGGCGAGCTCTCGGCGCGGATCGCCGACTCTTGGCAGGCAGGGACGTACGAGCGCGAGTCGGAGCTCGAACGGGCTCAGGGCTGGCTCCTCGGCGGGGTCGTGCCCTTGCTGGCCGGCGCCGAGGGCCAATCCCTCGCGGGTCGCGCCCTCGACAACCTCGTTCCGTCCGAAGGGGAAGAGCCGCAGAAGCACGTCTCACCCGTCTCGTCGTTCTTTGGCTTCTGGTCGCGTTCGCATCCGCCCGCGACGGCGCCATCCTCTCGTGCCCCTGCCCCGACCCCCCAACCCGCCACCTCTGACGGTGACAGCGAGCTCGACCACCTCGTTGCCCTCCTCTCGTCCGCCTCTTCTTCTGCCCCATTTAGTCCCGCGACGCAGCGCGCGCTGTTGGCGTCCCTCATCTCGCTCGAGACCCACCTCGCGCGGCGCGCCTCGACGGCCGCCTCTGCCCCTCCTGCCGCCTCGGGCTCAGAAGGGAAGACCCCCATCAGTCTGCTGCAGCGCGCCCACCAAGTACAAGCCGCCGCCCTCGCCTACGCACAGTCCCTCGCCGCCGCGCGCCCGCTCCTCCCCGCCTCGGTTCCCCCCTCCCCCGAATCGACCCACCCCGCCGACTTGTCGCAGCGCACCTCGGCGCTGTGGATCTCGACGCGTCTCGCCGCGCTCGAGACGCACCTCGCCGAGTGCAGCCTCGCGCTCGCCCTCTCCGGCGGCTCGCGGCGGTCCGGCTCCGGGAGCAAGAAGAAGCTCCCCGTTGACCTCGCCGATGCGGACGCGCTCCTGCATGCGGTTTCGCGCGCAGAGCAGACGAGCGACGCGGGCGCCGCGATCTTGGCGGCGCTCGAGACGTCCAAGGCCTCTGGAGCCAAGGACCTTCGGAAAGTGTACGAGGAGCCCCTGAAGCGGGTCAGGAGGGACGCGGACAGGGTCGTCGAGATGGGGACGTCGCTCAGTGAGGTCGTCGCGGGGTTGTTGCCGAGAGAAGAGGAGGCGAGCAAGGGATGGTTCAAGTAGGGCGGAGTGGTCACGCGAATAATCTACAAGGAAGAGGTGTACGACACGGAGAGAAGGGCCCGGAGGAAGGTTCCGACAAGAAGTGCGGGCTAATATGTACGGCAAGAACACGTAGAGGAGACCGTGACAGGGAAGAGGTTCAAGCGCAATCAGGCAGCGAAGGCTCCCCAGCGCATCGTGTCCAGCTCGTCGTCGAGCGGGTCCTCGGCGTCCGCACCAGCGTCGCCGAACCGGTTTCCGTCGGCGTACTCGGTCCCGAATAGGGTACGCGCCGCCGCGGGAGTTGACGGAGCGTGAGAAGCCGGGTCGTTGGACGCGCAAAAGAGCGAGGAGCGCTGGGAGGATTCCGACGGGTCGAGGCGGTCGAGGCCGGAGAAAAAGTCGCCCAGGCTGGCCTTTGCTGGGCGCGGCGCGGTCCTGGCTTGGGCGCCGCCGAATAGTGGGGCATGGCGTACCGTTCCGCCCGGAGTCGTTCCGGCCGTGGGTCCCGACTTCTGTCCTGCGCCGCCGGCCCGGTAAGGCGAGACCAACGGGAAGGGGAGGCTCATCGTTGGCAGAGACTTGCGAGCGCCCGGCTGGACATTCTCGTCGGCTCCGCAGGCGAGCGCAGACGACGACGACATGCGAGCGCGCGAGTAAGGCGAACGAGTCGAGGGAGAGGCTGGGCGCGGGGCGAAGAAGGACGGGTCCCGCACAGCCGTTGTCGCAGGCGAAGAGCCGGTCTTGGTGCGGACATAGCAGTCGCGCTCGTCCGACGGAAGCACGTCGACCTGCTCCTCGTCGTGGTCGGGGGCGTGTTCTTCAGGGGCTTGTTGGGTACTCTCGGCGGGACGGCTGGCACTCTTGCGCGCTCGCTTGTCAACATGCGCCTCCGCAAGTTGAGGCGCGGCCCTTGTGGCGCTGGAGGGCGCGGTGATATAGCCATTCTCCGAGCGCTCGGGAGTCCGCGTGGGCGCGGGCGGGGCGGGTCCGCCGGCAAGTAAGAGATCGCTCGCGTCGCTGTCCCTGGCGTGCTTGCCGAGCGAGGCGTTCGGCCGGGGAGCGGCCGGCGAGTCGGGTTGCGTCTCTATTAGGACTGCAGTGGCAGCACGCGGCGTTCGCCGAGCCACCGACGAAGGCCTCGAGGCGAGATGGGCCGGCAGAGCGAGACGACTCGGAGTTCGGGCGAAGGCTGCAATCTTGCTGGATGCTTCCGCATCGATGGCAGCTCCTGAAGAGGCGGGAGATAGGTGATCCCGGAGGGAGGCGGCGGGCGACGAGAACGAAATGAGCGTCTGCACCGGTGGAGCGTCGTCCTCGTCCAGAGCGGCGGCGGAGTCAGCGGCACTGCCGCGGTTCTCGCGACGTCGATCAAGGACCTCGGGAGTCTCGTCACCATTCGAGTGGTGGTGAGTCGAGACTTCCTCGGCCGTCCGTTGAAATGCCTCCTGCCAGAGTTCGAGCGCGGCGATCCGATCTTGCTGTGCGGGAAGGTCCGCTCCGATGGAGGCAATCTGCTGCTCGAGCTGACTCAGTCTGCGATTGAGTTCCCCCTGCGCCTGACTGCATGCTGCGCCATAGTTGTCGGCATGATGAGCGACCTCTCGCTGCACGAGAGCGTGAACCTCGTCGGCGGCCGTAGTTGACAGGGCGCTCTGCGCGCGGAGCTCTTCACGCAAGGCGGCGAGCTCCTGGTTCGAAGACGTGAGCTTCTCCTGGAGTGCTGCCACCGTTTGGAGGAGGCCTTCGAGCTTGGCGGTTGTTTCTGTGGAAGCGGAGGTCAGTCTAGCTTCCGGACTTTCGAGTATTTGCGCTTACCTCGGTCGGCTTTCTGCGCTTCGATCGGTGCATTTAGCCGCACGTTCCTGACTAAGTGTTCGTTGCGCTGCTCGTTTGAGCTCACGCCGGCGTTGGAAGGAGGCGGAGTATCGGCTTCGACGGGGTCTCGCTCCTCGGCGGGCCTGATCACTCGAGCCAAGGTCAGCGGGCCACGCCGAGGGCAGACGGGAAAAGAGATTGCGCACAACACGTCGTTCAAGGCATTGATGAGTGCCTCTGTCTTGAGATTGGCCTTGATGCCGTGTTTCTGTTGAACGACTGTCAACATCAGCACCGCGAGTCGGCCGCTCGGGTAAGTGGCTGCAAGCGCACCTTGGCTAGAGCTTGCAGTTCATTGCGCTTGAGTGTCTTGAGCTCTCTTCGTGTCGTTGCGTTCATGTCGGAAGGAGAGTGCCGAAGGGCAAAGCTCCGGAGAAGTTGAGTGATGAGATTGTGAAGGTCGAGGAGGTGAAACACGGCCCATGCACGTCAAGCAGTAGGCCAGGTAGGTCCAAATGAGCAGCATCAGAAGCCTACGCGTGCTAACCTCTCGCGCATGTCGGCCAAAAGCTCCGCCTCCGGGTGGCATCCGCATGGTCTCCCTGATCCGCAGCACCTTCCGGGCGTCGACACCCGGCTTACAGTCTTTTGGTTGCAGAGGTCCCCAAGTGGACGTATACAGATCACTCGGACTGCGCCCGAAAGCAACTTCACATGTGAGCGGTCCGCAGTCTGCTTGCAGGCAATCAGTCGGGCTGTTGGCGGCTGCGGTCTGGCTCGGAATGCCACCGTAGTACATCTGCTCAGCCTGAGTGGCCGACTCTGAGCCATCATGTCTCGATGATTCGCGTCGGCGAAATCCATCACGACCAAGGTAGCTTCCGAGAACGGGACCCGCAGAGAAGGCAGTCAGAATGAGGCAAGAGACGCGTAGATGAGATGCTCGTAACGACGGTAGATTGCGAAGGAATGTCATCTATATAACCCATATGATAATCGAGTAGTACACCGGGGGTAAAGATCCGCTCAGGCCGTGATCAGTCTATCGGGGCGTCTCGACGACGCCTTTTCCCGGGGAGCCTCGACGACGCTCCTCCGGAGGGCTTGCTCGGCCGCGAGCTTAGTTGAAGCCCCAGTTGATCGGGAGGACACCCTGGGAGTAGGCGCCGAGGGCACCGAAGGCACCCTTCGAGAGGTCGATGTTCTGGCCGCCGCAGCCCGGCTGAAGGAGGCGGAGAGAAAGTCAGCAGCTGATCGAGACGCGGTAGTGATAGGCTCGGATGGACGTACGCAGGTGTCGGCAACAACAGCGTTGATGCTCTTGCCGTTCTGGGTGTTGCGGATCCAGACCGACTGGCCGCAGTGGGCGCCGCCGTCAACGAGGCCGTACGGGAGGGCGATGATGTAGTCGGAGTCCGAGTGGTACTGGCCGCACGAGCCGGCGTTGCCGTTCTGCGAGTAGAAGGTGGCGCGGCCAGAGTAGCCGCCCGAGTTGGCGTTCGACGCCTGCTGGGTCGGGGCCGGGGCCTGGGTGGTGGTCGGCGCAACCCACTGCGAGGTGGTGGTCGTGGTGGTCGGGGCAACCCAGGTGGTCGTGGTGGTGGTCGGGGCGACCCACTGCGAGGTGGTGGTCGGCGCAACCCACTCCGAGGTAGTCGTGGTGGTCGGGGCGACCCACTCCGAGGTGCTCGACGACGACGGGGCGACCCACTCAGACGAGGACGACGAGGACGGGGCAACCCACTCAGACGAGGACGACGACGACGGGGCGACCCACTCAGACGACGACGAAGACGGGGCAACCCACTCAGACGAGGACGAGGACGACGGGGTCCAGGTCGAGGCCGAGGCCTTCGCCGAGGACGACGGGGTCCAGGTCGAGGTCGAAGCCTTGGCCGAGGACGAGGCTGGGAGAGGAAGATCGGTCAGGCGCTGTGACCCAGACGAGGCAAGTAGCCGTGAAGAAGACTCACGAGCGACCCAGGTCGAGGTAGTGGAGGACCAGGCGGCCGACGACGACGACGAAGCCGGAGCCTCCTTCTTCGGGGCGGCGGAGCGGGTCGAAGCCGGGGCGGCAACCGACGAGGTCGGCTGCTGCTCCGCGGCCTTCTTAGCGGCCTCAGCCTCGGTGACGTTCGCGAAGCGCCACTGGACGGTGCTAAGGTCGGTCGCGGAGGCGTTGAGGGCGTCCCAGGCGCCAATCGAGAAGGTCATCGTCGAGTTGAGGGTGGAGGCGTCGGCGACGCGGGCAGTGATGTTCTTGTTGACACCCTGGACGACGACGTAGTCACCGCAGTACGGCGAGACGGCATCGTAGTTGGTGTAGAACTCGAGCGGGAGACCGACGACGAGGTCCGAGTCCTGCGAGTACTCGCCGCAGGCGCCAGCACGGCCGTGCTCTGTAGAGGAGGGACAAGGTGTAAGCTTCCGGAGTCGGAGCCGGGGGAAAATACGTCCGACGCACGGTAGTAGTAGTACGCGGTAGCGTTGTGGGTGGCGTTGACCTTGTTCAACTCGACCGGAGCGGGGACCGGAGCGGCAAAGGCAGCCGAAGCCGCGAAGGAAGCAACGAGAGCAGCGGCGAACATGGTGGCCGGCGGAGAAAGGTGAAGAGGAAGGGAGCGAGTGAAGAATGCAAAACAGAGAGAGGAGCGAGCAGCAGCATCTCGAAAGCACTCTGGCCGTCGTCCAGGAGAAGAGGGTCCTTGCGAGTTGGGGGTGGCAGCACCGGAAGAGGGTGGTCCTCGGATTTTTTCTTCGGCGGAGGGATCTGCACGCACTCCGCACGGCGGCACGCGCGCGGTCGGCAGCTTCCTCATCAGTGATCGACCAGGTCGCGACGCGCGCCCCGGAAAATTGTCAACCGGCTGCAGCTGCTGCAGCAGCACGCGCTTCGGACTTCATCAAGCTCGGCCAGCACCCCGAGTGCACACCACGCGCGCACCGACCTCTTTTTCGAGGGCCCTCTACATCCGCGCCAGCGTCTCCCTCGCCACATCCTTCAGCTTGCTCGTCACCGACAACTGCTTCGCGCGGCCCGCGCATCGCTACTGTCTGGTCTCGTGCGTCGCTCCTCTGCTGCTCCTCTTGGCGGACCCTCTTCTCACCTCTCGGCCGAAACTTGTGCACCGCCGCGGATCCTCGACAGAAGCACCCTGTCTCACCGTAGTGCTGCGTCCGCCGGCCTTTGCCGCTCGCTCGACGTATGAAATGGGCCGGCAGGATAATCTTTCCGCTCTTCTTGACTTGCGAAGAGTTTTCCGGTCAGGCGGTCCCCAGCAGACTCGGAGGGCGGGTTGAGCACGATCGGGCCGTGAACTTGCTTTGGGGTCTAGAGTCTAAGCTCGTCTAGCTACGCATCATCGGTGGCATAGTGTTCAGGGCTTGTAGCTTGTATCAGCTGGAGCAAGAGCGGGGGTGGCGCAATTCTCGCCGTGGGTTGCTGTTCTTGGCAAGGAAGGTCACCCCGGTCGCGGTCACCGGAAAAGGGGGTTCATGGACTCTTCGCTGCTGCAGTACCCTCGACCAGACGACCCCTTGAACAAAGCAGCCCGCGCCTCACCATGCTCATCCATCTCCGCTCGCTTGGGGCAATGTCTGAGACCTGCAGCTCGGGACTCGCACCCTCCCCCGACTCGCGGAACCCTCTCCCGGTTTGCCTATCCGGGGCGCAACGCTGCAGAAGAAAGGGTGCCATGCAATCGACGCATCGACTCGAAAACCTCACTTCTTGCGTTCGAGGGCGGCGTACGCTTCCCACCATTCGTCCGGCCTGTCGACCGAGAACCCAACTTTGCCACAGAACCCGCGAGTGTCGACGACGACGACCTGCTGTCGCCACCGCTCCGCCATGATCCGCGCCTTGTCGCGCGCCCACAGGATGCCCGTGCTGCCGAGTCCGCCAGACGAGACTCCGGGCGGGCGGATCCGTTCGCGGTCGCGGTCTCCGGTGGCACTGGCCTGTAGAGCGTCGAAGCGGACGAGTTGAGCCTCGGAGCAGAATCGCCGGACGCGGCTGATCTCGGCGAGGTCGAACGTGATTGTGCGCCGGCACAAGAGGTGCTTGACGACGAGCTGGCAGCTTGTCAAGCGGACAAAGTCGTCTTCGTAAAGGGCGCCGTCGAGCGATCCGCTCGCTTGCAGGGCGACGGCCTTGGTCGATCCTTTGGTCGCCTCCCACTTGGGCGCCCACGGTTCGTTGCGAGTCGGTACACGAGCCAAAGGCGCTCCGAACGTGACCGTTCCGGGGACGTGAGGGTCGACCGTGGTCCGCGACCCGGCTTCGGGTCCCGCGCGGAGGACGTGGATCCAGTCCTCGACGGCGGCGGTCGTGTCGCGCGTGCGGATGCGTTTCAAGCGAGATCGCACCGAGTTCGCCGACGAGAGCGGGTCCGACTCGACGGAAGAGGAACTCGACGCTCGGGTCGGGAGGACGAGCGAGAGCGGCAGAGGCTGCGGGCAGCGGAGGGCCGCGGGCGTTAGCAATTTCTGCTCTCCGCTGTTCCTGCAAGACCACTCGGACTCACGAGGTGCATTCTCTGCGTTACTGTGCTGTTTGGAGGAGGTGAAGAGCTCCAGTACTAACATCGAATCCTTCAACCCGTTTGCCAAGCGAAGGTGGACGAAGGCGGGGAGAGCGGGACGCCCCCGCCCCGTGGCCAGGCCTTCTCCCGCCTTCCCGCACAACGCGTAGCTTCCGACTTCCCAGTTTCTACAACTGTTGGAGCATGCCTTCCGAATGCCAGAACCTCTAACGTGGAGGAGCGCACGGATGCGGAGAGATTTCACATGTACATGGACGACAGCTCGTTCCGCCGGCGCTCCTTCCGCTGCCGTTCGAGCCACTCGAACCCTCTGCCGCCCGCCCGCGCCGGATTCCACCAGTCCCATCCGAGCACCTCCTTGACCGCTTGAAGTGGTGCTGTTGCAGCCGCGCGGGAACCGCCAACGGGCCGGGACGAGCCGCCGCCGCCCGCGAGCTCGCGGAACAAGGCACTGGGCTCTCCGAGCCCGGTCGGTCCGCCCGCGTCGTACATCGATCCGCCTCCGGCCGCCGCGCCGGTCGTGATGGGTGAGGTCGGCGGGAATGGGCCGTTCAGGGGCGCGGGGGCGGCGGTCGTCGGGAGGAGGAGGAGGGTCGACGGGTGCGCGACGGAGGAGGAGAGGCAGGCGACGGCGATGAGAGCCGCGGCGAGTCCGTGCAGGAGGTTGGGCGGTGTGAACGGTTGAATCGCCCCTTGAGAGTCGAGCTTGGTGACGGCGGGGGAGGGGGACGGAGAAGCGAGGTAGAGGACCGGAGCGGTCGGAGTGCTCGAGGGGCCAGGCGGGATATAGGACGGCAGGTGGTAGGATGCGACGACGGTCACTTGACTCGGTTGCAGCCGTTCGAAGAGTTGGCTGGCGAGCACAGGCAAGGCCGCGAGCGGCAGGGCGATCGAGAGAAAGACGAGCGAGGAGGATCCGCCCGCGGCGCATATTAGCCCGGTCTGCGAGGCAGGAGAGAGTCAGTGGACGAGTCAGGGCAGGACCAGATTGGCAGCGTCGCACCTGCTGGCCGTCGACGCAGACTTCGACGCCTTCGTCCCCACCTCCGGCCGCACTCCGCTCGACGCCCTGCGCAATTCGCTCGCCCGCCTCGCCGACCAGGAACACGACCTCGCCACCCTTCTGCAGCCGGTCCGCTGCTGCTCCGCGGAACGTGATCTCGGCGTCCGGAGCGGGCGCGCGGCGGCGAGTGGTGACGCGGCTCGGCGCAGAGTCGAGCGCCGCATCTTCATAGTCGCTCTCGCCTTCGGAGGACTCCAGCACGTAGGAAGGCGCAGGCGCCAGATGTGCAGACGATTCGTAGTCCATGGTAGGTCGAGTGAGTGCCAGAGAGGGGTGAAGGAAATCAAGATCCGCCAGGAGGACGCGACCGCCCCCATCGGCTCCAATACTCCTGCAATACTATTTGGCCTTACAACTGAATAGCGCGCCCTCCGCGGCGATGATCCTGACGCCGTACAAGGACGTTCTCTCTGCATGCCCGACGAGACGCTCGACAGTAGACGGGAAGTCCGGGCGGAATTAAATGGAAAGCCGGCTTCATTGACAGCGCGGTCCATCAACTACTCAGGGAGGACCGGGCGGGTCAAAGCCCGCGCTTCGGTGAGCCATGGATTCATTCTCGCCACGCCGTCCGAGTACACGTCGCCGGTCCGGTGCAGTTCGCAATGGCGCAGGTAACTGCGCCGGGACACGAAAGAAAACGCGCAGCTCTGCGTAACTGGAGCACGTCAACCCACGCGGCAGTACGGCCCGACATCTGGAGGTACGCACGCTGAACTTGCAGAGATGCAGCTTTGGGTGCACCTGCCGCATGTGACGTCGACGCACCGCAGGAGGATCATCGGCGAACGTATAGCCCTGCAAGAGGACCGCGGTCAATCACGCGACTAGCTGCCGTCAGCAAGTGTACGCACGCATTTTCGGCACCTTCCCGCGCAGTACTTCTTCGCAGCTCGATGTATCCGCATGTCCGACACCCTCGCCACGAACAGGCATCCCTGATCGCGGAATTTCAGTTCGTTCGTGGTCGGACTCTTCAGTTTTCGCAGGAGGAACTTACGCTTCGACCACAGCGATAGTATGAAGACCACCAGCGAGGTTTCACAAGCGAACAACGGACGGGATGCGGAGTCGGCGTATCCTCGTCAGATGCTGAGGATGCACAGGACGTGCAGAGAGTTGTCAGCAGCGGCCCTCGCTTCAGGCGCATCGGAATGCACTCGTACATTCGTCTTGACGATCATGCCTGCGACCGTCATCTCCAAGTAGCCTGGCGCCGGTGCTCATGTAATTGCGCGCAGCGAGAGCGTTCTTGAGGGCAAGGAAAAGCGCGCAGATGTCTTCGTCTTCGCCAAGGTCGTCAGGATCGTCGATATAGGCGTCGAGGGCCTCGCGGAGGGCATCGGCCGTCATGACAAGGGGGGCCTTCTTCTGGCGATCGAAAGCAATCTCGCAGTCCGGGTGCAAGCGAGCGACAAAGTCATCGCGGAGACACTCCGGATCGACGGTGACGCCCGCGATGCCGAGGACGACGATGTACATGGCTCGTGGTAGCCTTGCAAAGAGTGCGGCCGGCCGATTTGAGTGGGGAACAGCAGCGCGAGCGGGCACATACCAGTGACCCGGGCTGGCTCGGGCCGAACCGACGGCGACGAAGGGGCGGAACTTGGCGTTACGAGCGAAGGAAGCGCCCCAGGTTGCTTGGGCGGCTCGGCGACCTCGGTTCTTGTGCGCTTTCAGACATTTGGCGACTGCCCGCTCGGGGGGAACGCCGCGATGACTGGTCGTGTGAAACTTGGCTGGACATGCGGAGTACCTCGAGATTACAAGCACTTCGATGTGACCGTCGTCGTCTCCTGCCGTGTCGTCTTCGTCGTCTGACGAAGAGTCGGGCGACGACCCGTCCGTTTCCGTGTCACTCGGGTCGGTGGACAGCGGCGTGGGCGAGCCGATTTCGCTGCTCCTCGCGCGTTGAGCCTCGTCGTCCGACGTCTCGGCGCTCTCGGTACTGCGCGAATCTGGAGGGGATGCGGCCTGGATTGCGCCGCCGTGGCGGGAGGAGGACGCTTGAGCCTGAGAACGGGCTGAGGGGTTGCCGTTCGACGATTGCGGCCTCGTTGGGAGCCCCAAAGCTCTCGCCAGAGCGGGAGGCAAGCCCGCATAGGACGCTGCTGCAGCACATGCCGTTGACGTATGAGCGCTATCGCCAAAAGGATGCGATACCGAGCAGTCTGCTCACCTCCCGTCCCCGCTCTCGCGCGGACTCCGGTCTCGCCTCCGAAGTGTCCACTTGTCGATGGTGACACGCTCTGATCCAATGCGACCTTGGCAAGTGGCAAAGATGTAGCCTTGTGAGTCGGATCGGACGAGGACGGAGAGCGGGGATCGACGTCGGCCGGCGGAAGGACTGGGCGCCCGGTCACTGCGGCGCGTGCGGTATGTGGCTCGGCAGCTGTTCGTGTTCTCGCTGCGCCATCCTGGAATAACGGAGTCGCCGCTGCTGGTTCGTTGAATGCATTGAAGACCTCGTCAGCGATCGCCTCGCGAGAAGAACCTTCCTCTTTCGTCTTCCGTCGCCATCGCTGGCTCTGTCGGCCGTCGAGGCGTTCGCTCTGGAGCTCACCTTCCTTCGGAGTCACAGGCCGACCTGCTTGTCGTGAAAACGCTGCTGCTCCCTGATGGTCGTCGCCTGCGCATCCACGCTCCTCGCCCCTTTCGTCGATGCGAACGGAGCCGCGAAACCGCCTCCGCTCGGCGGGTCTGTCTTCAGGCCGACTCGAGCTTGCTCCGCTTGTACGCTGAAGCTCCGAAGCTGAGGGCATGGCGAGGTCGCGCTCGCGCCGGCGCTGGAAGCCGTGCTTGCTGTCGCCGGCATCCGGAACCGCGCCTGCAGGCGCAGGAGGGGGCCCTTGCCTCTGGGGACCGGACCCGTCGGCCGGGATGGCAACAGGGCACAATGCCCATGCAGCTGATCTCACGCCCGGGGGCTGTGCGGGAGAAGCGGCTGGAGCGGGTGCGGACGAGCGGCCAGCTGCGCCAAACGCCGAGTAGTACCGCGGAGCGGGGCGCTCAGGCCTCGAGCCAGCAGGCGCGGGCGCAAGCAGCTTGTCCCATCTGCCCATCTGCAGAGCTAGGTGATGCTAAACAGGCTGGGCAGCTACATCAGAGGGAGGGGCGGCGGGCTCCGCCGACTTTCGCCCGACCTTGGCTCATTACTTCACCTCGCACCGAGTTGCACGCTCACCATCGTCAAGCTTGCTAGCACCAGCTTTGTGCTCTTCCCGACGCTCATGGCGGCTACTGCACTCCCGAACCTCGGAAACCTCCCTCAGGACTACTATGTCGTCGTTTTCGGCGGCTTTGGCGCGAGCGAATCGATCTCTGATGTGCGTGGGTACCTGTCGTAGCGTGCATGCGCAGGACAATGCTGATGCAACAGTTGCCCTGCATGCTTGTGCAGCTCGCCTCGAACCCGTACAAGCTCGCGACATCGCTCAATGCGATCACAATTGGTCGTCTCAAGTATTGCCCGCGCACGGTGTAAGCAGCATCGATTTCCGCAGCGCACAGGGTGAACAGCAGCTGACAGTTCCATTTTATGTACAGCTACGTGTTCTTTGAGACGCTTGCCAATGCGTGAAACGTGGTGGCGCTCATCAACGGAGCGAGACGACCGCCCGCCAAGGACAATGTGATCCGCTCGCTTTCGGCTGCGGTGCGTGAGCTTTCTGTCAGGCACTCACTCAGTACTGACAGCAGTCTCTACACCTCTGGCAAATGGTCGGCGGTCTTGCCTCGAACTGGCTCCAGGGCCCGGACGCCGTGACCGAGGAGCGGCCGATGAGCCGGTTCCTCTGGCTCACGACCGATCCCGCGCACACGCCGGCGCTGCCGGCCAGCATCCTGTCGCCGGACGAAACGCTTGCGGCGACCGTGCCAGCGCCCGCAGTCGCCGCAAGCCTCCCCGTCCCCGGCTTTGTCCCGGAGCCTCCTCCGGCGCTCCGCCACTCTCCTTCTTCTGCGGCTCCGGCGCCGGTCAACCCGTTCCCGGCCTTCGCAGAGGTCCGCGGCAACGACTTGCCTTCGAGCGTGCCGGTCGCGGGACTCCAGATGGGTCAATACCCGTACACCGAAGCCTTCCGCCACAGTGGCGCTTCGGCCGACATCCCTCCTGTCCTCATCACCCGCCACCATTTCTTCCGCAACTTCTCTCCGACGGAGAACATGGCGCTGGTTTACCTCCTCGGCGTCTCGGCCTCAGCAGTCACGGTCGACGACAGCGAACGCTTGCTGTTCGAGCTTGAGACGTTCTTCAAGATCCGCCCCGGCCTCATGTGCGTCAACTTGCTTCGCTCGGACTCTCACTCTCGTGCTGACACCGGATCTCTTTTTCGCAGCGCTGAAGTCGGGATCTGGCCCGCTTACCGCGTCAAGAAAGCGGAGCACGTCGTGAATAGGTTCAACATCGTCGTCGGATTTGGCGACGGAGGCGAGATGCGTCGCGAGCTCGTGAGGCGCATCCCGGATCTCGGGCAGAAGATCAAGTTGCTCCTCGTCGACCATCGCCCGGGCGACCCCTCCTGGCTCGGAACGATCCGTCTTTAGGCCTGTCCCTTCTCGAAGTCCTCTTCTTCTCGTGCATAGCCTACTTGCTGTTGTCATAGCGAATGTGTCGATCGTTTCACCAAGAGCCTACGCATTGTCGAGCCCGACTACGACGGAGGGAGCCAAGCCAGTGTTGTCCGTCTCCGCGGCAGACGGCGTGCGGTTCTTCGCCGCCTCATTCCGGAGCCCCTCGAGGTGGTCGAGGTACGCCTCGTCGATGTCGCGCGTCAAGTACCGTCCGTCAAAGACCGAGCACTCAAACTCGGGCAGGTCCGGGTTCAGCCCCGCGCAGGAGGCGACGAGGTCCGGCAGGGTCTGGAAGACGACGAGGTCCGCGCCGATGTACTCGGCGATCTGCTCCTCGGTGCGCTCGTGCGCGACGAGTTCGCGCCGACTCGGCATGTCGATGCCGTACACGGACGGCCACCGGATCGGTGGCGCGCACGACGCCATGATGACCTTTTTCGCGCCGGCGTCGCGCGCCATCTGGATGATCTCCTTCGAGGTCGTGCCGCGCACGATCGAGTCGTCGACGATCAGGACGTTCTTGCCCGAGAACTCGAGCGCCATCGCGTTCAGCTTCCGGCGGACGTTCTTGCGGCGGAGTTCCTGGCCGGGCATGATGAACGTCCGGCCGACGTAGCGGTTCTTGACGAACCCTTCCCGGTAGGGGACGTTGAGGTTCTGCGCGAGCTGGAGCGCCGCGACGCGCGACGTGTCCGGCACGGGGATGACGACGTCGACCTCGATCCCTTCGGCGTCGAGCTTGGCCTTGGCGTTCGCGGCGAGCATGTCGCCCATCGCCATGCGTGACCGGTAGACCGAGACGCCGTCGATGACCGAGTCCGGGCGCGCGAAATACACGTATTCGAACATGTCGGGGGCGTACGTGCGTTGCGGGACGACCTGGCGGCTGACGAGTCCCTGCTCGCGCGTGATGATGATCGCCTCGCCTGGAGAGTGTCTCGCGTCAGGGTGCTGGACACAAAAGACGCAGAGTGAAGAGTGGACCCACCCGGCTTGACGTCGGTCCAGTCGGAGAAGCCGAGGGCGTCGCAGACGACGCTCTCGGACGCCATCATGTAGTCGTACGCGCCCTCGACTGTCTCGCTCTTCCGGCGAGCATAGCCCATCGGGCGGATGCCGTTCGGGTCGCGGAAGCCAAAGATGCCGTAGCCGGCAATCATGGCCGAGCAGGCGTACGCGCCGGACGAGTTTTGCATGCACTCGCGGACGGCGCGGAAGATGTCATCCTCGTCGATGCGGAACTTGCCGGTCTTCTGGAGAGCGTCGGCGAGAAGGTTCAGGAGGAGCTCCGAGTCGGACGAGGTGTTGATGTGGCGGTGACCGTAGTGGTCGAGGTAGTACCGCAGGTGGTCGGTGTTGGTCAAGTTGCCGTTCTGATGGGCCGGAAAAGACGCGTATCAGGACCTCGTGGTGGGCAGACCAGAGTAGGAGTGGAAGCAAGACTTGCATGTCCAAAGACGATGCCGTACGGCGAGTTGACGTAGAACGGCTGGGCCTCGGCGTGCGCGGACGAGCCCGCCGTCGGATACCGGGCTGTTGGGGGCGGTCGATACTCAGTACTCCGGTGACAGTATGCCCAGCGAGAAGAGGAGAACGTACCGTGTCCGACGCCCATTCCGCCGATGAGCTGGCTCAGGCTCTTGGCGTCGAGGAGGTCGCGGACCATGCCATTGCCCTTGCACTGGTAGAAGCGACCTTTCGGTCCGCAGGTGACGATGCCGCATGCGTCTTGGCTAGTGATCGGGAAGCGAGCATAGTTCCAGTCGGCGCGGGGGTGGGGGTTGGAGAACGGCGGCACGCCGGAGGGGGAAACAGGGCAGATCGATCACGGGTCCTTTGTCAGCTCGGGGTGGACATCGAGCGCAGTCACAGAGAGCAGTCTCGTAGCGGGATAGGCAGAAAGAGGACGGACCCGCGGTGCTGGAGGAGCTGGAGACCTTCGGCAAGCTCGGGCGCGACATTGTTCTGGGACGCGAGGAGGATAGCGAGGATTCCGCCTGCGGGAGCGCCAAGCAAGAGGAAGCGTCAGATTGCGAAGCTCAGCCGCTCTCTTGGGCGAGCGGTGTAGAAAAGGGCGGCGAGTCGAGATGGCGGCGCCAAGGTGCGGAGGGGGGGAACTGGGTCAAGCGAGCGTACACATCCTGGGCGTCGATCCGGGGGTTGCGCGCAGCTGGAGGCGCTTCCGGACAGCTAAGCTGTGCGCTGGCTGTTCGCCTAGACTGCTCAGGCGGGCGTAGAGAGCGGTGAACGCGTAGAGCGAGCCAGAGTCAAAAGTCGCGGGTCGGATCCGCTCTCGGCTCGTTTCGATGAACACCGCGAACGGCCTCACAGCGCCCTCTACAGCCCTCTAGCCACATTCGGAGGACTCGGAAGATGCTCTCAAGACTTGCCCAGAGTGCGCGCACCGTCGGCCGCGCTGCATCGCCCGTTTCGCGGCGCACCTTGACCGCGACCGCCGCGCCGAACGCTGCCGCCGCCTCGTCGTCGCCCGCACCGCCCGCAACCCGCACAGGCGCACAGAACGCAGTAGCATCGACCAGCGCAGTGCCCTACGACCCCGCCCAGCTCCCCGCCGCCGCCCGCCAGCAGCAGCTCGTCGACCTCCGGAACGCCATCTTTGGCACCCACACCGCATCCCAAGACCCCTCCAGCCGCATCCGCGACGGCTCCAAGATCCTCAAACAGCGCCTGCAAGGGCCCGCACTCCTCCGCTGGTACGGCGAGCGCTACACCAGCTGGTCCGCCTGGAACCAGAAATTCCCCGGACTCGACCTCGTCGACCTCCAGGAGCAGCAACGGTGAGTTCACCTCTTGGCGAGAGGCCGTGAAAGGCGAGGCTGAACAACGGCCTCCGACAGACTGGCGGATCTCGAGGCACGGAAGAAGCGCGGCAAGGTGACACCCAAGAAGGGTACGTTCCCCCCTTCTTTCGCCAGGCTGGCTGCCCCTACCTGTGGGAGCTCGGAACTCTCTCTCCGTTCAGCGGGGTTGACGAATACATTTGCACGCAGGCCAGGGCCGACGCGCCACGATGAAGAAGAAGTAGGCGTGATCGAGCGGTCATGAATTGTCCTCCCGCCCGGCCTCCCCGCTCTGTACCAATACTTGTCTCCACGGCGCGCTTCGCGCCTTTACTCGCAATGCATACTCATGACCCACTCGTCTCGCGTCACGCACTGGAGCCTGGCGCACCGTAACGGGACGAGGTCCAGACGCTGCGAGCACACCGACTTGCGGCTCGTCTTTCCATCTTGGGAGAAAGACTGGAGTCCGATATCTACCTTCTGATCATGTCCCCTGAGTCTGGAAGCACACTGCAAGCTCTTGAGCAAAGTCCTGGTACTCGGGACCTCCGCTGGGTACGCTGCGTGACAATTTGCGGGACACAGGTCTGCTCCGCACTTTTCTCGGTGACCCCACCGCTCGACCGCCGACGCTCCGAGGCGGACAAGCCACACAGCTCGACAAGCCATTGCTTCTGCCGGCTACGCGATTGCTTGCGCCCAGTCCCTGCGCGAGCGTGCGAGAGGAGGACGCCTCCATCCGCTCAGCGCTCATCGACCGCCCCGACCTCGCTCGATCCGCTCGCCTGACCGCGTCCGCTTGCCCGCGCTCTGCAGCACCTGCACGCCTGCCCCACCGCTTCCACCGCTCTACCCAACATGGCCGCCCCACGTGGCCCCGCGCGGACTGCGCAGAGGTCGCCGGACGCCGCCCCGATCCTCCGCCTGCCGCAGGAAACCCTCGACACCATCTGCGCCTCTATCCGCGACGACGACGAAGCAGCCGACAGAGGTCAGCTTCACTGCCCTAGACTTGCGCGCTCCCCAGGGCGCAAAAACTATTGACCTGAACCGGCTGCGTCCCGCCCCACCCCCCTCGCGCAGAAGTCATCGCCACGCTCTGCTCGCTCGCCCGCACCGCACGCTGCTTCCGTTGGCCAGCGCGGCGCGCTCTCCTCCACGATCCCACTCGAGCTCTCATCGGCTCGAACGCTGCGGCCCGGATAGAAATATTCCTCGAGCGGATTCTCCTGAATCCTCCGCTCGGGATGCACGTCCTGCGCCTCGACCGTCTGGCGGACTTGCCTCAGAGAATCTATTACGACGAGTTCGGTGCGAACTTTCCGCCCGAGGATTTCTATTACGACGAGTTCCGTCCGAGGTTCTCACCCCGACAATTCTCCAACCACGTCCTGGCGCTGGCGCAGAATACGCCTAACCTTACCTCAATCTCGGTCGACCCTTACACCGCGATCACGCCATGCTTCCGGCATCTTGCGCGCCTACCGCACGTGCAGGAGATCCATCTGGCCTCCATCCTGCGCAGATTCAGGGAAGCAGACGACGGCTCAGCCTGCTGGTCCTTTTTGGCCGCACTCGAGCGGTCGCGACTTCACTCGCTCGCCTTGGCCCGCTTCAGGGACAGCGTCGACTTGGCCGAGGACGTCAGCCACACTCTCAATCTCGAGGTCGAGCAGCTGTCGATCGCGGACTGGGTGATTACGTACGGGATCGCGGACTGGGTTATGACGTACGGCGGGCCTGACCGGCTGGATCACTTCTTCGACTTCGGCCGGGTCCGCAGCTTCACCCACAATCCCAAGACGTCGGAAGGGCTCCAGCTGAGTCTTGTCCGCCACTTCACCGACTCGTTGGAACGTCTACGCGTCGCCTGGCCCGAAGTCGAGGTTCTGCCTCAGCACTCGGCGCGTTGGGAGCTGGACCTGGCCGCGTTGCCGACCTGCGCGTCCGTGACTCACCTCTCCTTTCGGCGGGTCCTTCTCCATGCAGTCGACCTCGAGAAAATTGCCCAGAAGTTCCCGCGCCTCGAGTCGCTCGACCTGAGTGCCTGCCAACTGCACGATTGCTGCATGCAAGCCCCGAACGTCGTACTTGACACGGTCGAGACCCTGCCCCGCTTGCGCGACTTTCGGTTCCGGTCCGTCACCCTCGGCGACAGTCAGGACCTCTACCGGCTGGCAAATCACTGCGCCGCCCGCGGTATCGAGTTCAGAGGTGGAATGCCGTAACTCTCGTCCCTCGTCTCCTGATCGCGATAACTCCGTCGGTGGCGAGGGTAGGAGACGGTTCGGTCCAGGAGGCGGGAGTCGGAGGTCGACGCCCGGACGGGGATCGAAAAGAAGGATGCTTGCTCGCTCGCCTCGTACTCCTCACTTGTGATGACTTACCTGCACGCTTCCTCGCGGACCGGCTTGGGACTCGATCAAGAGAGGAAGGCTCTCGTAAACCGCGGAAAGATCGACATGGAGATTGAGGGAGCGTTCATGGCAAGACAACAGCGAACCAAACAGAACCTAAAGACGGAAACACCCACGTAAGGGGCTAAGGGTATCATGCGGCAGCATCCGGGGGGACATCCCGCTCAAGCCACCTCCGACTCCCACGTCTCGCTGCCAAGACGGAGGCGGGACTGCTCCAAGTCGGGTCGGCGTACCGTCCCCGCGCGCCGCTCCGGACGACCGGGACCGTGCATCCACTCCATGTCCTCCACTTCGGCGATCGTGGCGCGCTTCTGCGGGTCACGGACGAGAAGCCGCTCGACGACGGCTTGGACCGAGGGGTTTACGAGGCGAGACAGCTGCGGCGATGCAGCTGCCGTGCCCGGCAACGACGAGTTCGAAGGACCGCGCGGATGCGAGGCCACCGTTCCAGCGGCAGATAGCGACGACGACCGCGAGAGCGAGACCTGTCCCGGCCAGCGAAAGTCGGCCTTGGCGATCTTGAGCAGGTAGGCCTTGCGGCCCCTCGATCCGCCCGAGACCGACTCGACGAACGGCATAACGCCCGTCACGAGCGCGTACAGGACGACGCCGACCGCCCAGGCATCGGTCTGCCGACCGTCGTACTTCTTGCCCATAATCAGCTCGGGCGCGGCGTACTCCTCGGAGCCGCAGCGTGTCGCGAGCAGTGGCGACGCCGGATTGACGAAGCGGGACAGGCCAAAGTCCGTCAGCTTGACGAAGGGAGTCGGGAGCGAGGACAGGACGGCCGACGGGTCGGCGCACGGGAACGGCCTCGCCGTGAGGAGGATGTCTGACCAAAAAGCGACGATGAGCACTTGCGCATTGAGGAGAGGCCGAGAAGCGACTCACTCTCCAGCTTGATGTCGCGGTGGACGAGGCAGATCTCGTGCATCCAACCGACCGCCGAGCACAGCTCGCCAAAGATCCTCCGTGCGAGCGGCTCGGTCAGGTGCGGATGCCAGCTGGCGAGGAAATCGAAGAGCTCGCCGCCGTCGCAGTATTCGAGCACGAGCGCAGTGTAGATCGAGGTGTTGAACGAGCTGAACATGGCCACGAGCGAAGGGTGTTGGATCGTCTGTGCAAGCCCGAGCGTCAGTCTGCGAAAATATCAGGCGAAGCCGAGGAGGACGCACCTTCAGGACCTCGACCTCGCGCATCACAGAAATCCGCATGCGATCGTTCCCTTCGCATGTCTTGCGCTTGACGAGCTTGATCGCGACGACACCCCCATCGATGCCGCCGTCCCTCGAGGCCGTCCGCGCGCGGCCTGTTCGTTCTTGCAGTTCCGGGCGCGCTTCCTTCTGCCGAGCAAGGGCGACCCGCGAAAATGCGCCCTTGCCGAGCAAGCGCTCGACGACATAGTCGCCCAGGCTCTCGCCCGGCTGCAGCTGCGGAGCGAGGTCCATCTCGTCGGCGGCCTCCCTCGGCCGTTCCTGCTCGACGCTCGTCCGTCTCCTCGGCGAGCCAAAGTCGTGCGCAGCGACACCCTCCATCGGTCGCTCGGACGTG
This sequence comes from Rhodotorula sphaerocarpa, assembly GCA_024713535.1. NCBI lineage: Eukaryota > Fungi > Basidiomycota > Microbotryomycetes > Sporidiobolales > Sporidiobolaceae > Rhodotorula > Rhodotorula sphaerocarpa. The sequence continues at coordinate 416,221 of JANIBP010000009.1, read as the reverse complement.
CCGTCGATCGAGACCTGACCTCGGCGGTTCATCGGTATTGAAGGCGAGTTCGTCGGATCGAGCGCATCGAGGTTAATGAAGCGAGATCGAGGAAGCGAAGCGGATCCTTCGACGGCTGAAGGGAGCGAAGACATGGGGCGCGGAAGGACGGAGGCGCTCGGCTGCGACGCAAAGTGCTCAGCAGTCGGTGAAAGGGAAGACGTGTTCAAGGCGGCGAGACGAGGCCGCAGGTCGGCGAGGTCGGCCTCTGAGCCGATAGAGCGTTCGTGCCGTTCAGGGGAGGCATAGCGTCCCATCATAGCGCCGGTGGAAGATCGCAGCGACGGCCAGCGCGAGAGCGACCCTTCCGTACTGGCGATGCTGCCGATGCTACCGCCGCGGCCGCGGTTCCATGACGACTTGTCGTCGCCCGTCGGGTCCATCCAGCTGCCGCCGCTACTGCTGGCCACAGAGCTCCGCATAGGGTCCACGATCTGATCCCAGCCCGGAGAGGGAGGAAGCGGCAGGGTCGCCGAGCCCTCGCGCCGCTTCAGGGAGTTCTGGCGGGACGGCGGGTTCGGCGGCGGAGACAGAGCACCGGAAGAATCATCGGAGGAGGCGCTCGTGCCGAAGAACGATGAGGTTTTGCTCCGAGCAGGCGATTTCCGCTCGTCTAGAGGGGAGCGTCCGTCGCTGCCGCTCAGCGAGCTCGTCGAGGCGATGGGGAACGCGCCGAATTCGTCCGCTCCTGGCGTTCGGGGGCCGTCCTGCACCGTTCGGCTCGTCCCGTTCGTGCCGATACTGCCGCCCCATCCATCGAGCCAGCTCGCGCCGGTGCCGCCGGTATCCGAGCGGTGCCTGCGGGGCTGGTCCGGCAAGAAGCCCCATTCGTCTCCCGCATGTGGCGATGGCAGGGGCGACGGGAGGGCCGCCATTGATTCGCCACCGAATGCAGCCAGGCGCTTGTACGTATCGGACGACGTGTTGAAACCCCACGAAGGAGCGCGTCGAGTCCCCGCGCCTGGCGTGCCCGCGAGTTGACCTGTCTGGTCCGGAGCGAGCGAAAGGTGCAGCGCGGGTTTCGCCCCCGATCTCAAAGAAGCCATAGCTGTGAGCTCCTTATCGTCGCCTCGGCCGTTCCTGCCCTACCGAAGTTGTCAGTCTAGCCGCAGGGAGATCGGGCGGGAGAGAGCGGACCTCGTCTAGTCTTGCGCGAGGCTTCTCGCAGGGACACCTTTCACCGATCCCTCAAAGCTTCGGGCGGTGTCGTGGATCGTATGTCTTTGCTGAAAGACACGGGAGAATCGCGAGGCGACGAGCGGATTTGGCTGCGCAATCGGGACCAGTCAAGAGGGGTCAGTCACTTGCGAGCGGTTCCCGGCTGGTGTGCTGGCGCCTCAGCAGCCACGAAAGTGCCCTCCAAGCCATCCTCTAAGCCCTGTTGGCCTGTCTGAGCGGTGTAGCCGGAGCGAGATGGCCCGCTCTTCCCCTCGCTGCCGAGTCTGATGACCGGACTGCGCCGCCCACAACGCCCCCGGTCCGGGTGGAAAGACCCTGACGCAGCGTAGAGAGCTCACCAGCGTACTGCGAGCGCGTCTACGGCGTTCTGGCAGGAGAGGTCGCGCTAGTGCCGGCGCGTGTTGGGCGATAGATCGCGTCGGGCGGCGGCGCGGCTCCGAGCTTGCGGCCGCAAGGGCGCGACGGCGGCGTGGCGCGGGTACCAGCAGGTGATTTTGAGCTGTAAGCGAGGCTGCAGAGCGCCGCAGCGCAGCCTGAGTGGAGAAGAAAGCGGGCAGGCGCCGGCTGCGGAGCCGAGGGAACTTGATGCAGGCAGTCGGCCGTCGGTTCTTCCGGCGCAGCCAGATATTCCCGACTTGTACCGCCCAATGGTAATTTAAAGGTTTCACAGACTCGCATGCGGAGCAACTGAGGCTACCTATCTTGTACAGACACTCTACTTGCCGCCCGCCTTGACTGACTACCAAGCCGAGGCCCGGATGATGTCCAGCTTCTTGGTCACCTCGGCGACGGACCGCTCGAGTTCCTGCGCGACTTGCGCCTGCTTCGTCATCGGCAGCGTCCGGAACGCCTCGCACAGATCGCCGTCGACCACCGCCTTGACCGGGGTATACGCGCTCCGGTACGCGAGGTGATCCCGACCTGCTCGTCCGACAAAGGTCAGCGCTTCAGCCATGAGTGCATGCGAAACACGGGGGAAATCGAGACGTACCGGCTAGGGAAGGCGCTTCGGACCGCAGGTGCATCTCGAGCGTCGTAAAGAAGTCGACGTCCTCGTTCGAGACAAACGGAATCAGCACACCAACGGTGCCGAGCAGGCCCGTGTACAAGAGGAGGTCCCGCCCGCCGGCGACGAGCGAAGCTTTTTGCAACGACGTGACAATGTCGCCGACGTGGTAATGCGAGATCAGCTGGGTCCGGTGCGGCGCGCCCATGAGGTACGGCTTCTCGTGCAGGATGCCAGAGCCCGTGGGGTCATCGTCGACGTCGTGACTGACGCCCTGGGGCAATCGGTTCAGGAAGACGTTGCCGAACTTGTCGCCAGCCGCGACCGTCTCGTAGTCGACCATCGTCGAAGCCGTCGTCCATCGCGGCGCAGTGTCGTCGGCAAAGATCAGCAACCGGTTCTCGGCGGCCTTGTACACCGCGTAATAGATCGACTCCTGGGCATCGCCGACGATTACGCGAGTGCCTTGAGAGTTCAGGGTCATGATCATCGTCGCGAAAGCCTGTCCACATCCTCGAGGTCTCGTCAGTAACGCCATTCCCCCCACACAAGGTCGACAACTCGGCGCCGCTGACCTTGTTCTCCGCCTTGCGCAGCAGCTTCTTCTTGCCCAAGTCGTACAGCCTCAGCGCCTTGCCCACACCGGCGAGAAGTCGACCCTGGAACGCGATCAGCGCCGTCGGGATGTCGTCCACCTCCGTCTTGTGATGCAGCTCGAGGCGACGGCCCTCGTCGAGGAGGCGGTACGTGTGCAGGTACGCCTGCTTGCAGGCTCGCGGCGCGAGGGACGTGTCTTGGCCGGTTCCGACCACGAGGAACGTCTCGTCCGGGTGGGTGTGGAACGTGACGATCGCGACCGAGAAAGCAGCCTCGTTGTCCTCCAGGTCGAGCTTGAACACGGATTCGGCCTGCAAGCGAATTTGTGTCAGTCTGCGACATGGAAGTGCGGACAGTGCACCGGGACGCACCGTTAAGGGGTCGATGATCCGGATGCAAGAACCCCACTGTCCCGCCCCCGCTCGCGGCAATCCAAACTCCTTCGGGTCGAGCACCAACAGCTCCTCATCGACGTCCATCTCGGCGGCCCGCATGTCCGCCACCGTCTTCTGGATCGCCGAAGGGGAGAAGGTCCGGTGGTCGGCTTCGACAGTGTACAGCAGGCGAGTGGCGGGCGAGGTGATGAGTTTCCGCGGGGTATATGACAGGTCGATCGCGGTCTGCTGGACCTTTTGGCCGAGTCGAGGGAAGGTAAAGATGCTGCGGCGGGTCAAGGCGTCAGCCGACCTCTTCCCCTTCACAATCCTGTGTGTCCAGAACGCACCGAAGACTGTTTCCGACGATTCCAATCAGACCTTCGGGACACAGCTCGGCCGAGAAGCTCCAGGCGTAGCCGAGCGCGTCAAAGATGAGCGGCGTGAACTGGAGGATGCCCCGGTACGCGTAGTTGAGCCACGGCCGGGACGACAGCGCGAGGATCGCCGGCTGCCCCTGCACGGGCACCCGCGCGAGCTTCACGGGCCGCGAACCGAGGAAGCGCGTGCGGGTGTCGCCGAGACTGCCCGTGAGCGGGTCCAGGACCGTGCGGAGGAGGACGCCGTTCTGGAGACCGATGTTGACAAAGAATGTCGCGTGGTACTTGTCGATGCTCGCGTCGACAATTTCGGCCATGACAATCGACGAAGGCGGTGCGGTCAGAGCTTGGAGCGAGAGCGAGTCGAGGGTGTTTTCCGGGTCGAGCGAGATGATGCGGACGGTCGAGTCGGCGCATCCCACGGCCTGCCAGTCGCGAGTCGCGTCAGTCGGTATCGTCAGTCAGAAGGATGCGCTGCCGACATACCAGGTACGGTGTCCGCTGCCGTCCCTCCGGCACCTCTGCGATCGCCAGCGCAAGGATCTCCGCCCCCATCGGCCTCCGCTCCTGGTACTCGTTCAACTGGCCGTCCATGTCGAGCTCAAAGTAGACAATCTCGCCGGACGACAAGCCGATCACGACCTGCCGGCTGTTGGTCGTCGCGCACACGATCGTGTCCCGCCCGCCGACCTTCCACTCGTTGACGCGCTTGTCGGCGAGGATGTGCCGGATCCCGCGCGGGTAGATCTGCAGGAGGGCGTCGTCGCCGAGTTGTTGCACGCCGAGGGTCGGCGCCGACGAGATGAAGCCCGTGTCGGAGACTTCCTCGATCGTGTCGCCGATCGCGAGGACGAGGGTCCCGTTCACGAACGACAGCACGATGTACGCGTCGTACACGTCGTCGGCCTTCAACTTGGTCGTCCAAACGGCAATCGGTGCGCCGGGCAACTCGGAGCTGACCGCCTCCATCACCTCGAGACCTTGTCGCAGGATCCGCACCGAGCTGCGCGCCCCGCGGCCGCACGCCGCGTACACCTGCGGTGTATCCTCGCCGAGGTAGTTGGCCACCTTGGCGTCGAGGATCGGCGCGAGCGACTCGAGCTCGTCTGCGACGGCGAGGTTCTCCAGCGCGCGCGGGCGGAACAGCGCGGGCGGGAGAGGGTCGGACCCGGCTCCGCAGTTGTCGTAGTCGGTCGAGGAGAACTCGGTCTCGGTGTCGTCGTCGCCGAGCTTCTCGAACTGGTACAGGCGCTGGTTGCCGAACTCGGAGGCGACAAAGAGGAAACCAGACTTTAGGATGCACAGCGAGGTGGCGACTGGGACCGTGTCGAAGTACTTGATCTTGAGCGCCTGCACCTCTTCTTCCTCGTGTTCGATCGTCACCTTGAAGAGGTCACCCTCCTCGCTCTGCAACAGGAAGAAGAAGGCTCCCTGCGATGCGGATCCATACTGGTCAGGACCGTCAAACACGAGATGCGCGCATAGGGGATCACTCACCCTCATCTTGTGCATGACTGCCGATGTGATGATGACCCCTCGCTCGGGGTCCGCCATCGGGTGTGCCCGCTTGGGGATCGGGACCCGGTGTTCCTTCGCGCCCTGGTGCTTGTAGATGATGTAGTCCTCGCAGCAAACGAGCACCCCCGACGGCCCGTCGAAACGATCTGTCGCCGCGTTCTGACCGCCCGGTACTGTCATCATGCAAGCTTTCGTCAGGGTCAGTGTTAGCGGGAAGGGGACGCGACGACTGACCTTGCACGAGGAGGTTGGCCCGCGGGTCGGTTGCTTCGCTCCATTTCCGCACCACGTGGTTCAGACCCAGATCGAGCTCGTAGTAGGTCAGGAGCTGAGCATGAGGTAGCCTCGTTAGTTGCCTGACCTGATCGCCAAATGCAGAAGGGGAGCTCCACCTCACCTTTTCAGTCGTTTCGAATGCCTGGCCAGACGGGTCCTGGTCCGATTCGGTGTAATCGACTTCGAGCGTGGCAAAGAGAGGGTTCTCGAAGCCGACGTCGACGCCGACGATCGAGTGGATGATTGCGCGGGGCTTGTGGGCCTCGAGCGGAGACGAGATGGTCAAGTTGGCGGCGGCGTCCTGGCGGCCGGATCCCGAGTTTAGCTTGGCACCGAGATGCGCGCTCCTTATGGTCATCAGAACTTACTCGGTTCAGAATGTAGACGAGTTTGCTCTTCTCCATGGCGCCGATCATGACCGCGCGACCCTTAGGGTCGGCTGCGAGGTACTGGCCGGGGACGATACGCCTCGAGCCGGAGCGACCGTACGTCTCCTGGTGGAGCTTGTTGAAGACATTGTTTGCCGGGTCATATTCGAGGACGATGATCCGGCCCGAGTCGGATCCGACGATGAGGTAGTCTGGGGGGACCAGAGTCAGCCTTACGGGAGACTACGGCGCGGTTGGGCGGTACAGGGAGACGGACCCTTTGCGCCTCCTGTGAGTTTAAAGGCCGAGATGCTGCGGATCTGGGCAAAGACGTCTGCCTCGACGATGCTCTCGAGCTTCCCGGTGTTGGCGTCGATGCGGAGGAGTTCAATGCGCTCGCCGCCGCGGGTGACGCAGATCTCCTGCTGCTTGGTTCCGCTGAAGTTCCCGACGCACGCCTGCGTGATGGCGGCGGGCGCGATGAGCGAGTGGTGGTACAGGTGAACCATAGTCGCCTGGCGGCGGCGGAGCGGGGGCTTGGCGGGGCCTGGGGACTGGAGGGGCGGTCCTGGGCTGCGCTTGTGCCACCTGCAAGCTGTCTAGCGAGGGCGTAGAGTGCGTCTGGGCGGTGCAGGAGCAGAGTGGAGCCGGACCAAGTCTTGCAGCGACCAAGTACGCGAGCGAGCCGACCGACAAACCCGCTCTGCACGCCTCTCTGCACGCTGTAGGGCAGGTACAGGGCTCGGAATGTCTTTGCAGGAACAGGCCGAGGCACGCAAGGCCAAGCTCGCCGCGCTCAAGAAGCGCAAGACGCTCCACGACGCAGGCGCACCCGCCGACCCCGCCAACCCCGCCGACGACGCCGCCGCAGACCGGTACAGCGCATTCCAGGGCCTTACCCTCGCTTAGAAACAAGCTACTGACTGTTCCCCGCCCTCCTGGCGTCCCCCGCCGCGCATACAGGCCCGAGGTGTTCCGCTTCCGCAACTATGACCCCGAGACCGGCACCGCGCGCAAACACGCCCGGACAGACGAGGACGACACCGTAGAGAAGCAGGTCGAAGGCCTCGCCGAGCAGGCCATCCTCCGCGACGAAATCCAGAGGCAGCAGGAACTCGTCAGTCCTCCCGCAGCAGGCTCCCACCCTCTCAGGCGCACTCGACCCTGAACCACGCCCTGCCCACAGGATCTCACCAACATCCAGCCGAAAAAGCCCAATTGGGACCTCCGACGAGATCTGGATCGCAAGGTGCGCGCCAAGTGTCCTCTTCGGACAGGTCCTACCAGAAACTGAATCTCCTCTTTCCCTCCCGTCAGCTCGCCAAAGTCAAGCCAAAAACGGAGCAGGCCATCGCACAACTCATTCGTACGTGTCATAATCCTCCATGAGGTCCGGTCTCGGGGTCCACCTTATCCTGTTCGCGATATGCTGACCTCTCTGACGTGCCCGCCTCTTCTACAGGAAAACGGTTACAGGCGCAGCGAGGGACCGCCAACACGGAACCGGCGACGGACGAACTGATTGCCGGCATGGACCGCGCAGGCGAAGACGAAGAGCAGGCCGGCTCCGACGAGGAGTAAAAGTCGGCCGGGGCGGCGGCTTTGTACCGTGTACGAGTTGTAACTTCTATGTACTGTTTCTCATTGACCAGACTGCTCTCCGACGCTACGCCGTCTCGAGAAGCTGAATGTCCTCAAAGGTCACACGTCCGGCAGCCAGAAGGAGCGCTCGTCTCGCAAGTCCACGGGACCCCGGGAAATCCGCGGACACGAGTCCCGCATCGCTGCACTTGCAGGCACTCGCGCATGAGGCACCCTCAATCGCCTCTCTCACAGCTTATCGCGACTTGTTCCTCTACTAACACCCTCAGACCTTGCCCGACATGTCAAAGCTGGTCAACCTTCCGGTCCGTCCCCATCCGCAGTCCAGCTCGCGCTCACCTAGCCCTCGGACCTGAACCTTCCCGGTACACTGGTACGGAACACAGGGAACGGCAGCCAAGAGTGCAGGCTATGCGCCGCTCGATACGCCGATCAAAGAACATACGGTTTCCGCCGGCGGAATCACGGAGCGACCGATCGAGCTGGGAGATCTCGCCAACGACAGCTACTTTGACGAGGTCCGTCCACCTCGCCGGCCTTCCCTCCTCGTCCAGGATCGCATGACGACCTTCTCTTCCCACGCCTACAGGTGGCCCGCATCCGGGACGGGATCCGCGCGACCGAGACCGTCGTCACGACCCTCGCAACGAAACAGGCCCTCTCGCTCCAAACCCCCTCCGATGCCCTCTCCCTCGAGCTCTCCGTGCTCTCGCCCTCGCTCACAGAGCAAGTCTCTGCGTACCGTGCGCGGATCGCAGTGCTGGGGGAACAGGTCGGTAGGGACGAGGCGCGCAGGGGTCATTGGGAGAATTGCAAGGCGGCGCTGGGGAGGGTCGTCGAGCGGTGCCAGCGTGTCGAGCGGGACCACCGCGAGCGGGTCCGGGACAAGATCTCGCGGCAGATGAAGATCGGTGCGTCTCGGTGTCGAGGAGATCTGCTCTTCCGGATGTGAGGCTGACCCGAGGAGAGACTCTTCGCCGGAACCATCCATCGCGCCGCAGTGAATCCGCAAGTGACGGACGAAGAAATCCTCGCCGCCGTCGATACCTCCGCCGGCGGAACCACCCCTCCCCCCGTCTTCCAACAAGCCCTTTCCGGTAGCCGCACCGCCGCGGCCCGATCCGCTTTGAGCGAAGCCCAGACGCGCCGGTCCGAGCTGCTCCGAATCGAGGAGACCTTGGCCGAGTTGGCCGCTCTGATGCAGCAGGTTCGTTTCTCAGCCAAGTCCCCTACTGCTTGACTTGCGACCCCGCAGCGAAACCGGCTTTGTCTGACCTTGCCACCTCCTTTCCTCGCGCGGTTTACACGGACTCCAGGTCGCCGACCTCGTCGTCGCCCAAGACCCCTCGATCCGTCACCTCGAATCCACCTCCGAATCCGTCGCCGCGGACCTCGAAAAGGCCTCCTCGGAAATCGGCGCCGCGCGCTTATCGGCCGTCGCGACGCGGCACAAGCGCAAGATCTGCGCGGGGGTCGGGCTCGCGCTCGTGGTGACGCTCGCGGTCGTGATCGCCGTCGAGGTGAAGCAGTAGCGAACGTGACCGTTGCCCCCGGTCCTCATCATCGATCGGCAGGTATTCTGATGGTACAACTCATATACTCTTTGCAATCCTCTTGGGGCACATGGCGCCTCGATGACAGCGGAACCGCATCTGGGAGTCTACACCAGAGCGCGACTCGCCGTCTCGTCGACCCAGACCGTCCCCTCCGGGCTGATCTCGGCGACAATGCCCGTCTTGAACCACTGCACGGGGTCCTTGGACGACGCGGCGCTCGCGCCCCGGATCGAGTCCGGGTAAGGGGGCAAGGCGGGGAGGGACGAGTCGGTGGAGAGGAGGTGGCGCGAGAGGGTGTTCGGGTTCGGAAGGACCGGGGTGCGGACCAGGACCTGCGCAAGGGGTGGGGCACAGAACGCGGCGCGTCAGTCTCGCTGCGGAGTCGGTCCATGCGATACCAGAAGCCAAAGGGCTCACCTCTCCGCGCACGCGACCGGCCGCGATTTCCTCCTCCTGGCCCACAAACTTGACCTCCATCCCCAACGCCGGCGGCCCGACATGCTGCCTCTCGTTCCCCCTCAGCCTCCTCGCCCCGGGCGGCGGCAACCGCTGCACGTCAAACATCAGCCCGGCGCAAATCGGCGCGAGCAATGCCGGGTGCGCGAGGGTCTGCAGGACGGGGCACCCTAGCGCGCCGCGCAGGGTTTCGATGCGGGACTGGTCGAATGCGGGCGGGGCCGAGAGGATCAGGGCGCGCAGGCGCGTCAGGTTCGTGTCCTTCCGGAGACCCTTGTCTGCAAAGGGGTGCAGGTGGCGGTCGGGGCAGAGTCAGCGAAGAGGGCTTCGGTGAGACTCGGCGAGCAGAACGCACAGACGATGGCGTCCCAGAAAGACTGCTTCGTGACGATCCCCTCGCGGAGCAAACGGAGCTTGCCGTCCCTTGCAGCGCGAATGATGAACGACGAGTCCCCGAGCATCTCGGACAGGATGAGGCTGTACACGGGCTTGGCGACGACGTCGGCGGCGCCAAAGATGAAGGTCGGCGCGGGCCGGAGCGGGTCTTTGATGAGCGCTGCAAAGGTGTCGGGGTCCGTCTCGCTGCCGCGGTCGAGGGTCGGGAACGAGACGCCGGCCGAGACCGAGATGAGGTACAGGGCGAGTCCGAAGCCGTACGGGGTCGCCGGGTGGTGGAACGACAGGACTGAGTCGCGCATGGTCGGTCGCGTCGGCTGCGGCGATGTCGGGAACAGCGAGCCCCACGTGACGAGCGAGGCGGTGAGGTTCTACAGAGCGGGCGCGCAAAGGTGAGTTTCCGCGCGCGCTTGCCGGACCACAGGAGACAGCCCGTAGCGGGTACCACATACCTGATTCGTGAGCTGGAGACGTTCTCCGTCGGAGCAGAGGGTCACGACGACGTCGGCGGGCTCGCCGGGGGCGTCTGCGCGAGCGCCGTCCTTGCCGTCGGCGACGAGGACCTTTCCGCTCTCGATGAGCTCTGCGGCGTCTCCCTCTCCCTCATCGGTGTCGATGACGACTTGGAGGATGTCGGCGTGCGGGAGAATTAAGGTCAGCGATCGGACGACGGCGACGAGGTCGGATGGCGTGGGCGCGAGGTCGGCGGCTGCGGCGGCGTCGGTGCCAGGGGCGAGGACGCACGGCGAGTACGGGCTAGTCGCCAGTGCGAGCGTGACGAGCAGCGAGTCTGCGGGAGAGCGGAAGCGTTAATGGAGTTGATCATCACTGGGTGACCGTCGACTGACCTGCGGGGTCGTCGAGGGCGACGAGGACAGTTCCGTGTTCGGGGCGGTCTCCGGCACTGCGGATGCGGCTGACGAGGGCTGCGCGGACGAAGCGGACTGTCTCTACGAGCGTGTGGCCGTGTGCAGCGGATCCGAGCGAGTTCTTATTGCCCTCGAGGGCCGCGGTACTTCCGGCGAGGATGTCGGCGAGGGTGCGCAGTTTGGCGTCTGGGCGGTACGGAGGCCGCGCGCCGCCGTTCTGGGCGGTTGTGTAGACGGCAGACTGTCCTGTGAGCCTGGCGGGGCTCTGTACGAGTGCCTGGCGGCCGAGGAGGACGGGGTGGGCGAGCGGGGGAGGCGGCAGGAGCTGGTACGTGACGGCCGCAAGCACGACGCAGACCGACAGGAGCGCCAGCGTAGCACTGTCGGGCTCCCACGAAACCGCCATGTCTGACTGCGAGTACGGCAGAGCACGGACAGGGCGAGAACAGAGAAGGCGAGGGCGAGTGGGGAGAGCCAGGCGACTCTGCCGACTGGACCGCGACTGCTTAATCTCGACCATAGAGCCTCGGACCAAGCTCGCATTCACACAGCGAGCTGCAGCTATAACACAAGAGGGCAATGGCTGAAGCAACGAGCCTAGTCCGGGCGTTCTACGCCTCGAGACGGAACCTTCTCTCGCCCGCCGACCTTCGCTCGATCGGACCCATCTGCAGTCAGTCCCACACAGCCCTGTACAGCTTACAAGCGTACACCAGAGCTGACAGGAGAACTATCGCCATCGCCCTTCCAGCTGCGATCGAGGCGCACAACCCGAAGCGTGCGCTGCTCCTCTGCGACCAGCTCCTGAAACGCACGCCCGCATTCCCCTCCGCACTCGTAAGGATTTTTTATTCGCTCGTAAAGGGAGTCTATTGACGCTGGCTGCTCCGCCCGCAGGCCCTGAAAGCGATTGCCCTCTGCATCGCTCCTTCGCCGCTCTCGACAACCGCCCGGAATGACATCGCCAAAATCGTCGAGACTGCGAGGAATGCCAACGGAGGAGCCGCATTGGACGATGCCGATGTCCTCATGCTCCTCACCTACTCCCTCCGCCACGCCGGACGAGGTCAGTCGCCCGCAATCCTTCCTCCGGTGTCCTCTTGAACTCTGGCTCACTTGCTTCTTCCTCGCGGACCCAGGCGACGACGCGCTCGACTTGCTCGCCAAGGCCGTGCAGAAGAACCCGGACAATGAGGAACTCGCCATGGACGCCTTTGTCCAGTACCTCCGCGTCGACGACTGCAAAGCCGCACAGCAGGTTCGCACCCCGTCCCCGCTCCGGGAAGACCGCACCCGCAGATATCACTGACCCGCTACCTGGCGCAGATCTCGATGCGCATGGCCAAGCAGTTCAAGGAGGAACGCTACCTCTGGTGGTCCATCCTAACCACCATCCTCCAAATTCGCGACCTCTCGCACCCGCAAGGCCCGCTCCTCCTCTCCCTCGCCGAGCGACAACTCGCCGCCCACTACGCCAACGAAGACACGGAGGCAAAGCCGGAGCAGGGATATGCAACGGCGAACGAGTTCCACCTCGTGACGCGCATCCTCGAGCTGCGAGCGCAGTACGCCGCTGCCGCCGCTACCACCGCCGCGGGCGCCAACTCGTCTACCGGCCCCAACGCTTCAGCAACCACCTCGACACTCGTCCTTCCTACGCTTTCCACACTGCCCTCCGGAGAACCCCGCTCTCCCGCCCGCGCACTCCTGGACCACCTCGCCTCGCCCGAAGCGGACCGGCGGTGCGACGAGAACCTCGGTTTCGAGCTGTGGCGCCGAGAGGTCGAGCTCGAGTACGGGTCGGCGCAGGGAGGGGAGTGGAAACGGCTGTGGGAGCGGTTGGCGCGCGCGGTGGGCGAGAAAGGGTGAGTCGTTCTTCTTCCTCTACATTCTGTTCAATTGCGTCCCCTCAAAGCTCTGACTCACGGAATGAGTTGGCAGGGACACGAACTGGCACTCGATGCTGTACCTCATCCGGTCCGCAGTCGCCATCGCCGACGCCTCGGCGCCCTCAGAACCGCCTTCTCCTCCCTCGGCAGAAGGCGCCGAGCTCCTCGAGCGGACTCGCACACTGCTGCGGGGTCTCGCAACCGACTCGTCGAAAGCCAAGGTCGAGCGCGGCTATCTGCTCGGCGTACTAGAAGTCGCGCGCGAAATCCGATCGCGTCAGTGGCCCGAAGGTAAACCTCGAGGTCGCATTTCGTAAACATTACGACCAGAGAATTGTGCTGACTCCACAACTACCGACAGCGGACAAGCTCGCCGACCTCCTGGGCGAATACTTTGACCGGTTCGGGACCAAGGCGTGCTGTTTCGACGACCTGCGGCCGTACATCGATTCTCTCGCGCCGGAGGAGCTTACTCAGGTGCTCGAGCGCCTCGAGCCGGCGTCGCGGACGAGCTTGTCGGTACGTGTCTGGCGTTATAGCCGCAGGTCGTGATCACCCTTGACACTGACGGGACTCCTCGCAACCGCTTTCCAGGACGTGGAATCCACGACTCGGGCGATCAATGCCTTCAAGTTGCTGCGGCGGTACTCGCCAAAGGCCACTGCCGATGCTGAACACGAAGCGGCGCTGAAGTTCGCGGGGCTGTACTTTGAGGCGCTGCCGCTCGGTAAGCATTCATCGGGCGAGCCTTTAGGGGAGGGGGGAGGGGGCTGACGATTGCGGCAATGACTGGACAGGCAAGGATCTCCCGCCGACAGAATTGCAGCCGGCAGACGACTTTGCGCTCTTGGCGGGACAGGCATGGGTCTCTGCGTATCAGCTCTCCCGTGAGTGCCCGCTCTGATCTCCGTGACCGGCGAAGGGCTCTCATGCCGTGTCGGCCCATGCAGGCTCTCGCGGGTACCTCGAGCTCGCCTTTGCTCTGTCCGAGCACGTCCTGCAGAAGAGCAAGTACAAGTACCAGATCCGGATCCTCGCCATCAACCTCCTCCGCCTCCTCGGCGCCTCGTCCCTCTCCCTCGCGCACTACCGCCTCTTTGGCGTCAAGAACGTCCAGTACGACACGCTGTCGCACCTGATCCTTGCGCGCGGCGCTACGTTCGCGATTACGGGGCCGAAGGAGGCGGGCGTGATGACGGAGGGGGCGAGCACGATTGGCTGGTACGGTAGCGGTCAGCGGGAGGCGCGGGAGCTGTACGTTCGCGCGTACACGAACGAGGCCTACACCAAGGTGAGCCATCGTGCCTCTGTCTGTGTGTCTGCCTCCGGCGTGTCTCGGGGACTGATGGACGGGATGGGTCGGTCGTGTCACAGGTTGAGGACTTTTACGAGTTCCGCCAGCACCTGGAGAACTCGCTCCAAGAAGGGCTCGCTACGATCGAGATCTTGCGCATGTCCCTCTTGACGGGTACGCTCGGCGCCACCGGGGTCAATACCGCCGTGCAGCGGCTTGCAGAGCTTCTCAAGGCGTCCCCTGGTGAGTCCCTTCAAGCAGGCTTGTCCGCGCGGCTTCACCAGGCTGACGAACCGAGGCTGGTTTCCGCCGCAACAGATTCTTTTCCGGATCACCGCGACTTCAAGACCCTGCCCGACTACCAGCCGCGCGAGTCGCGATCCATCTGGACGCAGACCGAGATGGGTCCTCGCAGCGATGTGAGCCCATTCTGGCGTCAGCTCTTGCGAGAAGCAGGAACTGATCTACACATCAAATATGCAGGTTGCCTGGCTCCGAGCCATGGCCGCAGTGTACCAGCGCTTCTTGCAGCCCAGTCGCGAAGAGCGAGACGATGTGCCGACAGCCGAGTCGGCAAGTCCCGCCAGACTGAAGCCTGACCCGGGCCTACAAGACTGACCTGATCGTTCGCTTTTAGCTCACCGCGGTCGAGGAGCACCTGGTCCAGTTCTCGCTTGATGCGCGCGCGGCTTTGGTCGCAGAGCTCGATCAGGCGCAGGAGGCGGAAAAGGTCGCAATCACCTTCTTCCAGAGTACGTGCGGCATCAATCTGCGAGCACCGCTCGACTTGTCTGACCAGCGGCTGTCCCAATAGACCAGGCGGAGGCTTTCGCCGACATCACCGAGGATGAGGCGGCATTACCGTGGGCGGTTCTGCACCGTGCATCTGTTTCGCTTGAGGTCAGTCTGACCACGTGATCTATCGCTGAGATATCGCTGTTTTGACGAGACGCCGCCTGCACCCAGGCTTTCCTCCTTCTCGAGCTCGGGATCGAGCGCCGGCTGGAAGAGCTCGTCGTCGCCCGGACCCCCGAACACGTGCGTCTCCAGAGCGCCTTCCCCAGTCCTCTCACTTTTCCAGCTGACGATGCCGCCTTCTTGTCCCCGGACAGTCGAAGCACGCCAAGCGCCTGCGATCGTTCCGAAACGCGGCTCGAGACGCCGTCAAACCGATCGGGCCCAAGGTCACGGCATACAGCAAGCGGGTGGCGAAGGAACGGCCCAAGATCGTGGCCGGCTTGGCAGACCTGCAACGATTCGAGCCGGTGAGTTTGCGGTCCGATAGAGCGGAAGCTCCGTTCGGCCTGGCAGACACTGATCTGGTCTATCTCCGCTCGCAGCTCGACGAGAACCGCCTGACCAACTTTGCTCACGCCCTTGTCGACTCTCGGAGGTCCGCCGCCGAAGCGCTCGGGCTCGCCTTCAACCGTCGGACAGCCAAGTAGAATATCTAGAGATGCACAAGTCGTATCGTATGCAGAGTCGTGAAGGGTGGAGATGGGTTACATGGGGCGAGGGGACAATGTAGCGGAGAGCAGGAGCGGACACAGAGACACAAAGTATGGGAGGAGAACAACATCAGACCACAGCAGACGTGGGCCGGCCGTCCGGGCGCAGCTTGACCCCAAAGAGGGGAACAAGGGAGCTGGCGACCCACATGGCGGCGAGGAGGAAGACAAAGCCGCTCCACCATTGAAGTGTCGCGGCATAGACGGAGCCAAAGACGGACGGTCCGACGGCGGTCATCGAGACGGTCGCGAGAGCCGAGAGGCTGGCGAGGACTTTGCCGGAATTTTCTGGCGCGGAAAAGGCCAGCGCGAGCGACAGGAGAGCGGGCGGAGCCGCCGCGGCGAAAGCCGTGAAGGCCGTGCCGACGACGAACGGGACGAAATGGGTCTTGGTCGGGATGAGCATGATCAAGTAGCCCGCGAGGGCAAGGGCGATGCTCGTCTTGGCGAGTGCAAGATCCCAAACTGTAGCTCACGGACATCAGTCGACATGCGGACCAAGTTGGAAGCGAAGAGGACTGACCCGACGACGACGGGCTCGGGAGAGCCTCGACTGGCGACTCTGACGGTGCATCGGCGCTTCCTTCGGGCACAGGTGCGGGAACGGCTTTGCGCAGTAGTCGGGCCGCGAGGGGCACAAGTCCCGCCAAGACGATCAGCTTCAGGGCTCCCGTGTACGTGATGAATCTCCCGGTCTCGAGCGGCCCCCATCCGAAGGTGCCGCGAGCGTAGAAGATCTTGACCGGACCGAGACCCTGACGACGGAGCCGGTCGTGAGCCATTTGCTGGTGGGCTCTCCGGGCAGTCATTCCAGCACTCACAGGGATGATCATAAGCAGCGCGTAAGATGCTGCGACGAGCGGAAGGCGATAGTCCCAGCGACCGTCGGCCTTTGCGGGGGCAAGGACCTGCATGGGTCGGACGAGCTCAACGGGCGCAGTGACGATGCGAATCAGGAGGGATCGGGACCCGGCAGCCGAAGCTTCTGAGTCTGCGGCGCCAGATGATTCGGAAGCGGCTCGGAGTGTCGGGCGGGTCTCGCGCAGGAAGGGGAGCGAGAGCACAAACAGCGCCCTGACGAGTAGCAGGCCGACATAGGGCGCGACGACCCCGAGACCGCGAATGCGCATGAGGTACGGACCGATGAGCGGGCCGACTGCCATACCGGAGAACGTAGCAGCCTCGTAGAGCGACAGGACCTGAGTCTTGCTCTCCGGTGGCGCAAGATCGCTCAGGTAGGTGGCACCGATCGCCATGCTAGCTCTGTTGGGTAACCATTGAGTCAGTCTGACTCTCCACGGGCGCCCGGACCTGCACTGACAGTTGTCCGCCTCCAAGTCCGGAAAGGACGGCGGAGACCAAGAGCCATCGGAACCCGAACGAATGAGGATAGGCGAGGACGCTGTATCGCTCCTGACTGGTTAGCTCGTTCTTCGAGAATCTGGTAGACTGGGACTGACAGGATCATCACCACGTTCGTCACGATGTCCGTCATCGAAGTCGCCGCGAGGATTAGGCGTCGCCCTCTGCGATCACTCAGGCCGCCCCACCACGCCGCGGTCAAAGCACTTAGGATACCCGCAATGAGGAGAATCTCCGTGACTGTGTACAGACGCAGTGAGTAGAGATGCAAGCGGGCGTCCCCCAGCGACTTGACGCACCGACCGAACTGGTACGCCGGAGCACATCCGGCGCCACGCGGCACATCGCTTCCCATTCCAGTCGCTCCTTCCCGCTGGCAGTCGGAACGGGGACCGGTACGACGAGTTGGCACGCGATCTGTGGGAGTCGGAGTGTATGAGCACCCGAGTTCGCGGCTGAATCCTCCGCTGTCAAGTGGCCGCGTGAATGCACCTGCCCAATCGCCTCGATCTCGATGGTGGCTGCTGCACCCGCAAAGAGCGCAAAGAGAAAGTAGGCTGTCCTCCAGGAACCGTATCAGTCATTGCTCGAGAGTCGTCCAAAGTTCCGATCCAGCGCTCACGGAAGATGATGAGGGCCGCCCCTCGCGCGATAGACGCCGGCTGCTCTTTTGATCTGTCCTCCGGACCGGTCGTCCGCTCGAGCAGCGGGGTCGTCTCGTCCCGCGCCATCTCCGTCGGTCGATTACGACTCGTCAGAGCAGAGAAACCGGTGACGAAGCCGGAAAGAGCAGCGGCGGCAGGAGCGATAAGCGAGAGCGTCCGGCGGCGGAAGTAGGCAGAAGTCAGGACTCGCGAGCAATCTGCGACAGCGAGCCTGGAGCGAGATGTAGCTGTGCTCGACTCGCGGGCTCTTGAAGAGGGATGCAGAACACAGCGGCGAACAAAGGGCCACGCGGTTCGCCGCATGATGTGGGGTCGGCGGCTCGTGGCCGCGGAGCCGACAATCGGCGAGCGCATCGGCCGACTGGCCAGCCGTCAGCGCAGCGATGATAAGACGAACAAGGATGCAGATGGGAAACAGTAGTACGGCCACAGAAATTCTAGAGTACGCCCTCCGGTATCTGTACAATGCCGCGTCAGCTCGGGCTTGGTTTCGCCGCCGGGGAAGAATCCCTGACTCGACTCACCTCCTCTGTACCTTCGAACGTAAGCGGCTCGAAGGCCGTACCTGCTCCCTCCTGTGTGGTAGAAGAAGTCGGTGGGTCAGTTGCGGAGACAAGCGAAGAAGGCGTGAGACGGAAGCGCACGAAAAACTTCGAGTTGAACTCGACCCAGTGGAGTCGGAGCGCGTGCAGGAAGGCAGACAGGCCCTCCATGACACACAGGCTGCATGAGATATCGTCAGCAAAATGAGAAAATCTCATACCGCCAGCACGCAGACAGCGACTCACATGGCAATGGTCAAGCTGAACCACATGGCGAACATGGCAACGAGGAACGCGATCGCCAGGGCGCCCTGCATCTCAAAGGCCCGCTCGATGGTCATGTTCCACAGGACTTCCGAAAGCTGGGCGTGCGCGAGCGAGAGCGCCCAAAGTCGGAGGTACGAGGCGGTGTTGGAGATGCAGCCGAGGCAGAACTCGATCGTGTCTGGAGATCGCGGCCCCAACCGTCAGTAACGCACAAACGGAACAAGTGCAGTATGGGAGAGACGCACGAATGACTTGGTGAATGACCACCTCGCCAAAGTCGTGACTCTCTTCGTGGTTCTCCTCCGGCTGCGCGACCGCATGTCCGTTCGCGCTGCTCTCCTCGCCATCGCCATCGGTCTCATCCTCGGTCGTGTGGCCGCCATTCGCGTCCTGGCTCGTCGGGAGGATCCCGTGGTAGCCCTGCTCCTTGATCTTCTGCATCTCGCGGTACTCGAGGTACGGGCGGGTGCAGAGCATCCAGGGTACGCAGACGAGGGCGAGCAGGAGCAGGACGACCTGCACGAAGGCCTGGCCCGAGTAGAGCTGCTCTTCCGGCTCGACCTGTTCATCGAGCGCGGCATGTCAGCACAAGGATCCGCTCGCGGAGTCGAGGCGGAGACGCACGCTGCCCGGCGACAGGAACATCTTGATGAGCATGTTGAGCAAGTTGGGCGGCTGGCGCTCGGCTGCCTCCCAGTCCACGGACCACTTGTACAGGATGCACACGACGAGGTAGCCAAAGATCGACTCCATGAAGAGGATCTGGGGCAGGAACTCGGCCCAGATGAGTTCGGGTCGCTTGAAGTGGAGGTGGTTGAGGACTTGGAGGCAGATGGCGAACGACATCTGGTGGTCATAGAAGAGTCCAGTCAGCCTCAGGTCCGCACGCACGAGTTGACGACGCGTTCAGCTCACGTGAAGCACTCCGAGCACGATCGACATCTTCATCTTGAGCGAGTTGGTAAAGATGAGCGAGTTGTCGGCGCCGTGCCAGCCCGGGTCGAGACCGAACCAGTACCGCGTGTTGGTCTGGATCGCCTCGGCAGCGCCGGTCACGTCCTCGGGCCACTTCCACTGCGAGGGCCCGATGACGAGCGAGAGCGAGAAGATGTCGTTGTAGATGAGACCGGTGTAGATGGCGAAAGCTCCCATGAGGAAGATGATATAGCGGCCGTAGAAGAAGGTGTCGAAGATCTGCCAGACGCGCCCGGGGTAAGTCGTCTTGCCTCGCCTGTCGTGCCCCATAATCCGGATCGGAACGCACCTCGTTGCCGGTGCCCTTCTTGAATTTGTTCTCGAGCAGGATGAGTGCAAAGGCGGAGAGGAGCATGAGCGCGCCATGGCCAATGTCACCGAACATGACGGCGAACAGGAACGGGAACGTGATGACGGTGAACAGGCCGGGGTTGACCTCCTGGTACGAGCCGATGCCGTACGCATCGATGATGTTCTGGAAGCCCTCGGTGAACTTGTTCGTGCGGTGGAACGTCGGCGGGGTATTGGTCGTTCGGAGCTCGTGCAGCAGCGCAGAGACAGACGTCCCGGCGTTCTCCTATTGCCCGCGAGAGCGTCAGCGCAAGACGAACAGTGCTCAGCGCACATGCACCGGGCACGCACCGATGCATTCCGCAGGGCGCCCTGGACCTGCGGGATGTCCCTCGTCGGGACCCAGCCCTCGGCAACGAGCGTCTTCTTGCCCTGGTCCCACTTCCACAAGTTCAAAGTCGAGAAGATGACCTTTTCCTTGCGGACGAGGGCCCACCACGCCGAGATCGAGTCGGCGATCTTGACGAGCTCGGCGCGGCGAGTCTGGTTCGTGTTGTACAGGACCGAGTTGAGGTCCTCGATCCGCGAGGTGACTTCGCGCAGCTTGTCCGAGCGCTTGTCCGACGACGAGTCGATCGCGAAGAGGTTCGCGCCCATGGCTGCGGAAGAGCGTCGGGGTGAGCATGCGTGCATGTCCAGCGAATGAGAATGTACGGGCGCACACTCGGCAATTTTGCGGATCTTGTCGAGTAAGTCGCTTCCGTGCGCAAAGATGATGAACGCGTTCTTGCGCAGCTTCTTCGCCTCGCCGTCCGCAGAGTCCGAAGACGCCGCCGCGGTGGTCGGGACCGGGAGGACCGAGTCGTCGATCTCGGCCGACTGAGAGCGGAGGCGGGGCAAGACGAGTCAGAGATGTAAAGACGTTGAAAAGAGAACAGCCTCGATGTCTGGACACGCACGTTCATGTAAAGGTTGCCGCGGAGAACACGCCACAGCACCCGCTCAAAGGTCGGCATGCGCGCGCGGTCGATGGTGCCAGCGACGAATCTGTCGATACAAAGTCAGCGCCTCGAGTCGAGCCGACCAGGTTGAGATGCGGGCAGGTGAGACGTACTCCAGTTCGAATCCGCCTCCGCCGAGTCCGCCTTCGCCGGCCGAGAGGCCCGCCGCCTCGACGTTGTCGAGCAGGGACTCGTGCTCCTCCTCTTCAAAGCTCGTGCGGATCGTCCTGGACCTGCCCTGGGCCTCGTGGAAGAAGCGCTCAGTCTCGCGGAGGACCTGCCTAGCCTCTTCAAGTTCGAGCGCGCGCTTCTCGAGGTTCTCGTACGAGGTGTTCATGGCGACGACGCGCTGCTCGGACTCGCTCAAGCGCGAGTCAAGCTCTTCGAGGGCCTGGGGTCCGGACATGTTGGCGATGAGGGCCGAGGTCTCTTCGAAGGGGCGGATGTGGATCTCTTGCGAGGCGATCTGCTGGGTCAGGAAGCGGAGGCGGCGCTCGGCCTCGTCGCAGCGGCGGATCTGGGAGACATAGGTGCGCTGGAAGGGGTTCACGTCCGGGTTGAGCTGTCGCGCAGAGAGAGGCGTGTCAGGGTCGGGGTCCGGGGAAGAGGTGGCGGGGCAAGGGGTGCTCACGTCTTTGAACTGGACGCGCTCGAGTCGGCCGAGGGACTCGACGGTGGCGTGTGCGATGTCGATGGGGCAGAAGAGCTGAAGACGCGTGCGAGACGGCGGGCGGGCGGGTGCGAGCGGGTTCGGTGGGGAGACGGACCGACGGACGGCGCGTACAGGCGGATCACACACAGGGGCAGGAGCGGCGGCGGATGGATAACTGTCAGTCTTGCTGCAGATATCAAACAGCATGGCATTGCGTGCGTACCTGCACGAGGCTCATGTGCTCGCTCCCTGCGGACCATGACGAGCAGACCGTCAGCCCGAACAGACCATCCTCGATAAACGCGGATGGGACTCACGTAGGAGCGAGGGATACTCGGACACCTCTGAATGCTGCATCCTGCACGCAGGCGCAACGCGGGCGACAGGCAAGAGCGGTGTAGCGTCGGGCGGGTGGCACGCAGGCGGCCTGGCGATGAATAGTATTCCGCGATGGGGATTACCAGGTTGTAATGCGGGCAGGGCTATTCGTGCGCGTGAGTGCTAAGCAATACAAAGGGTAATGGCGAGAGGGAATAGCGACGCGCGAATTTCCGACAAAGGCGCAAAGGGCCGGCAGCTCGGCGCGACCTCGCCTCGCTCGACGCACAGCCCAGACCGTAGAGCCAGCATGCAGGCGTACGATCTCGTTGACGAAGGAGACTTTGAGGGTGCGGACCTCGCCATCCCGGCTGCGGCGTACGACGACGCGGGCAACGGTCAGTTTCCTGCGCTCTCTCCTCCTGCTCACGCGCACCCGCCGAAACGAACCACACCCGCTCACCGCGCCCGCCCTCGGCTTATACGTACCCGCAGAGCAAATCGCGCAGCAGCAGCGCATCGCCGAGGCCGCCGCGAGTCAGGCCCACGCCCTCGAGCAGCTCGCGAGCGTGCCGGAGCCCGTCAAGCGCTACCTCATCTCGCTGTGGACCCTCCTGAACCAGCCGAACCCGAACCTCGCCGAAATCCACTCGGCCTACGAGCAGGGCTGGAACCGCCTCACCGACAAATTCTTCCCCAAGCAGGAGTGGCCGGACGCAGAGGTCATCGCGCCCCTCGTCAACCATGGTGAGTGTCCCGGGTGCCTCCTCTTCTGGCCGACCGGACAGAGAGCTTACTCGTCTACCCTCTCCATAGACGAGGTCTTCCTGACGCTCTACCGCGAGCTGTACTACCGCCACATCATCGCCCGCCTCCAGCCGGACCTCCGCGACCGCATCGCGTCCTACGAGGTGCGCTGCCCTCTCTCCCGCCCGCCTTGGTCCCCAGCTCGCACGAGCTAAAGTAGACTGACACTCGGTTCATCTTGACCGCCAGGCCTACTGCAACCTCTTCAACCTGATCCTCAACTCGTCCGGCCCGGTCCCCCTCGTCCTCCCGATCGACTGGATCTACAACATGTGCGCCCTCCCTCTCTTTGCCGTAACGCGCCAACCCTAATCGCGTATCACCCATAGCATCGACGAGTTTGTGTACCAGTACACGAGCTTTGCGCTCTGGCGGAACAAGACCCAGGGCAAGTCGGACGAGGAGAAGGCGATCCTTGCCGAGTCGGGCCAGGTACGTTCGGGGTCGTGCTCCCCGTGGCATACTGGATGACAATATGCTGACCTCGGGATGGCTGCCTGCAGGTCTGGTCGTGCTACTCGGTCCTCAACGTCCTGTACTCGCTCATCCAAAAGTCCAAGATCCTGGACCAGCTCGCCGCCTCCCAGAAGGGCGAGGATGTCGAGTGAGTCGCCGTTGTGTCTCGCTCAACATGTATTGTGGAAGCTTACCGAAATCGTACTCCACCAGGGCCGCTGCCGGCGAGTACGGCTCGATCCCGCTGTACCACCACCTCGGCTACTTTTCGGTGCTCGCGCTTGTCCGCGTCCACGTCCTCCTCGGCGACTACACCCTCGCCCTCTCGATGCTCGACCACATCGAGCTTGACAAGAAGGCGCTCCTGACGCGCGTCACGGCGGCGCACGTCGCGACGTACTACTACGTCGGGTTCGCGTACCTCATGCTCGGCCGGTACCCGGATGCGATCCGGTCCTTCTCGCACATCCTCTTCTTCGTCCTGCGGTTGAAGCACTTCCAGCGCGGCTCGCAGTTTGACCAGATCAACAAGACGGCGGACCGGATGTACGCGCTGCTGGCGATCTGCCAGGCGCTGTGCCCGACCAAGGTCGACGAGGGCATCGCGACGGCAATGAAGGACAAGTTTGGCGAGCCGTACGGCAAGATGGTCCGCGGCGGCCCGGACGCGCTCGCGTCGTTCCAGGAGCTGTTCACGCACGGCGCGCCGCGGTTCATCAGCCCGAACCCGCCGCCGTACGAGACCGAGTCGGACGAGGCGCTCGCGGCGTTTGCGGCGCAGCCGGACCCGTCGCAGCACCAGTTGACGATCTTCCTCGCGGCGGTCGAGCCGCAACTGTCGACCGCGACGCTGCGGTCGTTCTTGCGGCTGTACACGACCCTCGGGACGGACAAGCTCGCCAAGTTCCTCGACCTCGACGACGAGGAGACCGTGCTCGAGATGCTCATGACGGCCAAGGCTGCCGCGCGCAAGATCACGTGGACCAGCGGCGGCTTGCTCGAGGGCGAGGAGACGGGCGTCAGCGACATCAACTTTGGCATCTCCGAGGTGCGCCTCTCTCTCTTTGATCCACACGGTTGACTCGTGACTGACGGTGCTTCCTCCTGCAGGGCCACCTGACGGTCGCGCAGTCGACGACGACGCGGCGGTACGGCGACTTTTTCTCGCGCCACACGCTCAAGTTTGCGGACCTGTACGACCAGCTGCGGAACAAGCCGCTACCGGTGCCGAAGCCGCGAGACCGCAAGGCAGGCGGGGCGGACGCGCCGGTGCCCGCGGCGGCGGCGGCGGGTGCGGGTGCGAACGGAGCAGGGCGGAGGCCGGCCGAGGTTCGGGCATGATCTCGCGGGCGTCGGAGACGGGATCCTTTAGATGGCTTCCGGAGTGTGAAGGCGGCTCGGTGTAACTCGAAAAAGCGACATGTCACGCGCTATGGCGGGTTCGCTCTGGGTTCTCGTAGACTGCTTATCGAGTCTTGGAAACTTGCAGTGTTCGGCAAAGATGAGCGTGCTTCGAGGGGAGTCGCCTGCGAGGTGTGCTCCCTCCCAAATTACGAAACAGCGCTGCTGCCAGCTCTGCTACAGTCGCCATGCCGCTGAATCCGCACGCTGCTGCTCGCCTGCGCGCCAAGAAGCGCGGCCGCTCGTCCAGCAGCGCCGCCTCGCCGCACAACACCGCCTCAACCGACCAAACCAAATCCTCTGAAGCCGCCGCCGACGCCGCCGCCGCTACAGACGCCGCTCCGCCGAAAGCGAAACGATTGCGCACTGCCGCGAGCAAGGATCTGGGCTGGAGGAGCATCGTCCTGCCGGCCGAGCTCGGATTCGACGACGATGGCGGTTTGCTCGAGCTTGATGAAGTCGACGGTGTCGACGTCGTCTACGAGGACGGACGCGTCGCTTTCAAGGTGCGTTGAGAGCTACCCTGGCGGCTATGGACGCGGACAGTGCGCGGGGAAGCTGACACGGAGGCACTCGCAACAGGTTCGGGATACAGACGACCCGGCCGACATCCAGTCAGATGCGGCCGCTACTGCTCCGAAGAAGGGAAAGAAGGGCAAGGGGAAAGCCATTGAGGAGGAGGAGGAGGAGCCCTGGCGCCCCGTCGAGGAGGTCGCCGCCGAGGACGAAGGCGACAACCCCGCGTTCGACGACGACGAGGAACTCGAGTTTCCCCCGACGGAGGAGGCCATCCATTCCGGAGGAGCGGTTCCCTCAGACGCAGCAGCAGCAGGAGGCTCTGGCGAATCGGAACCGCTCCAGAAGCAGGCAAAGGGAGACAAGAAGACCAAGGCGAAGAAGAATGCCCAGTCCGCGGCGGCAAACGGGAAGCATGCAGAAGAGGCTGCTCCCATCGAGGCATTCGATGGTGCGTCACGCAAATGTGCTCATTCGGGTCAGTGCGGCCCGCCTCGACAACAATTGACCCACTACTCCGAACAGTCGCTGCGCAGCTGCCGGCGTGGGCGAACCTCCAGCTCGCGAACCCGCTGTACCGCGCCCTCGCCGAGTCCGGGTTTACAAAGCCCACCGAGATCCAGGACCGCGCCCTTAAGCTGAACGCGCCCGCCAATCCGGACGAGGCCTACGAATCGGCCTTCGCTGCTCCGCACGCCGAGCGAGACGTCATCGGAATCGCCCAGACCGGTTCCGGCAAAACGCTCGCCTACGGTCTCCCTATCCTCTCTCATATCCTCTCACGACCTGAGCCTCCGGCACGTGCGGCGTCGCCGGCAGGATCAGACGCCTCCGACTCGGACGACTCGGCTCCCTCGTCCCGCCTCGCCGCATTGATTCTCTGCCCGACGCGTGAGCTCGCGCTCCAAGTGCGCCAAGCGCTGTCCACGCTCGCCATCCGAACTCTGCCACTCCTGCCCGCTTCGCCTGAGACCGACAAGCTCGCGCCCGAAGACCCGCGCCGACGGCAGAAGGGTCGGCTCGCGCAAGTGGTCGCGTTGACGGGAGGTATGAGCGTCGACAAGCAGAAGCGGCAGCTGGAACGGGGCGCCGATATCATCGTGGCGACTCCGGGTCGGCTGTGGGACCTGATCGGCGAGGTGAGTTGATGCGTGGGACCCGATCAGTCCGCGCGGGGTTCACTTCTGCTGACGTTTTCGGACTTCTGCGTTCGACAGAGCGACTTGCTCGTACGCGAGATCAAGGGCATGAAGTTCCTCGTCATTGACGAGGCAGATCGAATGATCGAGAACGGTCACTTTGCCGAGCTGGACAACATTGTCAAGTTGACCCGCCGTTCGGAGTGAGTATTCACCGTGACACGGAGAAGCTTTCCGTAGATCTGACGAGTCGTGCTCGCAGGGACCAAGCTGAAGACGCCTACGTCAACGACTTCGAGACAGCCGTCACCTCGCGCTCGAACGCCAACGTTATCTCAGCTCGTCCCGACATGCGCACCTTTGTCTTCTCGGCGACCATGTCGAAGGAGCTGCAACTGAACCTCAAGCGCAAGGGCGGCGCGCGCAAGTTCATTCCGAAGGCGATCGAAGGGGACATGACCAGTCTGGACGACCTGCTCGACAAGCTCGACTTCCGAGACCCCGACCCCGAGATCATCGATCTCTCTCCGGAACACGGACTCGTCGAGACGCTGAAGGAGTGCAAGGTCGAGTGCATGCAGCAGGAAAAGGTGAGATCCTCCCGAGTGGCCGCTGATTCCACCCGTCCTGACGCCCCCTCTTGTCGCTGCAGGACGTCCACCTGTACCACTTCCTCATCCGGTACCCGGCTCGCACTATCGTCTTTCTCGCCTCGATCGATGGCATCCGTCGCCTGCACCCTTTGCTCGCGCTGCTGAAGGTCAATGTCATCCCGCTGCATTCCGGCATGCAGCAACGGCAGCGGCTGAAGGCTCTCGACAAGTCAGTCGCCCCGCTTTCTGTCTCTGTATCACTCTCGAGCAACGTCGACTGAACCTTTCCCTTTGCTTGCGACTTCGGCAGATTCAAGTCCTCGGCCGACGGCGTTCTGCTCGCGACGGATGTCGCCGCCCGTGGTCTCGACATTCCCTCCGTCTCTCACGTCGTCCACTACCAGCTTCCTCGAGCTGCGGACACCTACGTTCACCGATCTGGACGTACGGCGCGTGCGGGAACGGCCGGTCTCGCGTTGCAGATTGTCGCGCCGGAGGAGAAAAAAGTGCAGCGCATGCTGATGGGCTCTCTGGGCAAGAGTGAGACGCGCCGCACCTTGTTTGCTTACGCTCCATGTCTCGTTTATTGACATAAGAGATCGCTGTCGCACAGCTATCGACCTGCCGACGCTGCCGACCGATTTTTCCATCCTCGACCAGCTGAAACAGCGCATCGAACTCGCCAAGCAGGTCGACCAAGCGCACCACAAGCTGCAGAAGCAAGCACACGATGACAAATGGCTTCGTGAAGCTGCCGAGGCGATGGAGGTGGATCTCGACGATGACGACAACGAGTATGGGTCAGCTTGCCCGCCACCCCGCCTCTCTTTCCCCTTGTCTCACGCTAATTGATCGAGCTCGACAGGTCGGACGGAGACACGCCTCGGGCCTCGACCAAGAAGCAGCGATCACAGCTATCTTATCAGACTCGAGCCCTTCGGCAGCAGCTCGACGAGCTTTTGCGCAAGCCACTCATGGTTCGAGGCGTCTCGGCCAAATACCTCACCACCCGCAACCGGGCCGGGTTGATCGACCAGCTCGTCGGCGGCACCGGGCACAACAAGATTTTCGGACTCGAGCAGACCTCGGCCCTCGAGGACCTGGCCAAGGCCCCTCGAGAGAAGAAGAAGAACGCGGCAAAGAAGCCAGCGGCCGACGAACCGGAATCCGACGGCGTTTCCAAGTAAAGGTGGTGACAGATGTCATGCAGGAATGTCGTCGAGTCCGAGCTCGGTACGGATGCTACTGAAGAGAGGAACAGCAAAAGGATACAGAAGGCACTGAAAGTGAACGACATGTACGATGAAAGCAACAGGTGATGTAGATAAGATAAGATTAGATGAGCGCCGGCGAGGTGTGCCTGTGCGCAGATCATTCCTCACGTGGCACGAGGGCGCCGGAGCAGATCCCCCGTGCGCGGTGTCGGGCGAGAGCGTCTCCTCGCGCGAAGCCCTTGCCACTGCACGTAACGCAAGCTCGGTCAGCTATCAAGTCCGCTATGGCGGGTTCGAGCGAGCTGCTCACCATGGGCAGGGGAAGGGCTTGTTGCCGGAGTGAATGCGCTCGTGTCGCTTGAGGTCATGCTGCCGCACAAAGGACGCATCGCTGATCGAACAGGGCAAAAGGTCAGCCTCCGATACTGCGCACAAACTCGGACTGATACCAGGTACTCACCAGTCGTCGTGCGGGCAGATGAACGGCTTGTCCTCGAGGTGAGTCTGGATGTGCGACTCGATGGCGCTCTTGCGCGGGAAGGACCGCTCGCAGCCCTCGATCAAGCAGACGTAGCGCTTCGAGACCTTGACGCCGGTCGCAGTCGTGTGCGTCGGAATGTGCGAGTACAGCGACTGGATGACCTCGCGCGGCACCGAGCTGCGAGGCTGACCGGGCAAGGCGGGCGGGCCGGGCACGTAAGTGACCGTGGAGGTCGTCGCGATCTCGCCGTTCGCGTCGAGCGGCTGGAACTCGTCATCTCCGCCCGAGAGCAACGGCGACGAATACGGAGACGCGCCGCGGTGGATTTGCGGGATCGGAGGAGACAGCGTCGCGTTGAAGACTGACTGGTGCTCCTGCTCCGGACTCTTCGTGTGCTTCGGCTTCGGGCCGGGCTTGAGGCGCCGTGACGGGAGGCACGGCGCCGAGGCGACGGAGCGCAGGCGTTTCGGCCGCTGCTCGTCGACGTCGGATGCCGCCGGCGATGCGACCTGACCGATGTCATCTTCCTGGTCTCGCGAGCGCTTCGCCGAGGCAGGAGGTACCGGTAGAGGGAGTGGCTGCAGCGGCTCGCGCGGGACAAAGTGCCGCTCGTACTCGTCCATCAGACCCTCGTCGAAGTACGGCTCCGACTTGTAAATCGAGTAGTCTGCCATCGAGCCCGCCGGGCCGGTCATGCAGCGGGCGTGCGGGTTCGGACGCGAGCGGCGCGGCGTGGTCGGTACCGGCGGCAGAGGGATCTGTGGCGGCGGGTATGCCCACTGGACCTCGAAGTGCGGCGGCGTTCGCGGCAGGCGATGTCCCGGACCATGCGCGGACGGAGGCGGCGGCGGCGCCGGCTGAGGCGGGATCGGGCAGTGCGTCGCGTCGTCGTAGACCGGCATCGGCGGAGCGTTGGCATACCGAGTCGGGTACGAAAAGTTGCGCGACGAGGATCCGTAGACCGATGGTGCGGTCGGCTGGCGCATCGCGCGCTGCGGGTGCTGCCTCGCCGAGAGCGAATCTATCGTCCGCTCGTCGATCGGCATGGGGTAGTCTTGGGCCATCGGCGCCTGCGCGTACGGCTGCGAGGGCATCCGCGGGCGAGTGTAGCCTCGGCTGGTCGAGAGCGAGCTGCGGCTTGTGGTTGAGAAGGACGAGTTGGCCGAAGGCGTTCCGTAGGGCCCGAGAGCGTCGAGCTCTTCTGGAGTACCGTAGCGGAGAGCTGCCTCGAATTGAGGCTCTGTGGGGAAGCCCGGCTGGACGGGGTACCCGTGGGCGGACTCGCTGCCCCAGGACGAGTGCGCACGGCGATGCGACCGGCGACGACCAGACATGCCGAGACCGATGCGTTCCGAGTCAGTCGGCATCTCGTGGAGAGGCGACTGACGGATTGAGGTCGCGAGAGCTGCCTCCTGGGCGAGGCCGTAGTGGTAGAGGTCCGCGAAGCTGAGCAGGTTGCCGGAGGGCCCGGTAGCCGGAGCCGGAGCTCGAGTGGCTGTTGCGCCCTGCGACGTTGCGAAGGACGAGTCGTACGGCGAAGTTTGAGCCGAAATGGGCGTCATGGGCTGGTCGTGGTACGGCGAGTTCGCCGCTGCCCATTCTTGCGCGGACGGAGAGAGCGCAGAACACGACTTCGCCTTGTTCAGCGAACGAGTCGGCATCGCCTTGACCGGGCGTCGGTCGTGTTGCTCGCCGCGCTGATCCGACGGTGGACGTTGCTGAGACCGGCCGTGCGACGCTTGGTCGCTAAAGACGAGCCGGCCGCTCTGCGTGAGGCGGACGTCGACCGACTCCTCGGCGGGGCTCCGATAGCTGGACTTGTCTGGTCCATCGAGGTCGATGAAAGAGTCGATGTCAATGTCGGGCGCGCCGTCGCGCGGCATCTCGGAAAACGCGTTCGGGCCGAACAGGTTGAGCGTGTGCTCGTCGAGGACGGGGATGCCGGAGCGACCCATGCCGAGGCCGGAGAGTTCGGCGTGCCCGAGCGGCGCCTCGTCGGACTCGAATCCCTTGCCGTCTCGACTGTGGTTCGCGGACATGCTGGTCGAAGTGGACATGGCGCCCGAGGTAAAGTCGACCGAGCTGGCGGTGGTGCCGAGACTCAGACTCGGCGCCATCTCGCTGGACAGACTCGTCGAGCGTGGTCGGAAAGACCGGCGCAACGGGTTAACCGGGATCGAATCGCCCGCGGTCTCGAGCAGAGGCGAGTCGAGCGCGATCTCGGGGCGAGGGGTTCGGACTCCGGCGAGACTTTCGTGTCGCGGCGGTCCGACGATCAAGGGCGACGTCAAGAATCCGCCATCGTGTCCGACGCCCATGAGCCTGTACTTGAGGCCGCCGTCGCGCGCGCTCGCGTGAAGCGAATGCTGCGGAACGGCGAGGTCGCCCTCTGGCGCCCTCAAGCCTTCCGGAGACGGTCCGGAGGCCAATAGTGACTGTTGCGATGCTGAGAGAGCAGCACGAGATGCGTGCAGACGCCCCACACGACTCGAGGGGCGGGGAGTCGCGCCGCCAGCACCGACCGGACCTTTCGTCCGGATCGGCATGGGGCCCGGGTCGGAGAAGATGGTGGTATTGACGTCGTAGTCCGGCTGCAAGTCGTACGACTGGTGACGACTGGGCGATGCGGCCCTGAGTCCGTAGTCAGAGTCGAGGTAGAACGCCATGAGGACGACCGGAGATGCTGTAGAACACGGTCGCGAGCGGAAGCGCTCCGTCAGTCGTGGTCGTAGGCGGGTACAGTATGCTCGCTCGGCTCACGATGCTAGTCTACGGGCTAGGTGAGTCCCTTTCTGAGCCAGGGCGGCGGATCGGAGGCTCGGGGTGCGGCGGTGTGACGGCGCGGGCGGAGGAACGCTCCGAGGATGTGATCCGCGACGGGACGATGGTGGGCCAACGTGCGGCGATGGACGCGGTGCAGGGTCACGTAGGGCGTGCACTGACACTCGATACTCGGAGGGCAGGCGCGATCGGGCCTCGCAGGTCGCTAATGAGCGTTGTTTGGCGGGTCCGCGGGGAGTTGAGTGAGGTTCGCGGGCGGACGGCGGGCGGGGCAGGGTGGTCGGGTCGCGGGGCGGAGGGAGAGAGGCGAGACGGCGCGGACGATGGAGCGTAGAGCGAGCTGGAGTCCGCCCCGAAGATTCGGCAAGCGCCAGACGAGTCCGGGCGAAGGTTTTCACTGGCAGCAGGCGACTTGGGCTGCAGCTCGAGTGAAGTTGAGCGAGATGTCTACGCAATTGCTGCGGCCGAGATGCGACGAGCTGCGATCGCTCGCCACGACTTTGCCCATTTCGGGTAAATCCACCACCGCTTGGGTCCAGCCCTCGTTGCTGGCTCGCCAGCCTTCAATCCGACAAAGAAATATGCCACCTCTGGGGTTCTGGCCTCGTCCACACGTCCCTATGAGCATCTTTCTTGTCATCTCGCCCAGCTCCGATCAATCGGTCCAGGCCTCATCGCCCACCACTTTACGCTCAATTGCATTGCAAGAGAGCGGCACCTGCAGCTCCCGCGTCGTCATATGCGCATCTGCAACGCCTCGCGGCCCGGTTGCTGCCAAAGCCGGCCGTAGAGCTGCCCGTGAGCCGCGCGCAACGCGCAATTGGAATTCATGCCCCCGCCGCGGACGCAGCTCTCTCGCACCCGCGGTCTTCCTCGACAGCGTTCTCTTCCTACGTCCGATCCCCTCCCTGTGGCCACATACATGTTTGATCTGCACTAAGACTCCTCTTCCGGACCGAGTCCGACATAATACGACCCTCCAGAGCAGTCGCGATCGCAGCCGTACTCGGTGCAAGCCTTCTTAAAACACGACACGGCACGGCTCGGCACGGCAAGGCCAGCGCTGGCAGTAAGGGCCCCTTTTGGCCGAGCTCCAGCAACTTAAGGTGTGGCGCATCGGCTAGCGGTAGCTATAGGCGAGCGAGTCAAGGCATTCACGTCGGTGAAGAGGCCTGGACTCAGATGGAAGACCGGCCGACGAAAGAAGCACGATTGCAACCTCCACGACCCTTCGAAATCGAGCCATTCCGACCGCGGACGAAGCTGAAAGCTCAAGTAGAGCGGTGAATGGCTTCAAAGTCCTACAGTTGAGCGAGATCGCGCGTGCAGCAGGCATTTCCGACTGACGCCGCACTTGGCTCGGTACGTCTAGATCCGACCCACGGGCGTCCAGATCGGCCGATTGATTGCACTTCCAAGCCCGGTCCGGTGCTCCGTTCGATTTGGTGCGCAGAGAAGCTGCAGCTGGATGCAAGCTTACATCGGCTCCCTGGCACGAGCCGCCGACAGCCTTGCGGGACTCGTCTTCGTGAATTGATGAGAACCCGCCGAGAGATGTCGGCCGGCAGCGGCCAGCCTCACGTCACGACTTGCGAAGACCGGCAGCTGACGTGCATCCTCTATCTTTCGGCGCCTCGGTATCTTCGTTCGCTTCTGAGCTCGCCAAAGAGGCCCTGGCGCCTCTGAGACCGCAGATCCCCGAGCACTTTCGGAGACGGAAATCTGGCAAGCTTCTTTGCACACCCGAAGGGACGGAATCGGAGATCTGATCCGACAAGCCACCAGCTTTGCTCTACGTTGCGAGCTCCAAGACGCCGAGCCGACGCTTGACTCCCTGTCGGCGTGCGCGCGGTCACATCGTAGAGTTGTCCGTTCCGGGGATAACGCGTCGCGCCTCCACTTCTCCGCTCGAGAGCTCCTCGAGCTCCACGGAGCCCTCATCGTATCACACGCGATCCAATCGTTGCAGTCTGAGATCGCACGAAAGTTACGATTTCCGCCAGGCAAGCTGCCAAGTCTCCCACATCACCTCCGTCCCCACCCTCCATCGTGCGCCCGATCCCCACCTCCTCCGCCGCCGCGCGGCGGTCCCCTCCCACCATCAAACTGCCGATCCGGATGCCTGAAATCACGTCCGCCTGCGGGAGGTCCGTTCATCCCACCACCACCGCCACCTCCGAGAGTCTGTCCCGCGAGTCGCATCCGGTCCGGGTGCACAAACTCGCGCTTCGGCGCCGGCGCTGCGGCGGGGCCGTTGCGTTCGGGGGTAGGCGAGCCGCGACGCCGCGCAGGCGGAGGCGGAGAAGGCGAGCGCCTCGCGTCACCGTACGAGTCGCGACGGCGCGGTGGAGGTCCGCCGCCACCGTTCGCACCGCGAGAGCGAGGCGAGGGCGAGCGAGAGTAAGAAGGCGAGCGACTGCGGCCTCCCCCGCGCCGCGGAGGCGGCGAGGGTGAGCGCGAGTCGTAAGAGCGGGCGCGGCGAGCTCCGCGACGAGGTGACGGAGAGCGAGAGTAGGAAGGAGACCGGCCGCGGCGACGCGGAGGGGGCGAGCGCGACAAGGAGCGGTCCCTGCTGTCGTAGGATCTCGAGCGAGACCGCGACCGCGAGGGAGACCTCGAGTCGCGCCGTTTCGGGCGGCGATTCCGCGAGTCGTCCGAAGAGTAGTCGCTCGACTCGGAGAGGGAAGACGAGGAAAGGGAAGACGACGAATCCGAGTCCGACGACGACGAACCGCCGGCGGCGAGCTGCTGGCGACGCTGCTGCTCGAGCATGAGAGCGGGCATCTTCTTCAGGTGCTCGCGCATACCCTCCGTGATGGCTCCGAGGCCAATCGAGGTGAAAAAGTTGATCGAGAAGCGAGTGTTGCGCGGGTTGTCGATCGGGAAGATGTTGCCGAGGAACGGCTCGAGCGCCTTGTCCTGGAACCGCTCGACGACGTTCTTGAGGCCCATACCCTCAACCATCTCCTGGAACATGATCTTGATGAAGATACGCGACGACGACGTCGTGTCGTCCTCGTTCATCTTGACCGTGTCGAGCACCGTCCACGAGATGCCGTCGGTCATCATGAGGTGACCGAAGAAGCGCGCAATGTTGCGCAGCCGGTTCGTCTCGTAGCGGTGGATCGTCGCGTAGTAGTTGATGAAGCACTGCTCGTACGCGTTCGCCCACGTCTGGTTGATCTTGCAGAAGCGCTCGCCCATGAGGCCGTAGAACTTGCTGAAGGTGCGCTCTTGCGAGCAACACTCGATGACCATGTTGCACAGCTCGACCTGCGGGTGTAGTTCGGGTGGAGTCAGGCCAGTCTGATCTTCCGGAGGCGAAAAATGGTGGGGGACGTACCTCCTGTCCCGGTGCGATGTCCAGCTTGAGTAGCTTGTGCGTCGCCTCCTCAAAGTCGAGCGCCGACATGATCGTGAGGTAGATCGTCCGGCGCAAGTTGACGACGTTTGCGCCCGTCTGGTCGTGCACGTCGACGGTCCCGTCGGCCTTGATCCCGTCGTCGACCTCGCTCTCGTCGTCGCTCGCGCTCTCCTCCGTGTCACCCTCGTCTCCGGAACCATCCTCGTCGTCGGAGCCGAGGATCTCGTACTTGATCTGCGCGTAGGCCTCCTCGTTCTCCTTAAAGTTCGGGTCGTACTTGTACACGTCTGGTTTGGGAGGGTGGTCAGAATCGGCGTCAAGAAGAAGCACAGAGCATCAAGACGACTCACTGAGCATCTCCTGGACTTGAACCTCGTCGTCGAGCGAGACGCGGTGCGTGATCATGTCCTCCTCCTCGACGAGGTCGAGCCCCTCGGGAATGATGGGGTTGTCCTTGTACTTGTCCTTGCGGACCTGGAAGAGAACCTCGACCATATACTGGACACGCTTGTCGATGGCGCTCTCGTTCAAGATCGTGCGGAAGCGGTCAAAGATGCCGTTGTTGGCGCGGGCCGAGTTCTCGGCGAGGAAGGCGCCGACCTCGCGCATGAACGAGACGGCGATCTCGACGCTGTCGTCGGTCGGGCGCTCGAGGAGGAGGACGAGCATCTGGAGGGCGAGGACCTCGTGGGCGACCTGCTGGTTGACGAGCTGGGCGAGGAAGGTGGTGGTCGCCGTCATGGTCGGCTTGTCGTTGCGCTTGTAGCTCCTCCGGAACTGATGGATGAGACGATGCAAGAGCAGCTCGCCGACTTGCGGCAATTTGGTGTTGACGATTGCGACGAGCGAGGCAAAGATGGGGGTGAACGGGAGCGAGGACGCCTGTGCGCGCATCACGGAGCGGACAAAGAGACCCTTGCCGCGGATGAGGTTCTCGCCGAACAGCTGTGGGGCAGGAAGGTTTTGTCAGTATTGTTCTGGACTCGAGCGAGGGGACGGTAGTCTCCCCGCCTGCGAGTATGGGAGGGCCATGGGAGGGGACGGACCTCGGGGACGATGAGCTTGATGTTGGCGACGTTGACCTTGTTGATGAGACCGTTGATACTCTTGCGGAGAGCGTCCCAGGTCAAGCGCTGGTAGTCCTCGCCCTCGTTGTCGTTCTGTGCCTGTTCGGCGAGCATGGCGCGGAGGCGGTGCGGGGGCACGTAGGCGCCACCTGCGCGGGAGTTGACGGCACGGCTGGCCTGCGCAGCGGCAAGGTCATCGCGGACGGGAGCTGCTGGTGCATCTGTAGCGTGTGCGAGCTGCTGCTGGGCTGCGCGCTGGCGCTCTCGCTCGCGCTGGCGGTCGCGGTCATGGTCGGGCAGGCGAGCAGTCGGCGGGTCTGCCCTCGCGCGGCGGGACGGGGGCGACGGCGAGCGCGACGCAGGCGATCTGAGCGAGTAAAGCCTTCGTCAGTCTCTGTCTCTGCGCGTGCGTGCGTGTGGGCGGTGCAGCGGGTGACTTGCCGCTTGCGAGACGGGCGCGGGCTGTCGTTGGCGGGCGCTGCACTCGGCGAGCGGCTCGCGCGCCGTTCTGGCGAGGCAGACATGGCGTCGCAGGCGGAGAGAGCGTGTGCGCGGGCACTCTGCGTCCGGCAGGCGGGAGCGCGGGCGCGTGAACAGGAGGAGCAGCCGGACTTGGTTCGGCCGCAGACTTCAGCGGGAACTCGGCTGCACCGGCCAACCAGGCTCACTCTACCCTCTGCAGCGCATTGCACAGGTTGAGAGGGCACATGTGGGCCACTCTATTCAGGTCAGCCCCTTCCGCTTCAACTCCGGACGCAAATGCTCACGTTCTGCGTCCGTCCGCTTAGCTGGCTCTTTGTCGGCTGGTACGCCGTCCTATGGTCCCTCTTCCTCCTCGGACTCAGTCAAGCGTGCGTTCAGAGTGTGTCATCACGCTCTAGCAAGCGCTCAAGCACCAGACCTCGCCCGCAGAAAGAAGCGCTACGCCCGCCTGCCGACCTCGGACGAACCTCCGGTGCCCCTCGACCCGACCGCAGCCTCGACGCCGGGCGTCTCGATCCTCCGCCCGCTCCGAGGACTCGACTGCAACTTGTACGAGAACCTCGAGGCGTCCTTCCGCCAGGACTACCGCAAGTTCGAGATCATCTTCTCCGTCGCCGACGAGGCAGACGCCGCCATCCCCATCGTCAAGGAACTCTGCGACCGCTACCCCAATGTCCAGTCCAAACTCATCGTCGGTGAGCACAGCAGCACTGGTCTCTGTCATGACAGAAATCCCTAATAACCCCTCAACTGTGCAGGCCAAGAGGTCGTCGGCGTCAACCCCAAGATCAACAACCTGATCCGGGCGTACCGCGCCGCCGAATACGACCTCGTCTGGGTCCTCGACTCGAACGTCCTCACCTCCGAGACGTGCCTCTCGCGCTCCGTGCCCCTCTTCTCCTCCTCGGGATCCGCAGACCCGAACGCCCGCCCGATCGGCCTCGTGCACCACCTCCCGTTCGCCATCTACCCCGACACGCACCTCGGCTCCCGCGTCGAGCAAGTGTACCTCTGCTCGACGCACGCCAAGATGTACCTCGCCATCAACCGCGTCGCCGTCGCCTCCTGCGTCACCGGCAAAAGCTGCCTGTACCGCAAGTCGGACCTCGCGCGCGCCGCCGCCCGCAAGCGCGAACGCGGTCGGCTCCCGCTCCCGCCGCCCGGGCTCGCCGGCACGGAAGAAGGCGGACTCGCGGCGTTCGGGCAGTACCTCGGAGAGGACAACGAGATCGGCGTCGCGATCTGGGAGGAGCTCGGCATGCGGCACGCCATGGGCGTCGAGGTCGCCGGCAACACGGTCGGCAGCATGACCTTGGCCACCTATTTCCGTCGACGAGTCCGCTGGATTCGCGTGCGGAAATACATGGTCACGTGCGTCACTTCCTTCCTGTCGCCTATCTGCCCTTCCGCGGTACATCTGCTGACCTGAGCGGAGACCCCTCCAGTGCCTCGACCCTCGTCGAACCCCTGACCGAGGGCGTCCTCTCCGGCTTGCTCGGTGCCCTCGCCTTGAAGCACCTCTTCTCCCTCCCCGCCTGGCTCTTCCTCCCCGCCCACTTCCTCGCCTGGTACACCCTCGACTCGTCCCTGTACCGCGCCCTCCTCCCCGCCTCCCCCGCCCGCTCGACCGCGACGCGCCCGCCGGCGCACGACGGTCCCGGCTTCGGGTACCTGCAGGCGTGGGCCGTGAGGGAGGCGCTCGCGTTGCCGATCTGGCTCTTTGCCATGATGGGCGACACGGTCGGCTGGCGCGAGGAAGGGACCGTCTACCGCGTGCAGCGCGACGGCAGCGTGCGCGCGCTCAACGACGGAGAGCAGGAAGCGTGGGTCGAGCGCGCTTGGGCGGCCGTCGTCCAGAGGCAACGCGGCTCGAGGAAGGGCTACGTCACGATCAGTCCGGGCGACGTAGAGGCGGCGCAGGCGCCGATCCATGCTGAAGTGAGGTAGTCTATACTGCTTTAGGAATTTCAACTTTTGCAGCCTCAGGAGGGATGGGAGGAAACGGGAGAGAAGGGGGAGAAGCTAGGAGAGGTGACGGAAAGGGGATGTCATTTTGGAGGAGAGGGGCGAAGGGGTGGGTAAGCGTGCTATACGCGGTCGTGATCCTCGTCGTGAGAAAACAGTCCGCAGAGGGGAGCGGGCGCCGGAATCGGAGGGCCGCCGCATCGAGGAAGAGAAAGCTACATGAATGCCACGATCGGCCGGGCGAGCGTAGTAGGGACGACAGCAAAAGCCCAAAGACAAGCCGGGGGTGAAGTAGGACATGGCGGAGGCGACGGGCGCGATGCGGGCGGCGCTCTGCGCGGGACCGAGGGACGTGAGCACGACGCGTCGAGACAGGCGAAAAAGTGAGGCACGTACCTGCGCTATGTACAGTCTGGATGAAACAACAATAAACCGTGCGCAGAGTCGAAAAGCGATCGTCGTGGCAGAATAGGGCGGAGTCGATGCCTCAGGCCACCGCGCGCATGTACAGGTGATCACTTGGCGGGGACCGCAGAACGGCGACTCGAACGCCGCGGAGGAGACTGCTCGACGACCTTGGCCGCCTCAACGGCCTTTGTCCTCGTCGTGGATGCGCTTCGGCGCGTTCTGGTGTCGCGCCGGGTTCGCGCCGGCGGCGGGGATTCGGCGGATGCGTCATCGACACTTTCCTCCTCGTCTGCTTCCGCCTTGGCAGGCTCAGCGACACCGAGCGCGTCGGCAGTAGACTCGTCAACGAGATCTTCGTGGATGAAGCTGACGAGGTCGCGCGGGATACTCGGAGGACCGCAGCGGCGGAGAAGCTCGGCTCCTTCGAAAGGCGGCGAGCCCAGGACGGTCGTGTTCGGGTCCGTACGCTTCTGCGCGATGTTCAATTTCGCACTGCTGCGCATCGAGGGCACCGGCTCCGGGAAGTTGGCGGCGAGGTCGGCACCGAAGAAAGTCTCGAGCCGTCCGAGCTGTTCCGAGTGCGTCGCGACGAAGTCTTCGGCCGCGGCGAGTGGGATCCAAGTGCCTTCGATGCCGGCCTCTGCGTCGCCAGCAGGAACTCGGAATGTGTCGGTCTTGACGAGCAGAGTCGCGAGAGCGGAAGCGCGCTCGAGCGGGGACGACAGCGCCGCCTGCAACAGGACAGTCGCGTTCACGTAGTCGGTGTCGAGGCGGCGCAGAAGGGGGACTTCTTTGCCGGTGACCAGGTCCTTGACTCGCACGCTGAAGACCACGACGCCTCGCTGCACGATGTTCGCGAGGACAGGCAGGTCCAACGGGATGACGGGCTCCAGCTCGACCGCGGATGGCGAGCTCGAATCGGAGCCGCCGAAGGCTTTGCCGTCGACTGCCGCACTGGCGAGGGTGTGGACTGATGCGGAGGGCGCAATCGCCTCCTTCTGGAACGACGAAGACCGAGACGAAAGGGCGCGCCGAGGTGAGGGCATCGGGGAGGTGAAGCGGTGGGTCGAGCCGGTGAGGAATGTTGACGATCCGGTACGAGGCACCTTCAGAGTCAGGCCGGCTGCCGGTCTCCCTCGATCCTGTTCCCCAGGGACAGCCGGGGGTGAGGCTCCTTCGTCACCGGCCCAGGCGAGGTCCAACTCTTCGAGGCCGATCGTTTCGGGTCCCATAAGGTCCGCTCCCGACGCATCAAGGTCGAGGTCGTCGAGCATGTCGAGACTGATCGTCCAGTCGTTCGTCTCGGGCGGAGAAGGCGCCGCCTGCGGGACGGGCAGACCGGTTGCCAAAGTCGAAGGGGAGACGAAGCTCATCGGGTCTAGTGAGTCGCTCTCGTCGCTGGTCGACGCGATGGATGCAGCTCGGACGGAGGACAAGAGCCGGACGTCGAAGCTGGGCGGGAGCGCCGAACCGGCTCGGGACGACGGGGTCGATGTTTCGCCCATGTCGACTTCGTCGTCTTCGACCTTGACGTGCAGTATGTCCCCGCCGTCGAACTCGTCGTCATTGTCGCCGAACTCGTCATCAGCGAGAACGTCGGCATCCTGGCCGTAAATGAACGATGGCGAACCGAGGTCCTCGTCGGCGCTTTCCGCCTCGTCGCGGCCGACAAAGTCGTAATCGGTAGCCGCGAAGGCATTCGACAGCGCAAGTGTCGGCGTGAGGTCAAGCGACAGCGGGGATGGTGGAGGCGCGGGAATCTGGAGAGGGTCGACACGGCGACGGGTCCCGCCGGATGAGTCGGACCTCGTCTCGTCGAAACTCCTGTCGTCGTTGGCCAGAGCTGCGATTGATCCCCAGTCAGCATACGAGGAGGTCGAAGGCTCGCAGGGCAGGCCAAGCTTACCGTTCGCGTCGTCATCTGCGGCCTGCTCCTCCGTCTTCACAACAACGTCCCGATCTTCCTCCGCAGAAACCATTTCTCCACAGAGCGTGATGCTCATGCCGACACGCGAGATCGGTTCACGCAGCGCCTCGAGACTCGGCTTCTTCTCCGGCGCGGAGGCCGACGGGTTCTCCTTCTTTTCGTCGTCTTCGAGCTCTTGCGGAAGACTGCGCGGCGTCGTCGCGGGCGTATCGACCGCCGCCTCGTCCTCTTCGCCAGCTTGTTCGGCGGACAGCTCGTGAGACTTGCCCCGAGGTGTGCCTTCGACCTCGTGCGGGCCAGCCTCGAAGGCCTTGGCCAGCAGGTCAGCCGCCAGCGTCGAAGCCTCGAGGGAGCTCGTCCCCGTCGTCGAGTAGGATTCTGACCCCCATTCGAAGTCGAAGTCGTCGCCGCGCAGCATCGCCTCGTGGAAGTCGTCCTCATTCTCGTCGGGCGTGTCGGAGTCCGGAGACGCAGCGGTGTCGGCGTCACGCCGAGCCGAATCGGTCGGACCGCCAGACGTGCTCGGCCGGGAAGCCTCGCCCGAGGACGAGTCGTCCATGACGACGTCGGGCGGCGAGGGTGCGGTCGTGAAATGATGGGAGAAGATGTTCGGGGCGGAAACGCAAAGGTTTACCGGACCCGAATCCGGGCGTGAGAAGGGGAAGGAGGTCGGAGACGCATGCCCGAGGGAGAGGATATCGGGCGAGACAGTAGTTTGAGGAGCGGTCGAAGCGAGATCGTTGGCGGTCGTATCGATGGAGGACGCGGCGAGGAGAGACTGAGCGAGCAGGGCCGACGAGGATGCGGACGAGTAGGCGCCGGCGGCCGACTCGTCAGAAATGTCGGCGAGCATGCGCGGCTCGGCGCTACCACTTCGACTGTTGCCCTCGCTGCCAGCCCGTCGGACCTTTTTCTTGTTCTTCCGACGCCATTCGGCCGCCTCACCCGTGTGCCCGTCCGAGTCATCAACCTCCTCGAGGCTCGACAGACGAAACTTGAGCTTCGGAATGCCGCTGCGACTAGGAGCCGAGCTCGGGCCGCCGAGAGACTGCGTGCGGCGATGGCTGATCGTCGGGATCGGACTCGCGGCGTGGTTGTCGACGGCGGCGCCGGCGGCCACGGATGGGATCGGCACCGGCGTCGAGCTGCCAGACCCGAGCGGACTCGGCGCGGCGCCCTTTGCGCCTTCACGACCCATCGCGGCCATCATCGCGCTCGATGCCCTCCGCTTGCGCTTACCCCGCCCCATCCCCTCCTCGTCAAAGTCGCCCTCGTCTGTCGACCCGACAGGACTGTCGACGGTGTTCGTGAAGAGAGTAGAGCTCAGGGACAGAGCGGGCGGGAGCTGAGGCGGCGCGTGCTGTAGCGGCACGAGACCACGCACGTACAGACCGTCCCGATCGCTCGGGGCGAGTCCGGCTTCACGACGGCATCGCACGAAAGGGTCATCCGCGCCAACGCCGTGGCCGAGCACGCGCGGATTCAGGTACCACAGCGTACCGCGCTTGACAGCCGGGCGCTGCTCTGCGTGTAGGCCGACTGCGCGGACCTCTTCGGCGGTGAGGGCGCCGACGAGCTCGAAGGGAACCAGTAACGGCGGATACGGCGGGCTGGCCGCGGCGGCGCGCGCGACGTGGGATCGGATGCAAGTAGACACATGGGCGAACGGAGTTGTGCCACTGTAGATGCGAGGAAGAGTGGCGTCAGTTCGCGCAGCACGGAGGGTGTGAGAACGTCAAGACCTACGCATTCTTGAGCCAGTCTCGCTCGAGCATGACCTCGGCGACCTCTTTGGGGCAAAGAGCACGGTTCTCGAACCCGTGCAGGACGGCACAGGTGGCCATGAGCAGTTTGTCGTCGAGATCGTCGGGTTGGATCCTGCCCTTCATCTCGGGAGTCGGGAATCCGAGGTCTTCCGGCAACAACTGCCTTGGATGCCGCCGATTGTTCGGATCTGCATCGGGCACGTACGCCTCGACGAGCGGGAAGGTCGGTACGCGAGTGACAGGCGGTTTTGCGCTGGCCGGACGATACCCGGGCGGAGCGTTGGCGGGAACAGGATACGCTGCCGGACGAGCCGTCTCTGGGGACCTCCGTGCTGCGGTCGGCGTGTCGTTGGGCGGGACGGCGGCAGGCGGGCGGCGCTGTTGGGCGAAGCGAGTGTTGTGCTTCTCCTTCTCGGGCCCTGCCGCCGACGTTGCGTTGACGTCTGCCGGGGTGGCAGAGGCAGGCGCCGCTGTAACAGCGGCAGCGGCAGCAGCAGCACGAGAGCGAGTCCTGCCAGGCGAGCCCGACGCCGAACCCGCGTCGGACCGGGACGGCGCAGGGGTCGCAGCCGTCGCCGAACCGGCGGCGACGGCGGACGACTGCGGATGCGGAGGCGGCGGAGTTGCCGTGACTCGGCTGGCGAGCGCGCGGGTCTTGACGATCGGCTGCTTGGTTACGCTGCCTGCCCTTGACCGAGTCCGTGGCGCCGGCGACGGCGTAACATGCGCGGCGGGACCATCGGCGGCGGTGTTCGAAGGAGCCGCCTTGCTCGTGATGGCCGCTGCTGCCGCCGCACTCCGCCTCGTCGCGATGCGCGCGCCGCCCGAGTCCGCTTGTACGGCCATGCGCTGTCTCGAGAGTGTCCTGGCTGCGCCGCCTGCGTCCCCGCGCTGCCGCTCGTGCGCGATCCGCTCGCGCGTGCCCGAGGCGGCGAGGCGAGGCGCGGGCGCGGGCAACCCGACGTTCGGCGTGCTCGATCCCGATTGGGCGCGTCACTCGGCAGCAGCAGTGGCGCACAGAGACGGGTCGGGGGATCGGGCAACAGCCCTGCGGTAGCACAGACACGAGCAAGCACTGCAACCGGCGCTACACGAGCGAACGTGAGCGGGGCGGTGGAGGAACCGCGGACACTGCGCCAGCAACGCCCGCAACACACGGTCAATCTCCCGGCCGCCCGAGCCTGGCCCGCGCCAAATGCCACATCATCGCATCGAATCTTGCGCGCAGTGCCAACATTTTCTTGTCGGACCTTCCGCGCGCGACAAAGTCGTCACCCTCTCTTACGTCGAAAGGCTCTCGCTGTCGGAATGAGAATCTTTTGTGATGCAGACTGGATCAAGGCGAGCGGAGGAATCAGGAGGCTACCGAGGGGACATCGGAATGCTGCGGACCGCGGACTTGCAATAGGTACGTGATTGAACAATTCGAGATCGAGTGTATAGTGCACGTCAAGAAATGTTTGAGGTGATGCCTAGAGTTGCGTGGATGGTCGTGACTTCTTGAACGTCAACAACTCTGCTGGGCGGGTTGGCCCGGACCCGGTGTCTGTCTGCGCTGGCCGCAAAAACATTGACTTGGGGTGGCGCAGTCAGAGCTTGCGGCCCAACACCATTCATGCGGACTGGTGTCGCGTCTGGATGCTCGCCCTGCGGTACAACGACAGTATCAGCAGCCAGCATAATGAGAGAGCGAGGCTGAGATGCCACACCGTTAAACGCAGAGTAGTGTTGTTTTTGGGCCCGTCCTCCTTTGCTTGGTGCAGGCGGAGTGCCCAGAGCCTGTGCAGCTCAATTTCATCATGTGCGGCACTCCCGCCATCCCGAATGAACTATGAAAAAAGAAAGCCAAAGGTCAAGAGGCCTTATTTTCCACGAGTAAGGAGGTCCCGCACGTACGATAGAAGTTGTCGCTGGCGTGCCAGCATAAATCTCGGACAATTCATCTCCGTTCTGTGAACTGCACGTCAGTCAGATCCTAACAAGTGACCGACCTCCGATACTCACATTGGCCCAGAGATCGTTGTGGGCATGTTCGAGCGGAGAACCAGCCAGCGGTGGCAGTCCGAGATGGCCAAGAATTGACTCGAGAGTATGAGCAGAGCAGAGATGTTGACCGTAGTTTGTTCGATCCAGGCAGCTGCGATCTTCTGGTCAGTACACCGCCAGGACTGGACCCGCTGGACTCCAACTCACTCGCGGCAATTGACCCTCAAAACTCCCTGCTGCCGGGCATCAAAGTACTCCTTGTTGTCCCCACCGTGAGCAATCACTGATGTCCATCCGGCGCGTCCGGTACAGTCGAGTATACGCTTCATGTCAGGACCAAGTGGGCCTTCTTGAAGCCGACCCGGTCCCGCGGTCAAGTCAATATTCAACGGCGGATCTGCGTTGAGTGCCCCGACCGTCTCGACAAGCTCCTCATAGACTCGAAGCAAATCCCCCTCCGTAGCCTTCGGGCCTGGTGGCAGGTCATTGAGGAACGCGAGCGCATGGACCGGGCCATACTCGGCGTTCAGGCGTCGAACATGCGCTTCGAACGGGCCGAGGCTGCGCTCGACGACATCGGCAGGAAGGCAAAGCCGAGGTACGCCATTCCAGTGCGGCTTCTCTCGCCAGTAAGCTGTATTTGTTCGGTCAGCTTCGGACCTTCTGGCTTGCGGGTCCTAAGGGGACGCACCGGGGACGCTCCCTCGGACCTGTACGATGGAGAAAGTGTGTCTCGTCTCCGTGCCGGCTCCCTGAAGGGAGACAAGGAGCTCCGTCTAGAAAGAGTGGTCGGGACCTTCTCAGTCGGGAGCGCATGCCGTCTGTCTCGTGAGAGGACGCACCTCTGCGAAATTTGCCACATAGCCCTCGGCGTCGATGCCCCTCTCAGCGAAGCGTGTTCCCTCTCGGTGCCAGTCCCGCCGGCTGATGAGAGTGAGCTCGAGCGGAACGCCCCCGTGAACGACCTGCCGAGAGTCGTGGTAGCCTCGAATCAGCGGCAGAAGAATCTGCGCTCCTTGAACCCTCTGTTGGACGGCGGGTGGCTGCGCGGCGAGGACGTCGAGGAAGGGCGTGAGGAGGAAGGCATTCCAGACGTAGGGCTTGCCCGAGAGCAGCCCTTCCGGAACGTCAGAGGCATCCCTTGCTTGTGGTTGAAAAGCCTGTCGGCGGAGCCGGGTCTCGCGCTC
This sequence comes from Rhodotorula sphaerocarpa, assembly GCA_024713535.1. NCBI lineage: Eukaryota > Fungi > Basidiomycota > Microbotryomycetes > Sporidiobolales > Sporidiobolaceae > Rhodotorula > Rhodotorula sphaerocarpa. The sequence goes on along the minus strand of JANIBP010000009.1, from coordinate 371,300 downwards.
AACACGTCGTTCGAGGCGCAGGGAGAGCTCGACTCCGGTCGGAGAGAAGAGGAACGAGCCGTCGAGCAGGATCGGATTGAGCTGAGCGCGTGCGGCTTCGATTATTTCGTGCCGGCGCACTTCGAGGGGCGCGACCGAGAAAGGAACGACCGAGCGAATGCGGTCGAACTCCGCAGTATCGTTCGCGCCGCCGGCTGCCAGCAAAAGGAGCGGTTCTGGGGGCAGCCCGTAAGTCCGAAGGGCCAGGGTCCGGAGGTTCAAAGGGGCCAAGAAGGTGACTGACCACCTTCGTATTTGAGGAGCCCGATGCACCCGGCGCAGTCGAAACCGATTCTTTGCGAGCAATCGCATTCCGCTGGGTCGACAATTTCAAGGCGCAGTGGCCCGGAGCTGGAGGTCGGGGGAGAAAGGCGCAAAGCCGAACCGTTACCGTGGAGGACGACCCCTCCGTTTTCGGCGATGCAGGCGCGCATTGTGAGGCGCAGAAAGTACGCGAGGCAAGAGAACGGGCAGAGGGTTGAAAGAGGATGGCACATCGTCCGTCCTCTGAGGCAACAGTCCGCGGACAGCCCGAGTTGCGGAAGACTGTTCGGGAGAAAGCCCTCCCGCAGCCGGAAGCTGGTGCAAGGCGGTCGTCCGCTATGATAGCCGCAAATGCCGGAAAAACCGAGCTGCTAGCTCGACTCGCACGGCAGTCCACATGGGCCGCGAGGAAAAGAAGCCTGTTCGCCGGAACTCATAAAGTTTCAGGCAGAGTCAGAAGGTGGAAGGAGTATACAACGTCAAATCGTGGGGCAAGGTATACATGAACTGATGGCGGGACAGATAGGGAGACATGGACATGCGAGACGGGAACAAGGGGGCGGCGGCGGCGGCGGCGGCGGAACTACTCCTGGAAGAAACCGTGACCACCTTCCTGCAGTGCGAGACCGAGCTTCGAGCTCAAGCTGTAGAGAGATCAAGGGTCAGTATGAGACGACGCATAGAGGAATATGACAGACTCGGGCGGACTCACGCGTCGATGTTCGAGTAGGCCGGAAGATCCAAGCGGTTGAAGCACTGCGACCGGAGAGCGAGTCAGCAAAGCTAGAAGTAAGTGAATGCGTGTCCCAGTACTCACAGTGTGGCTCTTCGGCAGCGCGCCGGTCTCGGCACCTGCGACCTTCTCTAGCGTGAAGCGACGAGGACCGTCGGAGCCTTGCAGATCCTTGAAGCCGTTGACGGGAAGCCTCGACGTGCCGGTGACGAACTGCAGCAGGCGCAGTCGGTCCTCGGCCGAGTACTCGCGGACAATCTGCAGGGGTAGGGTCGAACAGTCAGGATGATTCGCTGGATTTTCCCGTTTCGCAACTCTGCTCACCTTCCAGAACCACTGCACGACCTCGTCGGTCTGCTGGTAGCCGCGGTAATCGGTGTGCTTTTGCCTGCATAGGTGAAGCGGGTTTGTCAGCATGCAGTTTTCTGCGCTTTCCATCTCGCTTAAGCGAAGCGATGACGTACCAGTCGTCGACGTCGATCCTGCGCGATTCGGAGAAGGAGTCAGCATCTCCACACAGAAAGCGCCAATCGAGGAGGCGGGATACTCACTCGCTCATACCGCCGATCAGCAGCTCCAACTCGCGCTCGTCAAAGACGTTGATGAGCTCTTGCGGGATGAGCTCGTTGAATCCGCTCAGGAACGCGTCGAACTGGTCCTGGACACGTCCGCGGATGCGCCACTCGACGATGAGCTGAACGTAGTCCTTCTTGTTCTCGTTCGTGACGGGGATGTCGCGGCCGCCTTCCTTGAGATCGATCGTCACGACCTCGCCGAACCGGTCGTCGTCGACGGAGAACGTGTTGTCGAGCACGTCGGTGATGTCGTTCTCGCTGCAGAGTGTCACGGAGGGAGTCAGACTTGGCGACAATTAGAAGGAAATACGCAGGCGGAGACCCACAGCATCCAGTTGAGCGAGCGGTACATCTCGGCGTCGACAGATTCCATGTCGGCGAGCGCGATCTTCTTCTTGAGGATCATCTTGTACAGCGCAGTGATGAAGTACGCGTCCAAGAAACGACGGTGGAACACGGCGAGCGACAGGACGCGGCCGATGAACTTGAAGTAGTTCAAGTGCTCCGGGTTCACGCTCGAGTTCGGGTTGATCTGGAGCGTGTAGTTGTCGTGCGCCGAGTACTCGAACAGGCAGTAGAACGGGTTGAACATCTCGTGCGAGAGGAGGAAGAAGAACTCTCGCGAGAGACCGCCGTAGTCGAGACCGTCTTCGCCGTCGAACTTGATCATCAACCGCTTCTTCAAGTCGTTCGGCGTCTGGCGCATGATCTCGGCGTACGAGTCCTCGAAGATGTGCGTGCGGCGGACCTTGACGTGGCACTGTCCCGGCGACGGGCGGAGAGCGGGTTGCGAGCGGAAGTAGATGAGCTTGCGGCGGAAGTCGCGCTTGTACTGCGGGACGTTCTGGTCGAGCGACGACGGCAAACGCGGGTCGTCCCACGTTGTCGTCTTCGTGTTGTGGTCGACAAAGTAGACGCGCGCCGTGCTGGTCAGGCGCATCTCCCAGCCGGACGGGAGCGGGCCCAGCTGCGAGACCGACTGCGGCTGGACCGTCAAGTTATTGCCGTTCGGGCCCATCACGCGCAACAGCTGCTGCCGACGCGGGTCGACCCAGGTCGTTGTCCGCGTGTTGTGGTCGACGAAATAGGGGCGTCCCTCGCGGGTGAAGCGCTGCTCCCATCCCGCCGGCAGCGGACCGGAACCCTGCGTCGTCGCCGAGCTGGCCTGCCCACCGGCAGCAGAAGCAGCCGCGTTGGCAGCCGCGGTCGCAGCAGCGTTCGGCGTCGAACTCTGAGCAGGCGTAGGGGTACCGTCCGAACTGGTCCCGAGGAACTCGTCGGCCGTCGTGCGGTTGCCGCCGGCCCGACTCGCGCCGCCAGCGCTCGACGCGGCCGCAGAGGCTGCGGGCGCGGCCGTCGCCGGACTGGACGGCTGACTCGCCTGCTCGCGATTCGGGCGCGTCCAGGTCGTCGTGCGGGTCGTGTGGTCGACGTAGTACGTCCGACCGAGGTGGTCAACGCGGCGCTCCCAGCCGGGCGGGAGCGGACCGTACTGGTCCTCGCGCGCGTTGAACTCGCGGGTCGAAGAAGAGGATCCACCGCTGGCTACAGCGGCCGCTGCCGGGGCGGAGCTAGGTTGCGCAGCCGAAGCGGTCGCGGCTGAGGGCTGGGCGTCGGCGCGAGCTGGGCTCGGGGCCGGGCTGGGTGCCTGCGGACTCGCGGTCGACGCAGCAAGGTTGGCAGAAGAGCTGTTCGCAGAACCGTTCGTCGTCGCGGTGCTCGTGTTGGCATTGGCCGCAGCCGCCGGACGGCTCGAGTTGTCGGAGAGCGTCTTGATGAAGAGGATGAGCGATCCGTGGACAACGACGTTGTCCGTCGAGCGTTTCAGCTCGCGGGTGAGGTTGACTGGCGGCGAAGAGTTCGTCAGCAAGAGCCGCGAAGCGCAGGCGAGGTCCAGGAGCCGCACCTTCTCCTCCGAGGTCCAAGTCCACAGCCTGAGCAATTGGGATGTTGACGACGCCAAGGAAGCCCTGATGCTTGTCGGCCCGCTTGAAGTTGCGTTGGTTGAAAATCTGCACGGTCAAGACACTCGCGTCCTTGACTTCAAAGTCGAACGACTCGTTCCAATCTGCGCGAACATGGGGGAGTCAGCGAGCTATCCTCGTCGCACTGACCTCACGAGTGTGAGACGGACAAGGGTTGAGCGTTTTCTGTGTGCGGCAGGGCGATCAGTAAGAAATCGAGCCGGCTCGAGTCGCACCAGGTCGACCCGGCGCTCTGGAATCAAAAGACACACCTTGATCACCGAGGACGACTTGAGCTGCTCGCCATCGACGGTGACGATGGCGAACGGGTCGGGCAACCGGAACACATCGCGCTTCACCAGCGTGTCGGCAGCGACGACTGCGGCGATGACAAGGGGAGTGATCAGATCAGCAAAGGTTCAGCGTTTCGGCGCGGCGCTCGCCACGCTGGATGCTTCTAGGTCTCGGCCTGGTCGTCACAAGTCTGCCCAACGAGACTGCCGCCTGGAAGACCGCCTCGAGCGGCGAATGAGGCGCCGCTGAGCGGGGTTCGGCCTCATCGCAATGGTGCGAGCGACTTTGGCCACCGAGGTCCGGCCGTCCGCGTCGTGCGCCGATACATGCCTGTAGCTTGACTGAGTCTTTTGTGAGCTTACCAGTGACGCGAATCTTGTATTTCCTGCGCGGGGAACGGACGAGGTGCGATGAGCGAAGCACGAGTCAGCAAAAGAGGCGATCGCTAGCTGGCGCCACCACGCGTGCGTGGGCGCGCGCGCGAGGCTGGGACTGACCGGTTGGGATCCGGAGCAGCAGCGCCACTGGACATGGTGCTGGCTGTGTGCGTGTGGGTGGCCGTGCGGCGTGCGCGCGGAGGGGCGCGGCAAGGCGGACGCGGGGAGTTCGAGGCGAGGCGGCGAGAGGCGCGAGTCGGCCCCTGTTTCTGCAGGCAAACGGCCGGACGGAGGGCGCGCGCGACGGTCTAGGGCACCCGGCTAGGATAGACTGGGCGAGTGTAGCTTGGCTGGAGCACGCTGGAGCTGGTGCGAGGCGTCCAGCAGGCGGGCAGCGGGTTCTTCGTCGTCGTCGTCAACGTCGCCGACAAGGCGCGGGCGCCCGGCGGCCGAACGGCCCAAATTCGGCCGAGGACGATCGCTTCGCAGTCTCCGCTCGCTTGCCAGGTTCTCTCTCGACTGATCTGCACTTCGAATATAAATTTTACTGTTGGCAATACCGAGCTCGGCTTTGCGCCTCGGGGTCGCCTCGCTCCAGACGGACATAGACTCGCCCGCAGCACCGGCCGCAGTCTACTCGGGTGGCGAATCGCTGTATCCGAACGACAGAAAGCTTTCGGCGCATAGCATAGTTTGACTCACTCGTGCGAGAAGTAATGGCTACGCTCCGCGCGGCGGCGGACGGAAGAGCCCTCAAAAGCTGATGGTATTCTGCCCTAGCCCTGGTATTCCTCAAAGGCGGTATGTCCGGTCGTCTCGGCATGGCGGCGTGCCTCCTTCTCCCCAGTGAGGGCTTCTCGACATACACCGCACTGCAGCCTGCGAGTCGCAAGGATGATCAGCGGAGTGCGGCGGGACGAGCGCTGGCACGAGGCGTACGAAAAGGTCGCAGTGTCCGTATACGCGTGCTCGGTTCGGAGCTGCCCTACGAGCTTCTCGGCCGCATCCATCAGGTGCTCTTCGCTCTTGGGAAAGACCCGCGTGTCAAAGTCGATGTTGGGCGGCGGGAAGGTGTCGGCGCCCTCCGGAGGCACGAAAGACAGGGTCAAAACGTCGTAGTCTGCGAGAGTCTTTGCGGTCAGCAAGCCGTCGAGCGCATGAGTCCGCCTGCGATCAGGCGCGGCGACGCACGGATGCCTGAGTAGACGAGCAGCACGAAAGTCTCGTAGCCGGCGTCCTCTCCGAAGCGGTCGACGCGGCCAGTCTGGACATCGATGCTGCGGATCTCGGTCCGGAAATGTGCCGCAAAAACTGAAAGCTCGAGTGCGCCTCCCCATGATTTGGATTTGAGTATGGTCGAGATATAGTCCGCGGGAGGACGACTGCGCAGGACGGACAATCGATCAGTCTTCGCGTGCTTCACGGCTAAGGACCTCGCAGACTCACCCCAGTACAGCTTCAGAATACGTATCAGAATCAGCCCGGATCGTGTCGGCAACGATTTTTCGTAAAGACGCCGAGGCGTCCCGCTCCTGCGAAGCTAGCGCCAGCCCGACTGCGCGGAACAGACAGCTGTTGTCGTCGGGGACGGCCTGCGCGAGTCTCGGGTAAGTCAGATGACATGGCACAGATGAGGTTGAGTCGGAGCCCAAGGACGCACCCGCAGGACGAGGAACCCGCCGTCCGTCTCGACAAACTTGGGCTTGCCCGATGTAGTAGCCCTCGCTGCGGGTCGCATTCCGCTCGACCTGGTCCCTCCCGTCGTTTTCGGCTGTTTGGACGCCGAAGAGGAGGGTGGAGACGACGGCCTCTTCGACTGGACAGGCTGAGCGGCTGAGGAAAGGGCGTCGGAACCGGTCGCGAGAGTGGCAGTGGCGGCAGGTCCGGACGTCTCCGAGACTATCAGAGTCGTGCCGGACGAAGCTCCGAGCGTGGACAGCGTTGCATCGGAGTCCGCATCTTGCGCGAAAGGTTTTGGCGGAAAGCCGGCGCGGACTGTCACGGAAGGAAGGTGGACGGGAACAAGGAGCGTCAATGGCCGTCTCGATGTATCGAGGGCGCAGGGCCCGGAGCGCAACGTACATTCCTGCCGGTCCGGTACGATCCCTGTCGCTTCTCGGACCTTGCTCTTGAGGTCTTTCAGCGTGGCATCGCTTGATAGAGACACGGTCGACTGTCCGGTGGGGCCGCTGCGAGGTGGCGGCGCGAGAACTCGTCAGCTCGGCTCTGTTCGGAGCTCTTGTTCGACTCAGACGCACCGGACTCGCAGGGTTATGCCAGTCATAATGTAAGACGCTGTTTAGAGCAGTATGCAGGCAGGAAAGTATGTGGACAAGAGGTCAATCGGTGACGAAGTGACATCGCGTGTTGTGCTCGTAACCGCACCCGCTGCAGCCCGCTGGCAGCCCAGATACGCTCAGATGGCGCCCAAGAGGAAGCTACGGGCGAGCGAAACAATCCAGAGCGACTTTACGGCGGCGCTCGAGGCCCTGCGCTCTCCGCACCTCCTTCCGCCCGACCGCCTTCCGGACGACCTCGTTCTCCGCGCGTACGGCTTGGCCGGGCCGAGCAAAGGACTGGGAAGACCAGCCTACTTCAATCGAGCATGTCCGCCGCGGTGGCAGGGAGACCAAGCGCCGTCCACCACCGTCAGTCCGGCTGGAGGAACGGCGAGCACTTCCAAGACACCCGCGACAGAAATTCTTGTCCTCGAAGGCGACACCGAACCGTCAGAGGACGAGATCCTACTCAAGAGCGCGTCCGCCACCAAGAAGGCCAAGGGAAAAGCCAAGACGACCGCTCCGGAAGAGAAGGAGAAACCCTGCTCGCCCGAGACCTGCGCCAACAACCCAAACTGCTTGAACTGGCTCCGACAGGAGAAATGGGAGGACACTCGTGAGTATTTCTGCCGACTCTCCCAGCATTCTGCGCCTCTCTGACATCCTGCGGCGTCCACCGGTATAGGAAAGGCTCTGAAAGACTTTCGCAAAGCCGCGAAATTGCCTCCGGATCCCGCCAACGACCGCGATCCGGACATTCCTGGAGGTCTCGTCGTATGTAGATCCCGTACGTACGGTGTTCAGCCTTCTTGCTGAACGACTGGGCTTTCACTTCCCCACTGCAGAACCTCGGGGCGACATGCTACGCCAACTCTTTCTTGCAGGCAAGCCCCTCTGTTCGAGCTAGTCTATAAGCTCCTCCCTGACGTGTCGTTGTTGACCGCAGGTGTGGTTCCGCGACTTGCGCTTCCGCCGGGGCGTCTATTCTTGCGTGCCCGCGGAGAACGGGAACGTCGAGGTGGGCTTTCGCCCCTCCCGAGCCATATATGCTGGCAGAGCAACTCACATAATCGCATAACTTGCAGCAATCGCCCATGTACCAGCTCCAGGTCCTCTTCGCGTCGCTTCAAAAGTCGCAGCAGGCAGCGTACGACCCCGAACCGCTCGTCCAGGCGCTCAAGATCAAGAAGACGGAGCAGCAAGACGCACAAGAGTTCTCGAAGCTCTTTCTTAATCTCCTCGACCGCGAATTCAAGAAGCAGGCGAAAAAGGCCGAGGCGGAAGGGGGCGATGCGAGCGTTGGCAAACTTGTGGAGGATCTCGTGCGTCAGCGCAACGGTCGTTCTTTGCTTGGTCTCGGACTAACATACATCTCGTCTTGGACCAGTTTGAGGGCCAGATCACCTATGGCACGCGATGTTCCGCTTGTGGGACAGAATCGGAGCGTTCCTCCCCCTTCCTCGAGCTCGAAATCAACCTCAAAGTGAGCTCATCCCCATTGGCGCGAAGGTGCACACTCTGAGAATTTCTGAGCGAACAGAAAGCATGCAAGCTTGAAGAGCGCCTCGCTCATTCTCTCGAGCCGGAGACGCTTGAAGGGGACAACCAGTACGTCGATTCGATTTTGCCCAACAGGACCCACCCAACTGACCTCGGGCATTACTACAGGTACTTCTGCGAAACGTGCGACCGCAAGCAGGACGCGGAACGCTATCAGAAGCTCACATCGCTTCCACCGGTACGGCTCGCGGCCTCGCATCTTCGCTTCCTTGCTTCCTCGAATTTGACCCGTATCACGCCGCTTCGCGCACCGTCCTCAGGTACTTCACTTCTCCATCTTGCGCTTTGTTTTCGACTTGGAAACGCTCGAGCGGCGCAAGTCTCAGCACGCGATCTCCTATCCTCTGCAAATCGACATGGGCAAGTACGTCGCACCCGATGCTCAAGGACGGCAACGCAGCATCTGGTACGACCTGAAGGGCGTGTTGATGCACAAGGGCACGAGTGCGCATCATGGGCACTACGTCGCGCAGGTCTACGATGAAAGGTACGGATCTTCCGGTCCGTCTGTCAGGGTGCGACTAAGCTTGCAGACTTCCGTTCCGCTCACCTTGTCTACTCGCCTTTCAGTCGAAGCAAGTGGTTCCTCTTCGACGACGAGACCGTCTCTCCCGTCGACGATCTGAACAGCCCGACGACATATGACGAGGACGGCGCGGCGGTCACGAGCAAGAAGCGGCCAGCCGCCGGCTTCACGCGGGCAGCCGACGGAAGCATGTGCGTCGTGTCGATCATTCAAGCTAAGCGGAACACGCCGCGGCTAACCTCTGACGCTCACGCAGCCTGCCGAAATCGAAGGATGCGTGTAAGCCGAAACGAGCGCCGCAGGCAGACTGAGAAAGCTGACGCGATACCGCTCGGGCAGACATGCTGGTCTACACGCGCAGGGAAGCGGAAGAGAAGGAGGTTATCGCCGAGCCTGAGCCTCCTGCGCTTGCGGCAGACGCTGTTGAGAAGCTTGACGCGCGATACTGCCGAGAGTGCGAGGCGTATCAGGACCGGTCTGTCCCATCGATCTGTCGCACCCATGACATCAACTGAAGATTTCGTCCCCGGCAGAGCGAAAGAGGTCGAGCGGGCTTTCGAGGCCATGCGCAGCCTGAAGCGCTCGGTCTACCAGCACTGGGACATTACACGGGCAGACGTGAGCGCTCCCGCCGCCTCCTATTTATGAGGGAAGATACTCATGCGCTCCGAAAAGGTGCAGCAGAAGTCCTATCTCGTTGACAGAGGCGAGCTGCGCCGCTGGATGGAGGAAGGTCTGAAGAAACCGAGCCCTGCGGCATCGGCACGGCCGACGCCAGCACCAGGGAGCGACGAGGGCACTAACGGGATTAGCAAGGACGAAGCGAACGCGCCGTCTCTGCACGGGGACAGCCCGGCGATCGCGTCGCCTGCCGGCGAGATTGCCGATCTTGCGGCGGCGGAAGAACACCCCGAGCCGCCAAGCAGTACCGAAGGCCCACGGAACGGGGCGCAACCGCGCGACAATGAGGTGGAGGTGGCGGATCGAGGAGGGGATGTCAATACGACGAGCGGCGAGGCCGAAGTTGAGGAGGATCTACCGGACCCGAAGACGATCGGAGAACGTTTGCGGGTGGACGCACCCATCCACCTCCTGCACAGCGACGGTGTCATCTGCTCCCACGGGAAAGCCGATCCGCGTCGGGCAGAACAGATGAAGCGGATCTCGGAGGTACGTCCTCTTCTGCACCATGCTCGAGTCGCCGCAAAGCTGAGTCGAGATCTGCTCGGACAGGACGGCGTTATGGCTCTGCAGCAGGCGGGAGTAACCATCGACCCGGTTCTTGAAGTTCCGACGGCGCTCTGCTCTGTTTGTGTTGCCGGAATGGCAGCCGGTCAGTCTTGGCGCTCCATCCCAGCCTTCGCTCGCCGCTGACGGCAGTCTCTTGGCAGACCATGCGTACACCCGAGAGCATCCGAAACGAGCGAAGGAGTTCAGCGAGGCGAACAACGACCGGAGCGGGACTGACTTCGTCCTCGTTTCGTCCGCATGGGTGAAAGGTGAGCCGGCTCGCTCCCTTCCGAACGTCCGCAGCGCTGATACCGCTCTCGTGTATCAGACTGGCGGAAACCGCTCCCGAAGATGCACGTAACGGGTATATTCTACGATCCATCGCCCAACGATGAGCCGTATCTGAGCGACATCCGCTGCGGGCACGGCAAAGGGCAGCCTGACGCCGCTCGCCGCATCCCAATCTCCCCAGCGGTAAGACGAGCACCTCTGCGTCCGTCAATTGATACTGTATGGCTGAACTTGATTCCTGCAGGCGGTCGAGATCTTGCGCGCCGCGCTGCCCGGCTGGAAGCCCCTGCGCTTCGACGCTTGTGATGTCTGCGAGGGTGTGCTGGAAGTCAGCCAAGCCGAAGCGGAAGAGCTACGCAAGCGACAAGGCCTCGACAAGGTGAGATCGCGACCTGCTGGGTAGAGCCCGCGGGCTGACGCTCACGTGTGCACGACTGCAGCGGAACATCAAATCGCTCGAAGCCGATCAGGGGCGGCTTGGAGCAACACGACTGCCGCTCAGCGGTGTTGACGACGCTCACTACATTGTACCTCGAGGTATGCCCCGGATCCCTAGACTTGTGAGCAGACGCGAAAGGACTGACCTGCCGCGTCCTTCCTCCAGAATGGGCTCGCAAATGGATCGCCTGGTCTCGGAAGAAGGACTTCTCTCCCACAGACCGACCGATGGCCTTGCGGAACCAAGTCTTTCTCTGCCAGCACGGCGAGCTGTGTCTTGATCTCGTACGCGAAGCAGAATCGGCGCGGACGATCAACATCGTGCAGCCGAAGGAATGGAAGTACTTGGAAAAGAAGTGAGTTCGTGCGTGGCGCAGGCAGCTCCAGCTCCTGACCTCGGTTCGTGCGACCCAGCTATGACGCCGGCCCGCCGATCAACGTCTGGCAAGAACCGGGCTTGACGGCGCCTTCCTCCTCCCCTCCCGTTTGCGGCTCCTGTCTGTCCGAGCAGTGAGTACCATCTCTTCAGTCTCGCCCACTGGGTGGACCACTGATCTGTCCTGCTCTGTACGCATGCAGCAAGAAGCAGTTCGAGACAGCCGAGCTACGGATTCGCATTCTCACCGACAGTGATCTGGACGAGCACGGGGAACGCAAGATCGGTGAGTGAGGCTCGCTCCGCTGTCTTTCGAGAGCTCGTCTCACCGCACCGACATCGCACAGAGAAAGAACCGTCGCCGGAAATTGCGCCCCCGCACCAGCAGAGTCTCGCCCGAATGGCAGGTCAGCGCGCTTCGTCTCGCATCAAGCAGAAACCGGCGATGGCCTGGCAACGGCAACTCCGTCGCGTCGAGATGTCGAAGGAGGACAAGGTCATGGATCTCAAGCGCAAGGTGAGCAGTCTGAAGACGTGCGGATGTGTTCGGGGCGAGAGAGCCTGACCCACATGCCGCCCAGATCGAGGAAGAGGCGAAGATTCCCATCATCGCTCAGCGCCTCTTCTACAACTTCGCAGAGTTGGTAGAGGCGAGCGCCCGAGTCGTCGACCTGGGTTTGATGGCCGGCGACACGGTGGAGGTCTACAACGTCCAGATCAACGAGGATGACCTCGCCAAGCTCGATGACGCTCCGCATCGCGGCCGCAGGAAGCGCTCACGCGAAGAGGGCTTCGGCGGGACCGGACTGCTCGGCCTTGCCGAATCGCAAGAGGGCGATCCTCAGGTCAACGGAGGAAACGGCCCTTCCGTGGAGGAGGCCCTCGACGTCGAGCCCGGCCCGTCGAAGCCAGTCAAGCGCGGGAAGGTCGAGTCGAGTACCGAGGAGAACGTCGCATCCGAGAACGACGTCGACATGGCCAGCGAGACCGGCATTCCTTGCCCACAGTGCACGTTTCTCAATCATGCCGATCTTGCCGTCTGTGAGATCTGCGAGCACGAGCTCCAAGCGTAGCCTCCGATCGAGTCTCCGCCATGTTGTCTCTCACTCGCATCTGCAATCAAGCGCCTCGCGCGCTTCTCAGGGCATGTACCAGGAGTTTCAGCACGCGGCAACGATGACCTTCCTAACCAAAGCGGGAGGAGCTGATGAGGAATCGGCCGGTCAGGGCGCAAGCCTGACTGCAGTCTGCAATGCCTGCACGAGGTTGTCTTCGCCCTGGAGTGCGACAGGCGGCAAGTCCAAGATGCCCAACTCCGTGATCGCACGCAAGACGGCATCCTCCCCGACCTGCGCAAGTTCGAAGCGAAAATCAGTTCTGCTTCGCGCGTCCAAGCCTGGCAGCCACGGGACCCAGTGAGCTCAATAAAAGCGGACGACCTTGCGCGACGTACCGTCAGGTCGAGGACACCGAGAAGCGCCAACAGCACGCGCGCGCACATTTCGTCCGACACCGCCGAAGTGCCGCGACCAAGGCGCAGGAGGTCTTGCAGCCCAAGTCTGCGCGCCATTGGGGTCAGATCCCGAGTCGCGAAACTGGTCTGGGCGTGCTTCTCGTAGATTTTGCCTGACTGGAGGTCCGGTCGGCGGAAGATGGCTTTGGTGGCGACATGGCGCCCGCACTGCAGACTCGTTCACAAGACGAGTGAGCATTCAACACTTGCCTGCAATCCAGTCGTAAGCCTCTCGAGAACACTGCGGCGACTGACCGCATCTCCGACCCTCGCCAGCTCGACATTGTTGCGGCGCCACAAGCAGCTCGAGTGAGTCAGCGCCGCCGTAGCTAGCGCTTTCGCTTCGCCGTCCTCGAATGTGAAGCACGGAGCCTGTAAGTTGGAAGTCCGAGCCCGTTTGAGCAGATTACGAGGGCGGCGAGGGGACGAGCAGAGCGACTTACGCGCGCTTGAAGCTGGGCAAGGCGCTCGTCGGGCGGGCTCAGGAAGGACGGCAGGCGGGCCGTGTCTTCAGTCTGCTGCTCCTCAGATACCATTTGTAGCGGTCCGTGCGGAGGGAGAGAGAAAGAGAGAGAGAGAGCGGCGGAAAGGGTGCACGCCACGCTGCTGCGGAGATCGCGGCGCTCATCTGTGCGGCGACCGAATGGCGTCCCGGAGAGCCTTCTGCGCCATTCCTCATCCATCGCCTACGCGGGCAAAGCCAGCGGCGGTTGTCACTGCTCCCGAGGAGAAAGGACTCGAGGCTTTTTTGGGCGAAGCGACTAGAATGCGGGTACAATGACAAGAGTCTGCATGCAAGAAAAGAGTCTAATGCACGAATTACGAGTATGTTATGCGTCCATGTTGCGATGTCCTAAGAGCCCTTCGAGTGCGGCAGCGAGAACTCGACCTTGTGCGGGTTCGGCGTCGACGTCCCGCTGCTGTCGCGCCCTCCGCCGTCGCCGAGGTCCCCGTTCGAGGTCCCGTCTACCCGGCCGACCGTGTCGTCCTTGGCGTGGTGCAGGACGGGCGCAACGTGGTTCTTGTGCGACGCGGGCACGTCCCAGTTCCGCTCGATGTGGCTCGCGTGCTCCCTCCGCTCGGCGTCCGCCTTGGCCTGCGACGGCTCAAAGATGCCGCCCTCGGTCCGGCCAACCTCGATCGGGGATCCGGTCATGGTCGTGGGCCCCGACTGCATCGTCGAGCCGGATCGCTCAAAGCTCGAGCGGGAGCTCGTGGTCGGGTTCTGGCCGTCCGGCGCCTGCCGAGTCTCGGGTTGGTCCCGGGCGTCTGGGTCGAAATAGTTCATGACGCTCATCCAAAAGCCGGCGCTGCGAACGCGGGCGATGAAGCCCGTGCCCGAGTCCCGTGCGCTCGTCATGGACTTTGTCCGTTTGACTGCGAGCGGAGCGGCCTTCGACACCGGGATCGTAATACCCTGAAGCATATGAACCAGTCCATCAGCACTCGGCTGAAGGTAGGCAGGTCAAAGGCGCAAGGAGGAGGCACTCACGTGTACGATCGTCGACGACATGGCCATAAAGATAACGACGGGCCAGACTGTCTCGTGGAGGGCGACGCGATTCTCTGGAATGTGCTCGCGCGCGAGGATGGCGTAGTACAGTGCGGAAACTCCGATCGGTCCGAACCTGCAAGATCGCGCGTCAAGACCAGGTATTCCGGTTCGTCGCCGGGAGGAGGAGAAATGGGACGCACCATCCGGTGAATAGACCTTCCTTGATGCCGTCGACGGCGGGGATGAATTTGTACAAGACGAGCATGGCGGGCAAGCGACGGAAGAGGAGGATGCAGATCGCAAAGAGCACCAACTTCCAGGGCGTGAGGTATTCCGTCGAGAATCTCGACCCTGTAGGATAGACCCATCTCGGTCAACCGTCTGACAGTGGACTCGTGGGTGAGCTGCGATAGCGAACAGGGAATGATCGTTCCGATGTAGATGAAGGTGGCGGTGTCGAGGAGACCGTCGATGACTGGGAAAAGAAGGATGAGAGCCGTCAGCGATGCGCTCGCCGACACCTGCGGACCCGCAAAGCCGACTCACCGTCCTGGAACGTGTCCTCTTCTGACGCCTCGACACGGTAAAAGTCCCTCCAGGTCAAACTGTTGCCCGCGACGAAGCATGCGAGGATGTCGTCACTGCCGAGGAGGCCCGTCACGCCGAGCGTGAACAAAGCCAGCCCGATTCCGTACGCGAGGAACGACTCATGGTCGATCAAGCGGCGGTTGTGCGCAAACTTGAGCGTCTTCCGCGCGAGCCAGCCGATGACGAAGCCGAGCGCGCAGGCGAGGACGATCTGGTAGATCCAGGTCGTGACGACCCAGTGCTGCAGCGACTCGTTGATCGAGTGACCGTGGTGGGTGCGCTGCATGAGGTCGAGCGCGAGGAAGAGGAAGGGGTAGCCGAGGCCGTCGTTGGCGCCACTCTCGGCGGAGAGGACGTTTCGGACCTCGATCGGGACATGCTTTTCGGCGTAGCGACCCTTGACGACTGCGAAATGAATTGCGGATCAGCACTGTTCTCTATCACTGAGACCGCCTGTCAGCTGAACGCACTCGTGTTGGCCAAGATCGGGTCTGTCGGCGTGATGCAGGCGGCAATGGCGAGACACTCGAGGAAGGTCAAGCTCGGGACGAAGAGCATGACGAAGCCGGCCGAAATGAACCAGGCGACGGTCATGATCGGCAGGAGGAGAATGAAGAGCGAGAGCCACTCTCGCTTGAGGTACGCCGCCGGCAGATCGATTCCGGCGAACATGACCTCTGCGGGGTTTGGTCAAGCCCTTCATCAGTACACGAAGACGACGCAACAAGAGAAAGAAGCGAAAGTCTCACGGATTCCGATGACGATGCGGGTAATCTGGAAGGTGAGGTTGAATCGGTAGGACTCGTCAAAGTTGGTCCATTCCCACGGCGAGATCCAGTTGAGTCCGATCGGACCGACAGCTGCGGAAAGTATGGAAGTCAGGAATCTGCACGAGCGCTCCGAAGGGACTTTGGGAGGCGAGCGTACCGATTCCGATGCAGAGGGCGATGAGCGCATTGGACATGAACAGCTTGGATTTGAGGTAGAACGAGAGCTGGTTGATCGTGACGAGGTACCAGCCGAGCACAGCGAGTGCCAGCGAGGTGTAGGTGATGTCGGTCTGGACATAGGCCGGCAAGTACTCGTTTGTTCCGAACGAGACGGGCATGGTGGGATTTCGGCCTCGAGGCGAAAGGGCGGGATGACCGATGGCGGTACGCTCGGGCGGTGGCGCTGGACGGCGACGGACGCGTCGTAAGTGGCGACGTAGAGTTAGGAATAGCCTTTGCTTGGTGTTATTGCGTGCAGGAGGGAGCGGCGGTGATCGGGCAGCAGCGGCGGCGCACGATCATGGGACGAGGGGCGAGGCGACAGGCAGCGGCGGCGTGTGCGGCAGCTCGAGCGGGGCGCGAGACCGAGTCCTGCGCTGCGGTCGAGTGTCTTGCGAGTGAGCTGGGCGCGCGTCTACGCTGCTCTCTCCTGTTCTGGCGTCTGTCCGAGCGAGTCGAGCGTCGCGCAGCACCGCCGCCGCCGCCTGACCGTCGCCTTGGAATCTGCGCCCGCGTCGCCCGCGTGCCAAAAATCGACTGCGCCGAGCCTTTTTCTCCCCGCGGACAGCCCCTGTCCAGCGAACACCTGCCTACACACTGTTACTAGCCCTCTGTAGATGGTGCGAGACACAGGTATCTTACTCGTTCACAAGCTGAGCCCACGTCTCTCCTACAGTCTTTGGAAGAAAACATTCCATTTCCTCCGCGTTCTCCGCGGGCAGAGGGATCGCCAAGGTTTGCCGCTGTGTCAATTGACTGCGTCACCAGCGGCCGGACGGTGGCGGTGTCACGCGCAAACGTCTTTCTCGCACCGCGCAAGGGTTCTGCAGCTGTTCGCCGGGGACTCGCACGCTTCATTCCTTCACCGCAGACTCCACACCAGCTATATCGATTCATCATGCGCACCGCCGTCTTCGCTACCGCTGTGCTCGCTGCTGCAGGCAGCGTCGCCGCCACTCCCATCCAGCCGGAGGAACACCAGGAGGACAAGCGCCAATTCCTCTCGTGAGTCATCCCTCTCTGTATTCAGCGGGCCAAGGCCTCAACGGAGGCGGTTCAGGGGACCTGGCGCGTCGACTATCTGGGCGGGAGCAGGCCATGGACCCCTGGACGGACGCAGGCAGAAGTGCTGCCGGAGCGCGGATGTCCCCCTCGGTCCCGCGCGAGGTTCCCCTTGCGCCCGCTCTGCCTTTCGTGTGGCGCAACACGGATTCTCTGCCGACCCTCTGGCGCGACCTCGGAATGTACAAGAGTCTGCGGCTGACCAGTCGTGTGACCCGCTTCCGCCGTGAACAGCGCTCTCACTTCCATCGGTGGCGACATCACCGGTCTCGGCGGCACGATCGCCTCGGGTGCGACCAGCGTCTTTGGCGACGTCACGAGCGGCGCCGTCGGGCTCGGTGAGACCATTACGTCCGTGTTCCCGAGCGTCTACACGTGAGTCAGGACTATCCCGCTCCTCAGGCGAGCTACAGCTCGCTCATCGCGGGTGCTGCCGATGACACAGCGTCGTCACGAGCCGAGGCGGAAGCATCGCCTCGGACATCACCAGCGGAGCCGTCACTGCTTACGAGTGAGTTCAAAGGGGTTTCAAAGCGACCCGCAGAACCCCATACTGACTCTCCGGCTCTGCTCTAGGTACGTCACCTCTGAAGGCGGCGGCGTCTACTCGACCGTCACCTCCTACGGCGGCAACGTCTACACGCAAGCGACCAGCGGCGCGGAGGGCGCCTTCTCGACCGCCACTTCCGGTGCGGCGGGCGCCTTCTCGACCGCGACGTCTGGCGCCGCGGGCGCTTTCTCGACTGCCACGTCGGGCGCCGGTGGAGCGTTCTCGACGGCTACCGCAGGCGCTGCTGGTGCCGCCGACACGGCTACTTCTGGCGCAGCCTCCGCGGCGTGAGTCTTTCCTTCCGATTGGATCAAGTCGAAGCCAGTTGACTCACCCGACCTGCCCTGCAGCACGAACCCATCGAGCGCCGCATCTCACACCTCGGTCGTCGCTCCCCTCGCGTGGCTCTGCGCGGCGACGGTCGCCGCCGTCGCCGCCGGTGGTTCCTTCGTCCTCGCCTAAGCTGAGGGCCTCCTTTCCCTCCTCCTCTTATCGTTTCTACCGCATTATCTCCTCTCTAGCTCTATACCTGCGTCTCACTCTCGACTCGTCCACGAGCGCGGATTCGCTGCGCTTCTGTCGCCGTCGACCACAGACATTAATCCTTTGCGCAGAGGTTCTGCCGTCTCGCCCGCTGTCAATACATACTTCGCTGCCAACCACCTCGGTTCCAACTTGAGACGCGAGAGTGAATGCACAACACCGCCATAACCGTCACTGATCAGGATTCCACTCCGGCCGGCTATTCAGTCACGCGACCCCTGCAGGAGACAAAGCAATTAACCGCGCGCGACATCCATTGTCGCGTCGCGGTTGCCTCGAGTCTTCTGTACAATTCTCCTATAGACTTTCTTGCTTGCCGGATTTTCATAGCTCAGTGCCGGACCAACGGAGGAGCGCGAGACAGTCTAAGGTCGCCGATATCCGGACACTTTCGCGCTGAATTCATCAATCGAGGACTCCGTCTTGTACTCCGCGTGGCCTTCAGCTTCGCGTTCCGAGGTGTATTCAGGCGAGACTGTAGCAGGCCTCGTTGTACAGGGTGTGAGGAGAACTGTTACGCGGGCGGTCGTGAGAGGAAGACCGAATCCGCAGCAGTTGCAGATGCGCGCCGGCTCGCGGTGTGGCACAGAGCAAGACTCGGAGGCGGCCAAGTTCTGCTTCGACGAAGAAACAGGATGACACAAATACGGCCGTGGATCGAAAGAGGGTCGGGGCGTGGGAGCAACGCGGAGGCGACGACGTCAAGAGGAGGCGGTCGGCCGGCGCTGCGTCAGGGAAAAATACTTCCTTCGGAGAAGGGGTCCGCGGGCGTCCGGACGACGCGTCGACCGTGTTCAATACGCGCTACGTCCAACTGTACGGCCTGCTAAGCTTACGAGCCCTGCAGCTGACCCGACCATAGTCGCGCGAAAAGGGTGAATACCCCCCCCGGGCCAGGCTCCGACTTCGCCGCGCCGCATTTCCGGCGCCTTCGCGTGCGGACCCACTCAACTTCGAGCGCGCGCGCAGACCGGCAGCCGTCACTCAACAACCAGCTCCTCCGGGCTGACACACGCGCTGTGCGAGCTGCAGACTCGACACCAGGGCGCTTAGACGGCAGGTGCTGCAGTCTAGCGAGCGGCAGTCGAGCAAGGAGCGCCCGGTCGCCATTTCGCCCCGCCGCTTTCCGCCGGCGTCCGGTTGAACGAACCTCGAGCCGGTCACGCGCTCGTCGCGCTCGCTCGAACTCGAGCGCAGCCATGCTGTCGTCGTCCCCTCGAGCACTCGGTGCAGAGCAGCGGGCCTCGGAGGCGGGACCGGGCGCTTCGCTCCAGGCGCCTTCGTCGCCGACCCTCGCGTACCACGATGGCGAAATCTCGCCCTCGTTCGACGCCTCTTTCGCGAGCTCCATGTGCGTATCGGTCGGACATTGTACTGGCTCTGCGCTGCCAGCTGACCGAGGCGCGTCCGTATGCAGGTCGATCAGCTCGGGCGAGCGGCAGCAGCCGACCCCTCTCCCCGCACACCTGCGCACGCGTAGCGTCTCTCACCAACAGAGCTCCCCGGTCGTCGCGATGGACATCTCGCCGGCACCACAGCCGGTAGCAGGTCCTTCAGGCTCCTCGACTCTGCGCGCCATGCGGGCTCCGCCGCCGCCGAGGCCGCCCCTCTTTGCGCGACCCCACTCTCAGCCGGTCACACTCGAGGCGTCGGCGTCTGTGGACAAGGCGACACACGGCAGCGGCGGAAACGGCTCTGAACACCCCTTCCTGAAAAGCCTGTTCAAGGCACAAAAATCGGCCCCTCCGGAGCAAACAACCTTTGCACCGATCGGCCCTTTGTCCGTCTCGCGACCCGCGTCGCCCGACGCGCTCGGCTCCACCGCCCCGACTCTCCGCGCACCGAGTGGTGGACGACCCGTGCTGCAACATTACGCGACGGTACCGCCGACGCAGGCCGAGAAGCTGCGCCCACCGTTTGCCAAGTCGGCGCTCGAGTACCGCGCTCGGGGCGAAGCCGTCGACGTCAAATCGCTGGATGAGCGGTCCCCCGCTGGTGCCCAGAGCATGCTCTCGCGCCCATCGTCGAGCTCAGGTCGGTCCCGAGGCAGTCTGCCCGGGAAGGCGCAGCGACAGACGGCCCCCGCCGGCCTTCTGGCTCCTCCGCTCCTCGCCCCCGCGAAGCGCAAGTCAGACCCGGTCCTGCCGACCAGCCGCCGACTCGAACTCGAGTCGTCGCCGTATCGCATGGAGGTCGACGGAGAATCCCCGCGGCCTCGGCTGCACTCTCCGATCGCCTTGCGCCCGGGCAGCCAGCTCCGCTCCGTTTCGGACTGCGGCCCGTCCCCGTCCCGAGCGCCGGTCCTGCTCGCCGGTGACCCCGAGTCTTCTCCATCGTCGGACGCCGACCGATCCGGAGCCAGTGACCGTCTCGCCGACATGTTCGGCGGCTCGCCCGGCGACAACCTGTCCCCGATCCCTCAGTCACGGAAACGGGTCCTCGACCAGGAGAACTCGCCGACGCCCGCGTGCGCGTCCCCGACAGCGAGTATCCTCGGGACCCTCGGGGGCCCGACCCGTCGACCGTTCGAAAAGTCGGCAACGACGGCGTCTCTGCCGCTCCGCGTCCGGAGACAGCGATCCGCCGTCGGCCTGAACGTGCGGCCACCACCGCCCGGCTGCGACAGTCCGAGCCTGCCTGCGACTGCCGGCGGCGAGACGTTCTCGATATTCAACAACGCGAAGCGGCAGGCGACCCAAGCCCAGGATGGCAAGCCCGCCCCCGTCCCACCCATGCTCCGGGCATCTCGCCGGTCGAACTCGGTGGCGGACCCGAACTTCCTGTCTGGCTCGACGTCCGGCTCGTCGGCGAGCATGCACAGCGGCGAGTCCGTTCCGATGGCCTTGGGCACGCGAGACCTGAACGTCCCGATCGAGTCGCCGCGACGGCCGCTCGGACCGCGGTCGTCCCTGTCGACCGTCGGCAGCAACTACCTCTGCGGTGGCTCCGCGGCGCAAGTCGCGGCAGTGGGGCTCAGTCCCGAAGCGGGAAGCCCGATCGCTGGGTTCCGCAAGCAGGAGGCCAAGGGCAAGGCCTTGCCGTGCCACGGCGTCCAAGAGGATGGCCTGATGAGGATCACGCCGCAGACGGTGAGCTCGTCGCGCCTCTGGCAGTCTTCACCTCGCTGGGCGAGTCTGACGGTTTTTGCCCCGGCGTCCCCCGTTGCAGCTCCACGAGCTCCAGGGCGGCATGTACCGCGACGGGATCAAAGAGTTCCTCATCATCGACTGTCGCTTCGACTACGAGTACGACGGCGGCCACATCCAGGGCGCGATCAACCTGTCAGAGTTGGCCGACATCGAGGCCCGACTGCTCAACGGCCCGACGCCGCCAGAGCCGAGCACGAGCGACAGCCCTGCCCGGGACGGCAAGACGGTCTTGATCTTTCACTGCGAGTTCAGTGCGAAGCGTGCGCCGACCAGGTGAGCTCCGCTTGGGCGAATGGAAATCTGTCGCGAGGTGCCGCTCACTGCGCGAATGTTCCCAGCGCGAAACACCTGCGCAATCAGGATCGATTGCGCAACCTTGCGGCGTACCCGAACATCCACTACCCGGAGCTGTACATCCTCAAAGGCGGATACGAGGCTTTCTACAAGGCCTTCCCCGTGCGTATTCTCGCTTGCGTTCCGGGCACGATCTCGATCCGGCCACTGATCGACCTGCTCTCTATTACACAGGAACGTTGTGTTGGTGGCTACGTCGTGATGGACAACCCTGAACACGGCGCGAAGCGGTCGCTGAACCTGAACAAGTTCCGCGACCAGAAGCGGCAGTTCAACCGCGCGTCTTCGTTCACGTTCGGGCAGGCACAGCACGCCTCGACGCTGTTGCTCTCTGCAGAAGTCGCCGGCGCCATGTCCTCGACGAATGGCTACGCGCGATCACGCCGCCCGCTCTCTTCGTCGTCCTACCTGAAGAAGCCGCTCGAGCCTGCCGGCTTCGAGTTTCCGGTCCCCTCCAAGAAGAGCAGCACTGGCTCGACGACTGTGTCCACCGCCGCGGTGGCAGCTTCGGCCGCGACGCTCTCCATCACAGAGGAGGACCACGAGGGTGACTCCTCGTTCGGGACGAATGGCTCCTCGCCGGGAGGTCCCGCTGGAGGCTCGCCCTGCCCGCCTTCGAGCAAGCTCGGCGCGCGGCCGTCGCTGCGTCTCGGGTCTGGAGGCGGAACGCTCTTCCCGCGGAAGAAGGGGCTCGAACGCGCTGCGACGGCGTCGATCTTGACCTTTTCGCGATGACCCCCCGAACCCTTGCGACCCCATCTCTTGACGTCTGCGACCATGTCCATCCCGTTCTTGGGGATCCGTTCCGTCCACCTGGACCGCCCTCAACATCCTCTCCGTCTCACCTTGTCTCCCCGCCGCATCAACCTGTATGCCATGTCGCATGATGCCGAGCTGTCTCTCCTTTCGCATTCCTCATCCCACCCCCATCTTCAGTACCTTCATTTTGCTTGTGTCCGTTACCGCGCCCTGTCCCCGCCGCCTTCATTCGTTCAGATACCCCCCGCCATTCTTGATCTTGTCTCCCTTAGCCGCATTTTTTCTTGTCGCCCCCTGGTTCCTCCCGAGGACCGCGATCCGGGTCCCTCTCATCTTGCTTCTCTTGCATTCTTATTTGCCAGCAACAGCCGTTGGGATTCGAGTGCGGCTTGCGGAAGGTGTTGATCAGAGTAGTGGCTTAATAACAATGTTTGATGCCGAGGTTCGAGTTCGCGATCGGACGCAGCTCGCCGAAGTCGCCTCGAGTCGCCGCTCCCGTCATCCGCCAACTCGCGCCCTCGGCTTTGTACAGCGCTGCAGAGCAGGCAGAGCTATAGCCAGCAGCGACCAGACTAGCCGCAGCAATCCCTGCCCGCCCGTTGCGCGTGCTGTCCGCCGCGCCGGCGTGATCGCCACTTTCGACTTTCAGTCAGCTCCTCGACTTTGAGCCGGATCGGATCTCGGCTCCACCCGCACTGCGCCTTCTACGCGCCTACAGCTGCAGTTGCAGCAAGCGGAGCACAGAGCAGGCAGCAGCCCCAGCCACCCGGGCGCCATGTGGAACGCCTCGTCGCCCTACGCGGCCTATGCGCCCCTGTTCCCGTCGCCGCTGCCCGAATCGCGGTATCCGATCTACAGCAGCCACCGCCAACAGCTCGTGCCCGGCCTCTCGGACGGAATCACGCTCCTCGTCGCGCCGATCATCGTCTACTGGTCGTTCTCCCTCATGTTCCACTTCATCGACAACCTCGGCTGGGACTGCTTCGAGCGGTACCGCATCCACGAACCCGACGAGCTCAAGCGCAAGAACCGCGTATCGGTCGCTCAGGTCATCCGCGCCGTCATCATCCAGCAAATCATCCAGACCGCGACCGGCTGGATCTTTGTCATCGGCGTCGAGGAGCCGCCGCTTGATGCCGCCGGCGACTTGAACGCTTGGGGGATGCGCGTCGCGCACGTCGTGCTTTCCATCGCCGGGACGAAGCGAGGAGGCGAGTTTGTGGCGCGCTACGGGCAGCAGACCGCCGAGTGGATCTATTGGTGGGGAGTTCCGACACTCCAGATGGTCATCGCGGCGTGAGTCCGAGTCGCCTCTTCAGCTCCCCCGAATACGTCCCTGACCTCCATCCCCGCGCCGCAGCTTTGTCCTCGACGGCTGGCAGTACATGATGCACCGGACGGCACATCAGGTCACCTTCCTGTACCGCACCGTCCACTCCTGGCACCACCGCCTCTACGTGCCGTACGCCTTCGGCGCGCTCTACAACCACCCGCTCGAAGGCTTTGCGCTCGACACGTGCGGCAGTGTCCTCGCGCACGAGGTCGTCGGCTTCACGACGCGTCAAGCCCTCCTCTTCTTCATCATCTCGACCATGAAGACGGTCGATGATCACTGCGGATTCGCCTTCCCGTGGGATCCGCTGCAGCACCTCACCGGCAACAATGCAGACTACCACGACATTCACCGTACGCTGCTTCATCTCTTGAATCGCTCTGGCTTTCACCAGTGCTGACTCGTGCGCGATCTGGCCTTTCTCCTCGCCGCAGACCAGGTCGCCGGTCTCAAGAAGAACTACTCGCAGCCGTGGTTCATCTCCTGGGAGTGAGTCGCTCTCTCTCTTTTTCCGCGGGGCCCGGCATGTCCGCTCAGCAGTCGCTAACCTGCTCGCCCCTCCACAGCCTCTTCTTCAACACCCGCATGACCCGCACCGAGTACCAGACCAAAGTCGCCAAGCGCGTCCAGGACGGTGACGTCCCGAAGAATCAAGTCAACGGGCCGAACGAGCTCGCGGCGACGCCGACAAGTCAGCGGAACGGGGTCGCGGTCAAGGAGAAGGTGAATTGAGGGATGCTCGGCCCATCGGAGGGAGAAGGGGAGGGATTGGAGGAGGTCGTGCCGCTTCGTCGTAATATCTTGTTGTTCATAGCTATACCAGGCCGTTTCCTCCCCTCAAGCAGAGTCCCTGAGCTTCCGAGAGAAACTTCGTCTGCTCATCTTCGCTCGGCATGCGGAGCGTTTCCGAGACTCTGCTAGTTCGAGGTCGAGGCGATCCTCTCGCAGTTTCAGCCGACCGGAGAACGTCCCAACGAGGAGTAATGTGCAAGTCCAAGTCCTTACAAGCAAGGAATCCGCGGCAAGCGAGCAAGCATCCTTCTTTTCCCACCTCGTCCGCGCGGCGACATCCGGTCTCCATCTCCGAGTCATCTCCCTAGCCTCAGCGTCGACGGAGTTATCATGATCAGGAGACGAGGGACGAGAGTCACGGCATTCCGCCTCTGAAATCGATACCGCGGGCGGCGCAGTGAGTTGCCAGCCGGCGGAGGTCCTGACTGTCGCCGTGGGTGATGGACCGGAATCGCAAGTCGCGCAACCGAGGCAGCGTCTTGACCATGTCGAGCACGACGTCAGGGTGCCCCACGCAGCAATCGTGCAATTCGCAGTCACTCAGGTCGAGCAACTCGAGGCGCGGAAATCTGCTCGGGAGTGTGATCAAGCTGCTCGAATGGAGGACGACCCGACGAAGAGTGAGGCGAGTCAGGGATCCGCAGACGGGCACGTCGGATAAACGCGCGGTCCCGAGCCCAATATCCCAGGGTGCGGCATTGGGAGGGCGGCCATCAATCTTGAGATGCTCCAACGAGGCGATAAAATGGCGGACAAGGCTCAGACAGAGCCCCACCGGCATCGCGGGGTTGTGGGTGAAACTGCGGACCCGGCCAAAGTCGAAATAGCGATCCAGCTGGTCGGGTACGCCCTCAGTGATCCAGTCCCCGATCACTAGATGCTCGACCTCGAAGGCCAGAGCACGGGGCGCATCCGCTGGTACAGCGAAAGCGTCATCGAAGAAGGGCAAGGCGAGCGAGTGGATCCTCGACCGCTCGAGTCCGGCCAGAAAGGACCAGCAGACGAACCCAACGTCTTCTTCCCTGTCTTCGGGCGGGAATGAGGCCAGGTGGATCTCCTGTAGGTGTGATTGGCGAGCAAGATGCTGAAAGCATGACGTGATCTCGGGCCGGAAAGGGTCGACCTTGATCGAGACGAGGTTAGGCGTGATCTGCGCGAGCGCCAGGACGTAGATGGAGAATTGGCGGGGGGAGACCAGCGGACCAAACTCGTCGTATGCGATGTACTCGGACAAGGTCGCCAGATGGTCGAGTCGCCGGACGTGCAGCCCGAGCGAAGGATTCGAGAGAATCCACTCGAGGAACATTTCCGTCCGGTCCCCGGCGTTCCGGCCGATGAGACCTCGAGTGGGGTCATAGAGGAGCGCTCGCTGTGCTGGCCAACGGAAACAGCGCGCCGTCCGGGCGAGGGAGCAGAGCGTTAAAGTGACCTCTGCGCAAGTGGGTTGGCGGGATGCGGCCGGTCCAGGTCATCATTTCTCGCCTCCTCGGTGCGCGCAAGTCTGGGCTAGTAGGAGCTGACCTTCGTCGTCTGACCGATCGTCGTCGCGGATGAATGCGCAGATGGTGTCGAGCACCTCCTGCGGCAAGCGGAGAATCAGGGCGGCGTCTGGCGACTTCTGCGCACCCCCCATGCGACTCCCGCGAGCGGACATGCTGGGCTAGCGGACGCAAGCGGAAAATCGAGCGGGCAGCCGTTGCAGAGCGGACGCGAGAAGGCTGGCGAATCGAGCGAGGTGGGGCGGATGATGAGCAGGCGCCGCCTCTTCGCGCGGGCGTACGGAGTGAGCGCAAGCGGAGTCACAGCAAGCAGAAGCAGTAGCGTGCCGGTCCGTGCAGCCTGTGCGCTGCAGAGGCGGAAGTCGGAAGCCAACTCGGCGCACAACTTTGGCCTTCTCGATGCTCGCCTCGACCGCTTTCCTTCACCCGCTGCACATCGCATGTCGACAGAAGCTTATACCTTTGACTTCTTCGCGGTTCTGGGGGCTTGCTATTGACATGCAGAGCTCGCCTGCTCAATCTTGGACGCCGCCCGCCCATATGCTTGGCTTCGTCGCGCTCGCGGATGCGGACTCCTTGCAGTCGACAGGTCGGAATAAGTCTTTCGCCGAGACTGACGTTCCGGAGAGAGAGCGCAAAGATCTCAGTGCGGTAGAGAAGCGTGCAACCTAGGTCATTACAAGCGAAGAGTCCGATCCGAGCGAGCAAGCATCCTTCTTCTCGACCCCCATCCAAGCGTCGTCCTCAGGCTCCCACCCCAAAGCGACCTCCCGCCCTTCCTCATCAATGTCGAACGCGATCCAAGCCGCGTCCGCGAGCTCAAAGTCGCACTCTTCGACCCACCCGAGCCACGGCTCGGCGTCCTCGCCCGCGCAGCGCCCATACTCGTCCTCGACGCCGACGTCGTACGCTTCGTACCCCGGCTCGAAGCGCGGTTCGTCCGGCAGCGCGGGGAGGTACGCGGGCTCGGGCTCGAAGTCGAGGTCGGAGTCGGTCGCGGTGGCGCCGAGGAGAAGCGCGTCCTCCGCTTCCTCCCCGAGCGCGAGCGCGAGGTCCTCGCCGCCGTCGGTCAATCTGTCTGGGAGGAGGTGCAGCTGGTCCGGGTTGTAAGGGATGGCGAAGGGCCGGCCGCGGTCGTCAAAGACCCAGTACCACGGAAAGTCGTCCTGCGCGGGTTCGCCGGCGAGGCGGTCGCCGTTGTGGCTGAGCGCGAGCGAGATGTCCGTGTCGGAGCGAGACGAGCTGTCTGAGCGGCTGGCCGAGCGGGGCGGAGTCGCCTCCGCGACGTCGGCGTAGTCGAAGTGGTCGTCATCGGAAGGAGCGAGAGGAAACGTCCTCTCGCCGCTGTACTCGATACCGCGAGCGTCGCAGACAGTCCCCAGCAGGTAGAGATCTTGACTGTTGCTGTGATGAAGAGGGCGGAGTCGCAAGTCGCGCAAGCGGGGCAGCGAGTTGACCAGTTCGAGTAGAAGGTCGGGTTCGAGTCGGCAGCAGCAAACCGGAAGGCGACATTCACCGAGGTCGAGAACCTCGAGATGCGGGAATTTGGTGGGAAGCATGTTGATCTCCTCCACGTGGAGGATAGCGCGATTGAGAGAGAGGCGAGTCAGGGCCGCGCAGGTCGGCAGCTCGAAAAAGTCGATCTGCCAGCGCTCCCAGTCCTCATACAAGAACCTGCGCTTGGGCCAAACGACCTTGAGCTGCTCCAGTGATGTGGCGAAATGGCGGACGAGGCCCAGACGGAGCCCATCTGGCGTCACGGGCTTGTGAGTGAACCTGCGGACGCGGCCAAAGTTGAAGTAGCGGTGCAGCTCGTCGGGCCTGCCGTCCGGGCTGATCCAATCCGCAACTGAGAGGTGTTCGACCTCAAAGGCCAGAGCGGGGGGCATTTCGTCTGTATCGTCGAGGCAGTCCTCGAAGAGGGGCAAGGCGAGCGAGCGGATGCCCGACCGCTCGAGATCGGCCAAGAAGAGCCTGTACAGAAGGCCGTCTTCTGGATCCATCATGTCGGGCGGAGTTGGGACCAGAGAAACCTCCTCCATCCGCGGCCAGCGGGCGAGATGACGAAAGCATGGCACGATCTCGGCGAGAGGGTCAACCGCGACCGAGACGAGGTTGGGCGTATTCTGGGCCACCGCCAGGACCCAGTTGGAGAAGTCGCGGGCAGAGGCGACGAAATCGGCGACGTCGAACATGACCTCGGACAGCGTCACGAGACGGTCGAGGCGCCGGACGTGCACGCCGAGCGAAGGATTGAGGAGAATCCACTCGAGGAACTTGGCCATGCGCGGCCAAGTGTTCCGGCCCGCAAGGGCTCGGGTGGGATCATGGAGGAGGACGCGCCTCGTTGGCCAACGGAAACAGCGGGCGGTCCGGGCGAGCGAGCAGAGCGTAGAGATAACTTCTGCGCGAGGGGGGGGTGGACGGGGTCAGGTCAGGATCCCTCCGGTCCTGGTAAGCGCATGAGCGGCTGAGTCGAATTGACAGACTCGTGTCTCCTGCTTCGTCGTCGTCGCGGATAAAGGCGCAGATGGTGTCGAGGGTTTCCTGCGGCAGGCGGAGGATCGGGGCGGCGTCCGGCGACCTCTGCACAGGTCTCGCGGGGTTTCTTGCAGTGGCCATGCTGGGCAGAGCGGTACAAGCGGTCAAGCGGTCTGATACTAGCTGCGTGTCGCGGGCAGGCGAGCGGATCGAGCGAGGTGGGGGCGGACGATGAGCAAACGGTCTCCTCCTCCTCACGCGGCGGCACGGAGCGAGCGCAAGCAGCTCGAAAGCAGGCAGAAGCAATAGCGTGCTGGTGTGCGCAGACAGTGCGCCGTAAAGCGTGGCGAGCCGTGGAATTCACCGTCGAAAGTCAACCTTGGCGCGCAGCTTTTTGGCTTCCGCCTCCACCGCCGCTCTCTGCTCACCGACCGCACTGCTGAAAGCTCATACAGCGCTCAGCAGCTCCGTAGAAGCTCCAGCAGAGCCGCAGGATCCGCCCGCTTGCTCCCCGAAACAGCCGCTGGGCCTATACGCTCCGCCTGAAGACCATAGGATGGAAGGACCGGGCCTTACGATCGCGGCAGGGCGGCCGCGGAGGCAGCGCAGGACGCGCATCACCGCCGACGGGTCGGACGACGAGTACGGCGGCGGCGGAACGAGCTCGCGGCTGCGCGTACGGATGGGCCACGGCCACGGCGGCCAGCAGTCGGCGAACCCGGCAGATTCCGTCGGGTGGGACCGCGAACTCGACTCGGATCCGGACGAGCCGCTCGCGGTCGAGGAGCACTTTGTCCTCCGCGTCCCGCCCGAGGTCGCGCCGAAACTCAAGGAGCAGGTCGACCGCCGCGACGTCCCCGCCGACCTCTGGTTCAAGTTCAAGGACAGCCGCCGCGCCGTCTTTCATGTCGACAACAAGCTCTACGGCGCGAAACTCGTCGACTTGCCCGCCCTCCTCGAGAGCCAGCGCCTGACCGGCGTCGGCGGCCAGACCGTCAAGGTTGCCGACGTCAGCCAGATGCTCCTCGTCGAGGAACAAATCCGCGAGGAGCACGACGTCACCCGCGACAAGGTCTTCAACATTGAAGACTTTGTCTACCCGCACGGCATCACCCCGCCCCTGAAACACGTCCGCAAGCGCAGGTTCCGCAAGCGCATCAACCGCAGGGTAGGGCGCCCGGGGGCTGTTCCTCAAGGCACCTATCCGTTGACACCGCGACAACTCCCCGCAGACCATTGAGCAAGTCGAGACTGCTGTTGAAAAGCTCCTCGAAGCAGATGCGCGGGCAGAAAAAGTCCAGTTCGGTGCGTCTCGGCTTTCAGCTTCCGTTCTCAGGGGCCTCTTCTGACTCCGTCTTTGTGACCCCTGCCCGAATAGAAATGCTCGACTACGATGTCCCTTCCGACGACGAAGACTACGACCCCTCCCAACGACAACGAGCCGGCGGCGCCGCCGGCGACACCGACTCGATGGGCGCGCCGACCCCGCGCACCGGGATCGACACGGGCGTGTCCTCCCCCGCCCCCTTCGGTGACGACTACAGCGTCGGACCGGGCGGTAGCCAGCGCGGCGAAGCGGACGAGGACGGCGACGAGGGCGATGATGGTCGACCGGCAGATGATGGCAGCGACGCCGAGGACGACGAGGCGGGTAGCGGGTACGACAGTGACCTCGCGAAAGAGATCGAGAAGGATCTCAATATGGCGAACAAGGGCCAAGGCGGGACGGACGACTCGGGCTCGGACGACGACGAGGACGGAGACGGCCTCTTCGGTGGGAGTTCGGACGACGACGACGATGATGACGACGGGCCCGCGGCGGGCGGTATGGACGGCGGGCTCGGCGCGGGCGGAGTCGGCGCCTTGGCCGACGACGCCGAGACGCTCGAAGCGCGCAAACGCCTCAAGTTGCTCGCCGAAGAGATGGGCGACCTCGACCGCGCGATCGCCGCGAAAGAGGTCGAGCTCGCCAAGGCGCCGAACCCGATCTTCAAGGTGCGCTCGCCTTCCTCTGGCCTCACTACATCCTGCGCGTACTGATGCCGCGACGTCACCTGCAGAAACGCTTCGAAGAGCTCATCAAGAAGCTCACGACGGACCGAGACTCGAAGCGCGCCCAGCACACGGCCATCTCGCACGACATCGACAGGCGGCGAGAAGACGCCGCGGCCGCCGCCGCTGCTGCGGCTGCGAATCCACCGTCGATGGCCGAGGTGGCCCAGCAGGTCGTCGGAACCAGCGCGAACGCGACTCCGGCCGCGTCCGGTTCCGGGACCGATGCGATGGACCTCGCATGACCCGGCAGCTTGCCTTCCCTACCCCGAGCCCCACTTTGTTCGTACCCAGATCCATGTTGCCATCTTTAGTAGCCCTTGCATGACAGGGTATAGAGTTCAAATCACACAACGACCCAGACACTACAGTACAGCCTAAGGGAGGGGTCGGCGAAGAGTAAAAGCGGGATCATCACTCGTCGTTGAACGTGAGCGTCGTCCGGGCCTCGTCGACATGCCAGACCATCAGCTCCTCGTACGCGGCGATGCAGTCGTCGAGCTCCTCCTGCGTGAAACCCGCCGCGAACGCCCGCTCGCGGATCTCGGTGATCGACTGCACCGGGACAAAGTCGTCGGCCTCGTCCCGATCGGCGTCCATCTCGTCCTCGTCGACGTCCATCCGGCCCGCTCCGCTCTTGGCCATGTTCTTGATGAGCTCGTAGATCCGCGACCGCGTCGTCCGGTCCTCACCGAGCGCTTCCCGACCTTCGTGCTCGTGCAGCGAGGCCTTGCTCGATTCCATCAGCCGGAGCGCCTCCTTGACGTCCTCCTCGTCGACCTCGGGCGCGAACCGCAACCGCGCGCAGGCCTGCGCGATACGCAACACGCCGAGGAGCGTACGCGCGGACGTGTACGCAAAGTTCTGGCTCCGCTCGTCCTCCTGACGCTGCCGGCGCCGCAGGCCGACGTACTCGTTCACGACCTTGTCGGCGACGTGCTTCGGGACCGTCGGGCGCACTTGCCGAGCGAGGGCGATGTAGTGGCGCAGGACCGTCGGCGAGATCGCCTCCAGCGCGAGAGGCGGCGCTTCCCGGTTCATGTGCACGTAGGTGACGTGCTGCGCGAGGCGCTCGTCGTCGTCACGCGTCGGCGTGTCGAGGATAAGAAAGATGAGATCGAAACGGGACAGGAGTGCGGCGGGAAGGTTGATGTTGTCGACAGGCGAGATCTTCGGGTTGTAGCGGCCGTACAGCGGGTTGGCCGCAGCGAGGATCGAGGTTCGCGCATTTAGCGTAGTCGTGATACCAGCCTTGGAGATGGAAATCGTCTGTTCGGGATTACGCCGTCAGCAAGGAAGGCGAACAGAGCTTAGCTCAGGTCGCGCCACTGACCTGCTGCTCCATGACTTCGTGAATGGCTGTCCGGTCCGACTCGTCCATCTTGTCAAACTCGTCAATGCAGCAGATGCCGTTGTCGGCGAGGACGAGCGCTCCTCCCTCTGCCGAGCGAATGAGTGTAAGCATCTCGCGCCGAAAGCACTGGGCCGGGAACGAATGGACGCACCGAGCACGAACTCATCAGTGACTGGGTCGCGCAAGACGGCCGCCGTTAATCCGACGCCGGAAGAACCCCGGCCGGTCGTGTAGACGCCTCGAGGCGCGACCTTGGCGATGTATTTGAGCAGTTGCGACTTGGCGACACCGGGGTCACCCATCAGGCAGATGTTGATGTCGCCGCGAATCTTCATGCCGTCGCCGACCGACTTGGTCACACCGCCGACCAGGAGAAGGAGGAGGGCGCGCTTGACGTCGTCGTGGCCGAAGATCTCCGGTGCGATGCTCGACGCCAGCCGCGTAAAGAGCCCGGGGACCGACTTGATCTCCTCAATTTCGCGCGTGATCTCGGGCGTGAGCTGCATCGCCTCGTACTGCTTCTTGAGTTGTTGGATGTGGTGCGCCTCCAAGTACGAATCCGTGAGGAGACCCATCCGCATCGCCTTCATGCCTTCGTAGGGTATCGGGAGGAAGATGCCGCTCGTGTTGATGACGTCGCCGGGAGAAACAGACCGCGTCTGGTTGCCGTAGAGATGGATGACCATCGTCCGAGGGATGTGACCGACCGGGACTTGGTCCGCCTGCCGCCGAGCCAAAGAGAATCAGTGATTTGAGCGTGGTCGCGTTATCCAACCCCCTATAGTTGTATGGAGGACACGCACCATCTCTTGTATCCGGCATTCTTGGAACGGCGTGAACTTGGAAGCCCGGGTCTGCATGTACAGCTGACCCTGACTCTGGTTCTGCTTGCACACCTCGCTGATGCAGGTGTCGAGGGGCGTGACCTTGCGACCCTGGACGTCCTGGAAGATTTCGGCGCCGCAAGAGTCGCATGTGTACGCGTTCACTTGCAGGAGCGGCTTGACCTCGGAGACGCGAGTGACGATGCCGCGGACGGTGATGAGCTTTCCGAGGTGGGCGCCGCGAACTTGGCGGACGGCGAGGACGGGCTCTTCCGCGAGAGGGCGGAAGTAGAGGTTGCTGCATTCGCGGCGCTAGTCAGTCATGTATTTCCGGTGTCGATGCCCTTCGCCAGCGGATCGCTCACTATCGTCGGAGGAGTTGCGGCGGGAACACAGCCTGGCCGGCCTCCTCATTCTGGGCGTTCTTGTTATTCCGGTGGTACTGAATCACGTCGAGCACGTCGGATTTAGGCCCGATGTCGACGGTGTTGGGCGGCATGGCCTCGTCGATTGCTCGCGAGAAGAGCTTGACATATCGCTGCGTGTTGCGCTGGATCTGTCCGACCATGGCGCGTCCCATCTCTCCCTCCTGCATCGCAAAAATCAGTATCTTCACTTTCAGGAGACCATGGGGAGGATCCGACGAACCTGCTGCATGTCCTCCAGGTCGATCACGATGCGCTCCTCGTCTCGGTTTGCGACGCGTTGCTGCCGGAGCGAATAAAGTTCTTTGAGCGGATGTTCCTGAGGCGATCAAGCAATAAGACTGACCATCATGTCGAGGTACTTTGTCGTCGGCGCAGCATCTGCCGCCTCGACGTCGTCGTCCAAGTCGACATTCGGGTCCGCCTCGGCTGCGCCTCTCCGCTTGCCCGGCCGGGTCTTGAAGCGGGTCAGGAAGTCTTTGATCTGGGTGAGATCGTCCTCGCTGTTCAGGCAGACAATGTTGCGGTCAGTCGTCGTACGGGAAGGGGGTCATTCGAGAACAGGTAGGGGACGCACTAGTCGAGTCCGAGGTTGACGGTGGGGAGCCCGCTCGCCATCTCGCCGCGCTTGTCGGTGCTTCAGGTATCACGCAAAGCGGGGCAAACGTCCTCGTCGAGCGTAGCGTGGCCTCAGAGGGCTGTAGTCGGCGGTGATGAGACTGTTTCGAGGTCGAGCCGAAGTTGGTGTAAAGCAGCTCGCGCGGACGGTCGGCGACGTTTGTGCGCTTGGCGAAGGTCGCTAGTGGCTGCGTAGAGCTGTCTCGTGCTCTCTAGCGGGCAGCCTGAATGCTGTATAGGCCGTAACAAGAGCGAGCCGCCAGCAAACGAGACGCGCGCGGTTTTGCCCTTTGGCTGCATCGCGACGCGCTCAGGCGACGCGCCGAGACGCGCTCCTCCCTCTGCTCCTTCGGCACACCCTGTCGAGCCCCCGCTATAGCTATGGAAGTATCGAAGGAATGCAGGAGGCTTAAGCCGGTAAGGAAATCCCAGGTGTCGTCTGCTGGAAACAGATCCGCTCTCCTCTCCTCAGATTCTGCGGCCCAAGACGCCGACGTGCAGACAGCGTAGCCATATCCGACTCCGCATCGGGCTCCCGCACAAGTTGCGCATCGGAGAGAACAACATTGCAAGGGGGGGGTGCGTGCGAGGAGGAGGGCTTCGGTATGCGTTGCGAGAGAAGGAAAAATGCTCTCGGTACGAGGCCAAGTTGTGAGCTTGGCCTCGCCGTGTCAGGGAGTTGCATCTGTCGGTGACCGGCTCGAGATAGGGTATGCCTGGGTCGTCGCGCCATGCCGGGCAGACAGCATGTCCGTGTTGTACGCCACGTGCGAGAAGGGAGGGGCCGCTGGGTATGTTGCTGCGGGATAAGCATACGCCGGCCCGGGAAAATAGGGATAGTACGGCGTGGGGTATGCAGGGTAGGGCTCCGCCATCGGGGCGAGATGATGCACTGGAAATGCGTATGGCGAGCTGGCCGGGTTCGGAGGGTAGGGAGACAGCGAACTGATTTGAGAAGGCCGTCCGGAGGGATGCGCGTCGGGTACTGCAAGTTGGTACGCTGCTTCCGCCGGCGCGAACGCAGGCAGTCCAGCTGCGATGTATGGTACAGGCGTAGCCATTGGGTCGACCAGCTCGATGTGCGGAGATGGCGGAGTCGTTGAAGCTGCGCCAAAAGCTCGAATATCCGCATGAGGAGAAGCTGCGCATTCGAGAGCGTCAGGGTGGTGCAAACGGACGCAGCACACACGCATGAGCGAATATTGACGTGCCTGGACGAAGAAGCGGTGCCGAGCGCCGCCGCCGGTCTTCCGCTGCAAAGGCCGGCCTGGGAAGCCGGTGGCCATTTCCGCGTGCACCAGCTGACTGCCCCGCCGCCTTCAATCGCGGCCCGTCCGACGCCTTCGACACCTCGACATCGGTTCCGCCGCCGGGGCCGTTCGGTGAACTACCGATACACGGTGCGCCTGTGAGATGTTGAGCTGGTCAGCGGGACATGCCCGCGCTGCCGGGAGCGGCAGTCCTAGGAAGCTCACGCTGTGGACCCGTCACTTCTTGGGCCTGCCATCCTTTTGGTCCTTCCGCAACGAAATATTCGACCTGGAGAGCAGGCGGAATCGGTTATGAATGTCCTCGAGCGACGCCGTGCAAGGGACGACGTACTGGCTCGCCCTGCCTCATCAGTCTCGTCAGTTTCATGGAGTATACGTGGCGATTGACGCGAGAGCTCGAAGAAGGGACGCTCACCTCCAGAAGCGATCGGAACCCGTTCGGTCCGCTCTTGACGTTGGCGATTGCCGTGTAGTGGACAAAGACTGCGGGTATACTCGGCGTCTGCATATCCAGTAGTACCCAGCGCACAGCACTCTTACCTTCGACATTGCCGAGCTCATCGGCGTCATCGTCGAGGACGAATCCGAACCCCTGGGAAGGCGCCTTGTCAGCACTCTCTGTATCCGAATCGCAGCGTGGAGAGTAACAGAGCACAGCGCGAGACTCACCTTCTGACCGTTGAAGAATTTGCAAACACCGCTTCGCCGTCGGCGAGTCGACACAGCTCCGGACGGCCGAAACGCCTGGCGGTCGTCCCCTTGCCCCAGCGTTCCATTATCGTTATGTGCCGCGGACGTAGAAGATCCAGCCTCGATAGCGTCCGGAAAGCCTCGACGGCGAACGTATGACGGGTCGAAAGCTGTTGGGCTCGAAGACGAGGTTGACCCAGGAGAGGGCGGCGGCGGCAGCGCGTCTGCTAAAGGCGCGAGAGATGCTAGACCGCCGGCTGACTGCCCGACGTGAAATTCCTCGAGTGCGGGCTCATGCCCGGCGGCCGGGCGTGGAGTCTTTGCGCTGCGAGTTGCGGTACGACCCTCTCCGTCCTCCAGCCGGGACCCAAAGGGAGGCGCCGGCCCCCGCGCTCGGCCCTGCGTCCTTCTACCCTTATGAGGCTGACTCATTCAGGTGTAGTCGGGTCGCAAATGACAAGAAGGGAGGGTCGAGGAAGGCGACGAGAAGGAAGAGAAAGGTTTGCTGCGGCTCCGCTGGAAGGAAAGCGCTCCCAGGTGCAGCCCAGGCGCTCCGGGTCGATGATAGCGAGCACTCGAGGTCCCTTCTACCTCCTCTTGGAGTACCTCGAGAAAAGAGATCAACTGAAGTCTGTTTCTGCCGGGGAACGCAGGACCGGGGCGAAGGCCGCCGAGAAGGCGAGGGGCCGACGAGAAGAATGTCTCCGGAGCTGATCTCGACCTCTGCTCACGGTCGCGGCCGTTCAAGCTGTGAGGGTGTTCTCCGTCTGTCTGTAGGCGAGCGCAATAAAGCGTCGCCGTATGAACCTTGGGCCGATCTGGCCCCCGTGGAAAATGCCAGCGAACGGCGATCTTTCATGGGGACTCTGCCCAACGACCCCTCCTCGTCGCCCGTCACTCTCGCGGTCTGCAGCTTTGCGCGCCTTCGCGCCAGCATACCCGCGGATGTCGCTCGCGAACATGCCGTTGATGCCGACTGTCGGCCTGCCGGACTTGCCGCAGCAGGGTGATGGTCCCCGACCTCGCGGAGCCGTCTCGGGGCGGCGCGGTCCTTCGAGGATCGCGCAAGTCTCCGGAAGCCGGACTGGCTGCGAAGAGCGTTCATATGTCGTTTCTCCAACCTGTCTTGAACTCACTGAGAGCGGGCGCGACGCCGGAACCTGCGGAAAGAAGAAAGTAAGACAAGGTTCACATGAAATCGATCGTGCCCAGACTCACCGCGGTCGCCGAAGCGAGCCAAATTTCCCAAATTCCGGTGAGGACCCATTTCGGGCCGGAAGAAGCCGATGGTTGACGTTGCAGCTGCCGGCCTACGGACTGCAGTACAGCTGCAGAAGCGAGTGCTGCATCGGGCGAGCGCTGCGTCTGAAGCTGCTGACCGTCCCCGCTCACCATATGTGTCTGACGGAGTGCTACCAGGCGCGGCCACGCCGTGAAGGTAGCTAGACGCTGCGCGCAGTCAATATCGATCATACTCCAGCAGTTTCGACATATCGTAGATGCGCGGATTCAAGGTGACTCGCTTGCCGTGGCCCCTCGAAGGCTATTAACTCCCGAGTTGCGGAGAGAAAAGCGGAGAGATCGCCAACGAAGTGGACTGCATCAATGGTCAGTGCACAGCAACCGTTTCTGTGGATGCTCGTATCGAATGGAGCTGACGAGGAACTTCGAAATCGAATTACGCCTCCTCGAGATGCGGCAGGATCAATGCGGCTCGTACGTCGCCACGAGAAGCAAACAGGCGGCGAGGCTGATTACGAGAAGCCCGTTGCAGAGGAATCTTACGAACGCAGCAGGGGCTCAAACCTCGGCGGTCTGTCCAGCCGAAGCAGGCATGCTGTGCGCCTTGAACAGGTACTGCTTGATCCCATCTGCAGACCCAGGTCGACTCGTCAGCTCGCGCCCGCACATCAGATCCGACGAGCGTACACATCTGGATCTCCTGCTTCGCCTGCGCAAAGGTGTGACCCTGGTCCCCACGACTGTGCGCCCAAACCTGCGCGAAGAGGGTTGGGCCTTGCGTCAGTCCTGGTAGCCGGACCGACTGAGCTCGCGGCGGACGCACATTCTTGTACATCCAGAGGAAGGCAAGACCCTCGAGCGCCCATCCGACGGTAGCGAGGATACAAAAGACGCCAGCGACGATGTGACCACCGGCGAAGCGCGAAATCAAGTTGATCAAGCCGGCCGAGCCCGACGAAGGAATGCCGATGAACCTGAACGCTCGAGAAATTGTCAGAAGGCGCGAACAGGGGAACGAAATGACGCCTTCACTGACATGTAGGCGCAGAAGGCGATGTGGAAGCCTCCGAAAATCTGGAACGTCAGGTAGAAGAAGGCGTATCTGTTGAGGGAGGGACCGTCAGTAGGTCGGAACCAAAGCGTAATCGCGTGACGAATAACGGACTCTTTGGCGTAGGCGTTGTAGACCGGGCGATCTGTTCGTCAACCTGCGATTAGCGGTCCGCATTTCGTGATCCCTCGGAGAATGGGGAAACGTACACCAGAGGAGGAACGAGAGCGCGCCGATCACCGGCACGTACATGATGGAGGCGCCGAGGTCTGTGATTGCTTGCACGTCAGCAGGGATCGGAGACAAGTGCACACGAGCGGGACGAACCTGCGATGCCGTTGGTCGCTCCCGAGATGAGCAAGAGGATGGCGCCGACGAGGTTGACGACGAGGACGAGGCACAGGAAGAGCCAGATCCGGTACAGGAGCATCACGGTCCCTTGATGCGCCTGAGGAATCTCATCTCTGCACGAATCTGCGTCAGACAGGAAAAGGCGCCGACAAACTCGGACCGGACGCACTCGATGCTGTGGAAGAGGAGTGGGAAGGGACCGGGAGGCCAGTTGTTACGGCCGCTGCCATAGTCAAGAGCGGCTGGTCAGCGCGAGGAACGTCGCCAGGTAGCTCGGCCAGACCATATGCTGCTCACTGTTTCCGGATGTGCTCCTGCTTCTGCTTCAAGGCCGTCTCCCGTGCCTGCGCAAGTGGGGCGTTCAGTCGTCGGCAAGTCCGCACAGCGAACAGCGACGGCACGACTCACTGCGAGTTCCTGCTCCCTCCGCTGCAAGTCTGCGAGGCGCGTCTGCATGTCTGCGCTGCCTTCTTGCCCGCCCGACTGCTGACCGGGCAGGTCATAGTTCGACTGGCCCTTGAACGATACGGCGTCGTACTCTTCATGCGCGTTCGAGCTGAGGCCCGCCTGCACCGACGGATCCGCAAAGGGGTTCTGTCGAGTATCCGAGTGTGTCAGTCGCTATGCTCGCGAGGTTCGTGTTCATCGCGTCTCATCACTTTGAACGCGTCAATACGCGCTGAAAGATTGGAACGGCAGGCGCACGCACCGAGTCGAGCGCTTGCGGTTGGGGATCCGAGAACGGGTTCGACATGCTGTGAAGGCGTGCGCACGGTCTAGCGTACGAGACGAGCAGGACTTTGCTGGCGACGTCGACGCTGCCCGAACGAGGCGGTGCTGCGCTAATTGGCGCTACTAATCCCTTTCCTATAAACTGCCTTATACTTTGGCTTAGGGCCGGGGCCAATTCCGCGGCCGCGGACGAAACCCCCGAGCGGTATTTTCTTTTTGCCCAACTCATCAACTTTGCTCTTCCCGAATCCCACCGTCTCTTGAGCTGCTTTTGCATCGCGAAAGCCTGATACCTCTGGTCCTGGATGCTGAATTGCTCGTGTCGCTGCTCTCATCTTTCCGCGCCGCGGCGCAAACTCCGCTTGTCTCCGCACCGGCTCCGCCGGCACGGCCGAGGAAGTCAGGTGCGGGCCCACGCGGGTGGCGCCAAGCCCTGCTGCTATTGAGAATGCACCGCAGATCGTTCTTATGTGAAGGGGCTTGTGCACGCTCTTCTGGTTGAACCTCAAGGCGCTCCTGGTCCTGAGACGACTACACTGCTATTCTCATGTCCTGAGCGGTGCGACCCGAACCGCCAGGAACTGCTCTCTCGGGGATGCCGCGCGCACGGAGCCTCCTCTTGGCCCTTGTCGGCGCCTGCTGTGCCTGGTTCCTGCTCGTCCATCCGTTTCTCCCGAGAGGATATCTGGCCTACTCGACTCGACCACTCTGGGACCGCGATGAGGCGCCTAAGAAGGTCCTCACCCATTATTGGGCTCCGGAGCTGAGCCCGTCCCACCAGTGCCAGGTGCACGGCTGGTCTGCTCGTTCGGGAGATCAGACCCCCGTGTGGGACGCCGTACGTCTCCCGTCTCCCTCCTCCGCTAGCCTTACACTTCGACTGATCGCCCCATCCTCGCAGGTGATCTTTTCCACCGAGATCGACCTGTACCTCATCCGCCTTCACGAACTTGCCCCCGTCGTCGAGCGCTTCTTCGTCATCGAGTCGGATCACACCTTTACCGGAATCCGGAAACCCCTCGTCCTCCCCGACATCCTCGAAAAGGACGCCCGCTTCGCGCCGTTCCGATCTCAGATCGTCTACCGCACGTTTACGGGACGCACCTTAGAGGAGGGCGAGTCGCCCTTCGCCCAGGAGGGTCAGATGAGGACCGCCATGTCTGCCCTCTTGCAGTCAGAACTGGCTGAGCGACAAGGCCCGACCCCGGTGATGCTCTTCAGCGACGTCGACGAGATCCCCTCGCGCCGGACCGCCGCCCTCCTGCAAGCTTGCGATTTCCAGGCGCCGCTCCACCTCGGCATGAAGTCGTTCCTGTATTCGTTCGAATGGGAGGAAGGCGGCGACGCGGCCAGCTGGAGGGCGAAAGCAGTGCAGTGGCATGACGGCGGTCACGGCGAGGGCGAGTTCTACTAGTGCGTCTCCCCGCCTTTCTGTCGCTGCCCAGCGCTCAGAGCTCCTCCAGCTGACCTGAGTCTCGCTCGCATAGTCACGGCAAAGTCACCGAACGAGTCCTGGCCGACTCCGGCTGGCACTGCTCGTAAGCCGGAGATTCCGTTCTTCCCCTACCCGTCCAACCCTGACAGGACCTGCTCGCCTCCCTTCACGCAGCTGGTGTTTCCGACGCCTCGAACAATTCGCGACGAAAGCGCAGGGATACTCGCACGTCGACCGGCTCGGCTCGAGGCCCTCGGCCCTGCTGCGCCCGAAGCGGATCCAGGAAACGATCTGCAGCGGGCTCGAGTTCTTCGGCATGCTGCCCGAGGCGTACAACTACCGAGATCTCTTCGATCGCATGCGCATCAGACCGTACGTCCGCCTAGATCGGTGAACTTTCGAGAAAGTCCGTTGGACTGATCCCTGAGGGCTCGCTCGGAACAGCAAACAATCGGCCGTCGACATCCCCACCTACGTCGTCGAGCATCCGGACGAGATGCGCTACCTCCTGCCTGGTCCCGGGAACTGCATCCGCGAAGATGCTCCGGCCGATTTCCCGCATCCTAGACCTGCGTAGACTCGAGACTGGATCGCTCGCGCGTGTATTTCTCTTGTAACAGTTTGGGCCTCTTCCCCCTCTTGCGACTTTAACGACTCTTTTGAGGGTGAGCAGACGAGAGTTCTTAGGAAAGACAGGGGTATGACACTTCGATAGCCAAACACACGCGGCACAGAGCAGAACATCAGCCCGCGTGCTCGACGACGGTCGTCACCAGCTTGCCGTCCTTGACGACCGTCTTGAACTGCTCCGGCACCGGCTTCTCATCAAAGATGCCCTCCTCCTCGCCCTCGATCGGCAACGAGATGTTGAGCGCCGAGCACTTGGCCGTGACGATCTCGCAGTCGAGCGAGTCCTTTGAGAGGTAGACCTGGCCGCCGTCGTTGCCGTCGAGGAGGATCGTCGGGACTTTGCCGAGGATCTGCACAGTGAAGGACGCCGAGTTCGAGACCGACAGGGAGGAGACCGTGCTGTCCAGCAGGATCGACGTCTTCGGGCAGTTGACTGCGAGAGGCAGCCCAGCTTGCGTCAGCTCGACTGGTTTCGGCACGGGCAGTTGAGGCAGTAGCGACTGACCGAGCGAGATGGCGTTGACCTTGCCCTTGACCTGGATGACAGAGCCCTTGACGTTGAAAGCGTTGATCGTCTGGTTGATCTCGGTGTTCTCGATCATGATGCCTCGGTCGCCCTCGAAGTTTTCCTATCGGGGTGGAAGCTGCGCATGAGCCTCCTGGTCAGGAAGTGAAAGTCGCAAGGGTGGACGCACGATGTTCCACTTGTTGCCTTCGAGCTCCTTCTTGGGC
This sequence comes from Rhodotorula sphaerocarpa, assembly GCA_024713535.1. NCBI lineage: Eukaryota > Fungi > Basidiomycota > Microbotryomycetes > Sporidiobolales > Sporidiobolaceae > Rhodotorula > Rhodotorula sphaerocarpa. The sequence goes on along the minus strand of JANIBP010000009.1, from coordinate 329,840 downwards.
GGCTTCTTCTGCATGGTGCTCGGTTTCGGCGGCTTCTGCGGTCCGGCCGAGGAAGCTGCATGAAGGGTCTTTCGTCAGGCCGGACCAAGACAGCTTGCCAAAACCAGGTAGTACTCACAGCCGCCGCTGACCGCAGGACCCTGTCCCCGCAGCTCGGGGTTCTTGTGGGTCATCTCGCTCTTGTCAACCTTGCGGAGACCCTTCGTGACGCTCTCGCCCTGGTTCAGCTGCGCAAAGACAGAGGACATGTCGCCGCCACTGCCCGAAGAGGAGCTGGCGCCGGCGCCGGCAGCGGCGGGGGGAGGCGGAGGCGGCGGAGCGGGAGCGCCGGGCGCGGGGGGAGGCGGCGGGGGTGGTGGCGCGCCTCCAGCAGGTGCGGGTGCGGCACCTCCGGCCTTGAACGTCTTTGGGTCCGCGCCCTGAGAACGAGAGATGTGAGCGGAGGTGGACGTAAATCTGAGTGCTGTCGCGAGCTCACCTTGGCGTTCCAGGCGAGTCCCGTCGTGTGGTATTGCATGACATACTTTCGCAGCTCCTCAAGTAGATTGACGAAGCTCCGCGCCCACTCGATCTGCTTCGGGTTCCTATGACCGTGCAAAACTCGGTCGGCATCCTGCATCTAGTCTCCGTGACCCGGAGGAACGCCCGACTCACGAGTCCTTGTGCTCTTTGATAACACGGTTCACCCAGAACATGCTGCTGTCCTTGAACTCGCCGACGTACGGGCCGGGCTTGCTGTCCTGTCGCGCGAGCCAACATAACGTTCAGTCGCACGAAGAGCCCGCAGCAGCTCCCGGTCGCGGAGACTCACGAGCGTGACCCAGCCGAGCGCGGGGATACCCTCGCTGACGACGGTCAGCTGGTTGCTCTCCTTGGCTGCGCGGTTCTTCTCCTTGGCCTCGATGACGGCCATGAGGGCAGTCTGGGTGGGGCCGATCAGGTCCTGGTACTCGGGCGCGCTCGAGGGCAGCTTGGTGCAAGCGGACGCGAGCCGGACAAAGTCCTTCTGCGCATCGAAACCGTTCGCGACTTGGTCGGCCTGCACGTCGTCGAGGGATCGGTGAATCTGGGGAGCAGGGACGAGGGGGCAGGCGAGTGACGCGGACGGCGCACCTGTTCGGCGATCAGGCCGCCGAGCTCCTTCGAGAGGCTCAGGTACTGGGCGAGCGGACCGTCGAGGAGCTCCTGGAAGCCTTCGACCGCGGGTGAAGCCTTCTCCGGCACAGGCGGAGGAGCGGCGCCTCCAGACGACGACGAGGCTGCTACGACGCCGGCACCGCCGCTGCGTTCGGCATCTGCGCCAGAGCCCGAGCCGCCGTGCTGGGCGCCTTGCGAGAGGGCGACATCCTCCAAACGGGTGACGGAGGCTTCGAGGCGCTTCAGGAGCGACTGCAAGTTGTTGATGCCTGCACAGCCAAGTTCGGTGACGATGGCGGAGCGGGCGAGGTGGGGAGGGCAGCACACCGCGTCAGTGAAGCGCTCGCTGCCGTACAGGCACGGGATGCGCGCTACACACCTTGGTGAGGGATGCCTGCAACGCCCGAGGAAGCCATACTGTGCTGTATTGCGAGATTAGCGAGCGAGAGGAAGCGGTCGGCGTCCGCACCCGGCCGAGTCCGCAGACTGACGCTGGAACCGCGAGAATACAATCTGCCGCTACATAGACCCACTTTCCTCACGGGCGCACAGGAGAGAAGGGTGCAGATTCACGGGTTACAGCATTGTCTAGACCATGCGTGCTTTACAGGTACAAGTCGCGCTTCGGGGCGCGAAGAGAGCGGACGGACGTATCCGGCCTTGTTCACTCGAAGCCAGTCCGCTTGATCGACTCGCCTTTGATGACTGAGGGCGAGAAGAGATCAGCGACTGAAGAAGGCAGCCGAAGAGACGACCGGAACCTACCCTTCTGCACCTCGGCGAGGTCGAGCGTCTCAAAGTCGACGAGCGCCTGCGCGAGCCGTTCAAGCTCGTCCTTCTTGCTCACAAGCAAGTCCCTCGCGCGCTGCTGCGCCGACTCGATCAAAGTCTTGATCTCGCTGTCGATCAACTTCTGCGTCTCCTCCGACACGGGCGGCTGGTCCTGCTCGCCCATGTGCGCGACGGGGCCGACCGAGTCGGAGAACCCGAACCGGCGGACCATGTTCGACGCGATCGAGGTCGCGTTCGAGATGTCGGACGAGGCGCCGTCGGTGATGTTCTCGCGGCCGTACACGAGCTCCTCGGCGACGCGGCCGCCCATCGCAACGTCCAGCTTGGCGCGGTACTCTGCCAGCGAGTGCGATTGCCGGTCCTGCAGGGGTGCCGCAGTGAAGTTAGCCACGCTGCGTAAGGGACATCGAAGCCGAAGGTGCGCACCTGTTCGGGAAGCATGAGGGTGTACCCGAGCGCGTTACCACGCGGGATGACCGTGATCGAGTGGAGCGGGTAGGCACCCTTGGTATACAGCGCGAGCAGCTGCCAGAGCGATCATTTGTCAGCAAACACGGCAAAGGAAGGTGCGAGGCTACCCGACGGGACGCACAGCATGTCCAGCCTCGTGGTACGCTGTCGCGAGCTTGTTCTCCGGCGAGATGAACGCGCTCGTCCTCGCTGCGCCCATCATGATGCGCTCCTTGGCCCACTCGAAGTGACTCGGCCTGACCGCCGTCGCATTGTCCGACGAAGCCTTGACCGCCGCCTGGTTCACGAGGGCCTGCAAGTCCGCGCCGGAGAACCCGATCGTGCCGCGCGCGATGACCGAGATGTCCACCGCCTTCTGGTCGTACGAGACGCTGCGCATGTGGTGCCGGAGGATCTCCATACGGCCGCGGACGTCCGGAAGCGGGACGACGACGTGGCGGTCGAACCGGCCGGGGCGGACGAGCGCCTTGTCGAGCGACTCGGGGAAGTTGGTCGCTCCGATCAGGATGATGCCCTCGCCGGTCGAGAAACCGTCCATCTCGGTCAGGAGCTGGTTCAGCGTCTGCTTGTGGAACGTCTGGTCCTTCGGCGAGCGCTTGCCCCCGATGGCGTCCAGCTCGTCGATAAAGACGATGGCAGGGCTGTTCTTCCGCGCGGCGGTGAAGAGCTCGCGGATGCGGCGAGCGCCGACACCGACATACATCTCGTCAAACTCGGAGCCAGAGGCGGAGAAGAAGGGAACGCCGGCTTCTCCTGCGACCGCCCGAGCCAGGAGCGTCTTGCCGGTACCCGGAGGACCTGCCGGGAGGGGCGCCATGTCAGCACGCGAATTCGATCAAATGCTTTTGCATGCACGTACCAGTCAGGAGCACGCCGCGGGGCAACCGTCCGCCGAGCTTTTCAAACTTTTTCGGGTCCTTCAGGAACTCGACGATCTCGTACAGCTCGCCCTTGGCCTCTTCGACGCCGTGCACGTCCTTAAACGTCGTGCCCCGGCGGTTCGGGTCCGAGGGATCGGGCGCGGCGATCGGCTGGAACGGCTGGTTGTTCGCTCCGGCGCGGAGGATGCCGGACGAGTCGATCAGGAGGGACAGGAGCGAGAGACTACGTCGATACCGCGAACAGAGTAAGTTGGTGACCTCGACGGACAGCCGTCGGGATTCATTCACTCACAGCAGGAAGGAGTAGAGGGCCGTGACCGCGATAAACTTGAAGATGCGCCAGAACAACGGGCTCTTGGCCTCCTCGACGACGACCCGGATCGGCTGCGACTTGCCGTCGGCCTTGGCCGACGCGGCGGCCGAGCCTCCGCCGAGGACGGAGGACCAGGTGCCGAAGGAGCCGACGGACTGGACGCGGGCGTCGCCGCCTTTGCCGCGGCCGGCGGCGCCGGAGAACAGCGCCGAGACGAGCGCGGCGGGCGGGACCGGGGGCGTGGCGGGTGCCGTCGACGTCGAGGTCGGAGCGGGCTGCGCGGCCGCCGGAAAGGCGCCAGCGCTGTTCGCCTGCTGCTGCAGGAGGGCCTCGCGGCGGCTCGGTGCGGACTGGATCTTTTCGAACGACGCGGCGACGTCCGAGTCCTCGACTTCGGCATCGCTCGCACGCGCTGCGAGCGTCCTCAGGTAGGCGCGGAACGCCTCGTCGTCGCGGAGAGCCTCGGCGCGCTCCCGACTGACCGCAGTGGCGCCGGAGGATGCATCCTGCCAGAGCCCCGTCGCCTCTTCGTACAGCTGAACGAGTTCAGCAGCATGCGCCGGCTCTTTCGTCTCGTACAACGCCAGGGCGAGCTGCAGCTTGGCCTGGGCGGCGTCGGCGGGGGATGACGCGTTCGAGACGGCGTCGCGGAGCGAGTCGAGGTGGCCGTTCGACTGGACTTTGCGGCTCCAGAGCGAGTACGGCGCGGCCTGCTCGAGCCCGAGGCGGGGTGACCGGACCCAGGGGCGGCTCAGGGACTGTCTCGGGAGGAAGCTGGAGAGGAAAGTTGACGGCGAGCGGGGCGAGGAGGCGGCGCTAGTTGGCAGGCTGCTCGAGAACGAGCGCAGGATCGTCCGCGGCTGTCTTTGTGCGGTCTGTTGGGCCAGTGGACGAGTGTCAGCCTGGTTAGACGCTGTGTAGGGCAGGGTGGGAGGACTTGCGGCGTGCGAGAGGTCGAGCAGGAACTCGCGCCAGAGCCCTGCGGCGGCCCGCGGTCGACCGGGAGGCATGCGAGGCAGCTCTCGTCGCTGTAAGTGCGGTTGAAAGGTCCCTGAAAGGCGGTCTGGGCGAGCGTGGCGGGACAATGAGCGGGCGGAGCGGCTGATGGTCCCCGGCTGCGTCGATCGCTCCTCTCGCGGCCATCGAGCCGAGTACTCGGACGACTTCCCAACTATCGCTTTCCCCAGTGAACCACATAGTCTGCACAATCATACAATCACTCGGACCGCTAGCCAGAACGGGGCTGCGGAAAATTTGACCGCGCTGACAAATGTCGGACCACACCCTGGGTTCCCGAACCCGACCCGATCCCCCTACTGTCCCTTCGATCGGACGTTCCAGATCCAGAGTCCGATGGCGACGGCAAAGAGCAGGTACTTGAAGTAGTTGGCTTCGGCGGGCGGCGCCTCGGTCGGCACCGGCGTTCCTCCGAGCGAGTGGCCCTGACCCGGGAATGCGTTGCCACTCTGCGCACCCCCTCCGGCGCCCACAAACTGCTTGATGCCGGCCTCGATCCTGCCCGTTTGAACAGTTTCAGTCGACTTCTGTCTCGGCCGCGAGTAGTCCCGGAGCCGAGGGAAGACGCACTGCGCTGCGTTGGCGCCCTTGACCTCGTGCACCTTGCGCTCGTTCTTCACGTAGACAAAAGTCGGCATGGCCGAGACACGATATGCCCGAGCGACATCTTGTGCCTTGTCGACTGTGGGCCGAAGGTGATCAGGACTAGCGAGGGAAGGGAGGGCGCAAGGAGGCCAGACACACCGTCGACTTTGAGGAACGTCGCTGCAGAGTACTGTCCGGCGAGCTTTTCAAAGACCGGCGCAATGGCGTGCTATAGGCGGAGAGTGTCAGTCCACAGAGTCTGACTGGAGCCCATCCGGAATGCGGCGTACACAGGGTCCACACCCTGTCCGCGAGGAGGAACAGTCCAAGAGAGGTCCGGTCAGCCGTGCGTGTCGAGGTGCGGGACAGCATAGATCGTCGCCGACTGACAGGTGGCGTGAAAGTCAATCTGTTGTAATTACAGCTGTCAGCGAGAGTGGAAGTTGTCGCGTGCATCGTCGAGTGGGGCCGCTTCACGAGGAAGAGAACAGGGCGGGCGTACGACGACGAGGCGGTCCTTGCTCGCGGCGAGGACCTTGTTCAGATCAGGCAGACTGTCAATGTGCTGGATCCCAGGCATGGCGCGCAGCGAGTCGTTCTATAGAGGGAAACCAGGCCGACTTGGAATCCGCAGGTTGACGTCGACAGATTGATCCTCCGCAGCTTCACACGCCTCGGAGGGGAGCAGCGCTACTCGAAAAGGAAAGGGAAGACTAGCTGCACCATGCTGGAAGTGCCGCTGCAGCTGTGGCTCGTCCGCAAGCCCGAGCGCCGGCTGCTCGTCGTCTCGTCCGACTGGGCGCTCGTCCTCCGCCGCCCGCAGCGCACGCCCACACAGACGGCGAACGCAGACACAGACACGGACGAATCCATCGTCATCGAGCTCTTGCCCCGCCAGGACGTCGACCTCGAGCGCGCGACTCTCCTCCACAGCCGCGTCCATGGCTGCCTCGGCGTCCTCGCCGTCGCAGGCGGTCAGTCCCGCCTGACCTCTCCTCGCTATGCCCCAGAGCACAGCTGACGCTCTCACGCAACAGACGTCTTCCTCCCAGTCATCACGCACGCGACCGAACTCGGCTCGACGTACAACCGCCCGCTGACCGGCCTCGGCGCCGAACCGATCAACCGCATCCTCTCCGTCGACTTTTTCTGCCTCTCGTCCTCCGCCTTTGACTACCTCCACGCGCCCGTCACCGCCGCCGATGCCTACGCCGCCAACGGCGGCCCGGGCACCTACCGCGACTCGACTGAGTCGTTCGACATCTCCCCCTCGGCCTCGTCCGCCAACCTCGCCGCCGCCTCCGCCGCCCGCACCGAACTGTCCGCCCCGCCGCCGACCGCGATCGAACACCCCTGTCAGGCCATTCGCAAGATCTTGAGCAACTCGAACTTTTACTTCTCGTCCGGACCGGACGCGTTCGACCTCTCGACGCGGTTGCAGGCGCGGCTTGAGAAGGCCGGGAGAAAGAAGGCCGGCGACGAAGGCGAGGACGAGGCGGGCGCTGGACTACGAACAGGTGGCGGGTCCAGGACAGATGGTTACGAAGAGGCCCAGCTCGACCACGACAGCCGCTTCCTGTGGAACACCTACCTCGTCGGCCCGCTCCTCTCGTTCCGCACCTCGCTCTCGCCCGAACTGCGCTCCGTCTTTGACGACCAAGGATTCATGGTCCTCGCCATTCAGGGCTACGTCGGCACGTACGACATCACCCTCGGCGGCGAACCCGTCGTCCTGAGCCTGATCAGCCGGCTCGGCTGGAAACGGAGCGGGACGAGGTTCAACGTCCGCGGGGTCGACGACGACGGCTCGGTCGCCAATTTCGTCGAGACTGAGACGATCCTCCGGACGAAGGATTTGTGCTTCTCGTATGTCCAGACGCGCGGAAGCGTCCCCCGTGAGTGCTCTTCATCTCCTCCCTACTCCCTGTCCCTCGCACTAACGACGTGATATTCGCCATAGTGTTCTGGGAGGAAGGAGGCAACCAACCCTTCAACCAAAAGATTGCCGTCACCCGTCCGATCGAAGCCTCCCTGCCCGCCTTCCTCCGCCATTGCGAAGACCTCCTCGACCACTACGCGCGCTTCCACGTCCTGAACCTCCTCGCCAACAAAGAAGGCGAAGCGATCCTCACGATGGCGTACGAGGCGCACCTCCGCGCGGCGCAGGACGCGGACGAGAACGTCCGCTTGAACGTCGGCATGACGGCGTTTGATTTCCATGCGAGGTCGAGGGACGGGGGCGGGATCGAGAGCGTCCAGGCACAGTTGTGGAGGGAGCTGGAGAGCGTCGAGGAGACGATTGGGGCGTGCGTGGTGGGCGTGGATGGGCACGGCGAGGTCGCGAGGGTCATGACCCAGAACGGCGTGTTCCGGACCAACTGCAAAGGTGCGCCCCCTGGGTAGCGAGCCCGTCTTTGCGTATGTGCAGTCATCGCTGACTCAACTTTCCTCTACAGACGTGAGTCCACCTGCTGCTACTTTGGCACATGCTTGCTGTAGCTGACGGTCCCTCACTCCGGCAGTGCCTCGACCGAACAAACGCCGTCGAAGACTGCCTCTCGCGCTTCGCACTCGAGTCCTTCCTTAAAAACGTCCGACCAGAATGGCTCGGCGTGCTCGAATCGGCTTCCCTCTGGGGATCACACCGGACGCTGTGGGCTGATGTGCGTCTTCCCGCTCGTGGACATTCTGAATGGGACAAGGCTGACCCGTCTTGGGGATTGGGCAGAACGGCGACGCGTTGAGCAAGATCTATGTCGGCACCGGAGCGCTGAACACGAGCTTCACTCGCACGGGGAAGAAGAGCTTGGCGGGGTTGTTCTCGGACGCGTCCAAGTCGTACGTGGAAGGCATTGAATTTCCCGCGGCTGTTTGCCGAGGCTTTCGCTGATGCCTGCTCTGCACAGGGTGAACCGAGTGTTCCAGCAGCAGCTCTTCGACTCGGGCAAGCAGAAAGCCATCGACGCGCTACTTGTAAGGCTTTTCTGCTCAGCTTGACCGCCCGGCGCATTTTTGACAGTCCAATCTCTTTCCGAAGGGCAACCTCGCAACCTCCCGCCGAGTCCGGATCTTCAACCCAATTCACGACGTCCTCCGGGCGGAACTGCGCGAACGGGAGGACGAGTTCACTTCGTACAGTACCGAGACGATCTGGGTCGGGACCTGGAACGTGAACGGCCGGCCGCCGAGCGACGAGAGCTTGCTGCCGTGGCTCTTCCCGACCGAAGGTACGGTTCCCTAGAGTCACGTGTAAGTTAGGCAGCCGGCTGATAGAGAATTTCCTGCGACACAGGACCCGAGCCGTCTCTTCTCGTTCTCGGCTTCCAGGAGATCGTCCCGCTGTCGCCGCAGCAAATCATGGCGACTGACCCGGAGAAGAAGTGTGTACCGACCCTCGAGTCTCAGCGCAAGTCCAGGCGATTGCAGCTGACCCTACGATTTGCGCAGGCGGAGATGGGAACAGCATATCCTCGACGCGGTCGCGAACCGGCCGGGCAAGAAGACGGATTATGTCCTCCTCAGGTCCGGACAGCTCGTCGGGACTGCGCTGATCATCCTGTGCAAGAAGGAAGTCGCGGCGCAAGTACGCAACGTCGAGGCGGCAACCAAGAAGGTCAGTCTAGCTCGGGGCTGTCCATGGAGCTGAATCATTGCGACTGACCGGGGTTGGACTCGGACGTACCTAGACCGGCGCTCGCGGACTTGCGGGAAACAGTGTGTCGCAGACCATCCCGTGCTTCTGCGCCAGGGCCGCGGAACTGACGACCATTCATTGCCCGTGCAGAGGGAGCCGTCGCGATCCGCCTGGACTACCGCGCCACCTCGTTCTGCTTCTTGACTGCTCATCTCGCTGCGGGACACAGCAACATCATGGAGCGGGAACAGGACTATGGGACTATCGCAGCCGGTCTGCATTTCTCTCGCGGCAAGGCTATCTCGGATCATGAGTACGCCCTTGTACCTTGCTCGAGCCTCGAGACTGCGACCGGCGAGCTGATGAAGCATTCTGCAGGCACGTCATCTGGGCTGCCGACACCAACTTCCGGATCGGCCTCTCGAACGACGAAGTGCGCAGTCTTGCAGAGCGAGACGAGTACGACGCGCTGTGGGCGGCAGATCAGGTCAGTGGTCCAGAGCGCTGGAGCTAAAACTTCGCCTGATCGCCTGCGATGCATGCAGCTCAACAAGTCGATGACCCTTGGACGGTCTTATGCCGGCTATACCGAGGCTCCGGTCGTGTTCCGGCCGACGTACAAGTGCGTCGCTTATCCCGCCCGAGGCCCTGCGCTCCACAGCTTACACATCAGCTCTCGCAGGTACGACAACGGCACAGACGACTATGACAGCTCGGAGAAGCAGCGTATACCGGCGTATACCGACCGTATCCTGTATCAGGGTGAAGGGGTGAGAGTGACTGCCTTCTCCAACCGCTCTGCATGCCTGTTGACACTTTTCTCTCCAGCTGGATTGCTATCGGTATCAGCGTGCCGAGCTGCGGACTTCTGATCACCGACCAGGTGAGGTTTTGTGAGGATTTAGGATATTGACAGCGGGAGCTCACCCTCGGACCCCTTGCGCAGTCTACGCCTTGTTCCGAAGCCGGATCCGCCAAGTCGACACGGCACGGCGGGCCGCACTGCGCAAGCAACTCCTGCAGCAGTTGCTCGCCGACACGTTTTCTGAGACGCTCGACTTGCGCCTCGATCGCCTCTCCATCCGTCGCCAGAACAAGCCTCGGTCGTCGTTGCCCCCGCCATCGGATGACCAGCAGGCCTGGTGGAACGAGAAGGACGGCTCGTTCAAGCCGCCGCCTCTCCCGCCGCGCCCTCGAGCGGCGCTTGGCGAGAACCCGTTCGACGGCACGCGCTCGTCTCCGCCATCGGCGGCAGGACGAGACGGTCCGCCCGCTCCGGACGCCACCTCGAACGGACGTCGCCCAGTCCCTGCACTCCCGTCTCGGGCACCTCAAGCCACTCCAGGCCCTGCGATCAATGCCACATCCGAGGGATCCTTGATTGACGTGTCGGAGGAGGCGGATCCTTCGGCTGCGCCGAGCGCTGTCCCGCTGTCCTTCCAAGCCAAGAAGCGGCAGGCCCCGCCCGTCCCGCCGAATCGCACGTCTTCCCCCGCTTCGACCAAAGGCCGGCCCGGTGAAGAGGACGTGGATTCGGAGCAGGTACAGATGTCGGCGTACGGCGCGCCTCCACCTCCGGAGCGGCTGAATAGCACCGGTACCGGCGAGAGCTGGCAGATGCTTCCGTAGACAACCTGGTGAACAACCTTGTGCTTTGCATCCACGTTCGTAGCACTACGGTTGAAAGTCGGATTTCGGCGTGTTCGGAGGATTCTGGGGACGCGACCGCGACGCGTGCCGACTGTCTCCGCTCGTTTAGTCCGCAATACCCGCCCCAGCTCGCACAGCTGGATACAAAGCAAGCATGACTGAAGACTGGTCTGTCTCGGGGGTGTCTGCGCTGCGCCTGCGCCTCGGTGAGCCCGCATCCACCGAGCCCGAACTTTTTGCTCTCGACGCGCCGCACTCGCTGACAACTATTGCATTGGCTCTTACAGCGCGCACCAAGGCGCAGGAGGACCAGCTGGCGAAGGAGGAGCACGCGCTGGTCGAGCCGTTCTCGCCGCTCTTCGTCTATCCGATCTACGGCGAGGAGGAGACCATCTTCGGCTACAAAGGTCTCGACATCGACGTGAGGCGGGGAATCCCAGCTTTCGTCTGAGAGCGTCCCTGACGAGACCCGCTCCTGCAGTACCGCTTCGCATCTGGCTCCCTCGCCCAGTACCTCGGCATCACGTACGACGACAAGTTCCCCGACACTGCGACCGTCAAGGCGGACGACCCGGAAAAGATCCTCTACGACTTTATTCCGCCCGATTACACCAAGTCCCTCGAAACCTTCGACAAGACGGTCGAAGAGGACGGCAAGGCGTTCCGGCCCCTTGGAAAACGGGTCGGCGCGTACCGGACAAAGGAGCGCGGTCACAACGGCAAGGGCAAGGGCAAGGCCGCGAGCCGCGCCGGCCCCGTCTTGCCGGACCGCGACTGGGAGCTCATCGAAGACCCAGACGCGGACGACAAAGATGGTGTGCGGTACGAGGGTTACTGGACGAACTGGGACACGCCGGGGTTCAAGGAGTACCACCGGAGGATGCAGATCTTTGCCCTCTTGTACATCGAAGGAGCCTCGTACATCGACGAAGAGGACGGGCGATGGGAGTTCGTGACACTGTGAGTCTCCCAGTTTGCGACGCCATCAGCCCTGGGGTGCGAACTGACTCTGGCGGAACAGCTTCGAGCGGCGGAAAAAGGGCGACGACGTATCGTACCACTTTGTCGGCTATGTCTCTTTCTACGCTTTCTTCTGCTGGCCAGATACGAAGCGGCTGCGATTGGCGTGAGTCCTGGTGCTCACTCCCTCCGCCAACGCAAGCGACTGACCCGATTCCCTCGCCAGCCAATTCGTCATCCTGCCTCTGTACCATCAACGCGGGCACGGCTGTGAGTATTGAATGACTGTCGGCGAGGGAGTGACTCAATCGCTGACACCTGTCCATATGCACAGCGGCGCTGTATAGCCTGTGCTACCGCAATATCCTCAAGCGCGACGAGATTAGCGAACTGACGGGTCAGTCGCCTCTGCTCCACCTTGACTTCTCCTCAGAACTGAGCGTCCCGCTTTGCGTCAGCAGTCGAAGATCCGTCCGAAGCGTTCGAGGACATGCGCGACAAGTGTGACTTGTACACGCTCGTGTCCGAAAAGGCGCTCGAGGGGATCAAAGCGCCGTGGGACCGGACGTGGACCGAAAAGATCCGCCTCAAATACAAGCTCGCGGATGTGAGTCGCTTCTCTCAGGAGAAGCAGAGTCTGCATCGTTCGCGAACGCTGATGAATCGGTTCTCTGCCTACAGCGACAATTCTACCGACTCGTCGAGATGCTCCTCTTTCTCGTCACCGACCCGAACGACGAAGCGCAGCAACGAGCACTCCGCCTCGCGATCAAGAAGCGCCTGTTCATCTTCAACAAGGAGGCGCTCTTGCAGATCGAGGACAAGGACGAGCGCAAGACCAAGCTGCAGGAGACGTTCGAGAGCGTGCGGGAGGATTACGAGCGCTTGACGGAGAAGTTCGTAGAAGCTTGAACTGCGCCTCTCGATGCATCATCGCCCTGCGACCGCGACTTGAGTCATGTTCGGCTCAATGTGAGTGCACAGAGCGCGGCTCAAACGAGGTCCAGCTCGGGGAGGCGTCTACAGGTATGCGTAAGATGTATGTGACAACAAAGGGAAGGAATGCGATATGCACACATGCGTTGGCGGAAAGGAAGAGGGAGAAGCACTCATGCGCCCAGCACGCCCGGGTTGCGGATCATCGGAGATGCCGCAGAGACGAGCGGTACGCCTTCTTCCAGGTCGCCGGCACCGTCGTCGGCGAGAACAGCATCGCCGGCCAGCAGTCCATACTCGGAACGAGCGGGACGAGGACGAGGACGAACAAGGTCGCGGAGAGATCGCCCGGCGCGGCGAGGACCGGCCGGCACCATCAGGCGCCAGCCTGCCTTGACGATCTGAGCCAGCGCTCCGCCGAGCTCGGCGAAAGCGCCTTCGCCCGCTTCACGGTCAGGGTCGTCCGCCCGGCGAGCCAAGCGAGGACGGCGCCAGAAGCGAAGGGTGAGGGAGGAGAGGACGACCGAGACGGACGAGAAGGCCATCGCCGCGCCGGCCATCATCGGATGCAGGTGGATCCCCCACGGAAGGAAGAAGCCCATCGCGAGGGGAACACCGATCAAATTGTAGACGGTGGCCCAGATGAAGTTGATGCGGATCTGACGAAAGATGCGGCGCGAGAGATCGAGGCTGGCCACGACGTCGAGGAGGTTCGCCTTCATGAGGATGATGTCGGCGGCCTCCATGGCGATGTCGGTACCGGTGTTAAGGGCAATGCCAACGTCGGCGGCCGCCAGGGCCGGCGAGTCATTGATGCCGTCGCCAACCTGCAGAAGAGATGATCTCGTCAGTGACGGCAGCCGAGATGAGGCGCGCAGTCACCACTCACCATCGCCACGCGGTGACCCTGCTGCTGCAACCTCTGCACAAGCGCCTTCTTGCCGTTCGGGCTCATCCCCGCTTGGACGTCGCACGGCGCGATCCCGACCTCTTCGGCGATGGCGACAGCGGTGCGTGCCTGGTCCCCCGTCGCGAGGAGGACTTCAATCCCCATCGTACGGAGAGCATCGATCGCCTGGCGCGCTTCGGCCTTGATCTGGTCCGCCAGCGAGACGACGCAGGTCAAGGCGCCATCGACGGCGACGACGATGCAGGTCCGGCCGAGGGATTCCTCCCGCGAGCGGAAAGCCTCGAGGGATGCCGAGAGCTCGACGCCACAGGTGGTCGCGAGGTAGGCCGGATTCCCGATCTCGATGAGGTGCTTCGACGAGCCCGTACCCGCGTCCGGCGATAGCGCTGGGAAGTGGCCTTCGACCTCACAGCGCACGCCTTGACCCGTTGTAGACTCGAACGTCTGGACCCGGCACGAGGCTGGGACCTCGGCGAGGCCGAGCGACTGCAGGCCCCAGCGGGCGACTGCTTTCGCGAGAGGGTGCTCGGACCGGGTCTCCGCCGCCGCAAAGAGCAGTACGGTGTCGTCCTGCCAGCCGGTCGGGGAGCCGAGCCGAGCCGCATCGGTTTGTAGACGCGACTGCCTAGTCTCGTCTCGCTCGACCCATTTAACCCCGACGACGTCGAGCTTGCCGAGCGTGACCGTGCCCGTCTTGTCGAGCACGATGCGATCAATTGTGTGACTCTTCTCGAGCGGACCTGCGCCCTTGATGAGGATTCCATTCTGCGCGCCGACGCCGGTGCCGACCATGACCGCGGTCGGCGTCGAGAGCCCGAGGGCACACGGGCAGGCGACGACGATGACGGAGATGCAGAGACGCAAGCAAACCATGATCTTGGTCGCTCCTTCCTCGTGAAAGACGAGCGGGAGCGAGATCGACGTGTGGGAGATGACCATCCAGGCGATGAAAGTCGAAAGGCCAAGGGAGAGGACAACCGGAACAAAGTATCCGGCGACGGTGTCGGCAAAGGCTTGGACCGGCGCCTTGGACGTCTGCGCCTCTTCGACGAGGTTGACGATTTGCGAGAGAGCCGTGTCCTTCCCGGCGCGAGTGACCCGCATGTCAAAGGTGCCTTGCCCGTTCACGGTCCCGCCGATGACCGTCGACTCGAGCGCCTTTGCGACCGGTACGACCTCGCCCGTGACCATGCTCTCGTCGACCGAAGACTCGCCGCGCACGACGATCCCGTCCGCCGGCACCTTGTCTCCGGGGACGATCTTGACGACATCGCCGACCTGAATCAGCTCGGTGGCGACACGCTTTTCCTTTGTGCATGCCGGCGCGTCGGTGTAGATGATGGCCTGAGAAGGCGCCAGGCTCATCAGGCGGCTGAGGGCAGTGCTCGTCTGTCCCTTGGCGAGGTTCTCGAGGTAGCGACCGAGGGAGATGAAGGTGAGGAGCATGGTGCAGGTGTCGTAAAACACCTTCGGGTGGTAGTCCGGGTCGGTAGCGAACGGCGCGAGGAGCATGGTGACTACCGAGTAGGCGAATGCCGCCGAGGTTCCGAGCACGACCAGGACGTCCATCGTCGCCGACTTGTGCTTAACGGAACGCCACGCGGAGCGATAGAACGGACGGCCGATGCCGAACTGGACCGGAATGGTCAGGAAAAGACAGACGAGGTCGCCGAGGTAGATACCGCGTATCAGGCGGAAGTTGACGATCGGTCGAACGAGGGGAAGCATCGGGAAGACCATCGAGAGCAGAAAGACCGGCACGCCGAAGGACAAGGCGCGGAGGAACGCGCTGCGCCATTCGGTTATCTCTTTGGTGCGTGCGAGCGATTTCAACTGCATCGCGCTGTTCTCCTCGGTCGCCAGAGTCGCGTCGAACCCGGTGTCCTCGACAATCTCGACGACGTCGCGAACGCCGGCGATGATGGTCGGATCGTACGTGATGCTGGCACGCTCGGTCGCGAGGGAAACGACCGCTGACGTGATGCCGGGCGTCGCACGGAGGGCGGACTCGATGGAAGCCACGCAGGCACCGCAGCTGAGGGGTCGGATTCGAGTCAGTCCCAGCAGGCCGGACAGGCTTAAACGCAAACTCACGTCATTCCGTAGACATGCAGCTGCACCGTATCAGACTTGGGCGTCTCGAGAGGAGCAGCCTCGAACCCCATGTCCTCGATTTCCTGGTACGCGAACGGGTGAGAAGGTCAGCCCGCCGTCCTGGTCCTCGACGGCCTGACTCGACTCACTTCAGCGAGCTTGGCGGGAGTCCACAGCCCAGCATCGTACTCGACGACCGCACGTTCAGCACTGCGAACAGGAGCCAAAACAGACAGAAAGTCAGCGATTGACATTTTTAGCCGTTCCGAGGCAGCAGTGTCGCGACTCACAGAAGGGCGACCTTGATGCTCGCGATGCCCTTTTGCGAGCCGAGACCGTTCTCGATACTGGCTACGCATGCGCCGCAGGTCATGCCTGTTCGTAGAGAAGAGCGGCGGAGGCTGAGGTCAGCGCGAACGACTTCGGGAACTGCGGGAGAGAGCGGCGCCTCAACCCGCGGCTGAAAGGGGGCACGCACCCTGGACGGTTAGCGTAGCAGTAGCCAACTGTTCGCTTGCTTTCGTAACCTCTGCGGCGAGCGCTGGCGCGTACGAGAGGACGTCGAGGTCGCTGCCGTCGTCTGGATGATCGCCGAGAAGAAGAGCCGAACCGAGCGACGCGGCCTCGCCCATCTCGGGGGCGGCCATGGCCACGCTGCACGTACGCAGAGAGCAGCTGTTTGGACCTCTCCGAGCTTGTCCGGGGCGCTGTTGAGCGGTGCGACGGTGAGGGCGAGACGAAAGGCCGTTGCAGTTTGGACTCGGCAGTTCGGCGGAAGCGCCGAGGTGCGCAAAAACAGCGCGCTCCCTTCGGCAGGCGCGCATTCAGCGCAAACCATGCAGGCACTCTCTCTAGTGACACGCTCAAGTGACACGCTCACGCGAGTGACATTTGCGAGTTGGGTGGTTAATGCAGGGTCGGCCGCCAGGACAAGTCCTCTACAGCGGCCGCGGTGATTTTTGCGAATGCGATGGGGTGGTGGTTGGGGATCAGGTCAGGGTGAGGAGGGAATGCTGCGGTTGAACGACATGGGGGTAGTAACGAGTTGAGCGCGGAAACGCGAGCTGGGGCAGGAGCGAAGTGGGAGACAAGAGTGGTGGAACAGAATGGTGGGCCAGCAGGGGCCGGAGCGAAACGAAAACGAAGATGATGCGAGGTGAGATGAGGTGCGGATGGAAGGTGTGCGGATGTGAGGATGCCGATGCGAGAGGCGTGGTCGAAGCGTCTAGTAGCCATTGGCACGGCTGAACTTGCTGCGACTCCGGCTCCGACTGGCGTATTGACGAGAGCGGCCCCGGCCGCGCTCTTCTCGGCCGTCGTCGCCATCGTCTTCAACAGTCGTCGCCGCAGCAGCGACGCCCTCATCGAGCCGAGTAAAGCCGTTCGTGACGGGCGGCGCGACGGAGCCTTCCCGCCCTCGCTCGCGCGTCCGCCCTCGCCGACCCTCTCCCGACGTCGCGCTCGACTCGCGGCTTTCACGCTGCGTGAAGCCGTTCACACGACCGCGCGTAGGTGACCGCACCGCCGAGCGTGACCGAGACCGTGACCGAGACTGTGACCGCGACCGAGACCGCGACGCCGAGTCCTGCCGGGCCGACGGGGACTGGGACCGCTGGACGGCGCCGGCGCCGCGCAGCTTTGATCGGCCGCGCGGATCGACGGAGGCGACCGGCTCAGCGTCAGACATGCGCCGCGTGACGGAACGGCCCCGGCCGGCTGTCGGAGGCGATGGCGGAGGAGAGGGGAACGGCGAGACGCCCGAGGGAGTCGCCGTCGTTGCCGAGATAAAGTGACCGGGCGTGAGCTGCATGCGTTGACGGTCGCGACCGCGGACGGCAGACGCGCGCAGAGTCGCGTCCCGGTCGAGCTCGGCGCCGTTCGACGAGAACAGTGTCGCGTCTTCTGCTTCCGGCTCAGCCGCCGCTGCGGGAGAGCGCGACCTATGTTCCGGCTCCGCAGCGACAGTCTCAATCGTCGGCTCTGATCGGCGATTCACGCCGCCGTTGCGGCCACCGATCATGGCGTACGGTCGAGCGGGCGGAGGTGCGCCGACCTTGACCGGCGACTTGGTCGAAGACTGGACCGCATTCCGAGCAGCGAGCACCGTGTCGACGGACCGGCTGCGCAGGGTGTCGGACGCCACGGACGTAACTGTTGCTGTCCGCCCTCGCTCCTGCTCTGGTGGTGCCTCGGTGGAAAGGTGGGAGAAGAGGTAGCACGCGAACGCCGAGTGCTCGTCGTCGCCCTTCGGGCTCGGCCCGCTCTCCGGTGACGGCCCGAGAGGTGATGCTTCTCGAGGTTCGGCGGGCGACTGGTGTAGCCGGAGGTTGCGTATCCGTGGGGACAGGAGGACGTCGTCTGACGTGTCGAGCGGTGCGAGCCCGCGGAGCGCCGGGGACATCGAACCCGAGACCCTCCGCGCGGACGAGCGCTGCTGCTCGAGCTTTGGTCGTTTCGGGACTCCGACGCAGCCTGCCCGTCCGCAGTGAGCGGGTTTGGGCAGGAGGTGCGAAACCGAGTCGGCGTGTTGCTGCCCCGGCAGATCGAGCGTCGCGATGTCGTCCTCGTGGATGTGCGCTCCCGACACGTCGGTAGACGCTGGCAGTCCGGACATGGACGGGTTGAAGACGGACGTCGCGCCAGAGCCGGGGGAGCCGTGCCGCGCCGCAGCCTTCTGCCGGAAATAGAGCGGGGACGGCACGACCGACTGTGGCCGGCCGGGTTTCCGGCGGTAGCTGAGGTCCTTGGCCGGCTGGGCGTCGTTCGGCTGGACCATCGGTGAGTTGAGCAAGTCGGACTGGTAGTTGATCGTCCAGGTCGACGGGAACCGGAGGCCGTGCGGCAGGGACTGGCCGCCGTAATCGAGGCCGTGTTTCGGCGGTGGCAGGTCGAGCGCGGGCGGCTCGCCCATGTCGAGGACGTTGTTGACATGGACGGGGCTGTTATTGGCCGAGCTGGGCGGGGTCGAGCACGCCGACTTGGTCGACGAGATCAGGGGAGGGATGGCGGACAGGAACGGCGAGTCTTCGGGGGAAGCCTCGCTCCGTTCGAGGTCGGCCTTCCTGCACTCGGGCGAGCAGTACGGACCGCCTTGTGTCGCGTTGCCGCAGCTGTTACAGGTAATCCAAAGAGGCAGGTCAGCGTCTTGTCGGCTCCGGGCGCAGCAGCCAGTCGCAGCGAGTGTCGATCACCGCAACGAGCTCGTCGCCCAGAGATCGCTCCGACGGCCAAGAGAGGTGAACAACGTACTTGAAGCAGAAGTCTCCAAAGAGCAGTTCATCGCCGTCCTCGCTCACGCTCTGACCGTAGGCAGCCGCCATTGCGAGCACGTTCGCGATCGAGAGAAAGTTGGAATCCCCCCCGCTCCACGACGCGCGCGCGAACTCGAGGAGCACGACGCTCGGCGGCCGGCTGTGGACCTGCTAGGGCTGCAGCGAGGTGACGGTCCGTAGACTCGGTCTGTTTGGCGCGGTTCTCTGCTGGCTTCGGAGCGTTTGGGGGCGGGGCGAGGTGTGAGCGAAGGACGTGCAGGTGCCGGTGCTTGGATCGAGGCGAAGAAAGGGCGGCTCGGCGCAGGCGGCGGCTTCGGGAGCTCCTGGTCGAGTCGGCGTGGTGTACAACCGGCGCAGCTCAAAGATTCGGCGGCAATAAGCAGGAAGTGGGCTCTGGGCGAGGTGGTGGGAGGGTGCACAGCTCGAGCGGCAGCTGGGCCAGCAAGGCGATGCGCCGAGCGCCGCGCCGGAGAGTTCGGCCGCCCGCGCCCGACCCACCGCGCCCATTTTTTTCTCTCTCTTTTTACGCTGCTTCAGCTCTCTGTACGCGACCATCGCGGGCCTTCCCATTCACACCGTCTCACTGCACTATACCCTCCGTACCCTCTTGAGCATGCTTCCACCTCGAATCGTCGATCTCGCGCCCGGACCTGCACTGCATACGCATACACTGCATCTTATCGCCACCGACCACCTTTTGCGGACCGGACCGGTTACGGACACTCGCCTCGAAGCTCGTCGTCGTGGGGGAGTGGAGCCAGCTGAGCACGCCAGAAGAGGGAAACAAGAGGAGCCCGTGCTCAGAGAGCATGAATCCTTGGGCTCGCCATAGATGCCCGTCCGTACGCGTGCGCCATGTGCGCTGCGCTTTGCGTGCGCAGCGAGTTTCGGAGTAGGCGAGCGAAGCGAGGAGAACTGGGATCTGCGTATCTATCGGCGTTGGATCGAGATACGGGGAAGTCGAAAGCAGAATCTGGGGTAAACAACGCGAGAGCGATCGACGCGTGCAGATCGCTGTCTGCTCGGACAGACGGACGGAGGTTGCCGGACCAGCAGCGCGGCGCGCGCGCGGGGGAAACCGCGGCGGTGTCGTCGGCGCCGCCGGGGCAGACTGCTCGCTGCGCGCGCTCGCAACGACGTCGACGAAACTCGCTTGACCCGTCGGCATGTGTTGCCGCCGCCGTCATCGATCGAATGCGCAGACGCGGACGCAGATCGCAACGCTCGTCGTGAAAATTCTGGTCTAGGTATTTGCAAGGGAGGTTCACAACTCGGAATGGCTGTAGCCGGATTTGTTCACCGGCGGAATGTACCCAAACGCCGCTTCGAGCGCTGCATACAGAATTGAGTATCCAGGAAGACAGTCAGCAAATCTGAGAAAGCAACGAGCACCGAGCGGTGCAACGGCCGACTGCCCGAGCTCACCTTCCCGCTGCTTCGGCGTCAATGCCGGCGGCAGCACGACCTGGTACTCGACGAACAAATTTCCCTGCCCCGTCAAGTGATAAATCGGCATGCCCTCGCCCGCCACCACGTCCGTGTAGCCTGCAGGTTCCGCCCGATTCGGGAGGTCGCGTCAGTTCCCGGCAGTTTCGAGATTGGCAAGAAGGGAAGGGGGAACGGACCTGGTTGGGTTACGCCTGTTCGGGCGAGAACAATGTCGTGGCCGTCGAGACCCTTGACGGTGTGTCGGAAGCCGAGGAGAGCCTGTGCGAAGTGCTCGTCAGCTCCCAAGTCCGCCCCGTCAAAAACTCGCCAGAAGCAGTCCTTACCTCGGCGACCGAGATCGGCTCCTTCCAGTACAAGTTGCTCTCCTTGCGCACAAACCCGCCCTGCGTCTTCTTACTCCGCACGCGCACAATCACATCCCCCGCCTCGTAATCCGGGGTCTCGTCCGCCTCGCCCTCGAAGACGATCTCGGCACCCTCGGGCATGCCGCGGTCAATGTGCAGGTTCAGGTCGGATTGGGTGTCGACGATGCGGTGACCTTTGCAGGCCGGGCAGACATGCTTGATCGACTGTCCGCGACCACCGCAGCTGTGAAGACCGTGTTGTAGTCAGTATCTGACACGAAGAGTTACCCCATGGGCGCGTCACGTACCGGTCGCAGTGCATCTGCATCTGCTGGAAGATACCGGGGCCGAGCTGATGGCGGACGAGTCGGATTCCGCGACCCTCACAGGCCGTGCAGGTCACGATGTCCTTGGCGCTCTTTGCGCCCGTGCCTGAGGAGGTCCTGTTCATCAGCTCGTGAGAAGTATATACTGTGGCGGCACGACCTCGCACCATCACATCGCTCGCAGATCTGTTTTCGGCTGATCGAGAACTGCAGAGAGGCGCTTCAGCATGGAGGAATCCGTAGCCAGCGACGAGATCAGAGCGCACCTTCATCGAGTCTCCTTCGTACATGGCTTTCAAGTCGACCTCGATCTCGGCGAGCATGTTCTGCCCCCTCCGCTGCTGAGCGCCCCCTCCTCCGCCGCCGCCAAACCCGAACGCCTGCCGGAAGATGTCAAAGGGGTCGCCCCCTCCACCTCCGCCATGCCCCCGCTGTTTCAGCCCTTCCTCGCCGAAGCGATCGTAGGTCTTGCGCTGTTCGGGGTCGGAGAGGACCTCGTAGGCGCGCGAGACGTCGAGGAACTGGGCTTTGGCCTCGTCCGAGTCGTTCTTGTCGGGGTCTGCGGGCGATACCGGTTCCTGTCAGTACTCGTTACGTGGTTCCTCTGCCCGCTGTGAGCAGGCTTACGATACTGTTTGCTCAGTTTCTGCGAGGGGATTCGTACAGGGTCAGCGAAAGAGTCTCCGGGGAGGTCCTGCGTGTCCAGTCGTCCGGCAACCGGTTGCTCACTCGGTCTGCGGGCGTCCCTGAGTCAGCGTGCGCGTGAGGAGAGCCCTCGAAGCCAATCCATGAGCTCACATGCGCGCTTGAGGTCCTTGTCTGAGCACTGACGGTCGACTCCGAGGACTTGGTAAAAGTCTCGCGCGAGAGCCGTCGCGACGAGGGCGACGAGCACGAGCACGCGCGCGAGCAGGGCGGCGAGCATGGCGCTACGTTCTGTGTAGCAATCGCAGTGCTCTGGCGCTTCCCAGCGTGCCTCTGAGCGCCTGGACGTCGAGTCGACGTGGTCTGGCGGAAAGAGCCGTTCCGCGTCGGCCGAGGGAGAGAAGGTCGCACTCTGCCCAATCGCCTCTACAGTCCACGCTGCATACAGTACACAGCATGTCGACACTCGCAGTCATTGTCGGAGCAGGCCCCGGTCTGGGCGCGGCCCTTGCGCGCAAGTTTGCCGGCGAGCACAGCGTCGCCGTTCTCGGCCGAACGCTCCAGACGGTCGAAGACGTCGCCAAGGAAATCCGCAGCGGCGGCGGAGACGTAAGTAGTGCCTTACAACTGGCGTATGGACTCGCAACTGACCGGGCGCGCACTCTTGTCCCTCCACCGCTCTCCTCCCGCGTGCGCCCCACATCATCTCCCGCACCGGGTCATCCCGTACCGCAGGCGAACGCATTCGCGTGCGATGTCACCGACCAAAAGTCGGTCCACGACGCCTTCGAGCAGATCCACCAGCGCTGGCCATCCCATTCACTCCGGGCTGCCTTGTTCAACGCCAACTCCCCCTTCATCATGCGCCCCTTCCTCGAGCTCTTTGCCGACGACCTCCGTCCGGGCATCGACGTCCCCTTTTGGGGCGCATTTCATTTCAGCCAAAAGGTCCTCCCGCTCATGCTCAAGGGCGAGAATCCGGGAGGGTTCCTCGGCTTCACGGGAGCAACCGCAGCGCTCAAGGGTGAGTTTCAATCTGCGTCGAGCGTGCTCTCGCGGACTAGTGATCGGGAACAATCCAAGTGATTGACTCCAACGTCGTCCCCACAGGCAGCGCCAATTTTGCTGCCCTCGCTCCGGGCAAATTTGCCCTCCGGGGCCTCTGTGAGTTCTCGGTCATCCTCAGGCGCCGCAGTGGCCCAGGACTTACTCACGAGACCCATCCCTCCACAGCCCAGAACCTCGCGCGCGAGTTCGGACCGCAGGGGGTGCACGTATCGCATGTTATTGTCGACGGTGCGTTTCGGCCCCTCTGGGTGGCGGAAAAAAAAAACCCAACTCTGCTCTGACGCAATTCTTTTGGCTCGGCAGGTATCATCGACACGGGGCGCACTCGCGGCATGATGGGTCAGGCGCAAGACCCGGATGCGGTGAGTCTCACTTTCTCCGCAAGACAGAACACGTCCGAACCGCGCTGACCGCCGGAGGTCCGCTCATCCAGCGCATGGACCCGGACGCGATCGCGCAGACGTTCCTCGACCTCGCGCACCAGCCCAAGAGCTGCTGGACTCAGGGTACGTTCTGGGACGAAGCCCGTCCTGAAGTGTGCGCCCGCGTTGCTGAAGAGTCTCTACTTCTCCGCGCGCAGAGCTCGACATGCGCCCTTACGCCGAGAAGTGGTAGCTTGCGTAGGAGCGCATGTTGCCCGTGTATCTAGTCCCTCTCACCGTCGATTATGGCATGGTCTTCGTCTGCCAACGCCACTTGCGCTGCGATTGGCTCAGAAGTCGGCGGCGCAGGTTTGCTGCGGGTTGTGCGATCAAGGACGGCGGCACTCCTGGGATCCAGCCGCACTTCGGGGGCGCCAGCATGTACGACAGCTGAGGTATCGGGCAAGGTAGCTCCCGTTTGCTGCGGGCGAGCCATCCTTCCGGCCCTGGTCCCGCCAAAGTATCGAGGCGCAAGTGGCCAAAAATGGAGCAGACTTCCGGTCTCCGTCGAGTTCCGAGATGGGCAAAGGAGCGCACGCGACCAGACCTCGAGAGCATTCGAACCGGACTACTGCGGAGATTGTCCTTCTTGCGGGAGCTCGTTGCATTGAGAACCACGGACAGGGTCGAGCGTGCTCAGAATATGCTCTTCTGTCTGCTCTAGCACGAGGGGAGAAGCCTCACAGGAAAGCTGGCCTCCGAATCAGCTACAACGGATCAAGGCCGATGCAACCGCAGCGAGCCGGCTCTACCGGTACGAGATGCAGCCGGAACAAGGCGAGCCAGACCGCAGACCAGGCCCAGAGTACGTAACAGCGAAGACACACAGCAGACTCCGATTGCCGAAGCATGGTGATCTCGTGCATTGAATGCGAATCGATGACCGCGCCCAGATCCAGACGAGGAAAGCCGAAAAAGCCCACATCAGCTCACTCGCCATACCGCACTGCACCACGCGAGCCGAGCCTGTTAGCAATCACCGCACTCGAGCTCGCGATGATCCAGGGAGGACTGACCGAATCGCTGCTGAGGCGGCCGATTCGAGAGCCTCTCTGCCAGAGAAGCGTTCGCCTGCTGCTGCTGCTGCTGCATTGGCGGTGGCGCCGGAGGAAGAGTATGCGGTGACGCCAGAGGGAGACTGTGCGGCGACGCGACCCTCGCGCTCAAGTTCGGCCGCCCATCTGGGGAAGCCACCCTCGCGCTCAGGTTTGGCCGCCCGTCCGGGGACTGAACCCTCGCGCTCAAGTCCGGCCGCCCATCCGGGGTGGCGACCCTCGCGCTCAGCGATTGCGACGTCGGCGAGGCGATCCGCCCAGAGAGGGATCGCTGCGGCACAGAGGTCGGCTGCCCGAACCGGTCTGCGAGCGGTCGCGTAGGAGAGGCTGGTCCGGCGAGGCGGGAGGCTAAAGGCGGAGGAGCAGCAGCAGGGGCGGGCAAAGGCGGGGATGGAAGGGAGGTGAGACGCGCGGATAAAGGTCGCGGAGGCGGCTGTGCCGGGAGAGGAGGCTGCGCATCTGGTGGCGGCGCGCGAGGAGAGAAGCGGGCTGCGAGGGGTCCCGATGATGACGACGACGACAAGGCCGGGGGAAGAGGTGCAGGCGGGACTGGCTGCGGGAAGGCGTGCGGTCCGGACACGGTGCGAATGGGCGCCCGTACTGGTAGCACCGACGGTGACGGAGGCGGTTTACGCCCACCATCCCACACTACCGTGATGGCATACCCCCTGTCATCTCTAACGCCGTCGAGCTCGTCCATGATTCCGACTGCCCCGTCAAAATCCTCCGCCTCCACCTGCGCCACCGACGAAAAGAAAGTGGGCGACGGGTCGACCTCGATGCGCACGACGGCGTCCCACCGTTGGGGGCTTAAGATGGCTCTGATAGCCTGCGGTCCGCCCATATTGGGATGCATCCCGCGCACAAGCAGGTGTCGGTGCGCCGGGAACGGCGGGTGCGTCAAGTTGTACTCATGTTCCACGTAGCGGTCGCGCGGGACCCAGCGGGGCGTGCGCTCACCGGTTCTCGGGTTCCGGTAGAGCGACGCCCGAGAGTACTGGTGCATGAGAGGGAACGTCTTGAAATGTTCGAGGACCCGCTTCGCGTCGGCGTCTACCTCGACCCCGACCGTTGCGACGCGACTTGGCGCGTGCGGCGCGCTCGGGATCGGATGGCAAAAGATATTGTACGCCCGTATCTTGGCGATTTCGCGCAGGTCTTGTGCGATTCGGCGTTCGCCAACCGCGGGAGGCACGTTCGCCAAGTGAATCCAGTGAAGGCGGTTTGGCGGCTTCGGAGTCGCTTCGGCAACGGACGAGTGAGCGCGGGAAGTTGTGGGCGACCGAGACACGTCCGCCTGTCGCGTTGTAGGCGGTGAGTGCGCTCCTCGAGTCGAAGAGCTGGAGCGCCGGTTCGCGCGGGGCGACAAACTCCGAGATCGGTCCCGTGGCGGCAGCGGGGAACTGCTGCGAAGCCGCTTCGGAGGCGCCTGAGAAATTTGCAAGTCCTCAAATGCGGCCGGCCCGTCCGCTTCGGGAATGCTTCCGCCACCGCTTCGGCCTGCGGTCCCGTTCGGACGCGGTGACGGAGGCGGCTCGGTTGATATGACGGCGTCTTGTGGACTTGTCTCGGCGTTTGGAGTGGGAAGTACCCTAGGCTGTGGCGGCTCTAGAACCTCCCGCTCGACGTAGGCGCGCAGGGTGCGCCTTTGCTTCGCCGTTCGGTCCCGCACGGGCGAGTCATCCATGCGTTTCGCCAAAGCGACGGCGGCTTCGACCGACTGCATCTCGATCACGGCCTTGCCTTCGTCTTGAGCGTACGAGACGACTTCGCTCGGGGCAATATTGACGACCCCGGCAGCGGCACCGCCGACCAGATTGTAGATCTCCGTGGGCGAGAGGCTCAGGAAGACGTTCTCGAGCACGACGCGTTGTGTCAGTCGGCCAGCGGCCTGGGTGTCTGTCTGAGTCGAGGTCGAGTGAGGCTGAGTCGAGTCGAGGTGCCATTCCTTGGGGGCGGGTACGTTGCTCGGTTCACGCTTGACCGCTCGTGGAGATGCCGACGCCTTGTCCGCCTCTGGGAGCCGTTCGACCTGGAGTTCCTGTTCCTGCTCGGAGGCTGTCGATATTTCGTCCGCAGGACCGTGAACGGCGAGCCACTGCTCGACCTCGCGAATGCTGAGGTCGAACAGGAGGTGGTGCGCGTCTTGAGCTGAGAAGGCCCAAAGAGACCAGCGTAAGTTCGTGGACGAGTCAGGAAAGCTCGCGCGCGCTACTGTGATTCTCACCTCGATCACGGCCACCTTGCTTCCATGCAGTGACCGTCTCCTCCGCAGTCTGGATTCGTGGCGGCGGAAGCGCCCTGAGAGCGCCTTCGGGGTCGAGATCCACCGGGGCGACCCAGAGGAGGCATTCGGTGACGAGGCGACGAGCAGCTGGACTAGCCGTTGGTGCGGATAGCGCAGTCACAAGCGGGTTCCCAGCCTCCCAGCCGCCGATCCCTGTGGAGGGGTGAGGAGATCAGTCAAGGCGTCAGGAGGTGTAG
Organism: Rhodotorula sphaerocarpa; assembly: GCA_024713535.1. Lineage (NCBI taxonomy): Eukaryota > Fungi > Basidiomycota > Microbotryomycetes > Sporidiobolales > Sporidiobolaceae > Rhodotorula > Rhodotorula sphaerocarpa. The sequence goes on along the minus strand of JANIBP010000009.1, from coordinate 303,395 downwards.
GATCCGGCAAGAAGGCGAGCAAGGCGCACCGAGTTCGAACGGCTCTCCTCTCGGAGCATATTGAAGAACGAGTACGACTCCGAGGACGTCGTCGTGAGCAATGGCTCGGATGAGGTCAAGCCGGCGCTCGGCGGGCGAAAGGGTTCGGGGGTCCCGGAGGACAGCCACGGGCGCGATTTCAGCCATGTAGGACTGCTCGATAGAGAGAAGTGGTGGATCTGCCTGACTACGGCGGCTCAAGCGGGGTCGAGCGCTGCAGCTGTTCCGGAGCGGCCGTCCGCGGACCTGTTCGAGGGGAAGCATCAGTGCGAACCCCACCGGTGCATCATGGCCTGCGACCAGAGCGGACTGCTCCTCCTTCGAGCCCTTCTCGTGTGCGTTCCGGCAGATTCAGGCGAGCATTCAGGAGGCGAGCGCCGAGAAAGCGAGCAGGCGGAGCAGAGGCGAACAGAGCCAGCAAGCGTCTGCAAGCGGGTACGACGGGGCAGCAGGCCTTAGCGAGAACCCGAGCAACTCCCTGGATAGCCTCAGTAGCCTATGAGCGTGCAGTATGCGCCAGACGAGCGTCCGTGGCGGAGAGAAGAAGGTGGAGCCGCTCGGTCGCCGGATGCTCTCGCGGCTCTCGCTCTCCCTCCAGCGCCCTCTACAGGATGCAGGCCACGCCAGATACGCCCCGCAGAGCCTCTGCGCTGCGCCCCCAGCCTGTCCCAGCCGCCGGCAGCCCGTTCTCAGGGTCGTCGTCGTCGACTCCGCCGCCGCGGCACTCGTCTGCCGCTTCGCGTCGGGCTCTCGCACGCGCTCCAGGCACGCCGGTAGACAGAATCAGGAGGGAAGAGGCGTGGAGACCGGCCGCGCCGAGTCCGAGGCGCATCCGCCAGCGCAGCTGGTCCACCCGGTGCGTCCCTCGGCAAGTTCATCCAACTCGGCCCCTGACTGCGCTGACTCGTGTATGCTCTGCCCGCTACAGGCTCAGAGACGGTCCGTCGAACGCCCTGCTCGCTCTCGAAACCCGGCTCGCCGATCTCTCCTTCGATTCGGCCGGCTACCCGCTCGGAATCGCCCTCAATGCCCTCCATCTCCTCGTCCGCCTCCCGTCCTTCTACGCCGCCCTCCCCGCCCTCTCCGAGCTCTGGCCCGGTGCATCTGCTGCGACGGGTACAGACGCGTCCTCCGTCCAAGCCGCGAGTCGCTATGCCAGGAGGATGGCCACCGCCGACGCCCGGCTCGAAGCCCTCCAGCGGCAAGCGGCCCACTCGGGCGCGCAGGGCTGGATCCGCTGGACGGCCTGGATCAGCTTTGCACTCGTCCTCCTCTCGGTCGCGAACGCGGCCTATCTCGCGACCCGCAGGAGACAATACCAGATGGTCCTCCGGAGAGTCAGTCCTCCAGACCCTTTTCAGGATGCAGCAAACGAGGTCATGCTGATCGCGTTACTCGTCGGCAGGACCCGCTCTCGTCGCCCAACGCAAGATCGGCGATGCTCGCCTTCACGCCGGACCGTCCGCCTCGCAGCTTTGCGCAGAAGCTCAGGGCAAAGGCGTCCGAACTCGCCGGTTGGTCCTGGCCGCCGGTCCCCGACGCCTTCCCTGTTCAGGAGCTCAACGTCTGGGTACCCGATCGCGCCATCTGGTCCCTGAGAGTCTTCACGTGCGTCTTGCTCGACCCTCCAAAAGGCTGTCCTCCTCCCAAAGTCAGATTCTGACCCGAAAGACCCCTGCAGCCTCTACTCGCCGCCCGTGGCCCTACTGTACCACTTTCTCTCCCCTTCGACTTTCCTCATCTGCTTGCTCTGCGGCTCGTTCTTCTCCATCCAGGTGCGTTCGGCGACGTCAGTGTCAGGTCCAAGGCCTCCTCGTCCAGACCTGCCAACGAAAGCCCACAAGCACTGACACCGACGCCGTCCGCAGACCCTCGCCCTCGTTTACCTGTACACGATTCTCGTCTCGGACCGCGCCGCGCTCCAATCCGAAGTGATGCACGAGTACAACGCCAAGTTTGTCCACCCGCGCGTGTTTGTCCCGAAACGCGACGCCGCCGTCTCGACGAACGAGGCCGAGATGGTCTCGGTGGCGGATTGGCGGCGACAACAGCAGCGGTCTGTGGAGCGGGAGGGGTCTATGCGCGTGGGGACGCCGCAGGGCATGGCTGCGAGGAGGGCCCCGGCGGGTCTTGCGCGCGGGACGAACATGCGGGACGGGTGGACGTCGCAGCCTGAGGAGGACGTACATGCCGAGGCGGAAGAGGAACCCCGGGACGACCCGGAGGAAGAAGAGGAGGTCATCCGCCGCGGGAGCGGGCGCAAAGTCCGCAGGCGACAGAGCGAGGCGCCCGCGTCGGCGCTGAGCCGCCATCGCGTCACGTTCGAGGACGACGAGGCGGACGATGCGGATCGGTCCGGGACGGTGGACTCGCCGGTGCCGCCCTCGGGTGCCCGACGGACGAGGAAGGCTCGGGCGAGCATGTTCGGCTGAACATCGGCGGCGGGCGGCGCCGATCAAGGAGGTTCTACCCTGCTTGCAATCCATCTCGTCTGATCGAAACTCGTCCCGGTCCGGAGCTCTTGAAACTGGACTGCAAGGGAAAAGAATAGCAAGTTGCAACAAAGGCGGCAGGCCGAGGAGATCGTGATAAACGTCACAGCGCGTACAAGGATCAGGGGACAGGACAATGCGAGGAGTATACGAAGGGCATAGAGGAGGGCGCGTCTCGTCGATAGCGGAGACGCGGAGGAAAGGTATAGACAGGCCCGGGGCTCGGGGGTATCGGGATTTGCCGGAGGAGGGGCGGAACGAATAAGAATAGGAGTCGGCCCTCGCGCGGGGGTACAAGCCCGGTAGGTTCTGATAATGTGCAGGCGTGTAAGAAGTGTACAGATGGTAAAGGACGGCAGGACGACATGCTGGTCCTCGACAATGTGCGGAAGCGGGCATGGCGCTCAGCGCCCCTCGTTCTCGCGCCAGACCGGCTGGCGCATTCGAGGGTCGACGCTCCGGCACCGCTCCCCGCCAGGGACAAGCATGTGCCAGTAGACCGTGTCGCCCTCCTTTAAGAGGCGCAGTCCACGGTCGCGCGCCCGCGGAGCCGGAGAGACGGTCCGAACGCGGGACGACCGCAGCTGGGCGGGGTCCTTGTCCGCGCCGTCGGCTTCTCGGATCCGGGCCAGCGGCGCCGGAGGCCGAGACGTCTCGCGCGAGGGGACGAGGGCGGGCTGCGACCGCACGATCGGGTTGCTGACGCCCTCCTCGCCGGGGTAGTACGTCCGTTCGCGCGCCGTCACCTCGTTGTGGTGGAAGACGTATCGATGATGGTTTGCGGACCGCTGGTGCTTCTGCACAGAGGCCTATATTCACGGAAGTGCGATCAGCCTCCTGCTATTGGTCCGACTCCGAAGGGGAAAAGGCGCACGTTGCACTTTGAGCACGGCGAGACGATGTTGTCTGCAGCGCAGGTACGCGGTCCAGTCAGCTTCCGTACGGTCCGAGCGCGGAGAAAGCCGACTCACATCCGACAGTCTTGCCGCAACCGTGGCAGTTGATGGATGAAGTCAAGCACTCGCACGTCCGCTCGACCTGCTCCTGCTCAATCTCGTCCGGCCAGAACGTCGTCGAATTTGCCGGGGTCGAGTCCGTGCTGAACAGTATGATATGGGGCTTGAGCAAGAGGACCGCCTGCACAACAACAGCAAAGTCAGCCAAGACAGTCGGGGCGAGTCACGCGACGTCCCCCCTTGGAATGCGGGAAAGGGTTCGGTTCGGCCCCCCCGCTCGGTGTTTCACCCCCAGACTTACCCGCATGCCTCGGTCTGAGAGGAAGGTGTCGCAGGTCGCACAACGGACGATGTAGACGCGGTGAATGGGGACGGCGGTCGGCTGTGGTTGCGGTTGTGGAGGCGGGACTTGGGCGACGGGCGCGGCGGGTGGCGGAGTCGGGTAGGGAAGCTGCGCCAGGTCGTGCCGCTGGGCTCGCAGCTGTGCAAACGTCCGCTGCATGCGCTCGTGCTCCGAGGTCCAATGGTGTGGTCGGACGCCGTCGAGCAAAGCTGCTGCTGCTGCTGCGGAATGGGCCGGGGCGCCGGGGCGTGCGGATCTCGCGGCCGCCTCGCGCTGCGCCATCGTCGTTCGGTACGACTCGAACGCGGACGCAGAGGTTCCAATCAGAGGAGGCGTGCCGGCATAGTTGCGCTCGTCGCTAAGTGTCCGTCGGTGACGCAGGTCATCTGAACCGGGAGCGGCGAGTCGAGGGTCTCGCATTTCCCGAACGAAGCGGAAAGCGGGACGCGCGGGTTCTTCCTGGAATGTCGGTACGTCAGGGATCGGAAGACCGCGGACGTCACAGAGTGCAGGCGGGTTCTGGCGAAGAAGCAAGTCGAACGTACGAAGAAAGAGGCAAACTTTTTCGGGTGGCACCGAGAGCCGGCGGCGGACGACCCAAGGCGGACGGAGGCGACGGCCGGCTAATGAAGCGCGTGCGGATCAGATTTCGGACAGCGGCGCGCGCGCGAACCGGCCGAGTTGGCGACGATCGCCGGTTACGGACAGCTGAATGCGAGGCCTGAGCGCGGGTTCCTCGAGCTCGACTCGGGCAAGTGTAGACAAGAATGGAGGAAGGGGAGGGGAGAGGGAGATCTGGCAGCTGAAAGGAAGCTGATCCGTCTGGATCCCTAGACACTTGTTCGGCTCGCAAGGGGCAGCGAGTGATCGGCTATGGGATCCCTCGCAAAGTGCTGCGTCCGAGGTTCCGCCCCCTTGTGTAGCTCGGAGACCGACGCAGCGCGTGCGCAGGCTCCGAGGCAGGGCCAGCCCCAGCCCTGATGCTGGGCTCAAAGACCTTCTTACGTTTGCGCGGGAGCCGCTGTGGCCTGCCGAGTGCGTCACAGCGCCGGTTTCGGCAGGGATGGTCGCGCTTCTGCTGCCGAGGGCGGAAGCACAATTGCAACCTCCGAATGGAACACTAAATACATTCAGAGAGGCACGGATGGTCGCGTGGTCGAGACCGTCTGTACACGCGAGGGTAGAAGGGAGGCGGTGCGCATCCCTCCCGTGTCCGAAAGCGCGGCCCATCGAGCGATCGCCCTCTCGCGTGGCCGGCTTTCATCAAGCAAGGTCATCATCCGAGCTGAAAGTGATCGAGCCTGAGCTTCGCTCGGAATTCTCGCGCCATCAGCGATTCTGCTTGCGACAACCCGACTGCGAGTATGTACATAGTTGCTTTCGCTCGTGGCCGTTGAAAATTGAGCGGGCTCGCGAAAGTGTGCCGGCTCCGGATGGGCAAAGCTGGCGCCTCTTCCCTCTCAATAGCGCGGAGGCTCTCATGAAGGACAGGCACTCACAGCTGAGCGACGCTTAGCTTGCGCATACCGTAGCGTCACGCACTAGCGGGTGCGCTCCGTGATGAATACTGTAGTGCGACTCGGCGTTCAGGGCGGACTTCCGCAAGTCAGTCCGACGCAGCAATCTTCTCGCGATGTCTTGTACGACGAGGTGGGTAGAGCCATCCGGATCGGCCATCCTGATGAGCGTCGGAGGAAGGAGTCCGGCATGCTGCTACGGTTGGCAAGGATGACCGCGGACCTTTATTCTTCTCCCAGCTGCCCGGCGCAGCGGACACCGCGAGATGAGGAATCCCAAGTAGGCGGCAATACATCCGATTCGGAATTAGTTAATAACAAGTGCTTGCCTCGCGTCGAGGCGCGCCACGCGTCATGCGCGTCATGACTGGTCGCGCCGCTCGAGCCCACCAAAGACCGTAGAGTTCGCCTGAGCGATAGCAGGTCGTGCCACCATGGACGAGGACCCCGCTGCTACCTTGTGAGCCCTCCGCGTCCAGACCCTGCCGCAGCGAACCGTCGCTGAAGACCTGCCTCATCTCCCCGGCAACAGCTTCCCCGGCGTCGACGAGATCCCGTCGCTGTACGACGTGCTCGGCGTCAAACCGGACTGCTCCGAAGACGATCTCAAGCGCGCGTACCGCCGCCTTTCGCTGCAGAACCACCCCGACAAGGTCGCCGCCTCGGCCGACTCGGAAGAAGCCCTCGCGGCCGCGACCGCCCGCTTCCAGCAGATCGGGTTCGCGTACACGGTCCTCAAGGATGCGGCGCGCCGGGAGAAGTATGACTTGACCGGCAGCACGAAGGAGATGAGCGCCGAGGGCGCCAGGACAGAAGCCGAATGGAGGGACTATTTCAAGGAGCTATGGTCCGGCGAGGTGTCCGCGCAGAGTATCGACGAGTTCAAGAAAAAATATCAAGGTCAGTCCGAAGGCTGGGCGACGCTTCTAGGCGGTCGAAGCGGATCTCCGGACGAGCGCGAGCGAAAAGAGGATCCCGCATGCTGACGGCGACTGGGATGCGCGAACAGGATCGGAGGAAGAGCGGACAGACCTCCTCGCCGCGTACGAAGCCTCGTCAGGCGACCTCGACACGATCCTCTCCTCCGTCATGGCCTCGACGCACGAAGACGAAGACCGCTTCGTCAGCCTGATCAACGCCGCGATCGCTTCCGGCGAGATCAAGTCGACGGCCCCGTGGAAGAAGCACTTGAAGGACACCAAGGGCAAGGAGCGGAGGCGGAAGGCGGCGGACAAGGAGGCGAAAGAGGCGGAGGAGCTCGCGCGAGAGCTCGGCGTGCATGACAAGCTCTTCGGCGCAGGCCGGAGCGCCGGAGCCTCCGACTCGGCGGACGCAAAGGGTGGAAGCAAAGGCAAAGGCAAGGGAAAGGCAAAGGCAGGGAAAGGCGGTGCGGCGGAGGGCGCGGAGGACAGCGAAGCCGCCCTGCGCGCCTTGATCCAAGGCAACCAGGCCAAGCGCATGGGTTCCCTCGTCGACTCGCTCGAAGCCAAGTACGCAGCGATCGAAGCCAGCAAGAAGCAGAGGAAGGGCGGGAAGAAGCGACCATCGTCCGGTCGGGACGAAGCCGAAGACGACGCTACGAAGGCGGGAGGACCGAAACGGCAGCGCGGTCCGACAGACGACGAGTTTGCGGCGATTCAAGCCAAGCTCGACGCGCGCCGGAACGGCAGGAAGTGATCTCTTTGCGCCTCGACTCACCCTGTCTCCCTTGTACTCTCGCATTCGTCTGAACCCCATGTTGTGACCATCCCCCCGTCTCGCAATTCGAACGACTGCGCTGCTTTTGCTTCGAAATGACGATGGTCAGAGTATTCTACGGCCCGGCTTCATGGTTTCGTTCGTTCACAGCATCGCGCCGAGGCTGCGGGGACGCGAAGAAGAGCATCAGATCAGTCAGGCTGCCCTTGCGAAAGACGGGAGCGCACCGGCGCATGTAGAACGCAGGCAAGCCGGGAGAGCCCCTCGCCCTCCTTCCGATCGTATGTACAAAGGCGAGCGAGTACCGAGGCGCACGGGCTCATCGCTTGCCGCCGGGTCCACTCGGGCCATAGTAGAAGGCTGCGCCGAGCGCCACGAGCAAGCCGGCAGAGGCAGCCACGGAGCCCACGTTCAGCAGCGACCATCGGTTGATCCTCGAGGACTCTGCGCGGCGACTCTGCCGGCGGCGGGCGGTCACTGATGCGCTAGTCGATGGAGAGCGACTGCTCGAGGGGACGGGGGGTTCCTCCGGGCCGGAAGAGGCAGAAGAGGAGAGTAGGCCTAACCCGATAGACTGCAAGCCGCGGATATAGAAAGTTTGGAGCTGCGGAAGGTGACGAGGTGAGTTCATTGCGGTTCTCCCGACGAAGGTCAGATCGGCGAGCCTTACGTTGGTCTCGGTCTCGTCCTCCTTGCCAACCGGGACGCCCCGAAGCGTCAAATTCAGCGTCGTCGAGTTGCTGCCCTGGGCGAGCGCCGCCTCGAGCTGGCCGTACACGTCCTCCGGCCAGGTCGGTGCCCGCCAGGTCATCGTGAAGCCCTTTGGTCGGTCGACCTTCTCGACCTTGCCCCGGATGTTGCCACCGAACATGCTGACGTCGGCGCCGACCTCGGGCGCCATCTGGGCGGGATTCCGGGACCACATCGGGATCTTTTGCGGGTTCGTGAGGAAGTCGAACAGGTCGTCGGCGCTGCACTGGAACTCGCCCGTGGCGCGGACCGTCGCCGTGCTCATTGCAGCAGGCTTGATCGGGGCAGTCGAGGACTTGACTGCAGCAGCTGACGAGGCGCTCGAAGCCGGGGCAGAAGCCGCCGCCGGAGCAGATGCCGAGGAGGAAACGGGGGTGGACGCGCCCGAGTCGGACGGCGTCGAGTCGTCGAGCAGGTCCTTGCCGTGAACGGCAATCATGTCCTTCGGGAACTGCTGGAAGATCGGTCGCAGCTTGTTCGCAACCGCCTTCTTGGCGGCCCGAGCAAACGTATCTGCCTCGGATCCGGAGCCGGTCGTGATCGCAGACTCGAAGACGTATTCATCCTCGTCCATGTCGTGACCGACCTCGCTGCGGCGGGGTCAAGAGCGAGCGTCAGTCTCGGTATCAGTGTAGCCGCACGGAGTGGCGTCCGAGCGACCGCCTGGGCGAGGGTCCGGAGGGAGAGGAGGGAGTCTCCTCCGCTCCCTCCGAGGCCGCCCAATCTTACGTAGCAACTCACGGCGCGACGAGAGTCCCAATCACATCCTCGCCGTCCTTGGTCGTGGCTGTTCCATTCCAGTGACCGGTACAGCAAGATTAGCACCCAGCGCCCCGAGTCGATCCGACAGGCGAGGGGGGGGGGGGGGGACTGACCCTTCCACGCCATGGTCAACCGGAGGTCGTACACGGTGATCAGCTTGGACTTGCGCATCCCGAGTTCGGCGGTTCCCTCCGAGTCGGTCAATCCGGTGATTTCGACGCCGTCTGCGGCGACGCCCGTCACGCGTTCGCTGAACCACGTCCGCGCCCACGGCTCGACGCCCTTGGTGCGCCAGTCTGTGGAGGGGAGCAAGGCTATCAGCGCAAGTCCTGTGAGCGGTTACTTGGCCCGAGCAGAGCCGGCGCATGGAGCTCCTGAACACCCAGCGGGAGCCGGAGCGAAGAGCGGCCGGAACAGCTCGAGCGGAGGACAGGAAGCGTACGCCAGTGCTTGATCCCGTGCGACAAGTTCGACATCACCGTGTACGTGTACGATACGCCTGTACAGAGAGCGGGACCGTGTGTAAAGAGGGCCAAAGCCAATGAAGTTCGACAAAGTTCCGCTCGCACGGAAGCAAATTTCCGCCGTCATCGCACTCGATAGGGGAAGCATACTTTATTTGTTACAGGGGCGAAGAGGAGTGCGTGCATGCGAGATCAGGTAGGAATAAAAGCAGGGACAGGAAAGGCGAAGTGCAGCACTGCCGAGGGAAAGAAAAGGGGGCCAAACATGCAGGGTCCGTTTCGATAACCGTAAGGGAGAGAGGGCTTGATGTGTAGAAGAGGTCGTGCGAAAGAGAAGCAAGAAGATGATGTCGCGGAGATAAGCTTCGAGAGCATGCGGGTTCGAAGTCGAGATAGAGGTGCCGTCGTGCCACCTCTCAGGAAAAGGCGACTTGTTCGCCGAACCGCCGTCCGTCGTACGAGGACTCAGTAGGGCATGTTGGGCATGCCGGGATGCGGTCCGCCGGCTGGCATCCCGCCATAGTAACCCTGCGGCAGCGACGGCATCTGCTGCGGCCCGGGTTGGTAGTGCGCGTACGGCCCCGGTCCGGGTCCAGGTGGACCTGGCGGGCCTGGCGGACCCGGTTGAGGTAGGCCGGGAGAGACGCGCATGGCCCCGTTCGGCGTTGGACCCGAAATCGCAGGCCCGCCACCGCCACCATTGCCCCGGTTCCAGAACCGCCTTCCGCCCGACTGCTGAGAAGGCGGCTGTTGCTGCTGCTGCTGGCGCGGAGCTCGGTGCGACGAGTCCCCCGGAGGTTGCGGCGACGAGGAGTGCGTGTTGCCATAGTGCGGAGCGGGCGGCTGCGCAACGGGATCGCCCGGCTGGATCTGCGCGTCGACGCCGGCGCCCGCCTGCGCGTACTGCTGGTTCCGCCGGAACTGCGCCTCGTACCACGCATAGTCCTGAAGGAGACTCGTCCGGCTCTGGTAGTTGGCGATGATGCGGAGAACCTCAAGTCCGGCCTCGTACGGCACTTCCTGCGTGTCGCGCGACGACGTCACGGGCTTGTTCTCGGGCGTGTTGCTAAGGCGAATGTGGCGCAGGGCGGACAGCGGGACGTCCTTGATGTAGATCCAGCGCACTTTGAGCACGCCCTTCCACTTGTCGGAGGCCCAGACGTTCGAGGACATCGAGTAGTCGACGGGGGTCTGCATCTGCGCTACACCGGCAAAGTGACCGCTGCGAGGATGGAGATACTACGGTCAGCTTGATGAGCGGTAGCAACACTCAGGCACAGCACATACCTCGCATTGACGGAGAAGAAGAGGTAAATCGGCCCCTTGTCGGCGCTCTCGCGGAAGGCGCGGTCGAGACGCTTGTTCCCGAGGTCCGTCGAGGCCCAAATCTCGTACTTGAGCGACTGCACGGTGCCGCTCTAGGTCAGCCCTCCGCATGCGCATTGGAGACCAGCGAGACTAAGCGCACCTTGTGAACGTCCTCCTCGGTGTAGCTCTTGATGACAAAGAAGCGCGCGTTGACCGGATTCAGATCGAACACGCTCGGGTTGTACCCCTTCGTCTGCGCGAGCGCACCGACGTCGACCGGCGTCTCCGGGACCTGCTGCTGCTGCTGCTGCGCCTGCCCGACAGCGCCCGAGAGCCGCGCAGCGGTCGCGAGGTCAAAGTTGGCGGGGAGGACGGCGCCCTGCGCACGCATCGCGTCCATCGCCGTGAGGGCCTCGGCCATCTGGTTCTGCAGCGAGTTGATCTGCTGCTGCTGTTGCTGCATCTGCAGCTGGTGCACGGCCGACATCTGCGGGTCCGCCGTCGCCTGGGAAGGCAGACCGTGGGGCGCAAAGCCGAGGTTGGCTCCGGGTCCCGAGGAGAGCGACGAGGCGTTGTTGCCGAAGAGGGCCTCCTTGTGCCGCGACCAGTCGTTCGCATTGACATTGCCGGGCATCGCAGTCACGGGTCCGCGCGCGTTCGGCGAGCTGTACAGGTCCCCTCCGGCATGACCGCCCGGCGCAGCAAGGTTGGGAGCGAACGAGCCCGCGGGCTGGAACTGCTGCTGCTGAGGGATCGGCGGCGACGACGACGCCGTCTCGGTCGAGTACTCGCTGATCCCGTCGAGCGCGTGCGGCGCGAACTGCGGGTGCGAGTGCCCGATCGGGGGCACGAAGGCTGCCGCGCTGGCGGGACCGTGACGACCCAAGCCGCCCACGAGGCCGCTGTGGCTGTTCAGTGCCTCGGAGGACGTCATGAGCGGCGTGAGACGGCGGCCTGGACTCGGCGTGTTGCGCTCGAACTGCTGTCCGACGGGTGGCGGCGTCGGGAACCCGCCCATCTGGATCGCACGCAACGCGTCTTCCAGCCGGCGGATCTCGGCCGCGTGCGCGGTCTGCGCGGCGGCATCCGGGTGTACGAGCGGCTGTGTCGTAGGCGCCGGACCTGCCCGATGATGGTGCGAGCTGCCGCTGCTGTCTCGACTGACCCCTGCCGACTCGCTGGACCCGAAGGATGAGTTCAAGCCGAGCTGCTGACTCTCCTCCTCGGTCAGACTCCAGGGACTCTTCGCTCCGCCAAAGGCGCTCACGACGGGGCTGAGCACCCGCGTCCGAGCTTCAGCGGCGCTCGTCCCCGAGTCTGACCGGGAGCCGAGCGAGTTCGAGTGATGGAGCGTCGTCGAACCGGTACCGGTCCCGCTCGAAGACGGGTACGCCGCCGAGAGCGAATTCGAATGCGAGAGGCGGACGGGACCGAGCGAATCCGCAAAGGCCGTCGCCGAGCTGTGTCCGAGCGAGTTCGAGTGCTGCAGGGCGAGCGGAGCTGGACTCGTCCCCGAACGGGTCCGCGAGCCGAACCCGCTGACCGGGGGTGTGCCCCCCAAGAGCGCAGTCGTCCCGTACTGATCTGGCCCGGCGCCGGTGGGATCGACCGCGGCATTGATGTGCTCGGGCCAGCCGCCAGCCGAAGCAGGCGAAGACGAAAGGGTCTGCTCGATCGACGGTTCCCGGTGCCGAGGTGCACGGAAAGTCTTGAGAGACTGATGCCGACGAAGGGGCTCATCCGGAGCGACAGCGAGCGACGACGGCGCGGCAGCGGCGGACGAGGAAAGCCACGGGTCGGTCGTGTGGCCCCGCTGGGGTTGCATCTGCCGCGGCGAGGTACTGCCGGACCCCCGATGCGGCGAAGATAGTTGCGAAGGGAAGGTGCCGGAGGGCGGAGGGGTTTCGAGGCTCGATTGCCGCGAGTCGTCGCTGGCGTGAGCTCCAGCGTCCACCGCCGGCCCCTCGGCTCCACCCCTCCGCGCCGCGAGCAGTCCCTTCTCCCAGTCCTCTTCCATCTCTGCGCCCCCGAGGTGGGCCCTCTCCTGTTCCAGGAACGGTTTGAGGGAGTTGTGACGTAAGGGCTGGTCGTCAGGACTCTGGCCCGGCGAGGTCGACAGTCCCTGCTGGGGCGACGTCGAGTGGGTCGAGCCAATCGGAGCAGGGTAGAGCGGAGTGTCGGTGCCCGGCGCGGAGGCGCCCCGTTCGCGCGCGCGGCGCTCGGTCAGGGCCGCATCGCCCCTGCCTCCGCGGACGACGACGAACGACGACCGTTTGGGTTCAGCAGGCGGGAGCTGCTGCCGCTGTGCGGCGTTCGACGAATAATGAGGGGTAGACGGCGTCGGCGCGACAGAGTGTTCCGGAATCGTGTTGACGAGGTCCTCCTCGGCGATGCGGGACCAAGCGGTCTGGGCGTTCGCGGCCGCGACGGTTGAGCTCGGCGGAGCGGCTGTACTGCTCTGACTACCTTCGTTCCAGATAGCATAGGGGCCGCCGTTAACGGGCGAGGCCGGCACGTAGAACTTTTGGTCCTCCTCGCTCAAGCCGACTCCTTGCCTGCGGATCGAGTTTGAACGACATGGTGAGCGCTCCCTCTAGCTGAATATTCGGACGAGCGTAAGCAGAGACTCACAGGGCGAGTCGGGCACGGTTCCGTTCGAGCCGGACGAGGCGACTGCTCGATGCAGTCGAGACGGTGTTGTTCCTCCTTGTGAGGGCCGGAGTGTTGCCGTTGACCGCCGCCGCCGAATCCTGCGCCCAGCCGTCCGTGGCCCCAGTCACTGCAGATCCGTTCGCGGCTGTCCCGGCGGCGGTTCCTGCGGTGTTCGGGGCGTTCGATCCCGGGGAGGAGTGGTGCCCTTCGCTGAGAGAGTGCGATCTGCGGCCGTGGGACATGGAGCGGTTCGACGAGTTGGCGGCGCTCATGCTCGGGGCGACCAAGGGAGCGGATGTTAGCTCGTCCGCTGCGAGTTGCGCCTGCAGGGCGGTCATACGCGGCGAGCAACTGGGCGACGGCGATGAGAAGCGGAGAGAGCCGCCGAGGGCGCCTGCGCAACGTCCACCCTGGAACTCGGCTCGTTCGCTGCGGCGCGCGGCGAGTGCAGGCTTAGATGCAAACGTACAGCGTGCGAGAGCTCTGCCGTCCTGTTGCTGTAGCTGGCGGAGCGCTCGGCGGGTCTGGCCGTCCAACAGCCGGCGTCGTCGCACACGCCCAGCCGGAATTTTCACACAAATTGCGCACGCTCGCAGATTGCACTCCGATTTTTCACACAGCATCTGAGCGACCATGATATGTAGTGCTGTCCATTGGCTGCACAGCTGCGCGCGCTCGGACCCAGCGCTTCCGTACGGTCGCACACCCTGACGGCCGCCACGCGCAGAGGGATCGCCCTGCCCGCATGGTGCGTGGCCCCCCGACTGCAGAGTTTTTCACACATGCATCTCCTCGGTCTCGACCGCTTCGACGTAGGATGTGCGTATGTATGACCCCGAGCTCCGATAGTTCTGGGTACAAGGACAAGTCATGGCAGGGGCAAATACGACGCAGGTAGAGACAGAAACGCGCAACACGGGGCGAGACGGATGTAGTAGAAGACAGGCACTGAGGGGGAGGAGGTACACGAAGGAGTGGACGTTGGTGTATACGAGAGGCGTTATGATGGTGAAAGTAATGGTGGGAGTAGTAGAAGCGCAGCGTCTGGGCGATCCGGCGGCGAGGGGTCATGCCGCCGCGACAGCCTTGGCACCCGTCTCCGAAGGCGCGGCAACGGGAGGCGGACCAGCAGCGGCCGGGGGCGATTCGAGCTGCTGCTTCGGGCCAGGCGCCGGCGTCGAGGAAGCTCTCTCGCGCTCCTGGTCTCGTTCTGGCCGGTGCCAGCGGACGACCTGCAGCTCCGGGAGACGTCAGCAGAGGTCCTTCTGTAAGAGGAGGAGCCCGAATAAACGCACCTCGACTGCGGCTCCGAGAGACGTCTTGCGGTCCTCCTCGGCCGGCTCCTCGTCATCCTCCTCGTCGTTCTCCTCCTCGCGACTCGGCTCTTCGATATCGTCCTCCTCGTCCTCCTCCTCATCTTGATCCTCCTCCTCTTCATTCTCGTCATCTTCGTCATCGTCATCAACATCGTCATCCTCGTCCTCGTCCTCCTCGTTCACCTCGTTCTCATCACTCCCCGGCCCCTCGAGTGCCGCCGCCTCCGCCTCTCCCTCCTCCGGCTCCTCCCGGACCTTCTCCAGCTCGCCCTCCCCGCGGGACGACTCCTCGTCCCTCAAGGGCGGTCTAATCTGCACCACCTCCTCATGGCTCGAGTTCCGCTTCAAGACCTGACTCTTGGCCTCGGCCGGCCCCGCCGGCTCCGTCGCCCCCGCAGCTGCCGCGACAGCCGCCGCCGTCGCCGCACGCTGCTGCTGCTGCTGCTCCTCGTGTGCGCGCAGCGCCGGACTGACGCACCGCTCCGCGTCGGCATTGCCCGCGAGGGCCTTGGACTCTAACCGGTGCAGGTCGGCCTCCTTGTCGCGGTCGACAAAGCCGGACACGCTCGACGAGCCAGCGGTCGAGGCGGCGGGGCGGACGCGCGAAGTCGAGCTGTGGCGAGAGCGGGCGCCACTACCACCGCCACCGACGGGAGGTTCCCCTTCGCCGCCGACCGCACTGCCCCCGCCATCTCGCTCACTTCCCGCGCGGGAGCTCGTCCGGCTGATGATCCGCGCGCCGCCGCCGCCGCCCGACACAGACTCGCTGCGAGCCCCTTCGCGCGGGGCCGGCTCGCGCTGCTGCTCGATAAAGTGCAGCGAGAGCGCGTCCGTCGAAGCGTGCCGGCTCAAGTTGGGCGAGTGCGCGCGGCCGTCCGAGCCTGCGCCGCCGCCGGACGAAACCGAACCGGCGCTCGGGTTACGGTAGCGCTCGCGGTTCTGATTCAGGTAGTGCGGCGAAGGGGAACGAGACCGGCGGGAGGACGACGAGCGTCGGGAGCCAGGGTGCGAGCCGGGGCGCGAGCCAGGCGAGACGGGACCGGCGGCGCCTCCGGAGGTGGCATTCGGCGAAAGAGTCGAGGGGGCGTCAGCAAAGGTGAGTGACGAAGAGAGGCGCTGCGAGAGGGCCGCGGCGGACGGGATCGACGAGTCGCCGGCGTGCCAGACGCGAGATGGGGAAGGCAAGCCGGCGTCGGCATCTGGGTGGAAGCCTCGCGCGTCAGGCCTCGATTCGACAGAGCGTGCGCGGTTGGAGAGCAAGCACGACGTACCGGATGCAGACGTAGACGGTACCCCGGAAGTGGTGGCAAGGATGCTGTCTGTCCGTTTCGGCCCTTCGGGCGCCTTGGGTACAAACGGCTTGACGCGGTTCGCGCTGCTGTTGCGCCTCGAGACGGGGCGCTCCCCCTCGACGCGAGGCAGCGGTGCGAAATGGCAGTGCGGGCTCGGCGGGCTCGAGACGCGGCGGATTGACCCTGGTTGGGAAGGGTCCGCCGGAGTCGAGTTGGCCACGCTGGACGAGCCCGGGGTCGCGTCCGAGGCAACACCTCCAGTCGTACCAGCCGAGCCACCGGTGTAGAGCGTGGAGAGGTTGACCTTGTGTGCGAGTCCGAACGAGTTGGCGGGGGGTGGGGACCCTGCGGCGGACGTCGGGGCAGTCGAGGGCGGTGCGGCGCCCGGGTCGCTCATGCCGCTCTCGGAGGCAGACCCGTCCGGCGAGGCCACGCGGAACACGCTCGTGTGTGGCAGCGCCGGGGCGGGGCCGCTGACGGGCTCTGGAGCGGGCATGGATCCGGGCGAGACGCGGCCGTCGCGGTCGAGGCGGTTCAGGAGGATGCCCGCGGCGGGCGAGTGGCTGGCGGCGTTCGGCTGGAGCGCAAAGTAGGACCCCTGCTGCGTCTGCTGGGGCTTGTTGGCGGCCACGGAGTGCGGCTGGGCGGCGACGTTGGGCGACGGCGGCTCGTCGACAAAGGTCGGGGACCGGAGCGCCTCGTTGCTGATCGCCTGCTGCGACGGACTCTGCGAGCGCTTGATGATGGGCTGCAGCGTAGGACGCTCCTGCTGCAGCGCCATAGTGCCTCTCAACGAGCTGTACGGGCGCTGTGAGCTGGGATCCGAGGCAGTGGGCTCAAGACGGTGACGCTGGCTGGCTGGCTGAGGCGCGGGCGGCCGGCCGCGAGTCGCCGAACGCCTCGCGCGATTCCATCTCATCTTCGCCCGCGCCGCAGTCCCCTCCTGCTAATCAAATGTAGTGAAAAGTTTCCAACACTGCAGCAGCTGGTCTCGATTACGGGGTGGCAACAACAACGAACGAATGCGACAGTGAAAAGACTCCTAGAGACGGACACCGCTCACGACGCCACCCGCACTTCGCCGTGCTCGGCGTCGTCGACAGCCTTGCCTTTCCCCTTCATGACCCGCCGCCGCTCCGTCTCGAGGTCCGCATCCGGCTGGCTCGTCGTCGGAGAGACGCCGCCGAGCTGCAGAAGCCCGTCCGGTGGCGTCCGCGGCGAAGTCACTTCGCTGGCCGACGTCCCTTCGTCGTCGTCGTCGTCGTCGCTCAGCGACCCTGCCCGACCGCCACTCGCGCTCGTGTCTGACGCCGGCCCGCCCGGTGACTTGAACTTGACGACGACGTTATCCTCAATGTCCGCCTCGAGGCGCGCCGCGTCGCCGTCGTCTCCCTCCTCTTCCTCGTCGTCCTCGTCGATCGCCTCTTCAATGTGCTCAATCTCGCGCACCTTGCCCTTCGCTTCCAGCTCCATCCGCCTTGCTTCGTCGGCGTCGTTCGAGCTCGTCACAGACGAGACCGACGCGCTGCGTCCGCGCTCTGGTCGCGGGGTCTCGTCGCCTTCGGTCGCGACCTCTTTGCCCTTGTCGGACTTGCCGCGCTTGAACAGCTTCTGCAGGCCCTTCTGCGCGTCCTTCCACGTGTAGACGTCGTCGGGCATCGCACCGCCTTCGTACCATAGTTGTGGTCCTGCGCGGAAAGGTTTGCATGAGTTCGAGGTCGTTGTGAGCGAGAATAGAGGAAAGACCCACCGGCATACCGGGCCGTTCGCACATTCGGCGTCCCTCCCTGCGCCTGGATCATCTTGGCCCGACTCGCAACTCCAATCGTGAGCGAATTGGACCGGTGCGCCCGGCGGCCGGGCGGCAGCGGCGCAAACTTGACCGACGAGGCGTCGCTGCGGGCGCTGCCCATGGACGAGTCGGTCAAGACGGACGAGACGCTCGACGACATGGCCGCCGAGGATCCATGGCGGTGTGCACTCTCGCCGCCGTTCGAGGAGGAAGAAGTCGAGGCGAGCGGGTCGGCGGAACCGCGCGCGCCGGGGATCGCCATCGGCGACATGCTGCGTGACCGCGGCTCCGGCCCACTGCCGCCGCCGCCGGAGCCCGACGGGCCCGCGAACGCCCCGGATGAGGACGCCTGAGGTGTAGCTGCTTGCAGGTCATTCGAAGAGATGCGGCTGAGGTTCTGCGTGTCGTCGACGCCGCTGCTGCTGTCGCCGCCGCCGGGCGAGTCGAAACCTGGCGGGGGTGGGGAGTGGACCACCTCGACGACGACCGACGGCCTCCGGCGCCCGGGCAGGGCCTTGAGGATGCCCGGCGGAGAATTGGCTTTGCGTTGCTGCTCTGGCGACAGCGGGTTCCGCAGGATGGAGGGCGCCGGTCGGGCCTCGTGGGTCGCCTGCGGCAATTTTGGAACGCTCGGCGGAGAGGTTGAGGAAACAGCGAGGGAGCCTCCGGGCGACACCGGCGGAGAGTACACGTCGCCTTCGGAGCGTGACCGGCCGATGGAGGCGCCATAGTGGCCGAATGGCGAGTGCGACGGCATTTGCGGACCGAGGCGAGCAGCGGCGGCGGCTTGCGGAGTGGGGTGGGGCGACCAGCGCTCAAGGGCACACGCGGCGTAGTATAGGGGACCCTGCGCAGTCAGGACGCTGCGCACTAGTCGAGAGTCGTACACGAGGCTAGAGTCGCGAGTCGCTGGAGTTCAGTCGGCGAGGTCGGGCTGACCGGACAAAGTCCGAAAAGGCGCGGGAAGAAGGCAAGGCGGACACCGCGGCTGCCCGAATAAGCAACACCCTTCGACTCTCACATCTATCCTTTCGTTTGCTCTTTGCATCAGAAAGCGCCTGTTTATTGTATCGCGGGCGTCAAGGAAAAAATCCGGGAAGTTTGGAGTCTCCGCCGCCCAACCCGCAAACGAAGCCTCCACATGGTGACAGCAAAGAGAAGTGTCCTTTGCACTCCCTGCATGAGACTACCTTGCAGGTCCCTCGGGCAATCGAGAGATCGAGCCATTCCTCGCCGACCGAGGATCGCGCTCGGTGCTGTACCGCGGGATGTGGTCGCGCGCCGCAAAGAACCGCGGCGGGTCCTCCTCACCCGCCGAACGCGATCCGGAGGACTTGCCGCTCCGCTCTCGGCGATGCATTTTCGTCTGGCTCTTAGTCGTCGTTGACCGGGGCGAGTCCGGTGCGCTGGAGGCGATCTCGATGAGGGCGCTGGAAGACTGGTGGCGAAGTCGCTGTGCCGCCTCGTCGGGAGAGGGTGCTGCGTCAGGAGCTGCACTTCCGCCCTTCGAGGGCGCAGGTGTCGACGCCCCATCGACGCGCGTCAGGGTAGGCCTTCGCGCGAGTGCCACGCCTGGTCCGGCAACGAGCGAGGCCGAAGTTCCTCCCCCGGGCCCCGCGAGCCGAGTCTCGACGAGTTCGCGCGCCGAGCTGGACCTGACCGGGACGGGGCGCTGCAGGTTCTGGGCCGAAGGGGACGTCGAGGAGGCGGTCGGAGGAGTGACCCCAATGGTCGGCTCAACCGGCGACTGCTCGATCCGCTCGAGCGTCGCGCTCTGGATGTCCGCGCCTTCGACGCTGTCCAGCGACCCGCGCGACCCATGTGAGCCGCAGACTCGCTCCGACTCGGATTCGAACGGGTTTCGGAACGACTGCGCCGTCTGCGGCGGACCCTCGCACTGCAGCGAGGAGATCATGCTCGGTCGCGGCGGCACGATGACAAACGTGTCTGTCGCGTCGGCAGGGAGGTCGCCGTCTCCTTGCGAGCTGTAGTCGGACAGGGCCTGTCCGTACACTTGTACGGTCGTATGGTCCGTCGGCTCGCGCGACCGCGCTGGCAACGACAACGTCGGCCCGACCGTCCGCCAGCGTTCCTCCATCTCGCGTGTCGCCCCGGGCGGCACGCTCGGAAGAGGCACGCAGGGAGGCGGCTGCTTCGGCATCCCCGCCGCCGCCATCGCTGCTTCTTGCGCGTCGACGCCGTAGAACCGGCGGGTCTCGGGCAGGCGTTCCGCCTTGCGTTTCCAGGACGAGGCGCGGGCCAGCCGCGACACCCACGTCTGGGACGTAGGCGAAGAGTACGGGTGCGGAAGGTGGGCTCCGCCGATCGGACCGGCGTGCGAGTCGTGGAGGGAAGGACCTGGGCGTCCAAGCGCGCCGAAGAAGCTGCTCGCGACCGACTGGCGACTCCGAGGAGAGGGTCGAATCCCCCCGAAGTGTTGCGCTTCCTGCTCAGCCCGTCTCCGTTTGCGACGCTGGGCGAACAGTGCGGCGAGAAAGAGGAGGAGAGCAAGCCCAGCCAAGGCCCCAATTACTCCTCCGGCGATGGCGCCTGAATCAGGGCCGGCGTGTTCAGTCTCTGCCTGGCGCGCGGAGGGCAGCGCTGTAGTGCTGCCAGCGGTTCGCGACGACGCGGTGGACATATGGGAAGTCGACGGCGAAGTGGTGGAGGAAGACGGTGCCGTAGAAAGCGAGGAGGCGGCGGAAGACGCGGCCGAGAAGGGGAGAAGGGCGGGTATGTAGTCGGTATCGGTGCTGCTGAGCGTAGAATGGTTCAGCTCGGCACAAAGTCCTCTCCGCCTTCGTGTAGTGGTACGTACGCGTATGCCACGCCGATCCGATCGATAACGAGCGGGCCTGCGCCCTCCTGAAGCACGAGCTGAAACGAGTGGTTGCTAGTGCGGTCTAGCCCGCTCGCGAGGTAGATACGAGTGGACTGAGTCAGGTTTGAAGCTGGAGCCGGCTCGAGGGACGGCGTCTTCTGTCCGTCGATGGCGACAGCGAACGTCGCCGCCGAAATGCCGTAGATCGAGATCTGTTCGCCTGCCCGCACGAGCGGGAGTCAGCGGGGCCGTTCATAGAGAGCAGGCACTTCGTCGCCTCACCTGCGAAGGCGAAGGCGAACATCGTCTTCTCCGATCCGTTCGTGAAGACCGCCGGCGCGTCCGCGTCGTCCAGCTGCCACGCCTCGGCGGGATCGTAGGTGAGGAACGTATTGTTGACATCGTAAAAGGTGGTGCGAGCAAGTAGAGGGCGAAAGGCGAGGAAGGAGAGAGTCGAGATTGCCGAGAAGGCCGACGGACGGCGGCGCATGTTGAGGAACGAGAGGCGGGACCGCGAACGGCGAGAGGAACAACAGAAGGTCGAAACAGCACGCGAGGGAGTCCAGCTCCGGCGTGTACAGTACAGTCTATGACATGTGGGTAGGAGGAAGACCAGCGTCGGGCCTTGTTCGTCCGGTCGTTGTCTTCGCAAAGGAAGGTCCGAGCGGCGCGAGCGCGTCGAAGGTGATCGGAGGTCGCCGCTCAGGCCCCTCGGATCGCTCGAAGGGCGCACATCGTTGCAGAAGCCAGGGCGGTCTACGTCTGCGGCGAGACGTCGTTCGGTACGATGGATGGCCATAAATGCGCCTTGCCCGGTGTGCACGCGGTCCGGACGCCGCCTTGACCGACGCCGCAGTGCGTCCAGGTCCGTCGCTCGGCCGGAACGCCGAGCATCTCGAGTAATTGGTCCGCCTTATCGGGCATGAACGGTTGAAGAAGGATCGCGGCGATTCGGAGGCTCTCTGAGCCGAAGAAGAGGGCGCGGTGCACGGCGGAGGGGCTGGCGGTGGCGAGCCAGGGCGAAATTTGCTGCACATGCCGATTTGCCTCGGCCAGGGCGTCAAACACAGCTGCGAGGGCGCGATGGATTTCGAAAGCGGTCAAGTTCTGATCAAAGAGGCCTGCGAGGGAAACGGAAGACAGGTCAGAGGGGCGCCTGCGTTGGAAGAAGGAAAACAAAGGCGCACGGGGCAGCTCCTCGAGCAGCGCGAAGAGCTTGGCATCCTCCTCCTCGAGCTTCTCCGGAAGGGTGTACATGAGCTCCGGCGACTCGAGCTTCTTCGTGAGCTTCTTGGTCGTGACGCGGTTCAGCAGGTTCCCCATCTGGCCCGCGAGGTCCTTCCGGTAGAAGCGCTCGATCTCCGCGGCGGAGTAGTCTGCGCGAGGTACTCTCTCAGTTTGACAATCCATGAAGTGCGGTGCAGACCGTCGAGTAGGAACTCACCAGCGTCGCCGCCCGAGTTGCCGCCGACCCGCATGAGGTACATCCGCATCGCGTCAACTCCCCACAGCTGCATCGCGTCGAACGGATTCGCGACGTTGCCGCGACTCTTGCTCATCTTGAAGCGGTCCATCGTCCAGTGGCCGTGCGTCAAGATGTGCTTGGGAAGGGGGAGGTCGAGCGCGAGCAGGATCGCCGGCAAGTAGAGCGCGTGGAACCTGATCGGCAAATGATTAGCTCGGGTATCGCTTTGCTCTGAAAAGGTTCAAGCGCACCGGATGATGTCCTTGCCGACGACCTGCAGGTCAGGCGGCCAAAGCTGGCCCTGCGCGAATTCCTCGCCGCCCTTCCACGGGTACCCCGCCACGGTCAAGTAGTTGACTAGGGCGTCGATCCAGACGTAAATCGTGTGGTCGGGATCGTCCGGAACGCGGATGCCCCAGGAGAGGCGAGAGGTCGGGCGAGAAATCGAAAGGTCGCTCAAGTCGGTGGAGAGAGGATGCTCGAGAGCGGCGAGCAGGGTATTTGAGCGGGACGGAGGCTGGATGGCTGCCAGGACATCCTCGTTAGTCTATGAAAACTCGGGTGGTCCTCGAGAATCGCCCCGACAAGGACCTACGAGAGGGCGAGCTGCTGAGCCACTTGATGAGCGGCTCGCGGAAGGCAGAGAGCCGGAACTTGTAGTTGTCTTCCTGCATCCATTCAACTCGGGTGCCGGTCTCTGTACATGCCTGAACAACGAGGGGTGTCAGCCTGCGATCAAGGGCCCTCTAGCGCTCGCGTGAGACTGACCATGTACTTTTCGCCGGATTTCTCGTCAATCGCCTCGGCGACCTGGTTGTCTGGGACGTAGCTTTCGTCGGAGACGGCGTACCATCCGCTGTACGACGACGTGTATATGTACCCTCGCTTGTTAAGCTCGCGCTGCGCAGGGTCCGGAGGTCAGGGACGCCCCTTTGGGAGGAAGGCGCGAGCGAAAAACGGACCCAAACATGCTCGACAGCAACCCGATGTCGGTCTTCGGTGGTCCGGATGAAGTAGTTGTAGTCGATGTTGGCAGCTCGAGCGAGGTCCTGCCGACGTCCGCGTTAGTCAGCCCGTCGAAAGATCCCCTCTTATGAGGCAACACTCGGCCTGGGCGCACCTTGAACCGCTCGGACACGCTGTCGCACAACGCGTTGGGCGTAATTCCCTTGGCTTCGGCGACTCGTTGGATTTTCAAGCCATGCTCGTCTGTGCCGGTACACATGACGGCTGTCTGGTCTGGGTTCCGGAGTTTGGCGTAGCGGGTGTAGACATCGGCAAGCAGAGTCGAGTGCAGGTGGCCGATGTGCGGGTCCGCATTGACGTAGAATATGGGCGTCGTCGCGTAGAAGCCCTTTGTAGCGCCATGCGCCGGCTGTGATGGTCGCGGAAGTGTGGTGGAGAGGAATCGCTTCGACGACGCCTTGCCGAGATGTGTACCGGTCAGCGCGACCAGCTCGGGCGGCAGGTGTGTAGCCAGTACTCGCAGTGCCATCCTGTACGAGCCCGAAAGCGCGCTGGAGCGATTGCGAATGCGTGAGAGCGGTCAAGAAGGTAAAGCGTCCTTTCGTCGTCAGGTTGACGGAAAACTGCTCAACCGCATCCGTTCTGCCCATACACCCAAGTAAGCCAAGCTTCTGTTGCTATACCGCAGTGCTGCAGCTGACCGGCAGAGCGCGCAGAACCTTCCATCGCCCGCTTTCACGCATCGTCCGGCGACCTTCTCACGCCGTCTTTGAACGCTTCCTGCTCGCGCTACAGCCCCCGAACAAGCGCATTAGCACCACAAGAAGCAATGCCGAAAGCTGTCGCTCTCGAGACGAGCATGGGCCAGGTCACCTTCGAGCTGTACGACCAGCATGCCCCGCAGACCTGCCGCAACTTTGTCGAACTCGCCAACCGAGGCTACTACAACGGTGCAGCCGCTCTCTGCGATCTCCTTAATGTCTATCGAACGGCCACTGACGTACGAGCCGCTTTTGCAGGCACCGTGTTCCACCGCATCATTGCCGACTTCATGATCCAGGGTGGTGACCCAACAGTGCGTTCCGCCCATGCGGCCGCTCAAGCCCTCTTTCGCTCTAATTTCTGATATCGATGGCTCCATCGCAGGGCACCGGACGAGGAGGGCAGAGCATCTACGGAGACCGCTTCGAGGACGAGATCGTGCGTCCCCACCCTCCGTGGTCATGTACCTCCGGGAAACTGCTACTCAGATCTAATCACCTTCGCTTTCATCAGAGCCCGGAGCTGCGCTTCACGGGCGCTGGAATCCTGGCGGTGCGTAGTGACGCGTCCCCGGTCCGCGAGCAGAACCAGGCGCTGATCGGACCGCTTCTCGACGCAGATGGCCAACTCTGGCCCGAACACCAACGGCTCTCAGTTCTTCATCACCCTCGGTGAGCCCTTCCCGGGCGCTTGCTTGATCGGAGCCGGATCATCCGACGCTAACGCTGTTCCGTCGCACCTCCCCCAGCTCCGACACCTCACCTCGACAAGAAGCACACCATCTTTGGGCGCGTCTCGGCAGGTATGACCGTCGTGCAACGGTTAGGCGCAGTCCAAACCGACAACGAGGACCGGTGAGTCTTCGCGCGCCAAAGAGTCCTGCGTCCCGCAACTCCTGCATGCGGATCAACCTACTGACCACCGCCGCACCGACTGGCTTTCCTGCTCTTCAGACCAAAGGAGACGATCAAGGTCATGAAGGCACGCGTCATCGATGTCTGAGGAGCTCGGAAGAGGTGCATGCGACGAAAGTGTTACAATTCTATCTCGATCTTCGAATGAGAGGACGCGGGCGAGCCTGCGCCGCGTGGGAGGGTACACCGGGAGAGAGAACAACAGCTGGCACATTGGGAGGCCGTAAGGATATAATGCGAGGAATGAAAGAGTGAAGAACGTCTATGGCGTTTTTGCGGGCTGGTCCGGGGGTGTGCTTTTAGCTGTCGGCTGCGCGACTGCGCTTCAGCCGGAGAAGGCCCGCGCATGTCGGAGCGCTTTGGGCGCTTCAAGTGGTGGTGCGAGGGCCGGTCCGCGCGCGTATGACCGGACCGGCGTCGAGACGGCGCGATTCGGCAGCCACCGAGACCGCCAGCTCGAGCTGCTCGCCGCTGCCGTTTCGTCGCGGGCGTCCCAGATCATGTCGATCTCGTTGATCCCGTCGCGGAGGACCCGGTTGGCGCATTTGTGGCGGAACAGGTACACGTCCGGCGCGAGATCGCGCACTTCGGTCAGGTAGAACGTGTGCTTCTCGATGCCCTCGACGAGGCGAGGCCGCGCTTCCTTCCTCGGTGCATGGTCGTCCCACGTCCACTCGATACGCCCAAGCTGCTCCGTCGACAGTGCCGACTTGTGGACCGTGATGGCGTAGCCGACGCTCCAGGTGACCGCACCGTTGTCGAAAACCCAGCGACGGAGAAAGTTGTTGCCGCCGACGGCGTTGGCCGCCGCTGACATCAGCCCGATCGCCTTACGTCCGTCGACGCCCGGGATCAGCTTGAGCCAGCTCGTCCAGTGGCTGCGAGATTAGGTTTCGTCAGGAGGGCGTTTCGCACGCCGAAACAGACAAAGCCAGCACGTACTGCAGAGACATGAAGGGCGCCGATCCATCGGTCATGTAGCCGGTCGCGTCGCCGCGGACGTCCACTGTGTTCCGACGCAGCTGTCAGCGGCTGGGGAATGCGCTCGTGAAGCAGATGTGCTCACTCTGGCGCATCGCCTTGGTTTCCTCGACGACCTTTCCCAGCGGCATCTGTCGGATGAGCGCCGCGCAGTTGGTCTGACCCGGATGAAATGCGTCAGTATCGCCGTTGAACGAAAATGATATGGACAGACTCACGATCATGCCGTCGCCGCCGAAAAAGCCCGAAAACTTCTCGTTGCACTCGTCCAACCGCGCCTGCATCTTTTCAAGGAGCGAGCGACTGATGATGATGCCGCCTCCGCCGTATGCGATGCGTCCGAACGATTCGTAGTTGGCCCTCGTCTCGCTGAAGGTGCCAAAGATGTGGTCGTCGCGGTAATCGTGCCGCGAAACGAACTCGCGCAGCATCACCGGGTCCGACCACCAGGTGTCGTCGTCGCCGAAGATGAACCATTCGACATCGCGGGCGCCGAAGCGACGCGTCCGCTGCGCAGCCTCGATCCAAGCCTCGCGGAGCAGGCTCAGCACTCGAACCTCATACCGCTGCCCGGTCTTGGCCGAATCGCGCATGACGCAGCCGAGACCCTGTCGCTTGAACTCGTCGTTTGCGCGGGCCATGCCCGCGATGTCGCCGGTGCCGGCCGCATCCGTCACGAGGCAGCCGGGGGGACGCTGCGGGTCGAGGGTGCTGGCGTTGGGCGGTAGCATGTAGTGCGTCCAAACCGACGAATAGGTGAAGGCGCGGTTCGGAGGTGTGCTGAGCGCGAAGAACAGCTCGGGCTGCCTGTCCGCCTTGACAACCGGTCGAGGGTGGAAGGGGATCCGGAGCGACTCGGGACGAATGCAAGCCTCGCCAGGCGGCCAGTCGACCGAATACGGTGTTGGAGCGAGGGAGAACATGTTGGCGAGCTCATCGGACAAGGACGGGTGCAGCGGGCGAGACTGCAAAGTGTTTTCCGGAATCGCCTGCTGGACGGCGGGCCCGGTTGCGGCGCTCGAACGCACGCGGACGACGAGTCGGTGCGGAGCCGACGTATCGTTGACGGCGGGAGTTAACAGGTCCTGCTCCTCACAGGTCGGCGCGCGCCAGACCTGCGAGACGCGGCCTTTGACCTCGTCTCGGAGTCGCGGGTCATGCGCGAAGAGCGCGATCGAGGCGAGGACGACGGCCAGGAAGACGAGGCGCGGCCAGCGCCGTCTCCTATGCGCCTTGCCGACGACGGGCGACAGCAAGCCGCCCGGGAGCAGCAGCTCGCTCGAGAAACCGCGGCGGTGCTTGCGGCCAGGGAGGAGGAACGGCGACATGGCCTTCTCAGACGGCGAGAGCTCTGGCGAGGTCACCGGCGTCACAGTCACGTCCGTGTCGAGGCGGATCATCTCGGGCTCGAAGTGCAGGGTGCAGTCGACGCGTCGTTGACTTCCAGCGGGGCTGCGAGAGGGGCACGACCCCTGGCGACTCGCAGAGGGCGGATGACCTGCTGCACGTTTCCGCAGCTGAGCTCAAGCAGCCTGGAGCTGACCGTTGGCTAGTAGGGGCGTTAGAGAGCGTGCAGTGTGCTATGTAGCAACGTAGAACACGCTGCAGCAGCAGCTGCCTGCAGCTTCACGCCATGCATCGGCGGTTCAATGGCGCCGCGGCCGAGCGTGCTCGACCGTTTCATGCGGAGTCCCAGATGCGCGTGAAAGGGGTCGGCGTTCGTTGGATGATCGTCCGCGGCGACCGTTTCGGTCTCAGATCGAGCTGGACCACGCGCGGCTGATTACTTTTCGTTATGCATAGGGAATTGCAAGACAAACAAAATTACTGCGCTCGCATCGCGCGCAAATAATGCAGGCGCGAGCTGTCCTATCGAAAAAGGTTACACAGGGGTTGCGAGACGCATCAAGGAAAGAAGGGCTCGGACGAGGCGAGCTATCGGGTAAATAGCGAGAGGAGCACCGCTTTGAGATTGACCGCCAGGGGGAGGTCGGCACAGGCACTTGCCACAGGTCGGCTGAAAGCGGTGAGCGAGCCCGGAACGAACTCGGGATTGTCGCTGGTGTCGCGGCCCTGTGAGCGTGGGAGCGCAGCATTAGTAGAGGGTCAACAAGGGCGTAGCAGGCAGAGGGACGTACATTCGGTGCAAAGACAAAGCCGCCGAGGAGGACCAGGTACGAGAGGATGAGCAACGAGCCCCGCTGATAGTTGCTCCGCTGTAGTTTGGATGCCGAGTTAGCAAATGCTACAGATGAGTTCGCCCAACTTGCATACGTACCGACTCGATGTAGATGTACGACAAGAGGAAGACCGAGAACAGGATCGCGATGGCGTCCCAACGGGGAAAGACGAGGCTACGGGGAGAAAGGGAGAAAGGGTGTTAGCTCGGCCGTGACCGGCTGAACCCTCGTGCTTCGACTGTGCGGCACTCACGTAAAAGCGCGATGCAGCATCGTCTCCTTGCCGATGCTGTACCAGGCCGAGAAGGCCAACATCGCCGGGATTTGGATGAGGCAGACCTGCAGGGCGTAGGCCGACCCGATCTCCATCCTGTTTCATGGCGCAAGATCAGATCTCACGACTCTTGAAGAGCGGGCGAGGTAAACGTACGAGAGCGCGATGTTGCCGTTGAGCGCGAACGAGATGGCGTTCATGAACTCGGTCGTGTTGGGCACGAGCGCAAACAGAAGCACGCCGAGCAGTTTCTCCGAGATGCCAGAGCCCTGCAGGACGACATCGACGACGTCGACGAGGATCTCGGCGATGATGGCGTAAAGGACCGTGCAAGCGAGCAGGACTGTCGCGCTCTTGGCGCGACTCCAGTTCGGAGCGTCGTGTCCGCCGTGACCTTCCGCGTGCTCATCCTTCTCGGCTTCTCGCAGAGGGGGCGCAGCGCCGCCGGACTGCTCGCGCGTGTGGGTCTGTTGACGCTGAAGCGGCGGCGGTCCGACCTGCTGCGGGATGGTGGCGGACGCAACCACCGCGATCGCGCGCTGCAGCTCCTCGTGGGACAGGCCATTCGGTAGCTGCATCGGCGGGACTTGCTGCTGATGAGATCCGGCGGGTCCTCCTCCCGAGGGACCGGCCAACGTCGGGCTCGCCGGCGGCGAGTTTCCGAGGGCAGACGCTCGGCGCTTGAGCAGCTGCGGCAGCTGGGCGGGGACGAGTCGCTGGTAGAACGAACGACGGTCGGCGATTGTAGCCTGAGCTTGTCGGAGGGCCTGCTCGTGTGCCGGCGGGGCGTTCTGCCAGATCTGAGAGGCGTGCGTCTTGAGCGAGAACCAGAGTCCGATCAGGTACGACTGCCAGCACATGCGACGCGATCAGCTCGAGAAGTCGGCTTCCAGTCGCGGATATAGAACAGGAACGTACGAGTACGAGCAGTATGGCACACCAGTAAGAAAGGCGAACGACGGTGTTCTGATAGAACGGGTCATCCGCGGGGCTCATGTGCTCGTAGTAGCAAGTCCGACAGTTCTCGTCCGGGTTCCGCCGCGTCGGCACCGAGCAGCCGGTGCACGTAAGTTGGAACTGCTCGGCGGAGGGTGTCAGTCTGAGAACGGCCGACTGAGCGCAAACGCAGAGAGTCTCACCGAGCCGTAGATCTCGTAGAAGAGGGTGGGCGTCAAGACTCCGACGACAGCCATGATGAGCATCGTACTCGTGACACCCGCACTCCTCGCGTTGAAGCGCTGCTCCTTCCTTCGCACGGCGCCACCGATCATCGAAACGCCGGGCATCAAAAGGACACCCGCGATGAGGGAGCCGACGATGGATCCCTCGACGAGCTCGCCCTTGGCCTGCGTCAGCGCGATGGAGTACAGGACGATCTCGATGATGGAGCCGAAGCTTGCGTTGATGACGGCGCCCATCCCGATCGAAGACTGCGCCGAGATCGACGCGACGGCCATGCCTGCGAGCCGGTTCCAGGAGGTCAGCGCAGATCCGAGGAGGCTCCTCTGGCTCGGACTCACCGATGAAGTACGAGAGGGGAATGACGCTGAGCAATGCGATGACAAAGACGACGGCTTGATTCGTGATGAAGCGCAGCAGCGCGCCAACGTGGTGCTCTTCGGCGTACGGGACCAGGACGAAAAAGTCGAGGATGGCGAGCGCGATGAGCGAGGTCAGGTTGACGAACCAGACGTTGACGCCGTCGACGGTGTACTTGTAGTACTCGAAGCCGGCAGCGCGGTAGGTGCAGAGGAGAACCGTCGGATGCGGACCGCGGAGACGACCCTTCCGGCGATCTGCGGCGACAGACTTGGGCGGACGCGGCGGCGCGGGTTGGCCGACCCGGAGTGGATAGACGACGCTCGCTCCGGGGTTGCGAGTCGGGTCGTCAGCGTGCACGTCGGGCGCTTCGACGTCGGCAGCGAGGTCCTGGACGACCGGCTGATAGTCGGGCGGCGAGCGGAAGTAGATCGAGAGCGGCTCGTTGTTGAGATGCCGCAAGAGGACCCACAACAGCTTGGCCATCGGGATCGTAAAGACGAAAGCCCAGCACGCCGCCGCGACCAAAAAGA
The DNA here is from genome assembly GCA_024713535.1 of Rhodotorula sphaerocarpa. Classification (NCBI taxonomy): domain Eukaryota; kingdom Fungi; phylum Basidiomycota; class Microbotryomycetes; order Sporidiobolales; family Sporidiobolaceae; genus Rhodotorula; species Rhodotorula sphaerocarpa. Next base: position 273,579 of record JANIBP010000009.1, on the reverse strand, counting down.
GGGTCGGAGCGATGACGCCGTAGAAGAAGACCCAGTACATAACGCGGCCGAGGGCGCGCACACGCCAGCTATGCGCCTGCGGATCTTTGCTAAAGTTGTGCGGAACGACGCTGCGATGCCGCGGCGCCTGGATCGTCTCTTCGCTCGAGCGCCGGCTCTGACCTTTCGCAGCGCCGTAGTCTCGAGCCGCCACCGGCGGAAGCAAGCTCGAATGCTCTGTCGCGCGTGGGACGGCCGTGTCGCTCGCGGTCGCACGCAGAGTGCGGTCACTCCGCCGGAGGGTCGCCTGTTCGGTGCCGTTCGCGCGAGCCGGTGGCGGCGAGAGCTCGGGAGTAGGCGGTTCGGCAGCATCGGCATGGCTATCGTCGTCGGCGTCGAGGTCTTCGACCCAGCCCTCGACGTACTTGCCAAAGGGCCAAGCGAGGTATGTCCCGAGCTCCCAGATCACCCGGCCGTACTTTGCGCCCCCGAACGGCGTGATGAGGAGGATGGCCGCAAGAACCCCGCACAGGAAGAAGAGGGGAATGCCGAAGACGAGCGTCCAGACGATGTTGGACGGCAAGAGATGATGGAGCGCGGTCGAAGAGGGTGCGGCGTGCAAGGCGGACTCGGCCCGGCGAGCAATCGACCGCGACTTCTTGTACAGAGCCGGCTTCCAGATCGGCAATCCGAAGGGGTGCTCGACGTTGATGGCCTGTGTACGAGCAAGTATTAGCGGGCTGATCCACACCGCCGGACTCGGAGGACAGAGGCAGACGCACATCTTGTCGGTCCTTGAGGGTATACTCGACGTCGCCATTCTCGTCACTGCTCTCCGTCGGTTCGTGCTCACCATCCCCACCACCGTCATCCCAGTCTTCCATCCTCGCGTCGTCCTCTTCTTCCTCCGCCTCCTCGTCCTGCTCGATGACGCTGCCAGCCGGAGCGCCGGCCTCGGTGTCGCTTCCTCCGCGACTGGCGGCGGACGCGCTCGAAGCGAACGACGTGCCGCGCTTCCCCATGGGCGGACGAGGAACATGATGATAGGAAGGGTCCGGCGCGTGCCCCGTCGGAGAGCCCGGGAAATGCATCGGGCCGGCGGACAATAGCGGCGAGCGCAGCGGGACCACTTGCGATCGCTCCGACCTCGCGGCGGACGCATCCCTGGTCCGGCCGCCCGACGAGCTCGACGGAAAGCCAATCCCGAAGTCAGGCTCGGCAGTACCGCCCTCGGCCGCAATGAAGGAGGACACGCGGCGCTGCGAGTCCTCCCTCATCTTCTGCGCCATGGCCGCCTTCCTCGCTTCCTGGAATCGTACACGAGGTTCTCATCAGTCGCTGAGATCGCACCTTAAAGTCAGTAGCATGACGCACTTTGCGTTCACGCATGCGCTTCCGGACGAGCCGCTCTCCGCGGTCTTTCGTCTCGACCTCGTCGTCTTCGTCTTCACTCGGGCCCGGCCGACCCCTCCGACCTTTGGGGCGACCTTCTTCGTCCTCGGACTCTTCTCCGCTCGAGCCGCCACCGCCTTGACCTGCGGACGAGGCGGCCGACGTGATGCCCGCTCTCGATCCGGACCGCTGCTGTCGGGGCCGGATCGAGGACGACTGAGTCGGAAGCGGCGGGCGCGTCTTGCCCGCAGTGGCGTTGATACTGCTACTCCTGCGGCTCTGAGAAGACTGGAGCGTCGTCGGAGGAGGCCTCGGACGCTGCAAGGGTCCGGGTCGGATGCGTTCTCGAGGCGTAAAGAAACGTTCCTCCCCGGCGGGTTCGTCATCCTCGCTGCGTTCGGGGATCGTCGCGCCCTTTGCGGGCGAGCTGAAAGCGGAAGGGTTGGTCGAGGAAGACATGTTTGACGAGGTCCGAGGGCGAGCAGGACCTGGCTGCGCCGCGGCGGCGGCGGCGGCGGCGGCTGCTTTTGCGGGCGAGCTGGCGGGGGTCTCGACGACTCGGGCTGGCGCCGGCCGGTCCGTCGGAGTTCTCGAGAGATCTTCCTCCTCGACTACGAACTCTGTCGTGCGGCTCGCAGTGTCTGCAATTCGAGTCGGCTGGGCGGACCCAGCGTTGCGAACCGTGTCCGACGAGGCCGACGACGAGGACGCCTCGATAGGCTGAGATCCGGGCGCGCTCATGCTGCCGCCGATAGGCTGTGGGCAGTGGCGCTGGAGTCAGAACTTGCAGTGGACGGCAGTGGAATGTCTGGAGTCGAAGAAATCTGGGTTCGGTCCGTCGAGCGTCCGTCGGCACGAAGGATCGGCGATGCGACGAGGGGCGCGTGCGGGCGCGAGGGTCCTCCCGGCGATGCGCATTGAAAAGGTAGTAGCGATGACTTTTGATTCCGCTACACCGCGTGTAGGCGGATCGCCGGCGCCATGCAGCGCGGATACGGCCGCTGGATGCGGTCCACCCCACCTCGGCGGTCTCGGCTTGCGCTGATGAACCGTTGTCGGCGCCCGACCGAGCCGCTCCGCATGGTTAGGGGTCGGGTGACGCACGAGAGGCCTTACTCACAGTGCAGAGCTCGAATGCGGCCTGTGAGGAGGCGTGAGGCCGATGCCGAGGAGCGTGCGGCTGGTCGTTGGCTCCTCCGCGCGTTCGCGGCGTTTCAGGCGATCAGGCCGAATGCGAGGTTGACGGGCAGGGGCGTCCTTAGCTGCTCGCAAATGGCTGGGCTCGCTGAAGCTGCGCCAGGCGAAAGAGTCGGGCCGTGAGCGTACAGAGCCAAAGTGGAGAACCCTCCGCTCCGCTCTGGCGGACACACTTCGCCCGCTGCTCGGTCCTCCGGCTCTCGACTGTCTGAACACCTACTACATAGCTATTGGCGCTTACTACTTGCTCGTTGAGTGTTCGGGCCTATCCTATGCTCTCCCGGCCACATCCTTCACTAAAAATCTCGTCCGCTGCGGATCGCTCCTTTCCCTTGCCCGCTTGCGAAGCGTAGTGCACCCCTTATCCTCCGAGTTCGACGATCTGCTATCATTTCTGCTGCCTTCTCGAGATTGCGCAAGCTCTCTCTCGCGGACCTCCTCGCGGAGACTCCGTACCAGTGACCCGCTCGCCGCCAAAACAGCTCGCCTTTCCTCGCCGAGCCTGCCTGAACAGCTTCGTCGGCTCAACTTCGCCCATGATGTATCGACTGGAATGCTACGGTCTGAATCTACCATTCATTTACCACGGGCGACCTGCCCGACTTCGGCAGGTCGGGGTGCCTCGAGACGGCTCGATCCGGTGCCGCCGGCGCACCGGAACCGCCGGAACCAGGCAGCGCCGCCTCCATGGGAACCGGAGCGTATGTGTTGACTTGCTTCGGTACAGAGTAGCTCGGAATGGCGTTCGGTATCAGCGACGGCCTTTCCGCGACGGGTTGAGTAGAGGAGGAGGGGAAGGCGCCGGCGGGTGTCTCGTGCATCCAGGGTGGGAACGGGCAATTCCCTTGTCCTCCTGGATGGTGCTTGGTGCAGAGGTGTCCGAAGCAACAGTCGGCATCGAGACAAGGTTGGCGACTTGAGGCGAGGGGACAAGGCAGTCTCGAGACTTCGAACCGGAGCGAGGCGAGTACCGGAGGCGGCAGGCGATATGTGTGGGAGAAGACGCAGCGTTCGTCGAGGCAGCGGTGGCGGTTCAGGTAGTAGTCTAGGCAAAGGGGCGGGTTCTGCTGCCACAGAGGCTATAGGGCGATCAGTCAGCGAATTTGCCGGCCGCGGCGCTCTCCAGTAGTGTTCAGGACTTGCCCGGCTGTAGTCGATAACGCAAGTCTGATGCGGTGCTGGAAGTAACTGATGCTCTCGGAAAACCCCCTTCATCGACAGGTACCGGAGTTGATGCCGAACAGCGAGCTGCGGACCTCCCGGCGGCTCAACGAAAAGGTTTCTGGTGCCAGTTGCGAGCATCCCTGCTCTAGAGAGCCCGGAAAGTACTTGTTGCTCGAGCGCCCAGGGGCCGAGAACGAGGCATTGGCAGGAACCGAGGCGAGCGAAAGCGACTGCGGATTTTGTCGGGAAATGTCAGACAGTGTCAGTTCGCCTGTGAGAAAAGTATACAGAACCTTTGACGCTCGTGCACCTACCAACCTGCTTCACTCTGTGCTCGTCACGTGTGCCGCTGTCCGGGTTGAGCCAGAGGAGCGGATGGTGGCGGGACAAACCCGCGACCTGAAGGACATTGGCAGAGGGTTTGGGCTCGTGTGCATGACTGTCGAAAGACCTCGCCTCCAGTCAAACTCACAAATTCGTGCACTTGCGCTTCCGCCTCGAAGTATCCATGTCCGATCAAGCGTCGCATAAGCTCCCGAGTTGGGTGCCTGCAAGGACATATTTCGTCAGTCCTGTCTTCCCTGAGCAGTACCTTGGAGCCTCGTGATTCACCACGAGATGAAGAGCATGTAAGCCGATGACTGCGGGACTTCCGCGCCCGCATCTCCGTGCGTCGCTTCTTTCAGCTTCCGCAGCATCCCGTCGACCGCGGCACGCGCCGGATCTGGCTGGAAGAGGATTGCCGGAGCGAACTTTTGACGAGGATAATCAGCATGTCGCTACGGAACTTCTTGCAAGAGTGAGCCGTTCGGCTCACAAAGTGCTCATCGAGGTCAAAGATGGCCACACAAAGTCCTGGAAGGAAGCTCCGGGTGAGCGACCTCAATTTTACACTGTATGGCTTAATAGCGCACTCGACTATGCAGACGTTGATGAAAGAGCAGTCAGGAGTTTGCGTCCTCTATACCGGTCGTTCCCCGTACGAAGAGCTCACGTACCCCATCTCCTTCCAGCGATCTCAGCCTCTCCCGTATCATCTTCGATTCCTCCGCCTCCTCCCTTCGCCCTGCTCGCACATCCTTCAGCTCACGCTCCGTGAGATCGAGCCGGCTGCGCAGCGCATGATTCTCCTCGACGAGTTTCGAAAGGACCGCGTCGGCTTCGGCCCGCGTCCGTTCCTGCAAGCGGTTCCATTCGCCGTGTAGTTCGTGGACCTGCGGGTCCGGTCTCTCGTTCAATTCACGGGCTGTCGAGCACAGGAAGGGCGAACACACCTGCTGATCTGTCGCGGCTGATGAGGCCGGCTGCGCTGAGGCCGAGGCCTGCACCGGTGGCGGCGTCGCGCTTGACCACCACGACCACAGCCAAGACATCGCGCGCGAGTCGAAAGAGCGAGACGGACTGGACACCTCAGAGAGTGCGAGAAGACCCGCCCCTCCCCGCGGCGTTTCCGAGTCGGGAGAGGTTCAGCCGAGTGGCGCCGGTCGTCTGAGGCCTGAGCGTGAGGTCTGATCGCCCGCCTCTGATAAGTAAGAACAGCTTGTTGCAGAGTTTGAGGAGGAGTAAGAGTATCACAACAACAGTGTAGAGACCGGAGAAACGTCTTGCCGGCGCGCGCATCACGTCGTCGTCGAGGTCTTGAAGGCGTAGTAATGCCCCGCGAGTTCGACGAGCCAGTCCTGCTCGATCGCCGTGATCTCGCGCATGAAGCGCTTGGTCGTCTCGATGACTTCGTGATAGATCACGTACGGCGATGACGGCGTCCGAGTGAAGAGGACGGACGAAGGGTGGGCGTGCAGGACCTGTACGGGACGCTGAAAGGGATCAGTCTCTTGGCCCTCCGGGATGCAGAGTTCTGGCGAGCGCACCGTTCCCTCCCGAACGGACCGATAGGTCCCGTCCGGCTGCACGACGGCAGCATTCCGGAAATATCCGCTGGTCAAGCACCGCCGGACCTTCGAGTGATCCTCGCCGCACGAGACGAGCGGAATGTCGAAGCGCTTCAGGTATTTGCTCAGCTGCGTGCGGATCGATAGCGCTCGCGAAAGCGCCTTGAAGTTGAGTCGATGCTGTCGAAATCAGTCAAAGTGAGCATTCGAAGAGCAGGTCGGCCGATGCAGCCCGAACATACCGTGTGACACCATTTCGAGGATTTACGGCCGTCTACGAGCCGTTTCGTCAGCTTGTCGTCCGAGCGGTATGATCGCGGGAGCTGCACGCACACTTGACAAAGGCGTTGTACGCGTTCAAGGCAGTCAGGTGGTCGCCTTCCTCGACCGTGAACTTTCTCCGTTCCAACTCGCCTCGGACCGAGTCCCCCTCGTCCAGGATGAAGACGTTCTGCGGTGAAGTCCTGCGATTAGTCCGTTGCAAGAGAGCAGGAATCGAGAAGAGGCCTCACCTGGACCGAGGTCATCGCGGCGATGGTCAAGATCTCGTCCGAGCAGCCGAACGCGTGCGAGTCGAGGAGCTGTCATGCGACAACAATTAGCACACCATACCTAGAACATCGAGGTCAACCGATCTCAAACGACGCACAATCTTGGACATCATCGGGTCAATCGGCATCTCCGCCATCCGCACGCCCAACGGCTTCGTAAGCTTCCCCTCGTCGTCCAGCGCCCCGAGGCAATACAAGAACTCGAGCGCCCTCTCGAGCATCATACTACTCGGGCTTGTCATCCAGTCGAACCGCAGGACGTTCTGGATCCCCAGGGACTTGAGTTGGAGGACGAGGAGCGAGATGTCGGAGCGGGTAATCTCCGGGGGCGTGGTCGGGAGGAGAGAGTCGAGGGCGGAAGGGGGGAAGAGGCGGAAGCATTTGCCGGGCGATGTGCGGCCCGCGCGACCTGCGCGCTGGGCAAGAGAGGCGAGAGAGCACGGGGTCGTGACGAGCGCGTCCATACCCGTTGCCGGATCAAAGGAGCGGAGCTGAAAGAGACATTCTGTGAGGAGAGCTCTCGGTTACTGCATGAGAAGCCCTGCGGCTCACCTTGACCAGACCCGAGTCGACGACATACTTGACGCCGTCGATCGTCACGGACGCTTCTGCGACGTTGGTGCTGACAATGACCTTACGAGAGCGCGGCGGAGGCGGTTCGAACACCGCGATCTGGCTCTCGGTGGAGAGGCCTGAATGCAACGGGAGCGCCTTGATGAGGGGAGCTCCTTGTGGCAGCCTAGGGGATATGATCCAAGTCAGTCGACAACGCAGCCGATGCGTTGGCTCACAGGCATGGAACGCACTGGTGCTGGTAGTCAGAGATCTGCTGCAAGCAGCGATCGATCTCTTCGCGGCCGGTGAGGAAGACGAGAATATCCCCAGGCGGTTGCTGCAGCGCGAAGGGAAGTCAGCGTGAACCACAGGCGGCCTGCTCTGGAGGGTCCTTTACCTTGAGGTGGATGTCAAAGATGGTCTCGACGGCTTTTTGCACGACATTGTTGGTCGGCTCTTCGAGGTAGGCGATGTCGACCGGGAATGCCCGGCCCTCGAGCCGGACCATGACGGCGTCGTCCGGCTTGACCTCTTCGCGTTCCTTCTTGTCCCAGCGCGACTTTTTGCTAGGCGGCGGCGCCAGGATGTCGTCACCCTGTTTCAGCCCCGAGGAAGGGTTCGATGGAGGCGGAGGCTGGGTGTTGAAGAAATCGACAAAGTGCTGGGCTTCGATGGTCGCAGACGAGATGACGACACGCAGTTCGGGCCGGACGCGACGGATCCTGTTACACAGTCGCCCGGGTGAGTCAGTATGCGCGTGTGACTGGCAGTTCATGTCCACATACTTTTTCAGCACGCCGAGAAGCAAGTCGGTGTAGCAGCTGCGCTCGTGCGCCTCGTCCACCATGACGACCGAGTATCTGTGGGCGAACGGACATGAGTGAGACAGTTCAACCTTTAAGGGTTGACGGCGAGTCCTACCTAGACAGGAGGGGGTCGAGAAGAATCTCGCGGAACAGCATGCCGTCGGTGAGGTAGAGCACCTTGGTGTCGGGCGTGCAGAGCGCTTCGAAGCGGACGCTGTAGCCGACCTGAGGGGGAGGTATCTTTCTGTCAGCTCGGCACCTGGGGCAATCTAGGCCGAAAATGTGAGCGCACCTCATCTCCGAGGATGCATCCGACTTCTTCGGCCGTCCGCTGTGCGACGGAGATGGCCGCGACTCTGTTTGCGCCGACTTGCGTTAGTCTCAGTGTAATGACCAACAACTTCCAGTCCGCCGTCCTAGCTCACCGTCTCGGCTGCGTGATGGCGATGGATTTGCCGTCTTTCGCCCATCCGGCCTCGAGGAGGAACTGCGGCAGCTGGGTACTCTTCCCGGTCCCGGTCGGCGACTGCAGGACAACGACAGGATGTCTCTCGAGGAGATACAGCAGAGCTTCGCCTGTTAGGTAGAGTCCCGGTCAGCCTTCTTGATGACGGGGTATCACGCGGAACTTGGGACGGACGCTGCTTCGCGATGGGAAGCCGGGCGCGGCGTTCGCTGATCGCAATCTGCTGTACTCGTCCGGTGACTGCGCCTGCGCCTCCTCCGCCGCTGTCCTGACCTGCGCCCTCCGTGTCGCGGTCAATCGACGACCCCGGAGCGATCGTGCCCGGCTTCCAGAACGCCATCGCCGCAGCTAGTCGACCGGCGGGGCGCCTCTCTCCGTAGATAGTCTGTTTCGAGAGCTGTTGACGAGCTTAGACCGCGCAATGGAGCAATTGGACGGCGTCAAGTGGAGCCGAAGGAGCCGTTCAACTTTCGCGGTGAGGGAGATTCTGCTCGTTTCCATAGACGCTCTACAAACTCCGCTGCGACGCTACAAGCTTACGCTAAGTTCAAGCTATGGCCAGTCGGTCAGCATCTATATGCCGAGCGCCCGCTGCGCTGTGTAATGCTCGCTCGAGACCCAAAATTCTGCCGCCGCGAAATGTTGCGGCTATGCGACAAGCGTCGACTGAAACCACGCCGAGGAGGCGAAAGACGGTCTTCTCAGGCATCCAGCCCACCGGAGTGCCCCACGTGCGTCCTTCGGAGGAAAGAGGGAGTGGGCGAGCAACGTCCTGACGCCTATGACCTCCCCCTCCAGATCGGAAACCACCTCGGCGCCCTCGCGCAATGGCAAAAGCTCGTCAAGGAAGCAGCGCAGCAACCCGAAGACAAGCGAGACGCGCTTTTCTTCTCCGTCGTCGGAATGCACGCCCTCACCGTGCCGCAGGTCCGTCTCTCCTCTTCCGGCCAGGACGGTTCGCGCCCAGACAAGCCTCGGAACTGACTCTAAGCCACCTCGTTCACCGCCCCAGGTACCCGCACAACTGAGGCAAGAGCGCCGAGACATGTTTGCCGTCTTGATCGCCCTCGGACTCGATGATCCGGCCGGAGGCGCCGTCGTGTTCCATCAGGACCAGGTGCCGGAGCATGCGGAACTCGCGTGGTACCTCAACACGGTCACCCCGGTGAACCGTCTCATGCGTATGACCTCGTGGAAGGTCCGTCGGGGCTCGTCGATCGGGCCAAGATGTTACGGCAACCCCCCGTCTGATCAACGCTTTCGCCGCAGTCCAAACTCGCGACGCTGCGGAACGCCAACTCGGAGGACGAGATCGATGACTCGATGCTTCAGCTGGGCTTGATGGCCTACCCGGTCCTTCAAGCCGCCGACATCCTCCTCTACAAGTACGGAGCCCCCTCGACCCTTCTGATCCCCTTCAAGCCCACGTTGACGCAGGATGCCCCCTCCTGCAGGACCACGCACGTGCCCGTCGGCCACGACCAGGCGCAGCACTTGGAGCTGTGTCGAGATCTGGCTCAGGTGTTCAACCGCGCCTACCCCGGGCGCGTACAGGGGAAGAAGGGCAAGGGCAAAGGCGTCTTTCGGATACCGGACGTCATGCTCAGTGCGTCCAGACTTGCGGGTCATACAGCGGCCAGTTCGAGCTGATCCTCTGCGCTCTCAGCGACGCACCCGCGGATCCAATCCCTGCGGAACCCGCTCGCGAAAATGTCCAAATCGGCGCCTCACCCCGCGTCCAAGATCTTCCTGACCGATTCCCCCGCCGAGATCCACTCCAAGATCAAGTCGGCCGTGACGGACTCGACCGCAGGCGTCACCTGGGACCCAGAGCATCGCCCGGGGATCGCGACACTCCTGCAGATCCACGAAGGGTACTCGGGCGAACCGGCGCAGGAAATCGCGCGCCGGTTCTCGACCGCGACGGGGATCGGCGCGCTCAAGGCCGAGGTTGCCGAGGTGGTCAGTGAAGGGCTCCGGTCGTTCCGGGACGAGTTTGGGCGGCTGCGGGCGGAGGAGGTGTACCTGCGGGAGAAGGAGGAGCAGGGGGCGAGGAGGGCGCGCGAGGCGGCACAGGCCACGATGCGCGAGGTCCGCGCCGCGGTCGGAACCGATTGATCGCAACTTCTTTAGATAATTTCGTTACGCGCGTCCCCTTGATAGAAGTGAGATGTTGCGAAAATCGCCGCCTCGTGCTCGGCAACCCGGAGAGAAGGCTGCACGCTCGGAGATCTTTTTTCTTATTGAGACGACTTCTCCGCGCCTTCCCAGCCGCTTGCAGGACGCACCGCGCTCATCAGCTGGCCAGAATGAACGGAAGCCAGTCTGCATCGGACGCCTGGTCGCCGCAGTCGTGGCGGCAGAAGCCCGTCGTGCAGGACGTCGTCTACCCCGCGCCCGCACCGCCCGTACCGGACGCACAAGCGCCCGACCCGGTCCTGTACAAGCGCAGGCAAGACCTCGACAATGTCGTCAACAAGCTCGAGAAGCTGCCGCCGATCGTCTCCCCGACCGAGGTCCGTCCGCTCTCATCTCTGCGCTCATCAGACCAAAGTCCTGACTCTTCTGCTTCCTCAACGTAATTCGTTGATTAGATCGAGCGTCTCAAGACCAAGCTGGCAGATGTCGCACAAGGACGCGCTTTCCTTCTCCAGGGCGGCGACTGTGCCGGTACGTCCATGTTCACACAAGAGGATGCTGATCCCTCGCTCTCCGGCTAATGCCCCCGCCCGCCCCCTCGACAGAATCCTTTGACTACTGCACGAGCGAAAAGATCGAGCACCGACTGTCCTTGCTGCTGTCGATGAGTCTCATCCTCATCTGGGGCATGAAGCTGCCCGTCGTCCGGATCGCCAGGATGGGAGGCCAGTACGCCAAGCCCCGGTCGAAGCAGACAGAGATCGTCGACGGAAAGGAGGTCATGTCCTTCCGGTGAGTGCTGCCTGACCCTACATGAGAGGTGCTCGGGAGCTGAGCGGACTTCGTCGCCTCCAGCGGCGACAACGTCAACGGCATCGACCCCTCCGACCGCCTCCCCGATCCCGAACGTCTCCTCTCCGCCTACTTCCACTCCTCCGCAACCGTCAACCACATCCGCTCCCTCCTCGCTTCCGGCTTCGCCTCCCTCCCGAGCGGCTCCGGCGAAGTCCCCTGGTCGCTCCCGCTCGCGCACGTCCGCTCCGAAGAGCTCCTGAAGAGCTACGAGGCGATTGTCCAGCAGTTGTCTTCTGCTCTCGAGTTCATGGAGGTGATCGGCGTGGAACGGGGTTCGGGCGGAGCATCCGGTGCGGCGCTCGAGAGCGCCGACGTCTTCATGAGTCACGAGGTGCGCTCTTCTTAGCCGAGGCTGAATCTGGATGCGCGACTGACTTCTTCTCGGGCAGGCCCTCATGCTTGAGTACGAGTCTGCCTTGACGCGCGAGCTCACCGTCCCCGCCTTTGCCGCGAGCCGACCCGGCGAGAAGGGCTTCTACTGCACCTCGGCCCACTTTGTCTGGATTGGCGACCGGACCCGCGCGCTCGACGGCGCCCACGTCGAGTTCTTCCGCGGACTGAGGAACCCGATCGGGATCAAGGTCGGACCGACGATGGCGGCGGACGAGCTGGTTCGCCTGCTGGGGATCGTCGACCCGAACAAGGAGCCCGGTCGCGTGACCCTGATCAGCCGCTACGGCGCAGATAAGGTTCGTCCTGTGTGCGTGTGGAAATTCGCACAAACCTCTACTGACAGGGTCTCCCCGTCTGCAGGTCGACGAGAAGCTCCCGGCGCACATCAAGGCCGTTCAGGGCTCCGGTCACCAAGGTAGCCCTGGCCCGTCGTCCCACTGATCGCCATGTGACTTACTGACGCGTATACTTAATAGTCGTATTTGCTGCTGACCCTATGCACGGCAACACCAAGACGTCCCTCGCCCACCCGGGCGTCAAGACCCGCCACATGCACGACATCGTGTACGAGATCTCGGCCAACATGCGCATCCACGCGGAGATGGGCTCCCGCCTCGGCGGCGTGCACCTCGAGTTGACGGGAGACGTGACCAAGGACGGGGAGAGCGTTACCGAGTGCGTCGGGGGCAGCATGCAGCTCGAGGACGAACACCTCGGCTTGCGGTTCGAGTCGTTCTGTGACCGTGAGTGGGGTTCTTGACAGCTCTCAACAATTCGTCGAGATCCTGACGGGATCATGCCCCTGCAGCTCGCCTCAACTTTGAGCAGTCGCTCGGTCAGTCGCCTGTCGTTTCAGTCGGACCTCGAGAGCTTCCCGCTGACCACAGTCCCTCCACCTCGCACCGCAGACATCGCCTTCATGCTGTCGCAAGCCGCCGGCAAGGGTCCCGGGAACCTGCGCATCTTTGACGAGCTCGCGATGCCGCCCACCTCGCGCACAGCGTCTCCCGCTCCGAAGTAGCGTCCCAAAAGGTAGAGACATGCAAGGTATTCTTGTTCGCATTACGGATAGCGAGTCGAACTTCTAGTATGAGCGTTATGATGGCGTGGACAGCGGAAGTATGTGGGGTTTGTCGACGAGGCGAACGGGGCATGAAGGATGAAAGGTGGAACTCGAAATGATATGTGTGTATTGTAGACGGCGCCTGATCCGCGCCCTTTGCGTCATCGACGACGTACGACTGGTCGAGGCGTCGGCAAGGCCCGGTGTTGCTGTCAAGCATACGTGCGATCAGCGACGAAGAAAACAATTTCCTCCCGACAGCCAAGAATTTAATCAGACTCACCGATTCGTCAAAGGAACATCGCTCGCGGCCGCACGTCGGTCCGCGCGGGCAGTAATGACCAAAGATGCTACGGGCGTTGAGAAGTGGGACGAGGTCAGACAAATGGCGACGAAGGAAGTTGGAGACCCCGCAGCCCGAACGGTGTTCTCGGCGTTACGATTCTCGGAGCCCGCGCGCGCGCGTAAAAAACCAGATAGGGACTCACCATGCTTCGCCGTCTGGGCAGACGTTGCCGAATTTGATAGCGTTACAGACATGATGCTGCGGTGACAAAGGTTCGGGTTAGTGGTAAGGTCCCGAGCGGGCAAACAGGAGAGGGAGAAACTGAAAGTCTCACTTTTGCACCGCGGCGCATCTCTTCGACCTGCTCGGGCGTCAGAGCGTACCGGTGTTCGTAGCGACATCTCGGCACGTCGCAGTGCCCGAGCAGGTAAAAGGCGTTACAGGGCGGCGGGACTTGTCGGGACATGGCTTTGGTCGTATCGATCACGGGAATGGGGGTCGAATTTGCGGTTGCGCTCCTACTTGTAGCATTCTGCAGGCGTTACAATCTCATCAGTGGCCCTGCAGAATAGAGTGTCCGATGAAATTGAGAGATTAACTCACCGGAGATCCCGATTGGTGATTTGCGGATTTTGCCGCGAGCGCGTCCCGCTCGAGCTCTGTGCGCCGGAGCAACTGTGCTAGTCGGGCGACCTCTGCCTCGAGCGTGCCGCAGCGTGCGCTCCAAGCTTCAAGCGCGATTTCGTCCTGGCGGCGCTTGCGCAGGAGGCGGTCGACCAACGACTCGGTTGCGTTCCTCAGCGACGACCACGAGTCTTCGTACTCGCATGGGACGCCGAGGCTCGACAGATCGGTCTCATTCGTCTGGACACTAAAGTCTGAGGACCGCCTGGAGCCTGGAAAGTCGCGGTCCGAGGCGCTGTCGACGGACATGACGGCAGATTTTGAATCGCTGAGAGGCGGGCACGGAGGTCCGTTTTCACGTGTCTCGCGGCGCGACGGAGAGGCGAGGCAGCGTCGGGCGGGCGGCGGACAGCAGCAGCAACAGCAGGCTGTCGGATGAGGAGGGAAGAAGAAGAGGCAGCAGGTGCCAAGGCAGTGCTTGTACCACGAGCTAGAGGCACAGAGTGCGTTTGGAGAGCCTTCGCGAGACTGCTCGCTCTAACCCGGCCGGCGAACCTTCGTCGGGCTGCTCGGCACTCCGATCACCGCCAGAGATTGGCCGCACTTACCGCATCGAGCAATTTCTGGCTTCTGCTGATGAAAAGCACCGCAACGGCTCAACGGGGAGCCGGCTGATCCGGGGTCGCAAGCGCAGGCTCTCGAGGAGCGCGAGCGCGAGAGCGAGAGGCGCCAGCGCGCACAGGCCGCGCAAGTCTTGTGCTCCTCGACTGCGGATTTCGGGACTTCACGTTTTCATCCCGCGCTACCTACAGTCGATCGTACAAAATCAACTATGCGCTCGACGTAGCTCTCAGGCAGCTCATGCTTGCGGACAAAGCTGGCGGCCAGCTCGTCGACGTCGTCTGCGCGCAACAGACGGGATCAGCTTCAATGCGTACTCTGGAACGCGGCTCGTCCAGCTCCCGGAGCGCACCACCATGGTTGTACGGCAATGGCAACGGCGGCTCGTCGTCCTTGACGTCGATTGAGAACACAAAGTCGTAGTCCACCCCGTCGTGTTGCCTCTTGCTCGGCGGATCGGGCGGAGCCGGCTTCTCTACGCCCCCGACCATCTCGCCCAGCTCTCGCCACTGGCCCTCGCTCCACTGCAGCGCCCAGGGCCCGAGTTAGCCGGAGCCCTGTACTCGGTGTCGAGCAAAGGACCGACTTGGTATGCGAGGACCCGTTCATCTTGCTGGACAAGTTTCACCTCGTCCTCCTCCGCTCCGGCTTCCTCGAGTACCTGCGCGTCGTGGACGACCGGTTTCGGCTCCGCTTTGCCTGCCGGAAGTCTGAGCCCCATTGTGTCAGGAGCGCGCTCACGTCAGCTGAAAGACCCGGAGAGACTACTCACTTCCGCTGCGCCAGCTGCTCCTCGTAGCGAGATGTGGTCGCTTCACCCGCATGGCGATCTGATGCCCTCGTAAAGATCCACACGAGGTTGTCCGAGCATGCACATGCGAGGTCTCCATTCGGCAAAGCTGCGACCGACCAGACTGCGGGTCACGGGGATCGGTTAACTGTCATGAGCTACCAAGCGAGCAGAGGAGGTCCCGATATACCGGAAAGTGCGGGCACGAGGATCTCCTGGTCCAATTCGCCGTCCTGCTCGTTCCAGATCTTGATGATCCCGTCCTCGCCCGCGCTGGCGAGTCCGCCGCCACCCGCCGCAGGCAGCGCCGTCAGGGAGTAGATGAATGAGTCATGCGTCCCGAGCGTGGTCAGGCTGTCACCGGTCTGGTAGTTCCAGATCATGATGGTACTACGCGGAAAAATCGAGTCAGTCTGATTCGCGAAAGGGAGGGCAGGAGCGGAACGAAGGCGCGCGCACCAGTCGTTGGAAGCTGAAGCAAAGAGCGCGCAGTCTGGATCTCCAGGTAAGAGCTTTGCAAGCGATCGCACCGGTCCAACGTGCCCCTTGAACGTCGAGACCGTCTCCGCCGACCGGAGGTCGAACAGACGGATGCGCGAGTCGGCGGAAGCTGCGGATACTGGTCAATCTCTCTCTCCACACCGATGCGCAAAGCATAGACTGACCGGTAAGAAGCAGGTGGGGCTCCTTCCGGAGAAAGAGCACGTCCCAGACGGCCGCTTGATGATCCACCAGGACGGTCTCGCATGTCCAGCCCTCTTCTCCTCCCGTGCTGGACCAGACGCGAGCAGTCATGTCCCAGCTAGCGCTAGCAATGCGCTTCCCGTCATGCGAGACGTCCAGCGCGCAGACGTTATGTGCGTGGCCGAGGAGCGTATATGCAGGCTTGGACGGAGGCGACCCCGACTCGGGGAGAGCGAAGAGCTGAATCAGCGCATCGGCGCCGGCGGTAGCGAGATAGCCTGATAAAGAGCACCAGTCAACGCCAATAAGCGCTGTATGCGCCAGATGAGGAGTGGCGCACCATCTTCGCCTTCGCTAGCCGGAGGGACGAATGCAACGGCGTTTTCGTACAAGCGCACCTGCTCGCGCCATTCGAAAGCCTGGCGCCATGACGAGTCTTTCTCCTCCGTTTGCCAGAGTCTGACTGTTCCGTCGCGCGAAGCTGTCGCGAGTTGCGGCGAGGGTCGATCGCGGGCGGTGACGCAGCGAACATCGTTCTCGTGACCGGCCAGCACGGCGCTCAGCTTGTAGGGCGCCGGCCGACCGCTGTCGCTGACCTGAGTCATGCTGCAGGTACTTCTGTACGAAGCACGGCGAGGGCGTCTGTCGAACAAGTCGAGGGACTCTCGTACCGTTTATCACGTGCGAGTCCATTTCGCGGGGATGGCAAGAATGCGATACAGACAGTGCGGGTCTACATGCGAGGGACTCTACATCGAAATACAACAGTCGATATATCAAAGCTTGGCAGGGAAGAGGTCCGAGTACTGCGAAACGGGCGGGAGGTCAGTAGCCGGAACCTGCGCCCGAAGAAAAGAGCGAAGGCTCACCTCTGCAACCGGGTGCGCATGCGGCGCTTTTTCGAGGTGCTGCTTCCACTCGGCACGGTCGCCGATAAGCTGATATCCTTTCGGAACGGGGAGGTCGCGCAGCTTGGCGATCTCCTGCTGGACCATCTGGACGTCCTCGTCGCCCTTGCCATGCGACCGCAAGAACTGCTCGACGAACGCTTGAGCTTGGTCGACAGTTGGGCGCGAGGCAACAAACTGCCCGAGCTGGGCCGGGTCGACGGGAAGCTCGAGCTTGGCGAGGATCGGGCCGAGCGGCGCGCACTGCTCCGGCGACAAGCGCTGCGAGTCGAGGTGGACCGCCAACCGGCGGATCGGGCGCTCCGGCGAGTCGAAGAAGTACGTCTCGAAGAACTTGATCATCTCGGACTTTTGCAGCTTCTTGACGAGGTCAGCGTCGCGGAAGCGTTGCTCAAAGTCGTACCATCCAGAGTGGATGTTCAGCCACAAGGCGCTCGACCTGTCGGTGATATTGACGGTCAGTCCCAGACTCTGGCGCCGACAGAAGGTCAGAACGTACTCTTGCCACATGTTCTTATGGTCCTCGAGCTTCCGACTCGCGACGGCCGCCTTGTACTTCTCAAACTCCTCCTCTCTCATCTCCTGCAGCTTGGTGCGGTAGTCGTCCCAGAAGGCGTTAATGCGCGACTCGACGAACGGCGCATCGCGCTCGGACTGGACGATGACGCGCAGGCCCATGAAGGAGATCGACTTGCGCGCACCCGAGGCGACCTGGAGGGCAAGCCGCATCAGCACGAGGACTTTGCGCCATAAAAGGTACGCAAGAAACTCACGATGTATCCGAGCTGCTGCTTCGTCCGCAGGTCGTCGAAAAGTGGGTCGCTGACCATCGTGCTCAAGAGACTGAGCTTGACGCGGAGGTCATCGTCGTAGATGTCGCCGACATAGGTGAACTGCTCAACCGCCGAATTGGCGTTCTCCGGGTTCGCAACCGGACGGCGGGCAAGCCACTTGCCTGCGATGGGATAGCAGATGTCAGCAGGCACTCTCTCGAGGCGACTGAGGAGAGGGGGGTGGCGCACCTTCAGGCGTGATGAGGGCCTGCCGGCTCTTGAGCTCTTCCGCCGTCAAAGCCTGCGGCTTGAACGTCTCCTCGATATCCCGAGCCAGCGAGAGCGCCTCGTCCTTGACCATGTTGCCATGCACGAGGGACTCGATGTGCATGCGCGAGAGGAGCTTCTTCGCGTGAGCCTGGATGCTTTCCGGCGTGACCTCTGCGGGACCATGCTGATCAGCATGTGCTTCACGGTAGTACGGAGAGTGGAATTGCTCGCACCCTCGAGCGCAGCCAGCTTCTCGTCCACGGTGTGGGCGACAGCCTGCGTCAGGTATGCGCCGTCGAAACCGACATGCGAGTACGGCTGCTCGAGGCGGAAGTTCTGGTACGAGCGCTTGAGCTGCGGAAGGACGGAATTAGGATGAGCACATGCTTCTTTGGCTGACGTTGAGCAGTAAAGACGACGCACCTGGTCGTGAATCAGCCGGAAGCGCTGCTCGTCGACCTTGTAGTCGCGCATGCGAGTCGCGATCACGTTGGCCAAGATCGAGAGCTTGTCGTTGTAGCCGTCGAGGCTCAGGAGAACTCCGTCGGCCTGGAGGTCGAACGAGAAGCTCATGCCGGCGAGCTCGGCGTCGTATGCATATTCCTGCAGCGAGTCGCGGACGAGCTCCGTGAAGAGTCGGGTCTGGATCGAAGAAAGAGGAGTCTCGTCGATAATGGGCCTGTCAAGGAATGATCAGTTCTCTTAGCGGATAAGGCGTTGCGAGGGAGCGCACGCACGATCGGAAGAGGAAGAACACGCCAGCGCGGGGGATCCACCACCGGTCGTCCTTCTTGTGCCAGACACGCGAAGTCGGGGTGTTGCGCAGGTTCAGAGGTCTCCGAGCCGGCTGCGAGGGCGATCAAGGTCAACAACCCGGACAACTCGAGCAGACGGAATCCGGTATCGCCGTACCTCGGGCACCTCTGCCTTGTTCTTGATCTCCAAGTTTTGAGGAACGAGTTCGTTCGGTCGCGGCAGGTGGAGCTCCGGGTGATCGGCAGCCGACTTGCCAGACTGTAAACGAGTCCGAGACCAGAGCGTAAGCAAGGCCCCCGGAGCATCGAACCGGGAAACCGCCCTCACCTGCAGGATCTTGTCGTGCATCTTTTCGATGGTGTATTCGGTCCCGTACCACTGCTCTCGCTGCTCATACGTCCTGCCTCCGACCTCGTTCTGCGCCGCCAAGAACAGGCGACAATTCTCCGGCCGGAGCAGCTCGAGGAGCTCGCGCGTCTTGGCCGGGTACCACTCGGTGCAGACCCACGGCGCCGAGAGGACCTTGTCGCGCGGGTACGGGCGTGAGAGGATCATCGACAGGCGCGAGGCGGTCGACGAAGAGGGGGACTTTTCCTTGAAGCGGAACGCGAGGTGCGAGAGCTGGGCGACTTCGAGGAAGGCCCATTCGGCGGGAGGGTGTTCCCGGAGGAGGGCAAGGTAGGCAAAGATCGCTGCAGCGACATCCTCGTATTGCGCTGCGAGCGTGCCGAAGGGTCAGCCTGCTGGACAGAGGACCCGAATGTGAGAGGGTGAAAGACTCACCGAGACCTTCCTGGGTCAGGTCGACCTGCACCTTGAAGAACTCGAACCCGACCGCGCCGTTGCCAGCACCGGCGCTCATTCCGTTCGCCCAGCCCTTGTTCTTCAAGTAGCTCAGCACGCTGCCGGCGCCCTCGTGGCCGACCAGGTGACTGATGAACGACCCCGGCTTGGAAGCGTACAGTTCCGTCTCGTCCGGCATCGGGAAAGACATCTCGAGGATCCGCATGTCCTTGACCGACTTGACGAAAAGGGTACGGCCGAGCTCATCCGAAGTGAGCGGAGAGCCGGGGAACTCGGGCGGGGTGATGTGGCGATTCGGGACGGGGGCGAACTGGGAGACAACCATCGCCGTCGTGGCGTCCAGAGTATCTGCATCGGTCGAATCGTAAGCTTGAGACTTTGTGGCACCCTTCCCCGAACGCCGACCCACCCTTGCTGACGACGGAGAGCTTGCACGTGTTGGCCGAGTAGTGCTTCTCACACCACTCGATCAACCGCTTGCGGACGTCAATACCCTTCGAGATCGGTTCGTCCCAGAGAGTCACGCGGTTTCCGGTCCCAAAACGCCAGTACGCGTGCTGGCGGGAGCTCGTACTCTTGTCGAGCTGGAAGAACCGCCACATGTCGCTCTGGAGGTTCTTCGAGTTCTCCGAGTGGACGGCGTTCGCCTCGCGCTCGGAGCAAGACGGGTCAAAGAGCGGCGAGATGAAGAACTGGGCGAAACGGTCGAGAGCCGGCTCGAGGTGCTGCGGCGCGACGTCGAAGAAGTAGTTGGTCTGGTCGAGGCCGGTGAAGGCGTTCGACATGCCGGAATGCTGAGTCAGGAACTCGGTGTAGTCGTTCTCGTCGGGGTACTGTGAGCGCGCGAGTGTGTTAGGATGGACAGGACGGCGTCGGGTAGAATGAGGCCGGCGCACCTTCTCGGTGCCCATGAACATGAGGTGCTCGCAGAAATGGGCAAGGCCAGGCAGGTCCTCGGGGTCGCTCAAGTGCCCCACTTTGACGTCCATTGCGGCGGCGGCCTTGTCCGTCTTGGGATCTGATACGAGCAGCGCCTCGAGGCCGTTTTCGAGCATGATGAGTCTGCAGTGTACGGCGGATGATGTCAGGAAGGACGGTTGCGCGGCCAAGGTGTTTCAAACCGGAGACAGGAGAAACGCACCGGTACAAGCGGTCATCATTTGGACTCTGCTCTACAGGCTTGGTGTAGATGGCATAAGGCGGCAATCCATCCTTGGCGTCGACCTTGATCCAGTCGTCGGAAAGATGGTCGAGGGCGGACCCGGACTTGGTCACAAAGGCATACGGCGCATCGGGCTTGTAGTTGGGGTCGGTGATGGTCATGATCTGGTCGCTCAGGTGCCCTTTCGGGGCTGCGAGGCGGCTGTGGGCCGGGTGAGAGCTCGGCAGGCGGAGGGTCGGGCGGTACGCGATCGACGAGAGCGCGCTGGCCGGGCGACCGTGTGCGCCCGCGAGCCGGCTCGGATAATGTGAAGGAGACAGTTTGAAGGAGGAGAGCGCGCGCCGGACGGGCACTCGCAGCATGTGGGTGAATGGCCGTGAAACAAAGGGTCACCAACAACAGGAGAACAACCACCTCCCTCGCTCCCCATTTTTCTCTTTTCGGGCATTCTTTCACGTGCAATATATATGAAATAACGCTATAGGCTCTCTGCAGCAGCTCATAGCTCAGAGAGAGCTGTTGTGAGGGCTGTGCGAGTTGCGCCACTTGCGGTGACCGATTTCACGCAGGAGTCTCGCTCCATCTGCAGCCGCCCTCAAGCCTCGCTACAGCATTATTCGCAGGTGCTACACCGCCAAAGTGGACGAGCCAGTCTCCGCTGAGCCTGCCAGCTTTGCTTCGCTGCCGCCCGAGCTCCTGCTCGACATCTTTGCGTTCGCCGCCGCCGACGACGCGCCGTCGCTCCGGACGCTCTCGGCGTGTGCGCGCCTCGACCGCCGCTGCGCAGAACTCGTCCAGCCGCTTCTCCTCGCCCGCCCGCGCCTCACCTCGCTCGACCGGCTCGAAGGCTTCCTCGCCGCCGTCGCCGCGTCCGATGGGGGGACCCGGGGAACTTGCGTCACCCGACTTCGGGTCGAGGGAAAGGTCTTTGCGAGTCGAGGGTACGGCCACGGCTTGTTCAGGGCGCTCAAGGCCTGCCCGCGCGTCCGAAGGCTCGAGGTCATCGGCATCGACGACCTCCGGCCGAAATACCTTGTCGGAACGGGAGGTGCGCTCCCGATGGCGTCCGCTTAGAGCGCGAAGAGTAGAAGCTCAAAAGTTGCTCTTAAACAGATCTTACGCACTTGACGCTGCTCAACTCGTCGTTTCGTCCACATTCACATACCGGGCCGCCGAACCTCGCCCCCTTCCTGGGCTCCCTCACCCACCTCACCTTCGCCAACGTCGGCCTCCCCTCGCCTTCATCGCACCTGACCGCCATCCTGCGGATCTGCGCTCCGTCGCTGCAGTACCTCGCGATCTCGAGTCTGCGCGACATCGATGCGGCCGAGTTTCGAACGGCGTTCGAGATCCTCGTCGAACGCGGTCACCGGCTCGAAACGCTCCTCGTCGGGTTCTTGACCGAGCCACAGATCTCTGTGCTTAACAATAGCGACTCGGGATCTCGGCCGGACGATCCGCCCCGGGCGCTGCTGTCCCGCCTCCCCGCCCTCCGCCACCTGACCTGGACGCTCCCCCTCCCGACCCTACCTCTCCTGCTCGCCCTCCCTCCCACCCTCGAAACCCTCACGATTCGTCCGCCGTACTCGCGCCCGTCCACCATGACGCGGGAGCACTCGCGCGCGTCCCTCCTCTCGATCCTCGCGCGCACGCCAGGCGAACACACCCCTTCGACGCCCCTCTCGGCGGCTACCGCTAGCCCGGGCAACGGAGTTCGGCACGTGAGCGTCACGCTCGAGCAGCTGGAGGAGGAAGAGGCCGTTGTGCTCGCGCTCGAAGAGGCGCTCGAACGCGGCGCGGCGGGCGAGAGGTTAAGCGAGGTCAGGTGGGAGTGTCGCGCTTTGAGGAGTGCGCGAGGCAGGATCGAGGCGGCGATGGAGCGTAGACACGCGAGAGCTTCGTGGCCGCATTGGGAAGTTCGACCTTGATTCTCTCGGCGGGCGCAGGCTTCGGTCTCGAGGGTCTCGAGGATCGAAAAAAAAGTTGCATGCTGGTGGTCCCATGGCTGCTCACCGCAGCTCGGCCTCGCCCTCTTCCTCATTGTACCGCCAGAGCCCGTACGTCTTCGGCCTCGGCTGCCACAACCTGATCGTCCCGTCCTCGCTCCCACTCGCGAACAGCTCCCCGTCCGGACTGAACTGCACGGCATGCACCGGTCCGTGGTGCCCCTTGCCGACTTGCAGCTCGGCGCCGGTCGAGGCCGAGTGGAGGCGGACCCATTCGTCGGAGCTACTGCCGGTGACGAAGGTTGCGTGCGAGATGGGGTCGAGCGAGACGGAGGAGGGCGCGTACGGAAGCGTGTGCGTGAGGAATGGCTGTCGTCTGAGCGAGCCAATCGGTGGTTAGCGCGTTTCGCGCTTTCGTACTGGGCGGACCTGGACGGGAGCACTCACGTTTCGAGCGAGAGGAACACGACGTCGCGGCCCGCGGTCACAGCGAGCGACTCGCCATCGTGCGACTTTTCCATGCTCGAGATGGGCTGATCTCGAATATCCAGCTCGTGTATCTGCTCCAGGGTCCGAAGATCCCACCATCTGGCACACGCTGGAGGTCAGGGGTCGGCCCTCCCGAGCGCTGCGATCCGAATGAGATGAGAAGAAGGCTCACCGGATCCTCCGATCCTCGCCCATCGACACACAACACTGCCTCGCCTCGTCAGATAGCACTTTCTTGATCGTGCCGTCATGTGCCGGTTGGTCCCGTCCCGCGCCCCGGCGGAACTCGTCGACGCCCTCGTTCGTACCCGCCTCGCCACCTTCGATACCGGGAACTCTGGACAAGTCCCACATGCGCAAGCGCTTCTCATGACCGCCAGTCAGGACGCGGAATGAGGAGACCCGGGGGCGAGGAGAAGAGGTCGATGAGGATGGCGATGAGGAAAGCCCGGATGAAATGTCGGCGGTCCGGACGATGTGGGCATGCGGGAGGGTGACGAGACACTCTCCGGTCGTCGTGTCCCACACTTTGCTGCGCGTGGTGCTCGTGTCAGCAAGAGAGCTGTCTTGCATGAGCAAGGCGGGCGGAGGTCTGACGAACGCGGAAAAGTCGGCGCTAGCGGTAACGGCATGTGCGCCATCCTGGCTCAGTCGCGCGCCCCATACGGCGCCCTTGTGACCTTTGTCGCCGGTAAAGGTTCCTTGCCAATCTCCGAGCCTGATGGACCCGAGCGTGGGTCAGTTCCGGGCTTGACAGAGGAGCAGGAAGGAGACTCGTACCAATCCCGGAGCACTGCAATTTCGACAGTGTCAGCGAGGAGTTCCGTCTAGGGAGCGTCCGCGCTCGACTCACTCGGTTTGCCATCCTTGCAAGCCGAAAGGAGGAGGTACCGGGGGTCGTGCGCTGCGGATCCGGCAGCTGGCTGAGTCCTAGAGAGGAGCGGGCTGAAGTGGAGAGCCGGGATCGGGCGCGTGTGGCTGCAAAGCGGCTGTTACTCGAGGTCGCGTATCTTCACAATGCCCTCGTCGCGGCTCACCCTGCGCAGACGAGCGGCGTAGACTTTACGAGGAGCAAAGTGGGGAGAAAGTCGGGGTCAGCTCCCTCCTTCTCGCACTTCCGGCCCAGAGAACGGAATCCACCTTGATTGCTGTGCTCTGTTCCGCCATGCCTGCCTCGCCTATATGCCTTCCGTGGCCGTATGGTCGGGGATCGCTGCGTGGCCGGGCCGCGTTCGATGCCGGCGGTGCTTCCGCGCGAGCGCGCCATATTTGGATATATATTTGGATACAGTATTCCGATTGCGACTGATTCAATCCGGCGCCAAGTTTTTGTTTTCCACCCGCTCGCTCGCTCGCTCTGCAGCTTGCATCTGGCTGCAGCAACCCGCGCTCGCCCGCCCAGTCCTCGCTTCAGCTAGCTTCGGAACGCCATACATTGAAACTTCGAGCCAGCGACCGAGCCTAGGCTACACTGCGCCGGGTCCGCTTGGATCCTGACCGCCGTCACCGCCGTAATTCATTAAACCGGCCTCCCCCCGCCTCGCGTCGGATCGGATCGCCACCGCTTCGTCCTATCCGCCGGCCCTGACACTCTCAGACAAGCCTAGATCAGGAATCGTATTTGCGGGCACACGCTTTCCGGCCGCCGTCGAGCAGTTGCATTCGCCGCAGGATCGCCCTCCACTCGATCCCTCAACTCGCAAGAGCCGGGCGTGCACGCACTCCCTCCTGCTCAGGCACAGCCGACGCGGTGCCGGAACGAGCGAGTTCCACACCGACCCGCTAACAGACGCGCCCCGGCGGGACCGGCACCATGACCACCGTCGATGGCCGCAACTACTCCAAGACCTTTACCGGTCTCAAGTCGACCGCCATCACGGCCGGCGCCTTCATCGTCGGCGGTATTCTGGTCAAGGAGATTTTCCAACGCATGAACCGGTACCCGGACGAGGACAAGGCGCGCAAGGAGGGCAAGGAGGGCGTGCCGGATCGAGGAGGCGAGGGGTTCGCCCTCGGATACGTCTACCGCGCGAGAAGCTATGTCGCCGGACCGAAGACGCCAGATTATCCCAAGGCGCCACTCGGATGGCTCGTACAAGCGTACAAGAATACCGAGGCGTTCTACGAGGTCCACGCCGGCGCCGACGCGACCGTCTACATCCGCTTCCTCCGCGGGACATTCTTCTGGATGGCCTTCCTCCTCGTCTTCGTTTTCCCCGTCCTCACCGGCATCAACTACGTCTACGCCGCGTCCAGCTTCAACTTTGACAGCATCGACCGCGTCTCTCTCACCGCCCTCGTCACGGGCAAACGCGGCATGAACCTCCTTCCGATCCACGTCACGGTCGTCTGGCTCGTCACCCTCTCGTGGCTCATCACGCTCTTTTGGGTCGGTCGGGGTGCGCTCCGGGTCCGCCGGAACGAGCTCCGGCGGCTCTTGCGCGACGACGCTGCGCGTATGCAGCTGCCCGAGGGGGCTTCGTACCCCGAAGACTGCTCGCCCGAGCTGGACCCGAGCATCCCCCAGGGCGATCTCGGTTGGAGATACCGCACCGTGCTCGTGCGCAATATCCCCCTCGAGCTCCGGTCCGAGGAGGCGCTCCGCCGTCACTTTGAAGAGCGGTTCTCCGCTCCCAGCCCGACCGCGCCGCCGCCGACGTACCCTCCCAAATCCTCCGACGACAAGACTCCGCCTTCGACAGAGTCGTCGACGATCGCCGAGGAGCTGCCGCTCGTCGCCGAGGTGGTCCTCGTCCGCCGCCAGACCGAGGTGAACGAGCTCTGGGCCAAGTACCAGGCCGTCGCCTTCGAGCTCGAGTCGGCGCATACGGCCCTCGCGCGGAACGTCGTGCAGTGGGTGCGCGAACGCGTCGAGCAGGAGGAGCGGCTGAAGAAGGGCGAGGCGGCGCCGGAAAAGCAGCAATCTTCGCGGTGGAAGTTCTGGCAGTCGAGGGAGAAGCGCGGGGCGGGACGGTCGGAGCCGGATGTCGAGAACGAAGCGCAACCGGGCGACGCGCTCTTGATCGACACGATGCGGCCGTACTTGACGCGGCCATCCTCGCTCGCCCCGGTGCACGAGACCATCTGGGAGGCGCTCGAAGGCCTGCGCCGCACCGACCCGACTATTCTCGACCGCTTCCAGCCCCGCTTCCGCCTCCGTCACTTCCGCTCGGCGACCGTCCCGGCGATCGACTACCACCTGACGAAGCACAACCTCTTATTCTCCCTCATCGAGGACCAGCGTGCTCGGGTCGACGAGATCGAGCCCGCGTCGACGGCGTTCATCACCTTCTCCCGCGCGGCCGATGCCCGCCGCGTCCGCGCGAAGCTGAGCGCGTCGAAGCTCGACCGCCTCCGTCGCGGCAAGGTTTTCCAGCTGCAGGGGAAGCTCGCGCCCGAGAACCGAGATCTGCACTGGCAGCGACTCGTCCTCGTCAGCCTCTCGTCCGACATCCTCCGCTCGACGATCCTGAACGGCGCCATCTGGGCCCTCACGCTCATTTGGATCCTACCGATTTCGCTCTTGATCGGGTTGTTCAACCTCGAGTCGCTGCAGCAGCGCTTGCCGGGCCTGGCCACCTGGCTCGGGACGCACGACGTCGCGCGGTCGCTCTTCACCGGCCTCCTGCCGACGGCGATCATCACGCTCCTGAACATGTACACGAGCACTGTCATCGGTATCGCGAAGCGCAAGGGCCTCACCCTAATCACCGAATCGAAGTGGTCGGCCGAGACGCAGGTGAGTCCCTCTCCGAGCGCTTGATCTCTCACTCTGGCTGCACTGCTGACATCAGGTTGGCGCTGCGACATAGAGCGCCTACTGGAAGTTCATGGTCGTCAACCTGCTCATCGTCTTCTGTATCGGCATCACGGCGTTCTCCGCCGCCCTGAACGCGTTCAACAGCCCCGTCTCGCTCTTCAAGGTCGTCGCCGCCGCGTTCCCGAAGGGCGCCACCTTCTTCGTGTCCTACGTCCTGCTGCAAGTCGGCGTCCAGTGCGGGATCGAACTCTCGCTCTTCGGCATCAGCTGGATCAACCACATCAGCATCCGGAAATACCTGGCGCCGCGGAAACGGGCGAGCGAGGGCGAGCCGCGGTTCTTTGGTTACCAGTCGGTCGTGCCGAATCACCTCTTCATGGTCAGCGTCGTCCTCGTCTTTGCGATCCTGTGAGTTCATGCTCAGAACCGTAACCTAGGATCCGCGGCTGCGACTGACGAGCCCACACCCTCGACAGGAACCCGATCGTGATCGCCTTCGCCTTCCTGTACTTCGGCATCATCCTGCTCGTCTTCAAGCAGCAGTTTGCGCACGTCTACTACCGCCGCAACTTCGAATCGGGCGGTCGCCAGGTCTTCCGCCGATTCTTCCGCTACTCGCTCGACATTGCCGTCCTGAGTCAGGTCGTCGCGGTCGCGTTCTTCTGGACGCTCAGTCGCTTCGGTCTCGGCGGCGCCTGTATCCCCCTGGTGCGTCCTTTGGAAGCTCGTCTCGGTCTCTGCCTTGCTCACCTGCTCGCTTGGCTCGGCAGATCCCGATCACCGTCTTTTGCAAGCTCGTCGGGACTCGCTGGTTCGACAAGCTGATGGATGAGCTCGACGAAGCTAAGATCGACCTGGTCTGCGGCGAGAACGACCCCGCCGCGGCGCTGAGCACGCCGCTCGACCTGCGCGAGGAGGACGGCAACGAACGAATTACGCCGGCGGCCGCCTTCCGCATGCTGAAGAACTTTGCACTCGTGACCTTGCCGGCTCTTCTGCGCAAGCCGGCCGACCGCCTCCCGCAGATCGGTCAGCAGGTGCGCCTCGCGACGCACTGGAAGAAGGGTCGGAGGCCGTTGCGCCCAAAAGCGGTCCGGCACCGCTCTTCGCGCTACAACAAGCAGCCGGCAAACGACAACGACGATCGTCCGATGTTGCACGAACCCGTTCCTGAGGATACGCAGGGAGGTGTGGAAGCAAGCGCGGACGGGGAGGTGCGGCACGTCGTCGAGTCGCCCCGGCTGCAGGCAGCGGCGGCGGTGCCTCGGGCGGACGGCGACATGGTCGACGAGGCGACGCCGGCGCAAACGGCTCTCGCAGTTGCCTATGGGAACGCGCCCGAGGCGCCGGAGCAAACCGAGTCGGACGCGCTTGTCACGCCGCATGCGCCCCTGATCCGGGACGACCGTCCGGTCTCGCACCTCCGCTACCGCAACCCGGCGGTGCATGCCCCCTTGCTGCGCGCTTTGTGGCTGCCGCGAGACCCGCTGCAGCCGGTCGACCTGCAGGACACGGTTGACCTGCACGCGGCGTTCGTGTCGAGCTCTGGTGGCCGCGGCGTCATCGGCTCGTGGGACGAGATCGATACTGTGACAGGAGATTCGACCGACGAGTCTGGCGAGGACAAGTCGGAGGACAAGAAGCAGGTGCCGGACGCGGACGCGGGTCCGCCAGCGTCTCCGCAGGAGATGGCCGAGGTTCAGCGGTCCGCATCGAATGCATCTCTCTCGCCGCCGAGTCTGCGCCGGCGCCGTTCGTCGTCCCAAGACCCTCTTGGCTTGCAGCCCGATCCGACCGTTGGCTCGCCGCAACGCCTCTGGCAAGACTTTGGCGGCGGCGGCCACTCGGGCGGCACTACCTCGACTGCGCTGGCGCCCCCCGTCCTCGCCGTCGACCCGAACTTCACGTTGGGTCCCTCTGTCGGTGGCCTACCCGGCCCTCGGACACCGACCTCGGTGCCATTGCCGCCCTCGCCCGCGACGCCGCTCACCAAGACCGGTCCGCCCTCGCTGCACCTCACCCTGACGCCGTCGCAGCGCCCTCGGAGCGAGCGCTCCTCGCCTTCGTCGCCCGCCGTCCCAGGGAGCGCCGGCGCCACGGCAGCGTCTCCCGCGCGGTCGACCCTGTCGGGTCTCGACCGGATCCTGTCCGGTACGAGTTCGCACCACACCGCCGGATCCCCCGGCGGGACGACGCGGACTCGCAGGTCTCGATCCGGCTCGCACGCCACAGGTGCGAGTACGGTGCGCAGTCGGACGTGGCGCAGCCGGCGGGAGGCGTCGAGCCCGCTCGCGGACGTCGACGAGGAAGGCGAGTTGCCGCCCGTCTCGCAGGCGGAGGCGATGCGGAACGAGTTGATCGAGGAGGAGCGGAAGCGGCACGAGGCGCACCGGGCCAAGGACGAGGCGCGCCGGAAGCGGGAGCAGGAGGAGGCGGATGCGAGGGCGGGGTCCGGCAGGGGAGGGCTGTGGCGGAAGGTCATGCTGTGGCATGACGAGTCGGTCCTGAGCGACGACACCTAGATACTACGCGTGTAGATATCATGCTCCATAATACAGCAGCATCAGGCAGCGGCAATGATATATCCATACCTACTCTACTGGGGCGAGCTTTCCGGGAGCGCTGTGGTGTCCAAACGACTGCAAGTATTTAGAAACCTGACTCTCCGCGCCCTTCGCATAACTTGAGAATGTTGCGATATGAGTAGGTAAAATTACAATGAGGACAACATGGTGGGAACAGGGAGAAAAGAGCAGGGCACGGCTCTGCGAAGAGGCGCAGGCGAGCGGGGCGGCGCCGCGGCGGTCGGCCCAGCAAGCAAGCAAGCAGCCCGCGAACAGCGGGGTGAGAGAACGGTCGTCGACGAGGAGCTCTAAGCGCCCCGACCCCCGCTCATGCGACGTCCGACTTGCGCGCCTTCTTGGCCTTCTTCTCCGCCTTCCTCGCCGCGCGTTCCTCGTCCGTCTCGCCCTCGCGCTTCCGCTTCTTCTCCTTGACCTCCCCATCGACCTTGACCTCCTCGATCAGCTTGACCTCGCTGGATCCCTCCGCGACCGGGACCGGCTCGGGCGCTTGCGGCGCGGCGGCGGCGGGGGTGGGCTGAGTCGGGATCTGCTGCGGCTGGGCCGGGAGGCCCTCGCCTTGGACCGAGTAGTCGACGTAGGCCGTCTTCCACTCCGCCGGGGTCTGCTCGTTGACGCGACCGTGCTTGTCGAGCTTGCCGTCCCTGCAGAAGAAGGAGGGGAAAAAAAATGCGAAAGTCAGTTTGCTGCCACCTGACGAGGTGTAAGGTTACATACTTTTGCAAGCGTTTCTTGTTCTGGGCGACCGGGCCCAAGCCCCATTTCCGCGGGTAGGTGTCTCGGTCCATGATGCAACGCTTGATCTTGGCGACGACGCCGTGGTCGCAGGTCGAGAGCTCGACCGTGCTCATTTGAGCAATCCCGATCGCGATGGCCTCGCCCTTGGTCGTCATGAGGACGACCTCTTCGTTCAGCTCGATGTCGGCCTCTGTGTGGGGGTATAAGCGGGTCAGTTTCGAAAGCGAGGGGGCGATTCGAGGGGGGGCTTTCTCCGGAACGCACCGTAGCGGAGGAGACCGGGGATCATGAGCTTGGCGCCGTAGCAGATGGCGTTGACGGCCGAGTCCTTGACGACGATGCGCTTGTAGCCGGTCAAGAGGGACTCGAGGGGGCGGACGACGCGGCGGAGGTAGGACTCGTCGCGGGTGTTGTCGTAGACCCACTGGGCGTCGAGGACGTCGTGCATCGAGACGATGTCGTCCGACTCGGACATGGCACCGGAGCGGACACGGCGGAGCTCCTGCATGTGGCCGCCGACGCCGAGGAGCAGTCCGAGGTGGACGCAGAGGGTCCGGATATAGGTACCGGCCTCGCACGAGACCCAGAAGACGCCGAGGTGGCGGTCGTTGTCAAACTCGATGAGCTTGCAGTCGTAAATGGTGCGGATGCGGAGCTGACGCTTGACGGCCGAGATGAGGGGCGGGCGCTGGAACAAGGCGCCGGTCAAGGTCTCGATCGCGCGGCCGAGCTGCTTCTCCGAGTCGAGGGCGCCGTGGAGGCGGAGGACGCAGACGTATTCCTTGCCTGCGCCCTGCTGACTCTTGACGAGGCGGGTGGCGCGGTCGATGCAGACGGTGAGGCAGCCGGTGACCTTGGGGTCGAGGGTGCCCGAGTGACCTGTCTTTTCGCACCGGAGGATGCGGCGGATCCACGCGACGACCTCGTGCGAGGAGGGGTTCGAGGGCTTGTCGAGGTTGATGACGCCGAGCTTGATGTACGACTTGAGGTCGCGCTTCAGCGGGGACGAGCCGGCGGGGATGGGCGTAAAGTGGGCACCTGCGGGCCAGGGGGGTCAGTTTGGGTTGGGGCGCCTCTTTCCGCTGTAGGGGCTCGACATACTGCGGACGAGGAGCTTGTCATAGTTCTTGAGGAGGAGGGGCCAGTCCTTGGTGTCGAGTTGGGGCGTCGCAGCCTCGGGCTTGATGGAGAACCTGGGATGGGCGAGGTGAGTCTTCTGGCTAAGGAGGCGGGCACGCGGAAGTCGCGCTGGAACTCACTCTCCAAGGGTCTGAGCGGCGGACATTGTAGCAATAGAGAATCTTCCCGCTCGGGTGAGGCGGGTTGGGAGGGAGGGAAGCGGGAGGAGGAGGAGGGAAGCGAGGAGTAGCCCTGGAGACGACCCGTCCGGCTAGGGGGAAGGAAGGTGGGGAGGGGAGAGGGGGGACGGCGGCTGTTCCTGTGAGCCTGCCTGTGACTGTCCAGAGACCTGTAGAGCGCGCAAGGAGGCAGCAGAGGGCGGTCAGCAGGGGACGAGCGGGAGTCGAGTGCAGCGCGAGCTCGAACTTGCACTTGGGCGGAAATGCGTGCGCACGCTCGCCCTCGCCTTTCGCCTCTGTCCGTGTCCACCAGCCCGCCCGCGACCCGCAGCTTGTCCAGTCGATAGGTACGCACTCGCACTCCTGCCTGCACCACGCCCAGCCAGTCCCCGGGCGACGCGCGCGTGCGGGTCGGGGAGACCAGCGATTGACCCACCTGGACTCGCGCGCAGCCATGGCCCCCTCGCTCGTTGCCGTCAGTCCTCTGCCACGCTTTGCTGAAGGTCCTCACCAGACGTCTCAGTAGGCGACCGGGAGAGGACCCACTCGCACCCGCGCGACCCCTCCCCTCTCGAGAGAGGGGGGCTGCCTCTGCACCGCCCGCGTTACTCACCCTCTCGCTCCCGGCCACTTCTCCTTTCCCGCAACAGAACAAGAAGAAGGGCGTCAACAAGACCGCCCCGACCAAGTACGTCATCGACTACTCGGGCCCGGCCAACGACAAGATCGTAAGCACTCTCCCACTCTCGCCTGAAAATCTGCGGCCACTGATTCCGAGACACCCTCACAGTTCGACGCCGCTGCGTACGAAAAGTTCCTTGCCGAGCGCATCAAGATTGAGGGCAAGACTGGCCAGCTCGGCGACGACGTCAAGCTCCAGCGCGAGGGTCCGTCCCACTCCCTTTCCCTCGCTCGCCTGCGCAAGTCCCTGACCTCTTTTCCCCCTCTCGCCAGGCTCCGGCAAGCTCGCTGTCATCACGAGCATTCCGTTCTCGAAGCGTCAGCTCAAGTACCTCACCAAGAAGTTCCTCAAGCGGAACCAGTCCGTCCTGCTTCCTCGCATCTGCCATGCCTGTCCCCGGTCACTGACAGTCCACCCTCTCCGCAGGATGCGTGAGTGGCTCCGTGTTGTCGCTACCGGTGAGTCTTTCTGAGCTGTCAACCTCAGCCCCCGGAAACAGCCATCTGACCACGGGCCCCCGCTCTGCAGGCAAGAACGAGTACAGCCTCAAGTTCTTCAACCTCTCGTTCGAGGGCGAGGCCGAGGAGTAAAGCATTCGCGCTGCAATGCCGTATCTTTACCCTCTTTCGTGAACAGCTCTCCGTAGTTTCGGAGAGAGAGCCAGAGCGCCAGAGAGAGCCAAATTTTGAGACCGCGAAAGCTTTCGGTCTCGGACATCTTCTCCGAGGCGGATTTCCTCCGCCCGCATGCATGTCCCCCGTCAGTGCAACGGCGCCGGAGTCGACTTTTCGCATGAGAGCCAAGGCTCGGGGACATGCATCAGGAGAGCTCGGTGTCGTGCTGGAAACTGATGAAGGACGACAGTGTCGGTCCGCGGCAAGGCTTCAAATTCGGATGAGAGCTGAAGGCAAGGAATTTTATCACTTTGGCGTCTGTGCGTTTGGTGTTTTCTCACGCATATGCATGACATCTCGTATACTGCAATCGTAAACAAAATGAAAAGGCTTATGCCAAGGCGCCGGCGCGGGGTTGCGCGGCGCGGGCACAGCGCCGGCTGCGCGTGCGGCCGGATCGACACCGCTGCCCCGCGGGTTCCGGCTCGCCAGGACGCCGTGCAGATCATCCCTCAAGCCCTGCGGCGTTGGACCGCTGCAGCTCTTGACCGTCATGCTCCTGATCCTAGCTAATCGCCTCCAAGTTGCTCTCGGCGCGCGCCGCGCCTGCCTGCTCTGCATCTGCGGCCGCTGTCAAGTGCTTGGCTGGGTCGGCCGCGATGGCGGCCCGGCTGCCGGCCCCTGATCTCGCGCTGGCTCGCTCCCTCTCGCTCGCCTCGCGGCGAATTGCGCCCGCCCGCGCTCGCGCGCTTCCCCCTCCTCGAAAAAAACACTGCTCAGGTTATGCTCTGCCTGCATGGCTGATCCGGAAGAGGCGGCAGCGCGCATCCCCAGCTGCGCCGCTGATCGCTCCACCGTGCACTCCGCTGCCCCTGCGTCTGCTGCGGCCGCGACCGGCGCCGAGGCTCCGACTTCATTGGTCAACGCGGCCGGCGCTGTCCCCGTCAACGTCGCCGCCGCCGCCGCCGCTGCCTCGCCGCTCGGTCCGCCCGGGTCGTCGTCCGCCGTGGGTGGGCAGGGCGCTCCGGTCTATACCCCGTACCGCCTCCCGCCGCTGTTGCACCCCGCTGGCTCGTCCGCCTTTTCGCCTCCGCCCGTCTCGCCCGCAACGACAACAAACGCCGGTTTCTCCCTCGACCCGCGGTTCCAAGCACCGCATCCTTCGGTCCCGTTCGGTTCAGGCTCGGCCGGTGGAGCCGGAGCCGGCGGCAGAGGCTCGCGTCCGCCTCCGCCGCCAACGCACTCGTTGTCCGCCCCGACGGCGCTCGGCGGCGCCGGCAGCCTCAACGGCGGTCCGGGTTCGACCTCGGACGTCCCCGTCCACGACCCTCCCCCGCCGCAGCACCAGAACCCGCTCGATGCATTGATGCACCTGCATGCGGCCGCGGGCGGCGCCGATACCTCCGAGGCGGCGCTGCTCGCGCTTGATGCGGCGGCGGCAGCGGCTGCAAACGGAGGGGGAGGGGCAGGGAAGGAACCGCCGGTGCCGCCCAAAGTGGTGCAAAAGGCCGACAGGTCGTGTAAAAAGTTGATCCTTTTCGGACGCTTTTCGGGCGGCGCGGGCTCGGCGGGATCTCTCTGGGGCGAGGAGGGGAGGGGCAGCTTGATCGAGGGACGGACGGACACGCGATGTCGAGCCCCTTTGACTGCGGCGGCCTTCTCCCCTCGCTTCTATCCCCCCGGACTCCCGCCGCCGAAAATAGCTTGTGGGGACGAGAACAAGCTCGCTAACCCCTCGCTCGTGCTTACAGGTGTCGAGAACGAAGAGTGCGATGCGGGCGAGAGGTGCGACCAAAAAATCGTTCCCGATGTCTCTCCAGATACTGACGGTTTCGAGCTACCAGTTCCCGGCGTGTGCGCGGTGCAAGAAACGGAGAGACGCCTGTTCATACGGCGAGGGGGTCTTTGTGTATGTCCAGCTTGCCACAGCTTGGTCGCGGAGATCTTTCTTTCTGATCGACGCGCGCGTTCTTCCTGCTGCAGGGAAGAATCGGTCGAAGGTTCGGATCAGCAGCGGATCACAGACCTCGAGACAAAGATTGGTGCGTCTCGCCGGCTGCGCTTCGCCGGTGTAAAGCTCAGTTGCTGATGGTTCGGGTCCGCGAACAGCCGCATTACAGCAGCAATTGCGCACGGCGACGTCGTCGACGTCCTACCCCGGCCCGCCGAGTCTGACCCTGCCCGCCGCATCAACTTCCACCTCCTCGGCCGCGTTGACGCAGGACTCGCTCGCGAACGAGATCTCGCGACACTTTACCGAGTCCCTCTCGCTCAGCGAGACGGCCACCTTGCATAACTTTATTGTCGAGGACCAGGGGACGCGGACGAATGCGTTTGGCGGGATGGAGCAGAGGCTCTCGACGGGCGGATTGGCCGACGCCGTGACTTGCTATCTTCTCGATGGTGCGTCGAGCGAATTCATGCCGTCCGCCGAGGCTGTACTGACGACTTTCGTGCCGACAGCCGCCCAGAATGCTTGCGACGCACGACAGCCCGGATTCGCCTACCTCGTCTCCCAGATCCCCTTCTACCGATCTCGCCTGCGGAACTTGGGGCCTGCGGAGCAGGTCGGCGTAGCGATCCTGTGCACGCTCGGCGCGCGCGCCTCGCCTCATCATGTATGTGCCCCCTTTCCCCGGTGCCTTCGGCCTTCAGGAGCTCCTTCAACTCATTCGGCTTCCTTTCCCCGGACAGTCACTATACGGCGTCTCGAGCGTACATGCTGGAGACGGCGTGCCGTGTCCCGCCCTGTTTTCGACCGTCGGCGAACGGCGCGAGCAAGTCTGCAAGGTGCTCGAGATGCGCGCCCGCGAGACCGCTTGGGCTACGGGCCTGTACCGCCAGCGGACGCCGGAAGCGCTCGCGGCGGTGGTCGGCCTCGCTACGCTAAGTCTGCGTGCGTGACCTCGCCCCCACGTTCTCGGGGGCCTCCTGCTTACGTTGTTGCCTGGACAGATGAGGAGAACGATCCTGAAGAGACGCGGTGCTACGTGCGGCAGGCGGCGGGGCTCTTTGTGGATATCCGCGTGGAGGAGATGAGCAAGGACCGACATTCGACGCTCGGCAATACCCTCGGCACGGCCATCTTTGTGAGTCACGCCCTGGGTACCTCAGTCGCGGACATTCCTGACCCGTCCGACCACGCTGCCAGCTCGCCGATGCGTACCTCTCGACGCGGTGCGGGAAACCGACATTGATCACTGCGAACGACCTGCAAGACTACTACGTCTCGTCCGGGTTCGTCGTGCCGGACCTCGTGAACCTCACGATCGGCAACTACGTCGAGGAGCGCGGCCGGAACACGTTCGCACCGCAAGATGCGGCCGAGATCATTACAACCTTACTTCTCTATGTCATGGCCTGCTACCGCGTCTTTGCGCAGGTCACGACTCGTGAGTTCCTCAACGTCGTCTTCTCAGGTGCCGATCGACTAACTTCTGAGCGAACCCGTTTGCAGCTTGCCGCCGTCCGAACCTCGTCTCCCTCTTCAGCTTCATTCGCAACCTCTGGAACATCATAGATCAGGTCCACAACGCCGTCCAGCGATTCCAGCAACAGCTCGTCTCGCTCCCGACGCCTCCGCCCGGCAGCAGTCAGACCTTCACGCCGCACGAGATCGATCACGCGATCCTGCTCGCGGTGTGGGCCGACGTGGCGCTCGTCACGCTCGTCGGACATGTACATACATTCGTTCAGGAGGCCCGCGAAGGGCCGCATCTGCTGCCGGGGACGGCCGAGCACGACGACCTTGTGCGCATCCGGGCGGAGTCGTTCATGCGCGTCTACAAGTGCCTTAAGCTCCTCTCCTTCTACTGCCAGGTGCGTTTCCCGTCAATCGCACTGCTGACCTGGTTCGCAGGCATGGCTGACTCGGTGTTTTGTACGCTGCAGCTCCTATGCGGTTCCCGCGACAAGCACAACGTCTTTCACCTGCTCGCGCAGTTGTCGCCGCTCACCGCCTGGACGACCCTCGTCACTTTACGAATCGGTCAGCCGGGCGGACCCATCTCTGAAGAGTTTGAGGTTACAGCCGAAGAGGTCGACTGGTACGTCTCTTGGTCCTCTTGTCTCCGCTGCGCAAGAATAGAAGGCTAATACATTTCGCGGCCCATGACCAGGTTCCGCATGGCGCTTGAGCTGTCTCTCTTCTACAGCCCGAGGCTCTCCTCCGAGCTGCGCTCGCTCGCGTTTGCGCGCGAGTCGTACATGCACGAGGCCGCGCCGCCTGCGCCTCCCGCCTCGCTGGCAGGTTAGTCGGAACCCGTCTCGTCCTTCGAAGGCTCGTCGCAGGCCGCTGATCCGCCTTCCCTCCCTTTGCAGCGGCGGGCGCCAT
The DNA here is from genome assembly GCA_024713535.1 of Rhodotorula sphaerocarpa. Classification (NCBI taxonomy): domain Eukaryota; kingdom Fungi; phylum Basidiomycota; class Microbotryomycetes; order Sporidiobolales; family Sporidiobolaceae; genus Rhodotorula; species Rhodotorula sphaerocarpa. The sequence continues at coordinate 237,010 of JANIBP010000009.1, read as the reverse complement.
GTATGCGCCCGAGTCGGCGTCGGAGCCCTCTCCGCCGAGCGCGACCTCAGGTGCCCTCGTCCCGCCCATCGTGCACGGCGTCCCCTCGCTCTCCTCCAACGGCGTGAACGGTCCCGCGACTATGATCCCTTCGGGTCACGTCGCGTCCTTCTCGCTCGATGTGTTTGAGAGCAGCGGGCAGAACGGGTTCGCGGACGGCGCGCCGGAGGACTTGGACGGGACGACGGAGGGGACGGCGAACATGCGGACGGCGTTCCGGTCGATCGATTGGGCGGACTTGTCGTTGACGCCGGCGGTGGGGTCGGATGGGAGCAACAGCTCGGCGGACGAGTGGATGAAGGGCCGGCGTGCCTAGAAAAGGGAGGGAGGAGGGGGGGGGGGGAGTATACTAGGGATGGGAAGGGGGGGGGGGGGAGGAGTCTTTTTCCGGATCTCGCAACAGCACTTCGCATTGCATACTTTCATCACATCTCTCACCTCTCTCGGACGGGTTCACCTCGGGTCTCGGGCAAGCGAGAGAGGACGGATCCCTGGTAGCCTCAAACGGATCTACGTTTTCACAACGCCTCGACCCATTCGTACACCCCTTCGACGTCTCCCCCCTTCGTGGTCGTGGTCGTGCCCCCCGCCGCCGCAGCCGGCGCGCTCGACGTCTTCCACTGAATCGCGACGCCGCCGACCGCCGCCGCAAGCTTGTCCCAGTCGGCGGTGCCCTCGAACGCAAAGACGTCCTCGGCCGCCGCGGACAGGATCTCGTTCTCGTCCGAAGGCAGCCCGGCGGTCGCGCTGCTCAAGGCGGAGGAGGACCTTTCACCGCCGCCGCTGCTTGAGAGCGCTCCTCCTGTTCCGGCTGCATCGCCGAGTCCGAGGCAGGACAAGAGCCACGGGACGAAGCCCGAGCGGGACCTCGAGCCCGAAGAAGGGATCGCGTCGAGGCCTTCGAGGCGGGCGCCCGCGCTGAGCGGTACAGAGCCATGCGAGGAAGAAGCGGCGCCGTCCCGCGTGCTATTACTGCCGCCGGCGCCAGTCGAAGCGAGGCGTCTCCGCTCGAGTTCGCGGAGGAGGGACTGCTTGGCGCGCTCGAGGGTGAGGGCGGGGGAGCGCGACTTGGAAGCGGCGGACGGGGAGGAGGTCCCGGCGGCGGAAGCGGCGGACGAGCCGGAGAGGTCCGACTTGGTGAGGAGGATGAGGAGCGGAGGGAGGTTGGGCTGGCGGGCCGAGTGCAGGGCAAAGAGCGAGAGGAGAACGTGCAGGTGTCTGTAGGTGCATCATGAAATAAGTCGCGGTCGACTTGCGACAGGGGCGCGCCAGGACAAAGGACTCACTCTGCGGCGTCGCGAACGTGCTTGCCCGTCAGGCCGGCCGCGCCATCAATCGTAAAGACGATGCCGTCAGCCGCGGGGAGGTACTGCGCGAGAGACCGGGTGCGCAGCCGCGGGTGGCCAGGGATGTCGACGAGGTGCACTGGCGTTTCGAGGCGGAGCTGCCGGGGGGACGGGATGTCAGCTTCGGATTGAGCCCGTAGGCTCTGGAGTCTGTGCGGATGCACCTTTTCATCTACGAGTTCGTGCTTGTCCTCCGAGGAGGGAGCGCCCGGAGTCCACTTGGTCGAGACGACGGCCTCGTTTTCCTTCATCGAGGTGTACGACGGCTGGACATGGCCGTATACGAGCTAGGTGTGGTACTCGTGTCAGCGCGTAGTCAACAAGAACGTGTTATATTGGGTACTGACCTTGGAGAAGAGTGCGGTCTTGCCTGCGGCGAGAGGTCCGACGAGGAGGACGGTTTTGGTGTTGCGCTTGCCAGCTGCGCGGACTGCGACGGGTTTGTTCCTGGGTGTGCGATCTGGCTTGAAGTACGCGATCAAGAGAAAGACGAGCAGGACCGAAAGCGAGACAAAGACGCGGTGCGCCGACAGCGAGGCGGCGGGCGCAGCGACCGAGAGCACCTCGGGCGGAGGACGAGCGCTGGCCATGACGCACGCTGAGCTTGTCCCGCTGCCTGTAGAGTGCTTGTGGGCGCCTGTAAAGCTGCCGACTTCCGAGCCGACCACCACCTCGCTCCACGGAGGGAATCTCCCACTTCGGCTTCCCCCTGACTGCAAGGCATGATCGCTCGACAGGATGGACTGTCCGCTCCAGCACCTCAGCCCGGAGCTGCGTTCTAAGGTATCGAACCTCAAGTATACATAGTCCCTTTGCCACCCGAGGGCTAGTCCGAGCCCAGGCGGAATTCAATTGTCCGCTTTCCCCCCGCGCTCGCTGTCGGCTATCCCCCGCATTTCCTTGACTCGTCTCGTCGCCCGCTCCGCACATCCTCGCCCACACGACCGCGAGATTGTACAGCGCGGCGAATACTACAGCAAGAGCACACACACGAAGCGCTCCGAGCCCACTCCGTCCTGTGCCTGGCCGAGGCTTGTCCCGCTCGCACGTCACCGCAGCGCCAGCGACCCCGCACGCCCGCTCGCCCCTGATTGCGCCGCCGCCGACTCTCATCGCCCGGCCCTCGCACACCCCGTACGCCTCTCCGGACGCCCACAGCTGCTGAAGAGCGTCTTCCCAATCCCCGCCAATGATCAGCGCGGAGGCAGGGACCCCGTCCACCCTGCCCCGCCAGCGAGGCCTCGACCCGCTCCTCTCGCTCGAGGCCTTCTCACCGCCGCCCACCCACACCGGCCGCGGACCGCTCCATTCGGGTTCTACCTGGGCCGGCGTCCAGCGCAGCGGCAGGAATTCGTACGAAGTCACCGTCAAATTTGACGAGTCGAGTCTCCGTTCCCTCTCGCTTGCTGCGGAAAAACAGGACCCCCCGGGCTGACTTCAGACCGACCACGCCCGTAGAGTCGACCTCGATGCGAGCAAAGTGTGCGGCACCCTCGAAATCAAGGGCTTGACCCCCGAGCTCGACAGCCTCGTCACCTTCTTCGAGGGCGAGATCGTCGGCGAAGTCGGCTCGCCCGGGTTCCGCACCGGCCGCTTCGGCGCGACCGAGTTTGACGACCTGAAGCACTGGAGGCGCTTCCCGGCCTTCACGCGCAACCGCCTCGAGCGAGGTCTCGTCAAACCGGAGCTGAACCTGCGCGCGAGCAAGAACAAGCCGTACGTGTTCCTCCGCCTGAAGGAGAAGCACGTCGTCAACCATCGCGTCGAGGCGATACACGGAGCCTCATACGCGGGTTTCTACTACTGCTGCCTCGACTGCGAGCCGTCCATTGTCCCGCTCGATACGCCGTCACCTCCGCTGCACCGTGCCATCTCGCCTCCGGGGCGGCAGCAGGGAGGCCCCCGCGCACGGCGCCCATCCGCAGCGGCGGCGAGTGGACGCCCCGCGCGTCCCGAGCCGAGTCTCCTCGCGCAGACGCGGCCCTCTGGTCCTCGCCCCGGTCCGCCGTCGACGACGCTCTCTCCCCCGCCGTCCGTGATCAACCTGCCGGCTCCCCTCAGTGTCGCCGCCCCGCCGCCCGCGCTCTCGCTCACAAGGCCCATTCCGGACCGTCCCCTCGCGGCCCGGCGCACGAGCAGCGGCTCGATCTCGTACGCTGCGGCCGTGCGGGGAGAGCCTGTCCCGGCCGCCTCGAGCGCTTCGGCCGCCTCTCCCGTCCCGGAACTTTCGACCTCGTTCGCCTCGAGCTCGTCGTCCAGCTCGGCCATGTCAATGTCGCCCCCGCCGCCGGTTATCGAGGTGTCGGAGCCGTCCCGGCCGGGTTCGGCGGACCTCCCGACGCCCAAAGTCGAGTTCCCCGAGCCGGCGTTCAGCGTCTTTGGTGCGCCGCTCGAGTCGCCGGCGCCTTCGCTGCCACCGACGATCTGGCAAGCTGTAGTCGCCGATGCGGGAGGACCGTACAGCTCGTCTTCGATACAGGCGGCGGCGGCGGCGAGCTCTTACGTCCGGCCGGCGAGTGAGGTGACTGCATCCCCGACGGAGGACGACGCCCAATGGCCCGTTCCGGGCTCCGCATCCGGCGGCGGGACGAACATAACGATCCAGCCGAGCGCGAGGACGACGCCACCGCCGCGACCTCCCGCCGCGCTGCGGCGGATGAGCACCGACGTCGCGAACGTGCTCGCGAAAGCGGGCGGGCCGTGGGGTCGGCGGGGATATCTCGAGCGGAGCGGGAGGGAAGAGGGCGAGAAAGGGGACGGGAGGGGAGACGCGGCGATGGTGGAGGGGGAGGAGGACGAGCTGGGCGGGTTCGACGATCGTGGATTGAGGACGTGGACGGAGGCGACCATCTCGGGGGTGAGTCCCTGGCTCTCTCGTGACCGGATAATAGATGGCGCTCCTCGAGACACGCGGGCTGATCGGCAAATCGCTGCTTTTCCCCTGAACTGCAGTTCTACTTCCACCACAGCGCGTCGCCGTACCAAGAGTTGTCCCTCCGCTACGTTCCGTCGCACCGCGGCGGGAGCGCCAATTTTGCCTTCCGGTGACCGCCCGCCTTCGTCGTCCGAATGTCCGTCCTCAAGCTGTCGTATCTGTAGCCAACTCGAAAGATGAAAGATGAACGTTTCCCCCCGTCCTCCGCCATCGTCATCAGCTTGCGTCGCCCCGACCTTACCTCGGGATCTCGAAGTCAACAACGCAATACGCTTGCTATTGCGTTTACGAACAAAGCCCTCGTCAGGCGGGCTCGGAAGCACCGGGCATGAAGCCACTTTGTTGCGCGGAACCTCGGAAGGCAGGCTTCGGAAGACTCTCGATCCGGAGACCGCCGCGAGCCCGGAGGCTTTCGAGAGCCCGGAGGCTAGTTGATAGATCATGGAGATCACAAAGTCCCTGTCGGGCGGGCTCGGAAGCGCTGGGCATAAAGCCGCTTTGCAGCGCGGGACCGCGGAAGGCACTCAGTCCGGAGACTGCCGCGAGCCCGGAGGCCTTTTAGGGCTCGGAAGCCATGCAAGCATCCACTGCTCCCCCGTCGGGCGGAGCAGCTGCCTGGCTCTGGACCTCGGAGGAGAGCCGAGCAGGAGTCGCGCAGGCCGCAGGGTGCAGGCAGCACGCGCTGAGCTCCCGCCGGCCCGGCGCCATTTCGCACCTCGCTGCAGCTGCAGCGCTGCAGCCCCCTGTCGCTCCTCCGCTGCGGTAATTGCACCGCCTCCCGCCTTGATCGCTCAGTTCGCCTCGATCACTGACATCAGAGCTTCTGCAGTCCGCGCGCATAAACATGCCCGACTACCGCATCGCGTGCGCGACCTTTAATGGACAGCTTGCTGCGGGCCATGCGCTGGACGAGGCCGCCGAACATATTGGAGCGTGGCTTGCGCCGGCGTCTGCTGCCGGAAGTCGAGATGAGGCGGAGAGAATGGACGAAGACGAGCGAGGGGGCGTGCCGGACTTAGTGGCGGTCGGGCTGCAGGAGATGATGCCTCTGGTGAGTGCGTCGACCGCGCTCTCTCTGCAGGAGCCTCGCTGATCCCGCGACCTGCCTCCGCAGCACCTCGCGCTCGCCGGATTGTCGGGCTCAACGCTCGACGCGCACGACCAGAAGCTCAGGCAGGCGATCGATTCGCTGTACACGGCCTCATCAGCCGGAAGCGCGGCAGAGAACGGCGCAGCAGGGGGGAAAGTGCGCTACTCGCTCGTCGGACGGCAGGCGGTCGGGGCGATTGCACTATTCGTGTACGCACGCGACGACACCGTCGCGCCCCGGGTCAAGGCCGTCGAGATCAATACGGTCGGATGCGGCGTGCTCGGGCTTTTGGGCAACAAGGGCGCCGTCGGAATCCGCGTCACTCTGCGGCCGGACGGGCCGAGTCGGGCCGATGACGGCGACGACGACGCGAGAGGGGACAGCAGCTGGACCTTCGTCTCGGCGCATTTTGCGGCGCATCAGGACGAAAACGAGGCGCGAAGCAACGACTGGCGGAACGTGGTCCGGCGGCTGGTCCTGCAGGATGGCTCGCGTGAGACGCAGCTCTTCGACACTGGACACCTCTTCTTCTGCGGGGTGAGCAGACACACTCTCTCCATGCAGCCCTACAAAATCCCTCTGACTAGTGAAATCCGACAGGACCTGAACTACCGAATCTCGCTCACAAGCCCGACCCACCTGGACCGGAAAGCTGTCAGCGACGACGTGGGCCAGCTCGCACGAGCGGCGCCAGACGCGCCGCCCTCCCCGCGACTCCTGGCCCAAGACCAACTGCGACAAGAGCAACAGCGCGGCGTCACGCTGCACCACCTCCGCGAAGGCGAGATCACCTTCCCGCCGACGTACAAGTACAAGCCGGGCTCGCGGGACGAGCTCTCTTCGAAGCGGGTACCCGGGTGGTGCGACCGCGTGCTGTACGCCTCGGCAGCGGGAGAGGAGGTCGACGTCGCGAGCTACACCTCCGTCATGGATTTCACGCGCAGCGACCACAAACCGGTGCGGCGCGGCACAGTCTTTCGGGCGCGGGGTTCTGACCCGTTCCTGAGCGCTGATCCTGAGGGTCCGCGCACAGGTCTCGGCGCACTTTGTCATCCCCGCCAGCTCGGTCCCAGGCCGGATCGCTGCCGCGGCCCCGTTCGGGATCGACCCCGCCTGGCGGCTCAAGCAGCTGCTCGGACTCGTGCTCGACCGCCTCGTCGGCGGCGTCTGGACTCTCATCATGCTCGCGGGCTTCAACCGCGACCTGAGGTGCGCCTGTCGCTCATTGCCCCGTGCTCTCTGCTTTTTTTCCTGACTCGTACTGCCGTCTTTCCCACGCGCGCAGGTTGGGTCTTGTCAACATCTCGATCGTCACGCTGACCCTCATATATAGTCGTCACCGATTCTTTTGAGCCTGGGCCGAGGAGATCCCCTTCGCGCGCTATGTAGCCGTTCATCCTTGTTGTTAGGAGCCCTTGTAACCCTTCGGAATTCGTCTCGCCTCTCCGAGCAGAGTGTCTGATCGGTGCAGGTGCGATTGCATGATGAACAGGATCTCACGATGGCCTGGGAAGAACGATGATACAGGGAGGTCGCGGGGGAAAGGTTTTCGTCGGGTGGGAGGACGTCACCTTGCCTCTACTGTGCGTACTGTTTTTGAAAGAGCAGGCGTCAGATTCGGCGTTTGGCGGGAAGCCCGAGCACGACGCTTCAGCTCACCTTCTTCACCCACTCCTGAGCCTGTGGATTCGCAAGTCGACAGAGCGAGAGTCAGCGCACGCGGAAACGGGAAGCGAAAGGAGGGGGAAGCGAGGCGAGGAGCTTACGTTCTTGTTGAAGGTCGCGCGGTCCTGGTTGTACACCTCAGCGATCGAGGCAACGAGCGCGTCGTCGGCTGCAGATCAAGGTCGTGTCAGTCGCATGCCCACCGAGAGCGAGGGCGCGGAGGAGGCCCTTACGGTTCGGCTCCTGCAGCAGCTGCACCAGGGCGCGGAGGACTGCGCGGGGCGCACAGTCAGGTCAGTCCTCTCGTATCTGCGAAGAAGAGCTGTAGGAAAAGCCCACTCTGCTCGATCTTGGTGGAGGGTTTCCAGGCCTCGGACTTGAGGACGCCCATGCAGATCGCGCCGTCGTCCGTCACGTTCGGGTGGTAGATTCGGGTCGTCTGCGGGCCAGGCGGCGTCAGCGTGGGCTCACGGGGCGGTCTTACATACAGGTGCGACTTACGAACTTGACCTGCGTAGGCGAAGGGGGCATCAGGAACGAGATCAGCGACAGTCTGCCGGCGGCGATTCTGCGAGGTCACGCACATTTGGGGACCTGTTCAAGCGGACCAAGTCAGCAAGACATCCTTTGCAGCTCGATTCAACTCGACTGCTCACTTGAAAGGGTACTCGGTCGGGAAGGTGATGTCGATGTTGAACTTGCCGCCTGGAGGGGGGGGGGAAACGAATGCGGTCAGCATGGCGGGGTCGGACTGGGCGCGCTGGCTCGACTCGCCTTCGTAGGCCGACTCTGGGGGTCCGGTGATAGTACCAGTCTGTTGCGTGACTCGAATGTCAGCGGGAGTTTTGCAAGCGAAGTGCGCGCGCGGGGGCGAGGAGCAGTGGGGTCCCCCCGCTCGAGGCGCGAAGAGGACGGGTACGGACCCAGTGGAGGAGGTTGCTCTCGTCCGGAGCGGCGACGACGTTGGGTGGGCAGTCTGCCTGGAGCTCTGCGTACTCCTTCGTGATGCGGCGGGCGGCGGCGCTCATGCTGGCTCGGACGGTCGCGTGCGGAGGGTCGGACGAAAGAACTGAGCGGGGGCGGGCTGGGCGGGCGCTGTGCTCTGGTAGGCTGTGCTGAAAAGGGTCAGGCGCTCGTGTTCGCTGGCTCTGTGGGCGCTGTATAGACTGACCGAAGTGTGTCGCGTTCCCAAGGTCGGTCGGCGCCTCGGCGGACGACGTTGCTTCCTGCTTCCGCTCCTCACTCTCGATGCACACCTCCATCGGAGTTGAATAAGCTTTCTACAGCTTGCTCTGCCCCCGAGCTAGACAGATAGGCCGCTGGCTGCACGTCTGCGACGTGCTGCCAGACCGTCCGATCCCTGCGTCATAGCAGTCGGGGTCGGGTCAAAGGGGCCTCGGCTGCACAAGAGCAGCCAGAAGCTATAGGAGGCTTACCTAGCTTGCCAAATCGCGTATGATAGGATGATAGCTAAATCACGGCAAACTCTGGGGTCCGTGTACTGAGCGGGCGAGGACTCCGGTCGCCGCGGTCTCTCGTAAAGGGCTCCGTCTCGCTCGTCTTGGCGCAGGCGACCGGCCCTTATGCTTCTGCTCGCATTGCACACGAATGGAGTCTTCCCGCCCTCTTCCGCCTGGAAGCCGCGCCAGATCCGTGCGCTCAGCGCGAAGTTCTCCTCCATCCGCAGCTCTCCCTCATCGAGTCTCGGAGCAGAACTAGACGACAAGGCGCTTCGAGGTAACTGCGGCGTCTTCACCGATACGTAGATCGGAGTGTCGAACGCAGACAAGGTCCGCCGGTATCTGTATCCGGCGGCGTTGAGACTGTTCGTTGGCCCTCTCCCCCTCGACTTGGTCTCGTGCATGTGATTCTGCACCGCTCGCCCTTCTCCCGCTTGACGATCCGCAGATCTGCCGAATCGAAATCTATGTAGTCTCGAGCGCCGGGCTCTGGACCCGAGAAGAATCTGCCATCGAGGAGCCCACGGGACCAAGCGACTCGAGGCTGGGCCCGCCGCCAGGAACGCTCTGCTCGCTGCGTGAGCGGGACGTTGGCGTCATATGCCACCGCCGCACCTGCGCAGCCTTATCACTTTCTCCATCTCCCAGCTGTCTCTACGAAGTCAGAGAGACTCCAGAACAACCACGCACGAAATGGTGCGTGCGTGGGAGCGAGCGAGGACCGCCGAAGACGAAGAAGCTGACCGGTGGCGCAACGAACCCTTTCCCGGCCTCCCTTCGGCCTCGGTGCGCGATTCGGCCTGCAGAACGACGCCGGAACGCACGCCGCGCCTCAGCCCGCCACGGGCACTTCGGGCGGATCGGGCGGAGATGCGTGAGTCGCCGAGCTTTTCGTGCGTCGAAAGGGGCGAACGGATGAGAAGGCCGTGGGCCGGCGAGATCCGCAGCTGATCATTCCTCAAGCGAATGATGCAGGCTCGATAAGGGAGTCAACTCGGCTTTGAACCGCTCGGGACACCGCCAGAAGGCCTCAACCGTCGAGAAGAGTGAGCCGGCGAGATTCTGGACGAGAGATGCGAAACGCTGACGGGCGCGGGTACTCTTCTCGGGGGATCACAGTCTCCGACGGGATCCGGATGGGCTTTCGGAAGCTTACGGTGAGGCTTGAACGCGATCGGGAGTTTCTATGAGCTCGCAAGCTGATAGGAAGATGCCGGGCAGGGCAAGGACGTCCCGGTCAAGGACCAGACCTACCACTAGTCCTCTCTCCGCGCTCTCGCACTGTATGTACCTAATGGCTCGGCTGTAATCCCATGTACGACCCGACAAGCTCCTTCCAACTGCGTACACTGCTTCTTCTCATGCCTCCTCCTCCTCGAGCGGCGTCGTAAAGAACGAAACCTTCCCGCTCGCCGACCCGCCGTAATGCCGCTTCTCCCTCGTCGGGTGACTCGCCGTGACGGCCGGCACAGCCGTGATGTGGTCCGCGTCGTACAGGTTCGCGACGCTGGTCCCGTCGGGCGAGATCAGGTCGACGCTGCGGTCCATGCTGCCGACGTGGAGGTGCGGCGGGAGGGTCGGGATCGTGGACCAGTGCGCGCGGAGAACGGTCACGTAACGGCCGACTGCGGGCGCGCCGTCCGAGCAGGTCAGCCTTGGCTGCCAGGTCGAAGAAGGGGAGGAGAGACGCACCCTGGCAGTTGTGGGCGATCCGTTCCACGGGCTCAAACCCGCTCTTCTGGTTCGTCTTTTTGAGTGCATTAAAATTCTTCGGCTCGATGTCCCAGACTGTCACACGAGGGAGGCAATGCGTCAGTCGAATCCACAACGCCGAGGTCGCCCAGCGCGGTTCAGAAGAGCGCAAAAACTCACTCCGCACCGAGTCGTCGTACGAAGTCGTCGCGAGCCGCGTCCCGGTCGGATCAAAGTACGCGCTCGAACAGGCTTTCTCATGATCGTAATGTAAAATTTGCGAGGCGTTGATGATGTCGTCCGTCGAAGCGTCGGTAGACATCCCCTTCAGCGCCTTCAGGTCCCAGAGGCTGTCATAGTCCAGCAGCGTCAGCGGGAGGAGCGGTACAGTAGAGAACGAAAGGACACGAACGCCATGTAGCGTTTGAGGTGTGCAGTCGCGGCGAGGTCCGGGTTGGCTTGGTTGATGCTCACGCAGCCGACTGTGGTGCGGGATATCGCCCGAATGTCAGCCGACGAGAACCGCCTACATCGGGTGAGGATGAGCGCACCCTTGTACCGATCAATGTACCACCGCTTCGTGTGCCTCATGGATTGTCGCAGGTCTCGCCAGATGAGGCCGCCGTCATTGTCCGAAGCTGCACCAAGAACGAGGTCAGTCTCTACGGGCATTGTGACCCGAGCGGCTTGCGGAACTCACCCCACAGCTCATTTCCGGTCGGATCAAAGTCGAAGGAGTGGATCAAGGCATCGTCGTTCCCGATCAATTGGTCGCCGTCGATAACCTCCTCCGAGATGCCGCGCTCAAAGTGCGTGACTCGCATCGTGCCGTCGTAGCCCGACGAGTAGATCTGCCGGGTCACGGACGAAACCCGTCAGTCTGCGCGAGCGAGGGCCTGGGAGCCAGAAAGCGAGGAGAAGGGGCGCACCGCATCCATCTGCCCCGGACGGAACTTGAGCCACGAGACCGAGTTGCCCTTGTGCGCCTGCCAATTCCACCACCGACCATGATCGCGCTCCTCCTCCTCCGCGGCTGCGTCTTCCGCCTCGTCCCCATCCTCGCCCACGGGGCTCTTCAGCTTCTGTGCGGCCGGCGGTTTCCGCTGGCCGGCGTTCGTGCAATCCCAGAGGGCCATGTGACCGGATTTGTCGCCCGCAAAGACCTGCCGGCGTCCAATTTGTCAGCTTCGAAGGGTCAACAACCTCTGGCTCTTGTCCGTAGAGACTCACGAGATCTCGGGTCCGGCCAGGGTGGACCGCCATGGAGTAGATTCGCTCGGGGATAATCTTGACGATGCTGAGGGGTCCGGATTCAAAGTCAGCTGGGAAGGACACAGGTAAGGCACAGAAGGAGAGTAAACGTACGATCGCAGCTCGAGGTCCTCGGCATAAGTCTGCAGCTTTTTCGTTCCGAGCGGGGGTTTCGTGCCCTTCTTCCACCTCTTCATCTCGGCTTCGTGTTCGCTCGGGTCAAACATTGTGAGTCGTTCGAATTCGGCGTCGAGGTCCTCCTGCCCGAGAGCGTGGTTCGTGCCGCCTTCGTTGGCGAGGACGGGGCGATCTGCGTGCTTGAGCCTCCGTTCCTCCTCGCGGGCGAGCTTGGTCTCTTCGGCGTTTTTCTGCACGGTCCAAGAGGGGGGTCAGTCACGGCACGGCGCGGCGAGAGTCGAGCGGGTGCGATCGAGAGCCGCTGCCCGCATTTTCAGGTCCGCGGAGACTGACCGCTTCGATTTCGAGGCGCTCCTCCTCAGTCTGACTGTTGACGGCGCGCGTCGGCTGCCGCCTGGAGCTCCTGCGAACGGGCCCATCCCCCGCCGTGCTGGACGAGTCTCCGTCGTACGCCGCGGCGAGGGCGTCGACCTTGCGCTTCTTGGCCGGCTTGCGGTCGGCGGGGGCCTTTGGTCTCCCGCTGGACTTTTTGCTGAGGACACGCGCTGCTTCGGCGGTTTCTTTGTGGCCGGTCTCGGCGAGCGTCTCTGCGGAGGGGGAAGAGGGCCGACGTCAGGGTTGAGGTGAACGCTCGCATGCGCTTCAGCCTGTTCGCGGGAGACGTACTCTCGTTGATAGCTTCCTGCTGCTTGCGGAAGGACAAGCTGTAGAGCTCAAGCGGTCAGCGTGTGTCCGAGGAGCCGCGCGGGGAGGAGGAGGAGCAGGCAGAAGGCCGGCGAGGATCGGGGGCAGCACGGGACGCACAAGTCGAATTGCGGGTCCATGGTCTGGTCCTGATTGCGCTATGTGAGCGCGTGTAGGGCTCTGAAGGGCGCAGAGGGCGTATGGATGGTTACGGACGCTGATCCAGGGATTTTTTCCGAGACGCGTCGCGACCCGCACTCGACCGCGCACTTGGACTCGGTCGCTCTGCACCGTAGAGCACACAGTGTACGAGGACAGGGACCCCCCAGACACCATGCCCATCGACGACGCAGCGTGTACGCCCTGCCCTTCCTCTTTCCTCGCGCGCACTCGACTGGCTCGGACGGCCATGTTGACTGCTTCCGCCCCGCCGCTTTCCTCGCCGCACGCTGACTCGTACACGCTCGCTACGCAGACCAGGACCTCGTCGACCGCATCTCCTACTCCGACCGCTACAGCGACGACGAGTACGAGTACAGGTACGTATCCCTCACAGACCTTGACCCCGACATCACTCGCACCGCTAATTCGCTCCCTATGGTCTCACAGGCATGTCCAGCTGCCACGGCAAATGCTCAAACTCAGTGCGTCTTGCCCCAGCTAGGATCCGACACTCCGTAGCTGACCGCTCAATTCGCTCTCTTCGCACTTCCAGTTCCGAAAGAGGTGTGTTTCCGCCGGCCTTCTTGTTCGTGTCAACTCGGTACTGGCGCTGACCCAGGCTCGATGATGGAGCAGTACTTTGAGCCGGATTCGAACGTCCTCCGGCTGCTGACCGAGGACGAGTGGCGAGGAATCGGCATCGTACGTACCGCTCCTCACGTTGACCACATTGACTGAGTAACACCCTGGACTAACGCGCATCTATCTACAGACTCAGTCTCTCGGCTGGGAACACTACGAGACGCACGCGCCGGAACCGCACATCGCAAGCCGCGCCCTCCATCCGCTCCCAGCTGCGGTACCGCATGCTCACCCGGCCTTCTCATGCCTCCACAGCTGCTCTTCCGACGAGAGAAGGACTACCAGACCAAGTACGGCAACCAGCGATGAGCCGCACGTCGCTCTGCCCTTTATCGCCTCCTTCGTCTTTCCAGCCCGCCCGAGCGTCGCCCCCATCGCTCCCCTCTCTCCTCCCTCTCTCGCTCCCTGCCTAACCCCCCTTATATCTGGTCTCTGTACTACCCTTCACTTCACGGCTTTCTCGCTCGCATAGTCTCGTCTTATTCAGGCAACCAAAGGTCCCGCAATCAACGCATCACCTCGGCCGAAAGTGCTCTGCGTCCAGCCGGGAACGCCACCGGTCGAGACCCAAGATTTCTGATCCACGGGGGGCAAACGCCTAGCTCACAGCTGACATAGCAGTTGCTCCGTGGCTACCAGCGCTGACAGAAGAATCACCGACTGCTTTTCCCCGCAGCCGCGGCTAGTCCGCCCGCCGCACGCACCCCTTCCTCCCTCTTCACCCCATGACGCCCCCGTCTCTCCCCCTTGCAGACGCGCGCCCAGACGAAGCACAGGTATGAACGCAACGAAAGGCCCTGGCTTGCACGGCTTCAAGCTCCCCGTCTCGGTGCCTGCGCTCTGCCTCGGGGCGCGGTACGCCTCCGTCCTGGCCTTCAAGATCTCCGCCTTTGCCCACTGCCGTAAGTCGCGCCCCGAATCTAGCGAGTGCCCCGTCGCTCTACAGCTTTTGACTCCCTCCTCCGACGACGACGACGACGGTGTGCGCCAACAGTCGAAAAGGGCATCGAGCCGACCATCGTCGCGAGCGAGTCGCACCACGCCACCATCCGCTGCCGCCTCCGGAAAGACAGCACCGACGCCCAAGTCGGCCAGGGCGTCCCCTGCGCCTACCGCATCGAGGCCCGTCGCCGGGGACCGCCGGCGGCGGGGGAGCTCGAGGTGGACCGTTTCGAGACGGGGCATACGTGCCCGAAGCAGGCGAGGAGGAGTCGAAGGCCCGGGATCGGGGTCGCGTACACGCGCAGCAAGTTGAAGGCGTTGGTCAAGGCGTTCAAGCGCGCCAAGGCCGTCGAGGAGAGCGAGGAAGGGACCGACGGTGGCGAAGAGGCCGAGATCGACGAAGCAGCCGCCGGATTCGCGGACGACCCTTCCCCTCGCGGCCATGGCGGCGGCGGCGGCGGCGCGAACATGTTTGCAGCTCCGGACGAAGCTCTGTGCGGTCGCGGCAAACCGCGCGGGTGCGCCAAGGACGACAAGTACACCTTTGCGCCCGACTTGCGCTTCCGGCGGACGCTCAAACCTGCATTGGCGCCGCTGTCAACGAGCAAGAGCCCGATCTCACGCGCGGGGGGCGCTGCCTGTTCAGGACCGGGGCTGGCTGCGTCGTCGTCGTTGAAGAAACGTGCGGGCGAGCCTCTGGACGAGGTTTTGCAGTCCAAGACGAAGAAGCAGAAGAAGCAGAAGAGGCTACACGACTCTCCACCGCAGCTCCGATCACCGATCCTGCCTTGGCAAGGGGACGAAGCCTCCCTCGCTCGTGCCCACAAGGCGAAGCGCGCCCCGATCTGGGTAGACTCGGACTCTGACGACGACGAGCCCGTCGCCACTTCCTCCCGTCCAACTGCGCCCGCCCGGATCACCGAACCTCCACAGGAGCTTGTCGACTTCCTCGCCGGCACGGGCCTCACCGCTCCGCAACAACGCACGCTCGCGACGGCGCTCGCCGCCGCGGGCATCGCCGACTTGTCCGACCTCGTGCTCATGCTCGATTTCAGTCCGGGGATCCGGGCTGCGTTCACCAAGAGGTTGCTCGGACCCGGGACGGAATGGCCGGCTTCGGCGCATTGTGGGACGATTGGCGAGGCGGTGAAAAGTCTCGCGCGAGACATGCGGGCGGGGGTGTAGGCGACGGCAGCGGACCGAAGTTGGGGCCAAAGGGCCACACGGGCGGATTGAAGGTCAGATCGAGGTCGGAGGAAGTTCTCAAAATCGGCTCCTGGTGTCTCGTCTCTTGTCTTTGGTGATTGTCTCAGCTCTTGCGGGGGCGGTCCAAGCGTACAAGGTCGTGTACTCAAGCGGCGCGAGGAGACGAAAGTCGCCTCCGTGGCCTTCTCAGGTTACCGGACCATTACCGCCGCTCGCGGCCGCAAAGACGAGTAGCCACGGAGGAAACATGTACTATACCGCTTTAGAAAGCGTCTTAAGGAGTGTCCGTTCGAGTCCGGAGCCAACTTGCTCCGACAAGCCTTATGGGAAACGGCAAAATGACTGATCAGAATGTTGTGAGGCTGCGCCCGTCCCCTTGCGCCCCCTCCTCGTGACCCGCCGCACGCGGGAGGGGAAAGATCAGAAGCTGCACCCTCCCGGCGATAGACCCCCCTCCGAAGCGCCTGAAGCAGTCCAGCCGGCCGCGCGACGTCTCCGACCTTCCGCCGCCCCGCGTCGGGACTTGCTACGACTCGCTCCTCGAACTCAAGCTCGCCGTGTTCGCGCACTTCCGTAAGGGCACATTCCTTGTCGCAGTACATACTCGGCTACTACAAGCAGGGAGAAACTGAACGGGATCGCCTGTGCTTGCTGACCCGCAGTGCGCGAAAAGGTCGAGCCGACGATCCTCTCGGCCCACGAAGCGGCCGGCTACGCGCACATCTGCTGTCGCCTGACCTCAAGCAGTACCACAACTCGGATCGGCAGCGGAAAGCATTGCCAGTACGGCGTCAGAGCGGGGAAGAGCCGCTCGCAGCCGGGCCGCCTCGAGATCGCGAAAGTTTACTCGACGCACACCTGTCCCGCCGACGTCCAAAAGGCTCGGACCCATGATCAAACTTCGGTTGGGACGCTCCACACCCTAGGCGAGGTCGTGGCGCTGCGCGAACATCTGGCCCAGCACCCGGAAAAGCTCTCGCTTGCGCCCAGTACCACCGGAGACACCACAGCGCCCGACGTCACCCGAGCGGACTCCCCGAACGCGACAGTCGGAGACGCACCTCATCTGTCCGCCCCTGAGCCGCAGCTACCGGTTCTGAAGGCCGACTCACAGCGGACCGCATGCGCCGTTCCTTCCGAACTGGCTTACTTCCTCGCCGGGACGATCCTCACCGCTGCGCAGCAGCGCACGCTCGCGACGTCTCTCGCGACCGCTGAGGTCTCCAACCTGTCCGATCTCGTGCACGTGCTCGCTTTCAGTCCGGGGATCCGGGCGGCGTTCGCTGCGGAGCTGCTCGGGTCGGGGAGCGAGTGGCCGGCCTCGGTCCACGTCGGAACCATCGGGGATACGGTGGAAGGTCTTGCACGGGCCATGCACGTGGGAACGTAGGCGATGGGCGAGACGAGGCGCCGGAACCGCGGGGCGAATGCGTGAAAGCGGAGGATTGGTGGAAAGATTTCGGCTTAGGGTGGCTGCGATGTTTTGGAAGGTCTGAACATCTCGGAACGCACAAAACGTGAGCTGTTTGTGCCAGGCCAGACCCTGCAGCCGCGCCGGGAGAACTCGAGCTTAAGAGAACTGGCGCCGTGGCCTTCTCAGTTGCTGCTGGGACACCCACCTTGCCCTCGCACTCCGCGGACACTCCGAAAAGCCTTTCAACGACTTTTCCTGACTCAGTACACTCTATAGTCCGCTAACAGGGCGTGGCTGCGCCAAGTCGGAACGCTAAGACGCCGGTCAGCGCTCTCGTCGTTCTTCTGCCCGTTCCTCCGCCTGTTATGAGCGCTTCCGCCTCGGCTAGCACGGACACGCTAGGGATCTTACCAAGCGGTACAGCATGGAGCCCCCTCCGAAGCGCCCGAGGCAGTCCAGCGGGCTGTCCGACCTGCCGCCGCGCCGCGTCGGAACTTGCTACGACTCATTCCTCGAACTCAAGTTGGCCGTGTTCGAGCACTTTCGTCAGTGAGTTTCTGTTGCCGCCCTTCCGGGCTACCAGAAGGACTGAACCGAGCCCCCCGTCTTTGCTCGGCCGCAGTGTGCGAGAAGGCCGAGCCGACAATCGCTTCGGCCCAGGAATCCGCCGGCAAGGCACACATCCGCTGTCGCCTCATGTCGAACAGCACGACGACCTGGATCGGAGCACGGCACGGGCAACGCTGCGAGTACGGCGTGAAAGCGCGGAAGAGCCGCTCGCAGCCGGGCCGCATCGAGATCTGGCACGCCCACTTTACGCACACGTGTCCCGCCGATGTCCGGATCGCTCGGACGCGAGGCGAAGATTCGGTCGGGATCGTACACGCCAGGGAGAGGGTTGAAGAAGTGCGCGCAAGTTTGGCCCAGCGACGGAACTGCACGTCGCACGCGCCCAGACCCGCTGAGAACAGCCCGACGTCGACGCTGAACGTCCCGCATGCGGTCGTGAGGAGGTCGACTGCCGGCGCACTTTTCTCTGCGTCGGCCCCTGAGACGCAGTCACCGGTTCGAAAGGCCCCCCAGCCACAGCAGATCGCGCGCACCGGTCCTGAAGAGTTGATCCACCTCCTCGCCGGGACGACCCTTAACGGGCAGCAACAGCGCCTCCTCGCCGCGGCGCTCGTCGGCGCCGGAGTGACGAGCGTGTCGGACCTCGGATGCGTGCTCGGCATGAGCCGCGGCATCCTCGCGGCTTTCAGCGAGAACCTCCGCGCGGACTCCACTGGGTGTCGCGCGACGCCCGGGGACGCAATCGCTGGCCAGGCGATGCTTGCGTTGGCGGACGAGATGCGGAGGGACACGGGTCTGGATACGGCATGACGGTGCGGCCTGCGGAAGGATGGATGGGCACACGTTGGAATTGGTGGCGACCGCGTCGTAAGCTTGTTGACGGTCAGGACGTAGTTGCGCTTAGCTTCAGATGAAAGGTATACGATGTTGCGATAAGATCCGATCTACATAGGCAGCCTTCGGACTTCCTCGAGCGTCCAGTCTGTCGGCCGATGGCTGGTCAGTCTTCGGAATGCCTCGGAGGATCGGAAAAAGACCCAGAACGCACATCGCCTCAGGATATCCGGTTTGAGCGTCTCGACCTCGGCGTCGAGATGGTAGAACAAGAGGGGTCCCCACGAGGACAGATTGCCTCGAAACTCTTCGGGCGAGTAAGCTGACGGCTCGGACCGGTACTTGCCGATCAGACGCTGCAGCAGGTCCATGAAGTCAGTCAATGCATGGTAAGGAGTTCTCAGGCGTCGCCAGCTCACCTGCAGGTCGTCCATGCCTGCGGAGTAGCGCGGCGCGTAATCCCCGGTCAGCCCGGAGCACAACCACATTTCCGCTTCGGCTGAACGCACCTTTGTGGATCGCATCGTGCTCCTCCTGGTGGTCGTCACGGAACTGAGGCATCCGCTTGGCCAGGACCGGAAAGATGTGCCTGCACCCGAGAGAGCAAAGTTCAGTACAGGTTGAGCGGGCTCGGCCAGAGGGAAGGACGAGACTTGCTGTTCCTCGATCCCGTGGTGGAATCCGAGATGGTGGTGAAAGTCTTCCGCCACGCCCATAAAGTCCTTCACCGACATGCCGTGCTTCTCGAACGAACCGTCGGCCAGTTCAAAGAGCTGCTTGAAGGCCATCCGGACTGTGCGCTGAGGGTTAGCTTCCGGTTTCGCATGCTTCTGAGGGATCCGACCTACAGTAGCTGTGGAAGCCTGCAGATGATAACCGATTAACAGGTCAATAAGCAGAGCGGGCGTAGGATCGGAAGCACTGCCACTCGCCTTCCATCCGCGACGACATGCGGTCCCACTCCCTCCGTTCCATCGGCGTCTTCGGCTCCGGCGCAACATAGTCCGGCAGCTCGACATCGCCCATCATCTTGCGTCCCTTGGCGGCCTTGCGCGGCGGGACCGACTGGCGCGACGGCGAGATCGCCTGCGCGAGAGTGTAGCTCGACATGGTGCGCTGGAACCCGTGGCCGGAGGCGCTGAGCAGAGACCTAGGTGCGAATGCCACCGTGCGAGCGATGCCAAGAAGCGCAAGGAGGAGTGCGAGCGCGAGGAAGTGGGAGACGAGGTGCATTATCGGAGGATTACCGACGCGGCGGTCGTGCGGAAGCGGCGCCGGCTGCCTCCGCAATGCTCATCAATCAACCCTCGGTTGCCTTTTCGGTGGGAAACGGATTGGCCTTCTTAAAATGACGCGATGATTCTACAGCAAACCTGGGATTCCTCACGTAGGAGAAAGGGGGATAAGGTGAAGATGAACGAGGGTATAAGTGAAGATGATGGATGTCGGTGCATGTGACGACCAGGGTCGATGGTAGGAGGACGAGCCAGGTCGAGAGGGTATAGACAGGAAGGTGGAACCGGCGGAGAACCTCGCGCGGATTCACATCGGGACCGAGGAGGAACTCAGGGCTCAGTGGAACCCGCCGAGGCCCAGCAAGAGCTCGGCGCACTCGCGCTGCTCGTCCTCCGACGACTTGCCGAGCGCCGCCGCGCCCACGCCCCGCGGCTCGCCGCGCATGTCGCTCGTTGCGACCCCGACGAGGCTCGACTGGGTCGGCCGAGCAAAGTAGTCGCCCATCAGCGGCGCGGTCGTCGAGTCGTCGTGCACGCTGACGAGCGAGTCCGCCGTGCTCGCGGTCGAAGTGGACGAGAAGCTCAGGTCGGCCATGCTCGACGCGTCCGTGCTGCTCGACGACGCGGTCGACTCGGCGGACACCCGACGCTGCTTAGCCGGCCTGACGGGGTGCCCCGCCGCGCGCTGCACGTCGATCGTAAGCCCGAGAGCGCGGCGGCCCCCGCTCGAACCGAGCTCGCGAGCCGCTGCCTCCGCCGACTGGTGCTCCAGAATGCGGGCGCGCTTGCGCCCGAGAGCTTGCACAGCGCAGACGCCGAGGTTGGCTCCTGCGTGCGTCGTCGACGACCCGAACGCGGCCGGAACGGGGCTGCTGCTCCTCGCCGGCTGGGCGTCGGAAGCACGGGTAGGCGGGACCGAGGAGGACCGGCCGTGCAGCGGGTCCTGCAGCCGCGCGTGTGCGCCGCCTCTCAGAGGCGCAGCGGCGATCTTGGAGGCAGACGTGTTCGGCGACGAGATCGACCGCGCCATGGAAGGCCGGACCGGCACAGCCCGCACCGGCCGTCCGACGCGCGAAAAGGTCGCATCGGTCATGTCCGCGTCCTCGTCGGCGTTTCGGTCAGAGTACGAGCGCTCGAGTGCCTCAATACGGCGACGGGTCAGGGGGATCGGCCCGGGCGAGCTCGTGCTCGGCGGGTCGCTCTGCATGTGCTGCAACAGTTCGTCGCGGGCACGAGCCTTCGAGACGGGGGTCATCATGGCCATCGGCAGGTTCGGCGTCGGAGCGGCGACGGGGCTCGTCTGCCGGAGCGAGGCGTCGGACCCTTCGCCTGCGAGCGCGGACCCTCCGGCGACCGTCCCCGGCGACGCGGACGACGCACGACGACGGTCGGCAGCTTGCGCCACCGTGTCGCCGGACGAGTTGGCAAAGAGGCCAGCGGCGGATTTCCGCTGCTCGCGGCCGGCGACGGCGTTGAGAGAGTAGCTCGCGGAGCGCTTGAGCGCTGGACGGGCGCCCGCCGTCCCCGCAGCGGCAGCTTGCGCGCTCTTGGGCGGACTGGGCGGGAAGGCAAAGACGTGAGGGAGGGAAGGTGTGCGGGCGAGCGGCGCGTGGGACCCGAGCGGGCGCTTCCGCACGTGCTTCTTCGCTGCGATGATGGACGAGTTGTGCGGGCGGTGGACGAAGACTCCGCCGGACGATGCGTCGGCGCTCGAGGCGGAAGAAGACGGATGGGCGGCGCAGGAAGAAGTGGCGCTCTCGTGCGAAGGGTATGAGTATCGGTAGGGCTGGGTGGCGGACGACGCCGGAGTGAGGAGGTGCGCCACGCGAGCTTGTTCAGAAGCTGGCACCGAGCAGAGATTCTCCTTGTCGGCAGAGCTGTTCGGCGCGGTCATGGCCTGCATGACGAGCCGACCGGATGCAGCCATCGCGGGCGCGTTCTCCGCCTGCTGCTTCTTCGAACCGGGGGATGGGTACTGGGCTCGACCCGATGCACTCGTCGTCGGCTGCAGCGGCAAGCCAGGGGACGGGAGAGGCGAGGAGGAGAACGAGAGGACGATTCCGTCGAGGTCCTTCGGGTCGGAGCCGGCCGAGGCGACGGACGACGAGCACGAGGTCTCGCGTTTCTCCTTTTGCCTGTGAGGGAGCGCCATTTTCAGCTCTTTGCGACGTCAGACGGGCCCGTCCGCGATTCGTTTGCAATTTTTTTGCTGCCCCGCTTCGAACCCCGCGATTGTTCATTGAAGCTGGACGCGACGAGGAGAACAATGCGCGCGTCCCGAGTTGGAGGAAAGCAGCTCACCTGCGGTTCTGGTACCAGACTTGGACTGCCCTGACAGTCATGCCGAGGCGTTCTGCGAGGCGAGCGCGTTCAATCGGGTCCGGGCGCGGTTTCAGGCGAAACTCGTTCTCGAGGATGGCCAACTCGGCCGGAGTCGTCCGTCTGCGCCGCTTCGGAACGAGCGGATCTTCGGACGTTCCGCTCGCGAACGGTTGCAGGGCGTAAGGCGCGGAAGTCGCTGGCGGATAGGGGCAAGGGCGCAACGGCGACGACGACTGCTGCTGAAAGTTGGCCGACGCGAACGACATCTGCGCCGAGTGTCGCGGCGCTACGTTCGCCGCATCTCCTTCGGAGTCGTGGACGTTGTTGTCTTGACCATTGGCTGTATCGAAACGGTGAACCGGGGCGGGAGTCGAGGAGGGGAGGGGATCCATCGACTGTTTGGCGACTGGCGGAGGCGGAACGAGAGAAAGGCGGAACGGAGCGGACGAGCAAGGGGGTGCCGTGTGGGCGACTGGGGTGAGAGAAACCGGACGAGACTAAGTAAGAACGAGCGACGGAGAGAGCGATGCAGGGAGGGACAGAGCAGGTGAGCGAGGAGCTGCGGCCGGCTGCTGGGCCAGTGCAGCGGCGCGGAGGATCAACAAGCGACGCAACTTTCGCGCGTGTGCCGACGCGCGCGCGCGCTTAAAAAACGCGGAGAAGTTCGAGTCGCGCGCCGGCCGCCAACTTTCGCCGCGTCGACAATCTGACGCCTCCCCTCAGCTAGCACCGCCTCGCTCCGGCGCAGACAGCGTCAGCCAGCTCTGAGGCAAGCATACGGCAGCTCTGGGCAGTTTCCAGACACGCAGCGCATCCCCATACAACCTTTCATCTTGCGCCGACCCGCCATCATGACCCGCGAGCTGTACGGAGGAGCCATCTCCTGTTCCATCCCCGCCAATTACGTCGATGCCAGGTCAGTCTACAGACCTCTTCTACAGTGCCATGCTACGGAACTGATCAAAGACGACTTCTGACTCGCTGTGCAGCGACCTCCGGCAGGTGCCCGACACCCAAGAGGTCTTCATGGCCCCCGACTCGGACTTGAGCCTGATCGTCGAGGTCCTCGAGCTGGTCAAGGACGACGGCGCGGAAGACGACCTCGAAAAGGCACTCAGGTGCGTCCTCATGGACTCGCTGATCTCGTCCGGTCCGGACCAGATGCTGATCCGCCGCGCGACGTCGACCCGCAGGTTCCACTTTTCCTCCCTCGCGCACGACAACTCGGCCCTCTCGTCCAAAGTCACGAGAGTCGACCTCCCCTCCGCCGCTCCGCACCCGCAAGGACCCGGTCTCCCGACCCTCCAAGGCCCTGCGATCATCTCCGGTCTCCAAACCGTCTCCAAGTTCAACAAGCCCGCCTCCGAAGCCGACACCGTCCTGATCCAACTCGCGCTGTGGCGGATACCGGCCCGGAACGCCGACGTGACCCTCTCGGTCAATTGGCCCCTCCGGAGCGGCGAGACGGGCGAGGAGCACGACGATGCCGAGGCGCGCAGGGTGTTTGACGCGGCGTGGCGGAGCTTCCAGGTCCATGACTTTGGCTTGTTCGCGGGCGGGTCAGCATGAGTAGCCGCGAGTGCAAGATTGCGCGTACCCTGAGCAGCATCTTTCCCAAGTCGTTCGAGCAGGTCTGCCTTGGCCCGCGTGCAGCCATTCCTCTTCACTCTCTCCGAGTAGCAGGACCCCGCAAACTCGGTGGCAGCTTCACGTCGCTGTCCACCAGCAGTCAAGCTGACCTCGTCCTCCCGGCCGGAGAAAGTCCGGCGCACCTGGCCGTGATACAACAATGACTTGCAGTTCGCTTCCGTTCCAGGCTAAGCCGCGAACCCCGGCGGCGGCGGCGGAGGCGGCGCATGCTGTCCGTACCCGCCGAACCCAGGTGGCGGAGGCGGGATCCCCGCCGCGGCGTACGCGTTCGCGCCGGTCGAGAACTGCGGCGGCATCATCGGCGGCGGTGGCGGCGGTGCGCCCATCATCTGGCCCGGCGCTCCGGGCTGTTGCTGTTGTTGTTGCGGCGCAAAGCCCGGTGGCGGCGGAGGGGGCGGGTAGTGCGCGGCCATCCCTGCATAGCCCTGTCCGGGCGGGCCCATCATAGGTGGAGGCGCGACCGGCATCGGCGGCGCGGCCGGGAACGCATTGTTCTTGCGCGCCTGCGCCGCGAGCAACCGCTCGGCGGGCGTGCCGTGCCGCTCGCCCTTGCCGTCCTTCTTGAAGGCGTACGAGACCGTGACGGGCTTGTTCATGAGGAACTGGCCGTTCATCGACTCGATCGCGGCGTCGGCCGCCTCGAACGAGTCGTAGTAGACGAAGCCGAACCCCTTTGACATTCCTGTCGTCATGTCGCGCGTGATCTGTGGTTGGGTCCAAGTTAGTGTTGATCTGGCTTTGGGCGGAGATGTGTGTGGAGCGAGCCGAGGGGCTGAACGGACCTTGGCCGGCTGGACGAGCGTTCCAAAGGCCATGAACGTGTCGAACAGCATCCGCTCGTCGACGTTCGGGTCGAGGTTACCGACAAAGAGGTTCGCGCCGATGTCGAGCTGTTTCCGGTCGCTCGAGGCCTGTCGTTCGGGAGGTGGGCAGGACATTCCGGTGAGCGATTGATACCGTCTCCGCGATCGCACAGGGTAGGAAGCCGCACCATGTTGACTCGGATGGGTTTGCCAAAGAGTTTGATCTGGTTCATGATCTTGCAGGCATAGTCTGCGTCCTCCTCGGTGAGGAACTCGCAGAAGCCGTACCCCTGGTGGGTCATCGAGATGCGGTCCTTGGGCAGGTGGACGTTGACTGCGCCCGTGTCTCGTCGTCAGTGTTCAGTGTCTGGGCGCTGTAATAGCCTGTCCTGTGCGCACCGACGGGTCCTGCCTGGAGCATGAGTTCCCAGACGAGCGCATCGGTCACCCGCTCGTCGAGGTTGCCCTGTTGGCGGACGTTCAGTCAGCGCAGTACAGTTGCTTCCCAGTTCGTAAAGCGTGCTTACGACGTAGACGGTGTGCGCCTGGTTGCGCTCTTCGGGTTTGCTGGCCATCGTCGCTGCTCGTCGAGGTGGGGTCGCGGGTCTCGCAGCGTCTGCAGCGGCGTGCACCGGACTAGAGCTCGTTTGCTGCCGCTAATGGGCTGGATCAGAGGGCCCTTAACACAGCCAGAGGGCCAGATGGAGCGGTGGGAAGGTCAAAGGTTAAACGGTGCCAAGTTCAGTAGGTCGCTCTGGTCGACTCCATACGCCCGCTGCGCACTTTACAGGGCTCCACGACAGCGCAATAAGCTCTAACTGCACAGTACAAGCGCCTGTTACCCTCTGCTGCGCCCCTGCTGCCTCGCCAGAACCCATCCGCCGCTCTCTTTATTCGACTTCGCTCGACTCGTTGACGACGCCGAATTGACCGCTTGCCATGCCCCGCGAACCGGATCCCTCGGTGAACGAGGTCGAATTCCTCCACTCGTGCCTCCGCAAGGGCATCCGCCTCGATGGCCGCGGAATGTACGACATGCGCAAGGTCCAGCTCAGGTTCTCCGACGAACTCGGCTGGGTCGAGTGCAGGCTCGGAAAGACCAGGTAAGCCTCAAATGTGTACTTGATCGCCATCTCTCGGTATGCAGCGACTGACCGAGCGAACCTCCGACGGCGACAGGGTGATCGCGCAGGTCTCGGCAGAGGTCGTCAAGCCGCTTGCAGACCGACCGTACGAGGGCTTTGTCAACTTGACCACCGAGATCAGCCCCATGGCGAGCGCAGTGTACGAGGCAGGCCGGTCAGTCTCTTCCGTCTACCAGGTCGATTGGGTATGAGTCGGAAAGAGACGAACGGGGAGCTGACGCCCGATTTGCAGGGCGAGCGAGGATGAGGTCCTCATGACGCGGTTACTCGAAAAGGCGTTGCGAAGGAGCAACGCAGTGGACCGAGAAGCACTCTGCATCGTCGCGGGTCAAAAGGTAATTCCGCCTTCAACCCTCCCTGTCTGCTCACGCTAGGCCCCAGGCGCTGACTCGTCGTATCCCGCCCGTCCAGGTCTGGTCATTACGGGTGGACGTGCATTTTCTCGACGACGAAGGCAACATGCTCGACTGCGCCTCGATCGCAGCCATGTCGGCCCTGCGGCATTTCCGGAAACCAGACGTGACGGTCATCGGCGAGGAAGTGACCATCGTGAGTCCTCGCTCTCGCCTGGGAAGCTTCGAGATTGTTCCGTTGACACCTACCGCTGTCAGCACTCGATGGCGGAACGGGTTCCGGTACCGCTCGCGATCCACCACTCTCCGATATGCCTCACTTTTGCGTTCTTCGGCGACGAGTGCGTTCCCGTCGTTGTTCTGCCCGCCGCCATCTGCCGATCTGATCCGGTACTCCCTGTGCAGCTCACTCGCCGTGCTCGACCCGACGCACCTCGAGTCCCTCCTGTGCACCGGCACCCTCACCGTCGCGCTCAACTCGCAGTCCGAGATCTGCGTCCTCTCGAAGCAGGGCGGTGCCCCTTTGCCCGCGGACGACGTCATGCGCGCGGTCATGATCGGCGTCGAGCGCGTGCGCGAGGTCGACGAGGTCGTCAAGGCCGCGCTCGAGAAGGAGAAGAAGCGCAGGGTGGTCGAGGTGCGGTAGACGCGCCGGGGGCGGCAGTGATGAGGGCGATTCGAGGAGCCATGCAACCAGCACACCATGGTCTCCGCTTCGGCCTCGCGTCCAATCCCGATCTCTCGACAGTCCTTCCTCGTCCTCGTCGGAGTCGAGACGCAGTCGATTCGCCGGCTGTCTGTGCAAGCTCTGTGCTACCGAGAAACCTCTGGCGTCGGAAACTTCGGTGCCTCCAGGTTGCAGTCGCCCGCCAGTTTGATCGTATGAAATGTCTACAGTGGGTCTGGCAATGAGGGCCAGCGCTCGACTCGTAATATTAGGGAGCCAAGGCGCGTAATATTAGGGAGCCAAGGCGCGTAATATTAGGGAGGCCAAGGCATGCACAGAGCCCGCATGTGGACGCTTGTGATTGGCTCGATCAGGAATCACGCGCGGGACTCGTGGAAACGCGATCACTTTTCCGAAGCTGTTCCGACTCATCGTCCCTCCCCCGCACTTTGCCTGCTGGCGCTCTAGACAACCATACGCTCGCCAGTCAAGACAGTGCTCCGACTACACAGCTCTACAGTGCTCGCTACCCGCAAGCCCACCTTTGGCCGTCCCTCCCAGCGCCACCCACTCGCCCTCGGCTAACTAACGCGGGCTAGGCCCGCGACTAGTGTTCCTCTTCCAAGTCACCTTTGCGCCCTCACACGGCACATCGACAGCACCGCAACGCCCGGACTTGCCTACATACGCCTCAGAACAGCCACCGTATAGCACGATGGCAGCGGCGGTGATGCGCGCCATGACCTTTGGGTCGGCTTCGTCACCGGCCAACGACTCGGGCCGAGACGGCAGCCGCTCGCGCTCGAGGAGCGGCTCGCGACAGCCCCAGAGCGACAAAGAGGGCGGAGGAGAAGGG
Organism: Rhodotorula sphaerocarpa; assembly: GCA_024713535.1. Taxonomy (NCBI): domain Eukaryota; kingdom Fungi; phylum Basidiomycota; class Microbotryomycetes; order Sporidiobolales; family Sporidiobolaceae; genus Rhodotorula; species Rhodotorula sphaerocarpa. Next base: position 209,909 of record JANIBP010000009.1, on the reverse strand, counting down.
CCGGGAGCAGGAGAAGGCGAGGCGCTCAGTCGGACGAGTTCGATCTTGTGCAACTACGCCCCCGAGGGTCGGCCGGCGGGAATCTTGATCAAGTGCGTTGCATGGCTCGCTCGTCTGGTTGCTACAAAATAATCCAGCAGGGGTACTGACGCAAGCTTTCCGCGGTGACTTCAGCGCGGCGAATGCTCGTTCGCCGTCCCTGTCTCCCTCGAGCGTCCCGAAGACCGCGGCTTTCGTCGACGACGGCGACGGGACTTTCGACCTCGACGAGTACCAGTCGCCGACGCCGCGACCGGGAATGCCTCGCTCGCCTTCGTCGACTTCCAACATTTCGCAGCCTGTGATGGCCTCAGCGCCCGCCGGGGGCTTCCCGACCGAAGCTGCCCTGCTCGCAGCGCAGCAGGCCGCGTTCGCCTCTTCCGGCGCCGCCGCCGACCAGCTCCCTACTCCCCAAAAGGCCAACAAGATTCGCTTCGCCCCGTTACCCGAGATCCGGCCCCGGGCGTACTCGACGGGGAGGAACGTCTGGGTCGTCGAGGAAGACGATCCCGACAGTGTCGGCGGCCGACGACAGCGGCTGGTCCGCGTCGACGACGACGACTATGACGAGGCGCTGGACGACCCTGCGGCGGGCGACGCGGACTTTGCCCAGTTTGACGACGACGCCGCGCTCGGTCAGAGCGGGAGCCCGAGCAGTCTCAGCATGCGGTTCGGCAGCTGGGGCGAGGTCCTCGGTCTCTCACCTTCGACGAGCCGGCGCAGTGCAGACGAGGATGCGCTCTCGCTCGCGAGCAGCGTCTCCCCTTCCTCGGAGGGGGGCTTGTCGACCAGCGTCGGGAGCAGCACCGGTTCCGGCGGCGGGTCCTCGAAAAAGCTGCTCAAGGCTTTCGGACTCGGCGGCAAGAACGCGAAATCGAAGCGGTCCGGCAAGGAAAACTATGACGGCAGCCTCGCGCGCACTTCGAGCGGGGAATCGCACGCTTCTTCAGGCCGGCGCCTCTCGTTTACCGAGGTCCCCAGCCCGCGCCCGATGGGTTCCACCGGTATTCCGATGCACAAATCCTCGACGTGGGAGGTCGGCGATGTCGCCAGTCCGAACGGTCCCGACGTAACGGCCAAGCACGGAGGTCCCGTCTACTACGCCTCGCCGGCCCGGACCGCTCGGCGGCGAGCGCAGTACCCTCCCGTCGCCCAAGGTCGTAATCGCCGCGGTCGAGCTCCAGCCCAAGCCGCCGCCGTCGAAGAGCCTGCGTTCGAGGAGTGGGGCTCAATGGGCGTCGGCTCCAACGTCCAGAAGCGCACGGTCGTCGGGTCTGCACCGTCCGAGACGGGAATCGATGAAGAGGATGACGGTACGGGGATGGCGTGGCTGCGGAAAAGGCGGTTACAGCGCGAGCAGGAACAGCGGGAGCGGGCGGCGAGGGAGGCGGCTGCTGCTCACGCGACGGGCGACTCGACTCCGAGGGACGGAGCGTCCTCTCCGCCGCCCTCGGCTCCAGCGGCGACCTCGACGGATGTTCTTCCCCCGGAGGAGGAGCAGGACACCCTGACTCGGGACCCGACCCAGCGAGGACCGGCCGACGAGAACCCGCGACTGCCGCTCCCATTCCTCGTCCGGACCCCGCCCTCGCGCTCCGGCACGCTCGACTCGACCGTCTCGACCGCTTCGACCGTCCGACCTGCGAGTTCTGCGGTGCCGGCGGGTCCGGCGAAGCCGAGCGGGCTCAGCTCGACGCGGCCGGTCCTCGCTGTCGATACGCAGGTCCAGGATGGCAGTGGCGCGGCCGGTCGGCCGGCCAGCGCCGACGAGGCCGGCGAGAGTCCCTTGCCTTCTCCGGCAAACAGTCGCGACGAGGACGAGAACGGCGACCGGGACTCGGAGGACGAGAGCGAGGACGACGACCTTGATGAGGAGGAGCTGGCGCGGGAGGAGGCCCTCGCCGAGGAGGCCCGCCGCATGGCCAAGTCGATGGGTGCGCTTTCTACGCTCTAGCCGTATCGACTTGATTGTTTTGCTGACTTGGAGCTCGCCTCTGCAGGAGCTGAACGCTACCACTCTGCGCGGCACGAGAACCAGCTCAAGGTCGTCGATTCCTGAGCGAAACCGCATACACTCCAAGCCCCTGTACCACTCGAATTGACTCAATGCCAGAGCAAGCCAGAGCAAACCTCTGCCTTTCATATGTAGTCTTCATGCCGGGGACGCGTCCTGCCCTCTCTCATTCATGTTGTCACGAGGCCAATCCATGTCTCCAACACTTTCCGCCGATGTCGTCTCTCTCCCGAAGTAGCTTGACTTTGCCCTGTAACCCACGATTGAGTCTGTGCCAGCGCGAGGACCGAAAGCGCGCAATAATTGTTACAACAGAGAAGCGGCGACCGGAAACCAGTAAAAGCAGAATGACCCCGGGAGACAACGGATCATGCCTCCTTCCGCCGCTTGCGCCCCTCGGCGACACCCTCTGCCACTGCCTCGGCCACCTCGCCGACGACAGCCACCGCGGCCTCGTTTTCGGCCTCGGCCTCGGCGGCGCCGGCGTTCTCGCCCGGCTTGCGCTTGAGGCCCTTGAACTTTCGGGACTGGAGCTTGCCGAGGTCTTGCGGGTTGAGGTAGACGCGGCCGACCTTGTCGCCCATCTCGTCGATCTGTTGAGAAGAAGGGCAGCGGGATCAGTACCTCGCGACGTGAGGGGGTGTACGGGAGGCAACTCGGAAGGGGAACGCACGTCGACGTTCTTGCTCTTCTTCGGACCGGCGGTCGACTTCTTCTCCGACTTCTTCATCGCCTGCTTCCAGACCTCGGCCGTCGGCTGCTGACTCCTCCGGAGCGAAAAGGTGAAATGCGGTCCGTGCGGGCTGAGTTCCACGCGCGGTTGCGGCAGTCCGGAGCGCATGAACTGGACGGTGTAAGTCCGGAAGTGCACCACCGGCAGCGACTTGTCCTCCTCCCACGCCTCGGTCGAGGCGCCTCCGGTCGGGACAGCGCCGATCAAGGACTCGACGGCCTTGCCCTTGCCGGCCGCAGCGGCGCCCTCGACACCGGCGCGCGCGTCCGCCTCGTCGCACGCGGATCCGCCAATCGTGACCGAGATGACGCGCTCGAGGCCCTTGAGAGCGACGCCGTCGAGCTCGTTGCCGCGGAAAAAGTCGAGGAGGATCGACTTGAACTGGGTAAAAGTCGGGTGGGTGTCCCACAGGTTGGCGTGCGGCTCGACGGCCGAGAAGTGGAACAGCGGGACAGTGCCGGCGGTCGATTTGATGCCCTGCGGGAAGTGCAGAGAGCCTTCGGTCAGTTCTTTCTACGGCGGGAGTGCAGCAGCAACGGCGTGGCACGCACTTTAAAGTCTGACATCTGCATGACCTCCTCGATTCCGACTTCGAGCATCTCCATGACCTCTCCTCCGAAGCAGCGAGCCCAGACGAGGCCATGGGGCCGCTTCTTGGTGTGGGTGCCGATGAGGAAGAGCGAGGCGTCGTTCTTGACGGACCAAAAATTGAGCGAGGTCGCGTCCTCGAACGGCCGCATCTGGTTCGACTTGGAGAAGCTGATCGAGTTGGGCTTCTTGAGCTGGTTCTGTGCAGGCGATAGTACGGTCGAGCGGACGAAGTCGAGTGGGATGGAGGGTTGGTTGCGCATGTCAGTTCGAGGGAACGACTCTGCGGCGTCGGTCGCCTCGCTTGACGGGATGGGACAAAACGTACAAGTTCCGAGAGCGCGACCTTAACCTTTTCCGAGATTCCCTGCGTGCGGACGACGACGGCGGTCTTGGCCTGCTTCTCGATGAGCTGCGGCTGCCGCGCGTCGGCTGCCCGCTTCGAGCGCGCGTTCTTCGGCTTGGACGGGGCGATCAGCGGAGTCGACATGGCTGAAATAGCTCGGGATTCGTAGCTGTCAGTCCTCTGCGTGGGCAGGCGGAGCAGGCGAGTCGGCTGAACGGACTTTCGCCGGCGCCGAGCTCGCAGGCGACCCAAGTCGACGAGGCGGTGCACCTCTCCACTCACCGCTCTCACTGCAGACAGGTGGACAGGCAGCTTGGGAACAATACCAATATAATCACTATGGACCTCTTCAGTCTGCCCCTGCTGTCCTGGAAGCGAAGAAGCGTGCACTCCTCATCACTTCCTGGCGCTGAACGATCCGGTTCGCTCGATCACCGCCGCGGCTCAGAGGGCTATAGACCGTAGTCGCAAGCTACGCAGGACGGTACAGCTACAACCCAGAATGCTCGCGTGGTCCAGGGCTGCTCTTCCCGGCTCGGCAGCGAGGACATGGTCGCCAACCTCCTCGCTCACGTCCTGCTCCTGCCGGGTCTCGGCTGTACGGTCGCTCTCTTCCTCGCCGCGGTTATCGAACAAGGCCAAGGGGAAACGCAAAGCCAAGGATCCCGTCGAGCAATTCTACTCCGACTCGCTCAGCTTGCCCAAGACCGCTTTTCCCCTCCGCGCCGAGGCCAACCGCAGGGAGAAGCTCTTCTGGAAGAGATCTACAGACGACCTGTACCAGTGGCAGGTGCGTAGGATCGAGTTCTGCTCTCGGCAAGCATGCGACTGATATGGCAGAACCATGGCGCAGAAGGAACAGAAGGACCGGCCAAGATTCGTCCTCCATGACGGGCCCCCGTATGCGAACGGTCACCTGCACTGCGGTCTGTCCCATCAATTCGTCCTCCAGACACCAAGCACGCACCTGACTGGTTCCCGAAAACAGGGCACGCGCTCAACAAGATCACGAAAGACTTGATCAACCGATCAAAACTGATCCAGGGTTACCGCGTCGAGTGCGTCGTCCGCCTGTTCCTCCCGCGGTTACCGGACCGGAAAGCTGAGCTCCGGTTGCACTCACAGTTACACCCCTGGCTTCGATACGCACGGACTCCCCCTCGAGCTGAAGGCGCTCGCAACCCTCAACAAGCCCGCGTCGTCCCTGACCCCGCAAGAGATCCGCCGGGCCGCTCGGCGAGAGGCCGAAAAGGGCATCGCGATCCAGACGGGCGAGTTCAAGACGTTCGGAGTGATGGGAGAGTGGGACAAGCCGTACCGAACGATGGATTGGGCGTACGAGCGGCGGCAGCTGGAAGTCGTGCGAGACATGGTCAAAAAAGGTAAGCTCGTGCCGGGACAGTCTCTCGGCTTGCAGTCCGGATACCAAAGTGGTATGTTCCAGGCCTCATCGTCTCCCATCACCGCCCCACACTCTACTCGCCCTCTTCCCGGACGGCTCTCGCCGAGGCGGAACTCGAGTACCGCGACGACCACGTCTCGCGCTCCGTCTATGTCTCGTTCCCTGTCCGGGATCTTGGCGATCTGTACAAGATCGTCAACGAATGCGGACTAGAGCAGGACGTCAAGGTCAGCTTGGCGGTGTGGACGACAACCGCCTGGACGATCCCCACCAACGTCGTACGTCCCGCTCGCTCGCTCGGCATTGATCGCCGGGCTGATACAGGACCATCCAAATAGGCCATTGCTGTTTCCGCGGACATGATTTACTCCCTGGTCCGACTCAGCCGAGATCCTTCGTCTCTGCTCGTCGTCGCGACCGAGCGAGTAGCCGCACTCGCCGACCTCCTCGACACGCAGCTCGAGACGCTCCACCTTTTCGCCGGGAGCGCCCTCCTCTCGACGACCTACGTCGACCCGCTCTCCTCCCCCGCCTCTACATCCGCACAACCCAGACCGATCATCCCCGCGGACTATGTCACCGCGACGACCGGGACAGGTCTCGTGCACACGGCTCCGGCGCACGGCGTCGAGGACTGGGAAGCCTGGCGCGCGTACCATGCCGCTCGGGGTGCGGCGCCGGCCGCTATTCCGGATACGCTCTGTGCCGTCGATGCAGAGGGCCGCCTGGACGGGACGATGCGCGATATGGGGCTCGAAGAGGACGTCGTTGAGCGCCTTGCGGGCAAGGAGGTGCTCAAGGACGGGACGGCGGAGGTCATTCGGCTGCTGGAGGAGCGGGGACGGCTGCTCAAGGAGGTCGAGGTCGAGCACAAGTTCCCGTACGACTGGCGGACGAAGCAGCCCGTGATCTACCGGTGAGTTTGTGCAGGCCCGGTATCCTCTCCGGGTCCTGAGACGCAGGTACTCACGTGTCGACTCTCCATTCGCTACAGCGCCTCGTCGCAGTGGTTCGCGAACCTCGACCCGATCCGGGAGGCCGCCGTCTCGGCCCTCGAGCAGGTCAACTTCTTCCCGGCGCGCGGTGCACAGACGCTCGAGATGTATGTCCGCGGCCGGAGCGAGTGGTGCATCTCTCGGCAGCGCGCCTGGGGTGTCCCGATCCCGGTCGTCTACTCCTCCTCGCCCGACGGCGGTCCGGAAGTCCCGCTCCTCACGCCCTCGAACATCGACCACATCCTCCGCGTGCTGGCGAATAAGGAACAGGGCACCGACTACTGGTGGGACGGCTCGGCGGAAGAGTTTGTCGAGCCGGCGGAGCTCGAGCGCGCGCGCGCAGAGGGCCGGACGCGCTGGCGCAAGGGGATCGACACGCTCGACGTCTGGTTCGACTCGGGCTGCTCCTGGACGCTACTGCGGGATCGAGCTCGCGACGCCGGGAAAGCAGGCCCGGTTGCGGATGTCTACTTTGAAGGGTCTGATCAGCACCGCGGGTGGTTCCAGTCTTCGCTGCTGACTTCGGTCGCGAGCGCGGAAAGCGGCGAGGTCCCGACGGCGCCGTACAAGGACGTCGTCACGCACGGTATGGTTCTCGACGACAAGGGGCGCAAGATGAGCAAGAGTCTCGGTAATATCGTCAGTCCGAAACTGGTCATCGACGGTGGGAAGGTACGCGCGGCTCTCCGAATCAGCCTCTGAAGGAAGCCTATTGACATTCGAGTACGGTCCCTCAGGACCAGAAGCTGGAACCCGCTTACGGCACGGACCTCCTCCGAATCTGGGTCGCTTCGGTCGACTCGTCGCGGGACGTCCTCATCGGCCCGGGCATCCTCGCGCAGACCTTTGAAGGGCTGCGCAAGATTCGTAACACGGCTCGCTTCCTGCTCGGCAACATTGTCGGGCAACCGCGAGAAGAGTTCCGGGTCGACGAGCTGGGCTTGGTGAGGATGGTTATGTCGGATTATGGCAGAGACTCCCGCGTGCTGACTGCGTACGCGCCCGTCTCCGCAGCCCGAGCGCTACATTCTGCACGAGCTCTCCGAGTTGGACGTCACCGCTCGTGACGCCTTCGCCACATACCAATTTAACAAAGGTGCGAGCTCTGCTTGGTCTCGCCGGAAGTGAGCTTGACGAGCTGACGTAGAATCGAGATGGTAGCCTACCAAGCTTTGTCGGCTTTCTCGAACGGGACCTTGTCCTCTTTCTACTTTGACGTGACGAAGGACTCGCTCTACGCCGACTCGCACTCCGCCCTCTCGCGCCGGCACATCGTCCACGTCCTCCAGAAGGTGTTTGACACTTACGTCGCGGTCCTCGCTCCCATGGCACCTTTCTTGGCGGAGGAGATCTATCATTATGCGCAGGGGCATGCGAAGGATCCTCAGGCGGATGAGGCCCACGCGCCTTCGGTTTTCCAAAACATCTGGCCCAAACCGGTCAGTCCCTCCCGCGCTCCAAGTCCCACCTGTCCGCAAGACTGAGGCGAAGACTGGCGTGTGCAGGAGGCGGCTTGGAACTGCCCCGACGTCAAGGCCGGCATGTCGCAGCTGCTGCACCTCCGCACCGCAGTGAACGGACTGCTCGAGCAAGCCCGAAACGACAAGTCAGTTTGTATTGTCAGGTCTGAGAGTATTCCGAGAAATCATTGACGAGCCTGAGCGTCAATAGGCGGATCCGAAGCTCGGCCGAAGCCCGGGTCGTCCTGACCGATCCGATACAAGCTGCGCGAGACCACAGTACGTGCCCTGAACGTTTCGAAACCGAGTCCGGGCTGACCTATCTGCGCTGCTACAGCTGAGCTGCTGCCGAAAGTCCTCATCGTCTCGGAGGTATCTTTCGGTGCCGAACAGGACCCGGAGGAATCGAGCTGGCGGTATGAAACTCGGCTGGAAGGTAAGTTCCTCTCGCTCCCCAGATGCTGATCGCACAAGGCTCGAGCGAGAACGCTGACGGTTTCCTTGCGATCATCTCTCCGGCAGGCACGGCCACGACGGTGGCGGTCGTCCTGACCTCGCTGAGCAAGTGCCCTCGCTGCTGGCAATATTCGGTGCCGGTCCCGGCTGCGGCACAGGGCGATCAGGCGGAGAAGCGGAATGCAAGCTGCCTTTGCGGACGCTGTAGCGCAGTGCTGCAGGAGCGGGGATTGACCGCTCCGGACCCCGCGGTCTCGGCCCCCGGGGTTTGAATGCGAGGTGCCACCGTAGATCACGTCTCTCAGGAAACGTTCTGCATCGGCACACAAGACGCGCCTCGGAACATCCGCATGTTGACGACTTTATTACAGAAGACCATGCTGCGCTCACTGCATGAGCCCCGAGACGGCCTTCCAGACAGAGATGCCGAACATGGGGAGGAGACCGAGGTACTGGAACGCTCCGCGCTGGCGCTTGGCGGGGTCGCCGGACGCGTAGCTCGCGATGTAGACGAAGCGTCCGAGGACCCAGACGGCGCCGGCGGCGGCCGCGAAGCGCGGGTAGTAGAAGCCCGAGTGGAAGAGGCTGTGAGAAAGTTCCGTCGTCATTGAAGTCCGTCAGTTAGAGGAGCGCCTCTGGACAGCCTCGATGCGAAAGCACGCACGCAGTCAGGAACACGGGCAGGTTCTCAAGTGTGTTGTAGTGGGCGCGCTGGGCGCAGTTGAACTTGATAGAGGCTTGGTCCTCGCCGGTCGCGTACATCGCTGGGTACTTGACGTTGGCGGCCTTGCGAGCGGCCGAGACACGCATAGTAGCGAAGACGTGGAGACCTGTTGTCCAAAGTCCGTAGCGTCAGCGTCAGCAGGGCGCGCAGTGCGTCAAGGAGAAGTGACCACGCGGCCCAGGCGGGGAAGGAGAGGAGACGCACTGTAGACGCCGAGGGTGCCGACGGCGGCAACGTAGGCGTAATCGCCGCTGATAGCCGAGATGAGAGACATGTTTGGACTGGCAGGTGTGGTGGAAAGAGAGAAGAGGAAGAAGTGGAGGCTCGCTTCCGATTTTCGGACAAGTTTGACCGGACAAGCGGGCATCAGAAATTCGCAAAATGCGGCAAACGAGGCAGGCGCTGCAGTGCATTACAGTAAAATAAGGAGCTGAAAATGTCTCGGTACCGGCGCGAAACCATATTGTGGAATTTTCTTCCGTCAGCTCCCCTCTCATGCAATCCCTCTCGGACCTGCTGTGGTTCTCGGCGCTCCGGAGGGTCACATTCTCTATGTGCACACGTTTGTCTCTCCATCTACATCGTTGTCTACGCCAATCTAGACAAGCGTCCGGCCCCCATTCGCATCCGGACATTCTCTCCCACAACCCCGATTATTCACCTTCGAACCCCCCCGGCCGTCACGGCAGGCGTCTTTGCCGGAGGAGGCTCTACCCCCGCGCTCGATCCGAGCTTAGACGCAAGTGCTGAGCATGTTCGACTCCGTCTCAGCGCGGTGGAAAGTCGTGAGAATGACCAGCCGACGCCGCGGCGGCCGGCGCTTCGCCATGGTTCCTTGAAAGCCGAGCGATCCTCTGTCCCGGCGGCGAGATGCGCAGCTCAGAGTACGGCCCCGAGGTCGAGAGGAGGTGCGACGTGGGCGGCGACGCGTGCGGTACAACCCTACTTGGCGTGGTGCTAGCCGCAAAGTCTCCGCGAGAATCGTCCGCGTCGCGAAGGCGGCTCGTTGGTTGCGGCGGCGTAAACGGGTGGTGCGGCGGTCCGAAGAGCGACTCGCCGGGAGCGAGACGGCGACCCCCGGACAAGTCGGGCGACGCCGACGGACGGTGCGGCTGAACGCGGGGAAGCAGAGACGGGTCCTCGGACAGCGTGCCCGGATGCGACAGGGCCGCATGCCCATTCTCGGCCGTGAGCATCCCGAGTTGGTCCGAAATGGATGGCAACGCGCCTTGTCCTCCCTCCGCCGGACACTCGTACCCGCCGCGGGCGAACGCGAACAAACTCTGACCCGGCGACGCAAGGGCCGGAGGACCCGGTTCGGCGAAGGCGCCTCCTGCTCTGCCAGCGAATTCGCCCCGATGGCGACGGTCCTCCGGCGGCGAAAAGTTCTGCTTGTAGCGGTCCGCAAGGTCGTCGCCCCAGCTCGCGCGCGTCGGAAAGAGCGGCTCGTGGCGCGGGGCGAAGTTAGCAGGGGCCTGCCACTGCTGGTAGGTCGAGCCAGAGGCGCGCTCGGTGCGCGGCGAAGCAGTGAACGCGAAGGACGCCGCATGCGATCCCTCGTGCCAGGCCTCCGAGGGACCCGAGAAGTGCAAGACCTCGCCGCCGACCGAGTTGCCGTACTCGTCGATCTCGTACGATTGACCGTACGAATCGAGGGCATACCGCGGGCGATGAGGCGCCTGTGTGTCTCGGCGAGCGGAAGTGGACGCAACGGGGTGTCCCGACGTCGACGTCGACGGGACCGACTCTGCGCCTGAGGTTCCTGTCGGCCTGGACGGCTCTCGAGGTGGAATACGGTAGCGCCCGGAAGAAAGGCGCTCGTTATCGACCACGACTGAGTCAGATTGATCGGCAAAGAGGCTGCCGAAACGAGGCGGAAGAGGCAAAGGCTGGTGAAACGCATCGGCGCGGCCGAGCTGAACCCCCATCCAGTCCGACTCCATCGCGTACAGGCTCTGCTGGAGCTCGGTCGTCCTCGTCTTGATCCGCTCGCGTGCGAGGGAGGCGGCGCGCTTCTTCTCGAGCTCGGCGAGGAGGAGGTTTACGCGATCCGGGTGGTGGATTTTGTCGTAATGCTTGTCCAGCGTAGTCTTCCTGCAGAAGGATTTGCTGCAGTGCGTGCACTGATACGGTCGTTCGCCGGTACTGAAGCGTAGAGAGCATTTCGTCAGCGATGGGGCATGAACGAGAACGAGAACGAGACAGGGCAGGAAAGCTTACTGTGTGCGCCGATGACGAGCCAACGAGCTCGAGTCGGCGAAAGGGCGATCACACTGCGGGCATACGTGCGGACGCTCCCCAGTGCTGTATCACAGATCGAGCATAGGCGTTGTCAGCGAAGCTTCGATCCAGTTGAGAAGGCTCAACTGTCCGCCTCGAAGGTCTTGTGCTCACTGCGTCCGGACGTGCACCGTCAAAGCAGAGCGCTGGATGAAGCACTTGTGGCAGGTGCTGCATTGGTACGGGCTGTGTAGAGCGGAAGGAGGACGGCGAGCCGGCGATCAGCTGAGGTCGAGACGAGAGGCGCGCGATCCGCCCTTGAGGACTCACCGAGTCTTGGTGTGAATGCGGAAATGGCGCACAAGGTCGCTTCGACGTGCGAACGCTTTGGTGCAGCCCGTGAAGCCGCACCCGTAGGGTTTGTCGTTGGTCGCGTTCCGGGAGGAGGAAGTGACGGGGGCGGCCGAATCGTAGCCCTCAGGGTCGTAGGTCTCCCTGTACGCCTCCTCGTCCTCGGTCGTTTCTGTACGGGCAGGGTCATCGTCCTCCGTCGTCGTTCGGCGTCCGGCAGAGCGCCTTCCCTGCGAAGGAACGCCGGGTGGCGGAGGCGCGAAGCTCAGCGCCGCTGCGGCCGCCGACGACGCTCGGCGAGACGTGCGCGAGCCGCGACGCTCGACGAGCCCCCGACGGCGAGAGCGCGCGCGCGAAGCTCCGCGCTCGTCGATCTCGCCGTTCGGGTCAAAGTCGCCATCGTCGGCGTCGTCGCCTCCGTCGTCCTCGCTCAGTTCGTCCTCCATCGGCCAGTCTGCGTCGTCCGCAGCTTCGTCATGCCGCTCGAGCTGTCCGGCGGACTGTCCGATAGGAGAAGGAGTCTCCTCGATGGGCGAGGGCGAGCGCCGGCGTACGAGCGCCGCGGGAGCGAGTGTCTTGGGCGGAGCGAAACCGAGAGCCGGGAACGACGATGCCGGCCGCCGGTGCTGGTCTTCCTCCTCCTCCCTTCCGTTCGACTCGACAGCAGCCCGTACTGACGTCTTGGTGGGAGGCAGCAGGCGGTCAGGAGTCGGCGGGCGCTCTGGCTCAGGCGTGCCGGACATGGTCGAGTCGGTGCCGAAGAAATGCTCCGCCGGGCGTTTTACCGTCAAAGTCGCCCGGCGGTCGACGTGATCGCGACCGATACGGAGCGAGCCGTCGCGACCGTCTGCGTGACAGCTTCACGCCTGTGCTTGAGGTCGACGCGGACGCGAGTTGGTTTACCGGCCGAGACGACGGAGACTCCGCGAGAAGGCACAGCTAATCGCGAGCTGGCGTCTAGGTGCTTCGGGCCAGCCTTCGTGCTTCGCAGCGGATCACGCAGCGCACTGTCCCACCGTCGAAAGCGCGCACAGGGCAGGGAGGGACCGTGAGAGAGGAGAGGGCACGAGCGAGAGCAAGGGTGCGAAGGGGTCTTTGCGTCGACCGACGGCGGACGGACGGACGGACACGAGGCGGACGCGCGATACGTCGGACTTATCGCGATGAGCGTACTGGCCCGTAGCGCGCGGGACCGAGGCCGTGAAGAGGAGTCAAGTTCTGGAGTCACGGGCGACGGCAGACGAGCTCCTGATGTTCAAAAGGAGAGGAAGCATCCCAACAATATCGCACTAGCCGCCGCCGTTACTGTTCGACAGAGCAAGGTGTCAGCGATGAGGAAGTTGGCACTCGACAAGGTGACGAGCTTGGTGACAAGCGGGGAATTTCTCACCTTGTCGAGGCGTCTGCCACCGCTTCTGAAGGCGCGGCCGTCCTCGTAAATGCGTGGACTGCTCCTTAGCCAAGCCGATAGCCGCCTGGAGCTGCAGCGTGCCATTGCTGAAGAGAAGACTCGAGCAGTGGTGGCAGCACGGGCCTCCCGGGGCCGGCCACGAGGCAGCGCAGGGGCCTCCTCGCGGGACATCTTGATTGAACGCGCACCTTCGCGGCGGAAGGGACAGAGTCCGGGGCGGTAGCGTGCGCGCCTTGCGTGTCCGGACTTCGGATTTGCCAGCACTGGATGCAGACCTCCAACCTGGCATTCCGCCGGCTCGCTCGGAGGCGACGGGGCGAAGGCGTGCTTGCTCGAGTAAGATCGGGCGCGAACACGCCAGCTTGAGCAGCCTCCTGCATTCAGAATTGCCGCGCGACGAGGCAGACGCCGCCTTGTGAGCGTACGGCAGGTCAGGCAGCGTCTCCGAAGCTGAGAAGGTCGAGGCGATGAGCAGCGAGGACAGCGTCGGACGCCGGCTTGGGCACCGCACGCGCGGGCGCCGGCACCATTTGAGCCTGATCATCTGAGCAGACTGATCGACCCGGTCCGACGCGTGGAAGCAGCGCGGCGCACAGCATCCATCGAACCGAAGTGGGGTCGGGCACAAGAGCAGGAGCAGGTCGGATAGCGAGCGAGGCGTGCTAAAGCCGTCGTAGACAGCAGACGCAGCTCTGGCGTGGGACTTGCCCAGCTGCATCCTGCGTACTGGCGCGATAGGGAGGGCATGAGGCCGACTTTATTGCCGTCCGCGATCCTGAGATTCCCCCGCTTCCCTCGGCGTCGGCTGGTCTCCGTACTGTGCTGCAGCCTGCTTCATGCTTCTACGCTCCTCGGCATATTACGACTAGCTCTTACTTTCGGCCTCGAGCCTCCTGCTCCAGGCCATGCGAGACTGGCACGGCCCGCACACTCGCTTCTCCTTCTGGACGCCCTCGTTCCCTCGCTTCGAGAGCCATAGCCTGCCCAGAGACGGCCTCATCCTGGGCACTTTCCGCCTGCTGCGCATCGTCTGGTTCGCCGCCTCTCTGCCTTTGCACCTGACGCTCCTCGCCATCTCCGTCCTCGCTCCCCGCCGAATTGACACCCGCATCCTGTGCCCGCTCTCCGGCTTCCACCCGCGCTGGAACGCCCAGCAACGCCTCGCGTACCCGCTCCTGCGCCGCATCATCTGGGCCCTCGCCGACGTCGGGTCCGCCGATGCCTTGACTCCGAACGCCGAATTCAAGTACCCGTGGTGGGCTTGGGGCCTCGAGGAGTTTACGGTGCGCATCGGAGGAGGCGCGCGGGTCGATGTTGAGACGAGCCGCGTCGCGCTCCCGAAGGCGGCAAGGGATGCGGGCTGGTTCGTCGGCGACGCGCTCGACCCGGAGGACAGAGTGCGGCCGGAACCGGTTCCGTGCTTCTGGTTCCAGCGGCGCGACACTCGGTCCGAGTCGGCTGCCTTCACTCGAATTGCATCTACTCAGAAGACCGGCCGTGTGGACAAGCCGGAGCGCATCATCCTGTACTTTGTCGGCGGAGGCTACGTGCAAGTTGCCCGTACATTCCTGCTTTCGATGACCTGCTTCGCTGACCCTTGCCAGTGCAACAGGACGGGATCGCCTACAGAAGGCTCGAGATGCTTCAAGCTGGCCCGCGAGACGGGATTGCCCGTTGTCGGTAAGCTCCTCGTCGCCTCGCTTTGCCTTCCCGCCAGCTCCGGTTCCTGAAGTACCGCGGCCCTAGGCGCCAACTTTCGCAAGGCGACCTCGCCCGAACGTGCGTTCCCGGCGCAGCTGCAGGACGCGCTCGCGGTCTACTCGCACCTCGTCCTGGACCTCGGCTACCGAGATATCGCTCTGGCTGGCGATTCGGCCGGCGGGAACCTCGCCCTGATGCTGGTCCAGTATCTCGCGGACCTCGCGCTCGCGCACGAGTTCAAGCCGCGAAAGAACGGCGACGAGGCCACCAGCCGGATTGTCCTCCCGACGGGACTCTTGCTCTTCTCTCCGTGGTGCGACTTTACGGCGGCGACGTACGGCGAAGCGCTCCAGTCGCGACGCGGGACGACGGACGACCCGGTGCACGACATCATCTGTGCCTCGATGGCGACCAACTCGATGCGGATGTACCTCGAGCGGGTCCTGCGGGCCGGCAATGCCAAGCGCGCGCGGGATGACCGAGGTGGCGGCGACGACGACGAATCGGCGCCGCAGCCGGAGAGCGTCTACGCCCTCCAGGGCAGTCATCCTTACTTCTCGCCCTCATTGCCATCCGCGCTCAGCAGCTGGCAGCGAGTTGCGCGCGCGTATTCTCGGCCGTCTACAAGGACGGCTGCGGCGAAGCCGCTGCGGGTCCTCGTGACGACGGGCACGACGGAGTTGTTCAACCTGGAGATTGTCCGCCTCGTCGAGCTGCTCCGGCGTGTGGCGGCGGCGGCGGCGGGAGATCCAAGTTCTGGAGGTTCCGGAGGCGGAGGAGGAGGGCGGCGGGAGAGGTGTGGCATCGAGGTCGAGTGCGTGAGCGCCGAGGGGGAAGTGCACGCGTTCCCGCTCGTGCCCGAGTGGATCAGTCCGGAGACTGCGCAGGCGTGGCGAGTCATTCGCAGTTGGTGTGCGGCGCAGTAGCGGTAGTCGGACTCGAATACAATGTAGGATAGAAGTCGTCAACTTGACTTTCAAATTTCATTCGCTGCCCGCGCGCCAAGACCGAAGGCGATCGCCCGGCGTCTGCATTGAATTCCCCCTCATCCTCCTCGTGCGACCTCTGCAAACGCACGACCACGCTTCAGCCAGTCTACGCACAGCAGTACACAGCGACACAGTCGCACTTGCCATGCGTGAGTCCCTCTTCGCCCCCGTCTCGCTCTTCCAGGCTGTGCGAGTGTCCGCAGCGGTGTCCGCTGACGTCTTGGGTTCCGCTGCGCCGCCCCGCCATCCCGCCAAACCTCGTCTTCAAAACTCGCCTCCTCGCCGCTATACCGCACTGGACGACCTCGAATGATGACAGCGAGCGACAACAACGAGCGGACGCCGCTCGTGGGGTCGGGTTCGAGGCAGAACGGAGCCGAACAGGGCAACGCCGACGCAGACGGCTTCCACACTTATCATGTCAGTCCTCCGCCGTGCCTGCCGTCCTTTGCTCTTCAACGGTTGCAGGGAGCGTTCTCGCCGAAGAGGCTGATCCCCTTCTCGCGGAACGGGCGCTGACGACCTCGACTAGATTCCCAATAACCACCCGCGGTCCCCCTCCCCCTTTGGACGTCACCACCACGACTCGCCTGATTGTTCCCCCGATGCACGATCAAACGACCATGCCCCCGATCGCAACGGGACGAAACCCAACGCCGCCTCTTCCGAACGGAATCCCGATTCCGGCCACCAGTCGCACGGCTCGCCGACCTTTGT
Source organism: Rhodotorula sphaerocarpa (assembly GCA_024713535.1). Lineage (NCBI taxonomy): Eukaryota > Fungi > Basidiomycota > Microbotryomycetes > Sporidiobolales > Sporidiobolaceae > Rhodotorula > Rhodotorula sphaerocarpa. Next base: position 193,763 of record JANIBP010000009.1, on the reverse strand, counting down.
CCAGTCGATGCGGAACCTGATCCTGAGCGGCTGGATCAACGTCCTCCTGATCGCAGTCCCGCTCTCGTTCGCGTCCCACTTTGCCAAGTGGGGCTCGACCGCAGACTTTATTATTTCGTTCATCGCCATCGTTCCCCTCGCGAGCTTGCTGGGCGACGCGACGGAGCAGTGCGCTCTCAAGGTCGGACAGACGGTCGGCGGGTTGCTTAACGCGACCTTTGGAAATGCCGTGAGTCCCCTCGCCGCGGGTTCTGTGGGAGATGGCGATTCTGACATTCTTCTGGGGTCGCTGTCCTCAGGTCGAGCTCATCGTCGGTGCGCAGATCTGTCATAGGAGACGCGTTGAACCGGACCAGCGGTACTGACCTCGATATCCCTCCTCCAGGGATCCTCGCCCTGACTCGCGGCGAGCTGCGCATCGTCCAGACCTCGCTCCTCGGCTCGATCCTCTCGAACCTCCTCCTGGTGCTCGGCTGCTCTTTCCTCGTCGGCGGCTCCCGCTTCAAGGAACAGACCTTCCAAATGACCGCCGTGCAGGCCTCGTCCTCCCTGATGGTCCTCGGCTGCTCGACGCTCGTCATCCCCGCCGCGTACCGGACGAGCCAGCTCGACGGCAGTCTGGACCACAGCTCGAACGGATCGCTGGTTGGGTTGGCGGAGGAGCTCGGGAAGCAGAAGGGCCTCGATGGGTTGCTCAAGCTCTCGCGTGGGACTGCGATCGTGCGTGTTTTATCGCTTGGCGAGGTTTCACTGGACTGGAGGAGGGACTCACCGCCTATCCCCAACAGATCCTCCTCATCTGCTACGCTTGCTGTAAGAGGAGCAGCTGCGACGATGTCAAGCCGCAATGGCCGGCTGATCAGCTCTGTCCTTCCCACCGCAGACCTCTTCTTCCAGCTCCAGACGCACCACTACCTCTTCCAGGACCCGAACGAGGACGAGGAAGAAGAGGCCAAGATGAACGTGACGACGGCGATTGGTGCGCTCGTCGTGATTACGGTCGTGACGAGCTTCTGCGCGGATTACCTCGTCGGCGCGATCGACGAGTTTGCGCAGGACTTTAACATCCCGAAGGCGTTCATTGGGTTGATCTTGCTGCCGATTGTTGGGAATGCAGCCGGTGCGTTCCTGCGTCTGCTTCGGCTCCTGGGACGGGATGCTGACCTTTTCCACCTGCTGTTCCGCTTTTCCGCTCTCTTTCAGAACATGTCACGAGGCGTGTCTGGTATTCGGTTGACCGGCGCAGAATGAGATCGTAGTACTGACGCTCTGAGGACTGCAGTGTCTGGATGGCAGCCAAAGGCAAGATGGAGCTCACGATCGGCGTCGCCATCGGCTCCTCTATCCAGGTGAGCGGAAGAGCCTCTAAGCTGCACTACACTTTTGCTGACTTCGCGATTCCCCCCTGCAGATCGCCGTCGGTCTCATTCCGGCGCTCGTCATTGTCGGCTGGATCATCAACCAGGACTTGACCCTGTTCTTCGAGTAAGCCGGTCTTAAGCTTCGCAGCCTGAGGGCGAGCGAACTGACGAGCCTGCGACTTTTCAGGAACTTTGAGACTATCGTGCTGTTTGTTTCGGTCCTCCTCGTCGACATTCTCGTCTCGGACGGACGGTCTCACTGGCTTGAAGGCGCCCAGCTCGGTGCGTGCTCTTTGAGGTCCTGTCGGTCCAGGCCTCGGCTGACTTGCTACCGCTCGTACAGTGGCGCTTTACCTGGTCATCGGTCTCGCCTTCTGGTTCACGAACTAAGACCCTGGTGCCGATCGGTCTCTTCTCCTTATTTCGCCTCCTGCCCGACCACCCACCATCCCCTCCTTTTTCCGTCACTATCCCCCTGCCCTCGTCCGGCCTTCCGAAATTTCCAAGCAATATCGCAACCCGTCGTCCAGGCCAAAGGCTCTTTGGAGCGCACAACGCGGCCGGTCCCCTCCAAACCAAATCTCTCTCGTTTTTCTCGTCACGATCGGCCTTGCCCTTGCAGTTCGCTATCCCCGTCTCGCCCCCGAGGTTGTAGCGCTGGAGGATGGGTGTCGTTCACAATGTCATCACTATGAGCCTTGTATACTTGGTTTCGCGATATAGAGCGAGAGTTGCGCCGCGGAGATTCGGGGTCGTCTGCCGAGCTGAGCTTGTGCGGAGCAAGTTCGAGTCGCCACTTGCGTCACGCTCTTCTCGCTGTCTCCAGTCTTACGCTGGGCATCTGCGCAGCTACAGATCCGCCTAGACAAGCTTCTTACCGCCCGTTGATCCGCCAGTCGTCGTCGCTATGGAGCAGTCGTCTACGCACCCGTACACCTGCCTGTCGTGCCAACTCGCCTTTGTCGACGCGCACTCGCAGCGCCAGCACTACTCAGAGGACCTCCACCGCTACAACTCGCGTCGCCGTGTCGCTGGCCTGCCGCCCGTGACGCAGGAGACGTTCGACGACAAGGTCCGCGAGCGCACCGGTCAGCTCGGCAGCGCCGGTGGGGCCTCGGGCGCCGCTTCTGGCGCTGCTACGGGCGCTGCAGGCGCACAGGGAGCTGCGGGAGACCAGCAGCAGACCAAGAAGCTCTCCTGCAAGGCGTGCAAGTGAGTCGCAAAGGCCCAGGTCGACTCGAATCGCCTTCTCGAATGCTGACTCCGCACGTCCATCCAGCAAATCCTTCGCGTCGCAGCAGACGCACGATGCGCATATGCAGACCAAGAAGCACAAGGATGCCGTCCTTGCCAAGGCGTCCAAGGTCAAGGTCTCGGAACTCCAGCGGTCCGCCTCGTCCGAAGCCGACGTCCCGATGGCCTCCCCCGTCCCCTCGACCTCGACCGCGCCGCCTCCCGCACCGGCCGTTCCCGTCGAGGAGCCCAAGTTTGAGTCGTCCGGCGACGCGGCCCTCGACCGCCTCGTCGCGCGCCGACTGCAGTACGCCCCGCCGATCCCGCCCTCGTCCTGCCTCTTCTGCCCGCACGCGTCCACCTCCCCGCAAGACAACGCCCAGCACATGCGCGCCGCGCACGCCTTCATCATCCCCGAAGAAGAGTACCTCGTCGACCTCGAGGGGCTGCTCCGGAGGTTGGGCGAGGAGATTGGGACGTGGAACGTCTGCATTTGCTGTGGCAAGGGCTACGGAGGCAACATCGACTTGAACCGCGACGCCGACGCCAACATTGATGACCTGCGGAAGCGCGCCAGCAAGGGCGTCGAGGCAGTGCGGGCTCACATGCAGTCCAAGGTGCGTCTGGCCCTCCTTTTCCTCGTCCAGACAGGAAGAACAGCCTCCTGATTGCCCCCTCCTCCCCTTCTCAGTCTCATTGCCGTCTGAAGTACGACACCGAAGACCAGCAGCTCGAGATTGCCGACTTTTACGACTTCCGTCCTTCGTACCCGGATTACGCCGAGCGGCAAGCCCGCAAGGCCGAGAGGCGGGCGGCCAAGGCCGCAGAGAAGGCGGCAAAGAAGGCGGCTGCGAGCGGCGCCGCCGAAGGCTGGGAGGACGTCGAGGAGGACGATGCGATGGCCGAGGGCGATGCGAACGGCGAGGAGGAAGAAGTCGTCTACATCGAGGGCTCGGACGTTTCCGACTCGGAGAGCTCTTCGGACGACGACGTGGACGACGATGACCTGCCGTCCGGGACCTCGGTCACGTACGGCGACACGGACTACGAGCTCGTGCTGCCGTCCGGCGCGCGCATCGGCCATCGCGCCCACCGCAACGTCTACCGCCAGAACGCCCTGCCGTACCTGAACGGCACGCCGTTCGAGAAGCCCGAACACGCCAAGCAGGACGACACGAAGCCGAGCGCGCACTCCCAAGCGCTGCTGCAGCTCGTCCCCGCCATGATGAAGAAGGACAAGACGCACGCCCCGCCCCTGCACGCGGCGGCGCTCGTCCCCGCCAAGGGCGGCGGGTTCGGAACCCGCGGCGCCGGCGGAGAGGTCATCAAGGCGCGCAACCGCGGCGAGGCGAAGCACGCGGGCAAGGCTACCCGCGAGTTTGCCGATGTGCGCGCTTTCCAGCGCCAGGCCAACATCCGCGGCGAGAAGGGCAACAACCAGAAGCATGTGCGTCTCTTCCGCCCGGGACTCGCGCCCGGTCATTCGCTCTTATGGCTCCGCCCGCTGACGCGTTTCCCTCTCCCCTCAGTTCCGCGACCCGCTTCTGCAGTAGACGTAGAGCTCCTACACGCGCTAGCGATGCTGCAAGCTCTCGTTCGCAGCCTCCTCTCCTCTGCGGTCTTTTTGCCTTCCGGTCGTCAACTCCAGGCAGGTCCTATGGACAAAGTGTCTATGTTGCGGGAGTCTGTTACCACTTGTGAGGATTGCCCCCAACACGCCACCATTGCCTGTAGGTGAGGATCGATCAGTCAGTCGGCGGAACGATCTCTGTTTAAGTGAGAAGACGAACCGCATGCATGAGTAGCTGCAGGTGGAGGTAGAGTGCGGAATCTCGTGTGAGCAAGCCGCGGCAAGGAGGGAAAGGACCGCCGTCACGCACCCGTCGAGATCGAACGAGTTTTCGGGGTAGCATTCGCACTTGCCATTGTCGTGGAACAGCTCGCGATTTTCTGCAGATCCGTCCCGATGGTCAGCTTGGCTGGGCACTCAGATAGGTTGCCCGCTGATTGAGGGCTTACGGGGGCATGTCTGATACGGGTTATGCCGGTACGAGCTGCGCCGCGGCGAAGGCATCGCGTCAGTCGCCGGCCTGGGCGAGCCGGCAGCCATGCACGTGCGCGACTCACATATCGTAGAAGTTGTGGATGCGGTCTTTCGGCAGGAAGAGCGCCGCAGCGAAGGAGTGCACTGGGGCTGGATCGGTTGGAAGCGCAGGTCAGCCTGGTGAAAGTCCAAACTGGTCAAGCAAACACGTGCCGTCGCCCCAGCGCTCGTAGAAGAAGCCGCCCTTCTCGTCGAGGAACTTGAAGTACTGCAAAGGCGTTCCAGAGCGTCAGCATCCTTCCACTCGATGGGAGCAGGCTCATAAAGCAAAGACGCACCTCTTGATAGGCTTCCGACCGCCAGAAGTCGAGCGAGCCGATCTCAAAGTTCGACCAGAAGTGACTGCAGCAGACTCGAGTCAGAGCGCATACGCTGCGAAAGGGAATCTGGCCCTCAGACGGACCAGAGGTTCCAGTTTCCGTCCTGGAGACCCTTGTTCTTGTCGTCGACCAGGAAATGAATGGCGTTGTCCGGGTCGATGTATTGCGGATGCAGTCGTGCGAACTCGCGGGTCGCATCCCAAAGGGTCTCGACGGTGCGAAGGTATTCATACTGTTTCGGGAGGGCATCCGTCAGCCGGAGCGGCCTGGGCAGGAGAAGAATGGCACGTCGAACGAACGAGCACGATCGTGAAGCCGTAGACTTTGTTGTTCGCTTCCATCTGGTGAGGTGAGGGATGAGTGTCCTGAGACCTGTGCGAATGCGGCCTTGAGGGGACTCACGAAAACGAAAGGGTCGTAGTCGATGTCACAGAAATACTGCGTACAGCGCGGTCAGCCTTCGAAGGTCATGGGTCTAGCCCACGAATGCTGCAGCTCACCTCGACGCCGGGCTCGACCCGCCAGTACCATTGGAACGGCTTCAGAACTTCTTGCTGAAAGAAGAAGCCAGAGTTGAACCGGCACATGTGCCGATAAGATTCGGAGCCGCCGTACTGCAGACCGCAGACCCAGTCAATAGGACGCACAGGGAGATAACGAGCTGGCAGGACGCGTAGGAAGACTCACGATGACGCCCTCGTTCACCATCTTTTGCCGCTCGTCCGCGGCGTGAGTCTTGTTGATCCAGCTCGGATAGCTCCAGTACTGCTTCGGGATCTGAGCTGCAGAGTGAAAACAAGTCAGCGGTCGCCTCGTCCAAGATGCGATGGCGCAGACGGAACGCGCCGAAGTGGATCTCGCTCCGGGTCATGCTCCGCACGCCGACCTTGAACTCCTCATCGAACGGCTCGTCGTTCATGAAGACCCACGGGTAGCCGAATTTTTTGTTGAAGCGAGCCTCGACATTCCGCATCGAGTTGCGCATGGCCTCGCGCTCGCCGTTCCGGACCAAGGCGACGAAGGCGGCGTTGGCCCGCTTGAACCTGTTGCGGGCGGGGTGATGGTACCGACACCCTTCGCGTCAGCTTCTGTAACCAGACCTCGCGAGTTCTATGCCGATTCGCACGATCTCCAGTGGTCGGATACGGCGAAAGCAGCCGTAGGATCGAAACCTGTTTCAAACTGAAGGAGGCGCAGGAGTGACGGACTCACGGGTTCAGGGCGGCCGGATACACCTCGGGCGGCATCGTGTAGCCCGTCCTCGGATCCTTCTCAAGGATCGGTTCCGCCAGTCCGTCGTTCCCCTTGACGTCGTCCCACGAATGCAATCCTCCCGTTGAGCCCCACCTCCCTCGAGCGCGGTCGCCAGCCATGCCGCTGCCCCAGCCGACTGTACTCCGGTGAGGCAGTCCAACGCCGGTCAAGCCGAGAAGGAAGACGGCGAGAAAGGCCAGGGCGCCGAGAGCGACCCATCTCGCGGTTTTTGGGCGCGCGAGGAGACGCTCGAGTTGCTCAATGGCGGGATGCAGCGCCGCCGGTGTCCGGGCGTACAACGCGGCAAAGGTTCGCGACGTCCGGAAGCTGGAAGGCGCAGCGCCCGGATTTGGCGTCCCTGCGTCCGAGGCGGACGACGTCGGCAGCGGCAGATACGACGCCATGCACAATCAACCGAGTGTCCGTCCCGTCAGCTGCGAGGGCGAATTGCTCAGCCGCTTTCCGCATGCAGGAACAGCGAGCCAGGCTCACCGAAACGAACAACGCAGAAAGAACGCCCGCCGAGCGAGCACACACGCAGAATGTCAACCGACAACGACGACGTCCGTTGGCGACGAAGCAACCGAGACTTGCACCGCCTCGCCTCCCATCTCACCGGATCTCACCCCGAGGCAGATCAGATCAAGCAGTGGCAGGGTATTGCAAAAAAAGTATCGTAGTTGATGGCGGCGATGGATGAGAGGTACAAGGCAAGAATGCGCGTCAAGGAAGGGACGTGAAAAAGGGAGAGAGGTTCTATGATAGCTATGCGAGGCCATATCGGAAATCGGCGGCGAGCTCAAGGCTGCACGAATGGCGAGTGTAAGGAGGAAGCGCGAATAGGGGCATTGTCCGCGGAGAGAGAGAGATCGTCTATGGATACATTCGGGCGCCAGGCGAGACCATCGACGCCTGCGACGATTGAGAGTGCAGCACCTGAGGATGCGGAGGGGTCGCGTACCCGCCGTACGGCGTTCCGGCCGACGGCGACGGGTGCTGGTGCCACGGAGCTGCGGCATACTGCTGAGGTCGTGTCGGGCTGTCGCCCGTCCGGTACTCGAACTCCTCGGGTCGAGCGAGCTCCTCGATCCCGCCGGCCGGTGCTGGAGAGGATGGTGAGGGGGACGGTGCCGGGGAAGACGACTCGGGCGGCAGCTGTGCCGGAGGCGGCATCGCTGTGGGGTTGTATATGGGCATGTTCGGGTCGTACGAGCCGGCGCGCGATCCGGAGGTGGCCGAACCCGTATGCGAGACGGCCGACATCGGGTCGTAGCTGCCGAACCCGCCACCTTCGACCGCCTGCGCTCCGGAAGAAGCAGAGTAGGACGGTGTATGGACGGGCGAGGCGTACGAGTCGTAGCCACCGCCGTACGCGTGCAGCGCGGCGGGATCGAACGCCGGCGGCATGACCAGCGAATGTCCCGAGAGGGCGGTCGGAGTCGGCACGGCACCGTACTGCGACGCGTCGTGCGGCAGAGGGTACTTGATGAACGAGCCGTGCCCGTGAGAGTCAGAGTATTGCGGACTGTCGCCGCCGAACTCGTCGTCGTCGAAGCGGGGCAGGGTGCTGCCGTTCGCTGTCGTCGTCACCGAAGGCCGCTTCCGCTTCTTCTGCGCGTGGAGGTTCAGGCCGGAGCCGGAGTCTCTGTGTTCGGCTTGCCGCCGGTTGCGTCTCCGAACAAGCCACCACGCCAAGAGGCCGAGGAGGACCGCCGCGACGACCCCGCCCACGACCCCGCCCGCGATCGCTCCAGTGGGCGTCGGCGAATCGGTATCCGGCAGCGTCGCCGGGTTACAGGACGCGAAATTGAGCGACGAGGTCATGGCCGACGAGACTATCGATGAGACGCCCTGAGCGTCCGTCACGAAGACTGCGCGAGCGGGAAAAGCGTCAGTTGCTTGCGGCATTTGTCCTCGCGAGCGGTGAGGAAACGTACGATAGAAGCTCTGACCCGCCGGAACAGTATTCCGCAGCTTCACTGTCCGGCTATGGTGGTCGGTGACGTTCGCGTACTGGCCCGACTGGCCGGCCAACACCGAGACGGTGAAGGGCGCCTCCCCGCCGTCAATCGTGAGGATCACTTCGTCGCAAGCGTTGTTCTCCGGATAGGCAGTGAACGAGACTTCCGGAGAATCCGGCTTCTGGAAGACGGTGCAATTGTTGTAGCCGGGCACAATGGTGACTGCGAAAAAACTGAGGTCAGAGCCGAACGACTAGCCAGCTGGGACGGCCGAAACTCACAGCCTGAGACCAGCCCTCCCGAGTGATTTGCCGAGTCGGTCATCGCGAGCGACATTTGCGTACCCTGGAGCGAGATCGACGGTCAGGGTTTCGAGTGGAGGCGAGGGATGCCGCGGAGGGAACGCACTATCGGGTACGCGGCGATCCAGGTGAACCAGTCTCCGATCCGCTCGGACTCGAGCAAGGTCGCCCGCGGTTCGAGGCCGATCGGGAACGCCGAGAAATAGTACGGCGGCTCGGGTTTTGCGAAGGCTCCGGTGTTGTTGTACGTGCTGACCTGGAAGCCTCCGCACTGGGGGATGGTCTGGAACTTGTCGTCATGGGTGGACCAGTAGAATACGATGGGCGGCACGGTTGGCTGAATGAGTGTGTCGCCGCTCTGTCCCGTACTCGTCGACATGGCCTGTTCATACGGGATCGGTGTTCGGCGACAGGAAGCACCCCAGAAGTTCATCAGCTCGATGGCTCGCCTCCCGACGCCCCCGCCGACTTGCAGGGCGCGTCCTCGGGGTCATTGTAGCCTGAAAAGAAGGGCTCACGCGTCCATACCCAGCCAGCGAGGCGAGAGCGGCGAGGGACGACGCGATGAACCGACGCTTCATCTTGCTTCGTCGCGCGCCGCCGTCCGCGCCCTCGCCGCACGCAAAACGGGATCCGGCTGGTCGGAGGCGTGTCTAAGCGTGCAGCGAGAGCTTTGCTGATCGTCTTGCTGCGCCTATCGTTCCAGGAGGGCGCGCAGAGCCCGTCCGTCGGGGGACGGGCAAGAACCGCCCGCAGGTGGAACACTTCTTCCCCGTTGAACTTCCTCCTGTCCGCAATTACCGCTGAACCCCGACCATCTCTCGCGGCGCGCGCGCAGCACGCGCGAATGAGATCTTGCAGCTTGCAGCTGATTGGCTCGGCTATCTGCCCAGATCCGCAGCATTCTCAGCAAATCGTCCCGCTTCGCCTTCTTGTTGACTGCATGCTTCTGCTCTCATTACCAGCATGATAGCGTCAACGGGCCCGCAGCGAAGTCCGGCAGCGAAGGGACTGTTCCGCTATGGCCACGACTCTCTCCCGCTGGTCCTGCTGCTCTCGGCGTTCCACCTTTATCGGCTCGCCTTTATCGGCTGGTCCAATACGCATCTTCGCGTGATCCGGCGAGTCTCGTTCCTGCCCTTTCGGTGAGTTTCGTTGTCAAAATCGTAGTGAAGGATCCGGACTCATCACCTCCGGACAGGCGACGCCGGGCACCGAGCCTGCCCGTCGAACTAATTGCGCAGATCCTCGGTTCATGGGAAACGGATGCCGTCGACGCGCGCGAAGCGCATTACCAGCGCCTCGCGTTCTACCACAGCTGCATGCTCGTCCACTCGACGTGGTACCAGCTGGCGCGCCAGTTCCTGCACCGGGAAATGTACATCTCGCGCCGCGGCGACCGCCGACTCCAGAAGGACGAGCACTCGCACATCACGGCGGACGTCTGCGCTTTTGCGCGACTCGCCGTGCTCGACTCGAGCCACGACACGGGAGTTTGGACCTCCCAGACGATCTCCGGCTTTGTCGGAGCGTGCGAATGGCTCGACTCGCTGAGTCTCGTTCATATCAACCTGCGGCTTCAGGACTTCGAACGCTTCCCGAGTAGGTTCAGGTCTGTCCTTTGAGAGACAATATCGCACTCATACCCATTTCCGACAGATCTGCGCCGCCTTCACGTCCGAAGCACAACTTTCCCAGCTCCCTGGCCATCGGCGGACAAGCGGGCCTACGTCTTACCGCGGCTCGAGCACCTGAGCGTCGTGTCCGTCTCTTTCTCGAGCGCGATCGCCACCTACGCAGGCATGATCGACCCGGCGGCCCTCCCGAACCTCCTGACCCTCGAGCTCTGGTCGTGCTCGCTCTTTTGGGCGTCGTTCCGGGGCGTGCGTGCCTTCCCGAAGGTCCGCAGCATGAGCTTTTCCGCCGACTATCTGCCGGTCCAGCATCTTCAAGAATACGACCTCCCCGACTTGCGCTTCCTGAACCTGTCGAGCACGACCATCGAGGACCTCTCGCGCGGTCACTTTGACCACCGCCCGTTCCGCTTCGCACCCGTCGTCCTTCGCATCGAGGTGGTTAAATCCTTCGTCATATACGGCCAGGCGCTCTCGGTGCGCGAACGCATCGACCAGCTCTTTGTCGCGCTCCTCGTCCTCCTCTCCCGGAACCACTGGCTGCTCCGCGACCTGGACGAGATGCACGTCCCCGCCGAGCCGGAGGCGCGGCAGGCCCGCGCCCTCATGCCGCAGATTGTCCGCTGGGCCGCGGCGCGCAGGATCCGTCTGAAGTTCTACGAGGGCGTCGACCCGATCGGCAGGCGCGACGCCGGATCGGCGTGGTTCTCCGGCACCTTTGCGCGTGAAGCCGAGCGCTTCGCCCATGCCGATCTTCCGCGCGTTCTTACTCCAGCTTGAGCGGCGCCAAGCTCGCGTCCAGCCGTCGAGCTCGTTCATTTATCCCTCTGGCTCGCCATGCCATTCCTCCTCTACCTCGCTCTCTCCTGTCGTTTTGCCTTCCCAGCCGTAGTCCGAATCTCATGTCGTTGTGCCATACATGCGTAATTTATTCGATCGTATCTGACTCGTTCCCGCTCGAAGCGCTCGACGCCTCTTCGACCTCGGTCTCGACGTCGCTCTCGGCCCCGTACCGGTTCCTCCGAAAGGCGCCAAACGCCGCGGCAGTCTCGACGAAGCGTAGCTGAGGATTTGGCCGGGACGAAAGATCAGCATTCCTTCTTACGAGCGAGCGATAATGGGCGCGCCGGAGGAGAGGCGAGAGGCGGGAGGAGTCGACCTACCCGCTTCTCCTCCTCTCGACACTGGGCTCAGCCTCAGGTGCGGACCACCAGCAGCGCTTCCGGCCACCACGGCAGGTCGTAAGGGCCGAGACTGACCTTGGGGCGATTGTCTGCCGGGGAGACGTAGGTACGCTTGACGATCCAGACGCGGTTCCGGAAGCCCATCTGGCGTAATGTTGGCGAGCAGCTGCGGCGAAGCCATTTCAGCGAGCGCCCGGGAACACCTTGGACTCAGGAGAAGACTGACCGCTCTGCCATGGTTTGTACGGCATCCACCGAGACAGTCGCCCGTTGTGAGAGGAGATGGAGTGTCCGAAGGTGCGGCAGAGGCGCGAAAGCGGACATCAAGCGAGCCTGCGGAGCCTCAGACAGACGATCAGGGCATTGTCCAGGAGAGCGAAGCGCTGAAAGGTACGGACAAGATCGAAGTCGTCGCCGAGGTGCAGGACGAGATTCCGTAGTTCCCGGGCGCCGGCGGCCAGCGTCTCGATGGCGGTCACGCTCGTCAGGATCCCCGAGACCTCGAACTTGCGCAGCCGGGCGCCATTCGAGGCGGTGACGTTTCGTACAAAGTCGTCAGGAAGAGTAGGCCAGTCGCGTCGTCCGTCCGTCGCGGCGCCGGAGTAGTAGAGCGTGAAGGCGGAGAGGTGCGGGAGATCGGCAAGCAGCGACTCAACGGCGGGGAAGAACGCCGAGAGCGCAGGATGTCGGGGCCCAGGATGTGTCAACTTGATGGACCGTAGCTGCCGGAGGAAAAGGGCGGCCTGGGTGTAAAAGGTCGGCTCGAGCTGACACGCCTCGAGAGCGAGATGGCTAAGGTCGGGCAGGCGGGACAGGAGCTCGAGTAGTGGTGCTCCGCCGAGTTTTGAGCATCCAGCCAAGGCGAGTGAACGCAGGTTGGTGCTCGCTAAAGCAGGCGTGATGGCGCGAACGACGCTGCTGTTTATGACCGGACTTTCGCGGCAGAGAACGGAAAACTCCTCCAGGCGCGGAACCCCTTCCGGAGCTTGCCGCGTTTGCGCTTCGAAGAATTGCGGCAAGATAGTGGCGACGTTCCGATCGGGCAGGATAAGCGAGAGAGAGCGGAGCGGCCGCAAGCCGAGGAGATTGTGAGCCGACCACGACCCGGGCGACAGGTTGGTATGCGCGTTCAGCTCGAACACCTCGAGACGGGGCATCCTGCGTATAGCTCCCCAGACCCTTTTAGCCAGGGCAGATCTGTCGTCAGCTTCGTGCTTCCTGCCAACGGAGACAGATCTGAGGAGGACCGGCAAAACTGACTGATCGGTCAAGGCCCCTTTCCGCGTCCATACGAGTTCTTCGCAATTGACACAATTTTGCAGCATGTCGATCGCAAGCTGTTGAGTCTTGGCCTGCTCGGTGATCTTGAGCGAGATGGGAAAGACTCGAATCTCCAGCTTCCGGACAAGCGCAGCCAACCGCTCGTTTCGGGCCAGAGTCTCAAAGAGCAGTGGTGCGATGGCCTGTAACACTTGAATGAGCGGGTTGCAGCTGGAAGCGTAGGCGGGTGGGTTACGCACCAAGTCGCGACCGAATAGGCGGACATGCTGGAGAAGGCAGCGTTGTCCGACCTCGCGCCAGTCGCGGCAGACGAGGCAGACTGCATAGAGGTCTCGACGGGCAACGAGTGGCGCAAGAAGATCGGGCAGCAGCTCCAGCGGGAGATGTGCAAGCGTCGTCGGCATTGCGGTGCAAGTCGGCCCGAAAGACCGCAAGGTGGAGCGGCGGTGCGGCTGCCGACGGCGACGGCGGAAGCTACCGAGGCAGGCTGGACGGCAACGGAATGACGAGGAGCCGTGAAGCCGAGGCGACGGGCGTGAACGAGGGAAAACGGGTGCAACGGATGCCTTCGAGGTCGAAGCGAAACGGACAAGAAAGCGACAAAAAAGAAACCGACCAGAGCAGGACTTGAACCTGCGCAGGCAAAGCCTAATAGATAACGAGTTAGTTCGAGTCTATCCCCTTAACCGCTCGGGCATCTGGCCATTACAACGTAGGGCTTGTGTTTGCCAAATATACCACACATTGCGGCTTTGCAGGCCTACTAATGGTCTTCGGCTCTGCAGAAGCGAACCCTTCCCTTTCTGCAGTGCGGAGTCCGACGCTCGTACTCTGCTGTACAGTCAGACGCTGCACGCTCGCTGAACATCGCAAGTCCGAGTCGAGGCTGAAAAGTCGCGCCGACCACACGCCGGAAGCCTTTCTCTTCCTTTCGCCGGCTCCGGACCACTCTCGGCGCCGTTGGACAGCCCGTGCTCGAGGCACGGCCACCTCTGCTCAACCTCGCAGGCCTCTGCGGACGCGCCAGACTGCTCAGCGCCTCTTGTTGCGTGATACTCGCGGCTCCCGAACGAACGGATCGTCGCCGGAACTGCACTTCGGGCTCGCTCTTAGTCAGGCGCACGGTGAGTCGTCTGGACATTCCATAGCGTCATTTCAACGCTGAGACTATGTCCTGAGCCGCGCTGACCCCGCCCGTCGTCCGTCCGCCGGCGCAGCGAGGGTCCGCCGTTAATTGTTCCCCGCGTCCAGGCGACGATCGCGTCTGAGCGCCTCCTTCACGCCTCTCGCTCGCCATGGAATCCTCGACGTTACCACCAGGGCGGACAGAGCCGTCGTCGCAACAGGTCGAGCGCGTCACCAGGACGATCAGCAGCAGTGGGACCCGCGGACCCGCCGCTCCGCCCGCCCCGCACGCTCGAGCTTCTGTCCTCGGTGATTCCGCCATGCCCGGACAGGATCAAGTCATGGCACACGGCGACGCAGAGGATCGCTCCGGAGCATCCGACTATGCGCTGCTGCATCTCGCGCCGGCACAGACGACGACTGTCGTGACCACCACGACGACGACAACGACCCACTTCGCTCCGATCCGCCTTCCAAAGTCGAGGCCGGTGCGAGCCGGGCGCTCGTCCTTCTCTCTGCCGTACGACCCGCAGGTCTCTGCGAACGCTCCGCAGTCTCCCCTCGCCAGCGGAACTCACGAGCGAGGGCAGCCGACCGTCCCGGACAGAGCGCTCTCGCTCGATCCGCGCATGTACCCCCTCAGCAAGGCGCGCTGGCCTCACAGCTTCCACAGATGGAACCTGAGTCTGGGCGACATGGCCGCAACCTACTGGGAAGACCCCGCTGAGGGCACCAGCACGGGCGACCTCGGCTCGGCGACACCTGCCTTCGCCGATGCAGAGCGCCTCAGCTCCATTTCGCGGGGCACCGAGCGCTCCTCGGCTTCTCTCCTCCCGATACGCGAGGTCTCGCCGCTCGGGACTGCAGCGGCGGCGGGCGAGCGGCTGTCCGTCGATGCGAGATCGGGCCCGCAGGCGTCCACCGATGGCCGGACTGCAACCCCGATCCATGCGTTCGACGACACTCTGCAGCAGCCCGCGATCTACTCAGGGACTCGCCGAGATTCGCCGGGCCCACCCCGGAAACGGCCAAGAGCCGAGTCGCCGCCTCTCATGACCCCTGGTCCGGGGTCGGGACCGCGTAGGGGAAGCTTGCCGCACGGGCTGTCGACAGCGAACACGGGTGCGCTCGGTGCTCTTCCGAGCCCGAACCAAAGTCCGCCGAGTCCCGCTGTGACCTCCAGCGGCGAGGAGGACCCCGACCCGAAGGACGGGGAGCCGCTCGACGCCGTGATCGCCGACGCGCACGCCCAGCGATTCAACTTTGGCTCGGGCGCCACCCTCAGCGGCCTCCTCTCGCTGCCCGACCTCGTCGACACCTTCTCGACCATGCCAGAGTCGATGCAGTCCTACCTCCTCTTCCAGCTCTTGCGGCGTTCCTCCGTCCCGATCCTCCAGATGGTCAACCAGGTCGTCGAGCCGGCGCTCCGACGAGATTTTCTGTCCGAGCTCCCGCCAGAGTTGGGTCCGATCATCCTCGGCCACCTCGAGGTGCGCGACCTGTGCCGGTCCTCGCTCGTGTGCAAGACCTGGCGACGCATGATCGACGGCGACTGGCGCGTCTGGAAGAAGAAGCTTGTCGACGACGGCATCTGGGTCGGTGACGGCTCCGACGAGCGAGAGGCGCGAGAAGCGGCGACTGGCAAGAAGGACGACCTCTTCTTGCGACGGTGGGAAGCAGGAGTGTGGAACCTGGAGGTGAGGGCCTCCCCTCGTCTCCTTTGTGAGACGCCCACTGATCATTCATGCTCTCTTACAGCGTCGACCGTCCTGGAACGGCGCGGATGATCGTTTCAACCTGTACTGCTCCAGGCCCGCCGAGCGTCCCGAGGAGTCTACCCCGTACCGGCTCGCTTCGCCGTCGTCCTCGCGCGGCGCCTCCCCGGCCGCTGCAGACCACTTCATCCATCCCTTCAAGCTGCTGTATCGGCGGCGGACCTTGATCCGTCGAAACTGGATGAGCGGAACCCCCGAGCGGCTCGTGTTCGACTCCGGCACGCCCGCGATTCCCCCGCCCCCGCCTGGCGGCAACGCGCCCCCGGCGCACGTGGTCACATGCCTCCAGTTCGACGACGAGAAATTGATCTCCGCCTCGGACAACCATGTCATCAGCATCTTCGATACGCAGACTGGTCGCCGCCGCGCCAGCCTGACCGGTCACGACGGCGGCGTTTGGGCGATGCAGTACATCGGCAATACGCTCGTCACGGGATCGACCGACAAGAGCGTGCGAGTGTGGGACCTCCAGTCCGGTCGCTGCACGCACCTCTTCCTCGGTCACCGCTCGACGGTCCGGTGTCTGCAGATCGTCGAGCCCGTCAACGTCAACCCGGATCCGTCGGGCGAGCCCGTCTGGGAGCCGCCTTTCCCGGTGATCGTGACTGGATCACGCGACTGGTCGCTGCGGGTTTGGAAACTACCCATGCCCGGCCGCCACGCCGACTACAAGCCCTCTCGCGCCGACATGGAATCGACCGAGCCGATCGACGTAGACGCCAACCCCTATCACCTCCTCCACCTGACGGGCCACGAACACGCCGTCCGCGCGCTGTCGGCAAGCGGGCGCACGCTCGTCTCCGGTTCCTACGACATGACCGTTCGAGTGTGGGACGTTGTCACAGGCGAATGTCGCCACGTCCTGCGCGGGCACGAACAGAAGGTCTACTCGGTCGTCTACGACCCCATCCGCAAGCAATGCGCGTCCGGCTCGATGGATTTTTCGGTCCGTTTATGGTCGACCGAGACGGGCGAGTGCCGCGCCAAGCTCGAAGGGCATACCTCGCTCGTCGGTCTCCTCGGGTTGAGTCACCGCCACCTCGTCTCGGCCGCTGCCGACTTCTCCCTCCGCGTCTGGGACCCGGAGACGGGCCGATGCCGCCATCAGCTCGAAGCGCACCAGGGTGCGATCACTTGCTTCCACCACGACGAGGACAAGGTCATCAGCGGCTCGGACGGCACGCTCAAGCTTTGGGACATCCGTACCGGCATGATGGTCCGCGACCTGATCTCGAACTTGACGGGCGTCTGGCAGGTCGCGGCGGACCACCGGTACTGCATCGCGGCGGTCTCCCGGAACGGCCGGAGCGAGTACGAGATCCTCGATTTTGGTTCGGTGGATCCCATCCCGACGGCGGCGGCTGGATCCCCGCAGATCAAGTCGGAAGATTTCGACGATGGTGCGCGCATTCTCAGCGCCGCGCGGGCCGCCGAGCGAGCGCGGGAGCGCCGGACCGAGGCGGAGGACACCGACCGGGACGACCGCTCGACGCCGAGCGGCGGATCTGTCTCGATCCCCACCGCCCCGCGACTACCTCCATCCGCCTTTCAGGTGCCGCGGGCGTCATCGAGAACCGCGAGGCTCGCCGCTTCGGACACGCCGTCTCGTTCGAGCTCGTCGACTCGCTCTGTCCGCCGGACGAACAACTCGCGCGACTTGCACGGACAGGCTTCGACATCGGCGGCGGCGAACGCGCAGGCCGGTCCGTCGAGCGCTGCAGCCGCTACAGCTGAGGATACGTCGATGGAGGACGTCGTCGTCAAGGAAGAAGACACGGACGAGATGCGGAGCTGATTGCGGGGGGACGAGCTTTGTTACTACACAAGAGTTTCACCTAGGAGATATTTCTGTCAATACCTGCACTATACAGTCTCTACACCCTAAGCCTACCTGAATTCGTGTAATACGGTTTTGGTTACGGCTGAGAACAACTGTAGTCCGGGTATCGTGCGGAGCCGACCTCGCCGGTGATGAGGAAGAAGTTGCTCTATCGCTCCGCCGCATAGCTTGTGCATCCGCTCAACGATGGCAAGAGAGAACAGAAGCAAGGTCATTCTCGTAACGGGTTCCAGCGCAGGTGGCATCGGGTATGCTTTTCACGTCCTGCGCCATCGCATGTGGAGAAAGTCGCGTTCTGGCTGACTATTCAGGGGGTCTACAGCTACGCCCTGTGCGAAGACTTTGCCTCGAAGGGCTGCATCGTGTATGCCTCCGCTCGCCGACTCGCCGCGCTCGAGACTCTGCCTGCGAGCATCCACCGAGTCGAACTGGATGTCGGATCTTTGCCGTCCTGCGAAAAGGCGGTCGAGCGGATCATCCGCGAACAAGGTCGGATCGACGTTCTCGTCAACAACGCGGGCGCAGGGGGCGCAGGCGCTCTCCTGGACGCGGATGTCGAAACCGAAGAAGGCGGAAAAGCCACCGTGGGTAGACGTTTTCCCCTCCTCTAGGGAACGGCAGTCCTAACTTTTCTCCCTCCAGTTTGAGATCAACTTCTGGGCACCACTGCGACTGAGTAAGCTTGTTGCTCCTCACATGGTCGCGCAGCGGTCCGGTCTCATCGTCAATGTCGGTTCGATCGTCGGTGCGTCAGCTACGAGAGATGCAATCCTGTGGCACACGGGAGCCTGACAGCCCCTCGCTCTTCTCTGTCCAGGCAACATCCCTACACCGTGGACCGGCATCTGTATGTCTTGCGAATCAGATCCGAGGGGGACCGAAGCTGCGCTGACATGTCCCGAGGTTCGCTCATCCAGACTCCGCGTCGAAGGCTGCCTTGCATTCGGCGACGGAGACGCTCCGTATGGAGGTCGCCGGATTTGGCATTGACGTCATGCTCGTGGCTCCCGGGGCGATCACGAGTCAATTCGGCAAGAAGCAGTCGATCAGCATCAAGACTCCCGCAGGCACGTCCTTTCCCCCGCTGACTTCCTGTGAGAAACGACTGCTGACTGCCGTGCTTCTCCAGACTCTCTTTACAAGGATGTCGCTCATCGGATCACCGAACGTTCCAACATCTCGCAGCGCCAAGACCACACAATGCCCGCGGCCTCACTCGCTCGAGGGATCGTCACCCGCGCGCTGCGGTCAAAGCCTGCGCGGTACTACACCGCCGGCGGCAAGGCCTTCCTCTTCTGGCTGCTCGAGCGGATCCCGCGCCCGTTCGTGTGGTTCCTGCTGTCGCGGTCGCTCGGAGCGAACGAGGTCGGCAAGGTCAAGCAGGCCTAGCGATTGCTCCTCCACGACGTGCCGTATCCAGTGTGAAGTACGGTGTGTAGTAGATATGGACTCGGTGATGCGTATTAGCGGATAGGATGTATCTACGAGCTGAGGTATTGGGATCTATATGCGGCGGGTAAAGGAGGAGGGGAACGAGAGGAAGGCGAAGCTAGACGACCCCGTCTTGCTCAAGCTTCGGTGAGGGTACCCTTGGCGACACCGGAGGGGGCCTTGACACCGAGGAAGATCGCAATGAGCATCATGATGAAGGTGAAGATGGTGCCGATCCAGCTGAGGAGCGAGACGGTGTCAGTTCCGCCCGGACTGTCGGCATACCCATTCTCGAAAGAGTCTGGCTTCACTTACCCAGTCGAGACGAGACCGCCCTTGACGACGTTGCAGCGCGACCAGGTAACGTAGCCGCAGTCGATCGAGTTGGTCAACGCAGTGAGGGAAGCGGAGCCGCAGAGGTAGAGGATCTGTGCGAGCGGACAAGGCGAGTCAGCCAGGAAGTCTGAGGAGGCACGTTTGCCGCTGCGGCTATTGTAATCAGCAAAATGAACGTACGAAGGCAATCGCAAAGACGACGAGGTGGATCAGGACGCCGAAGGCCCGCGAACTCGGGCGCACGAGGGTTCCAATCAGGGAGTAGACTGTCGAGGTCGGGTCAGGTCAGCGACGTCAACCATCTTCACACCTCGGAAGATCGTAAACTCACGGGAGACAATAGTGCCCCAGATTCCGGCAACGAGGAGCAAGCGCTCGCGGTCACGGTACGAGTTGCTCGGGAAGCCAACGCTGCTCCAGTGCGCCTCGAGGGAGGCGGCGATGGCCATGACGACGACCGACGTGAGGAAGGACAACAGAGCGATGGGTGCAATGCCGAAGCGGACGGTACGTTCTGGAAGAAACTCAGACTAGTTAGCGTCGAAAGCCATGCTACATGAGCATTCACGGAGCCGTGACTGGCTCTGTGGAGAGAAAGGTGGGCGCACCAGAGACCATGTTGTGAGCTGAGGTGAGGTGCGGGCAGTTGCGGGCGGTTCTGTGAACGGGGAGAGTGTTGAAAGGAAAAAGAAAGAAGGTGCAGCTGAAAGTCGCCTTGTCTTGGCAGGCTGATCAACAAGCTGCATCACCGCCACCGCAGCAGGAGGTTCGCAAAATGACGTCGTTCGTGCTCGATCACCGTCTCAAGATGGAACCTGGGCTGCTGAACTTTTACTTTGTTTAATATGTCTGCTAACTAACGCCAAATGTTATACAATGGCCAGATGCCCGAGCGGTTAAGGGGATAGACTCGAACTAACTCGTTATCTATTAGGCTTTGCCTGCGCAGGTTCAAGTCCTGCTCTGGTCGATTTCTTTTTTCGGGGTCGCTTCGCCCCCTGTCGGTATCCTTTTGCGTCGTAATAGCGCTCTTGTGATTCTCCACACTCCTGAGCCTCTTGCAGAAGGATTTGATGGTCTCGCGGTGGGCCGTCTCATTGCGTCTTCCGACTCCATTCGTGTTTCAGCGCTCGCTTAGATCGCTGCGGTGCTCCCTCAGTGGCAGAGGACAATAGAGATTGCACTCGTATGACATCAGAAGTAACGACCGTTATGTGATGATTACACTCGCGTCAAGCCACGCGTCGAAATCGTCATGCTCCTCACTCACTCGGGGCGACGAAGGCGAAGCGGAAAGGTCGACGCCCTCCGGCGCAGCAAGCTGGGCGGCAGTGATCAAGTCTTCGAATCGCGCCTCGCTGACCATGTCTGCACCGTCGTTGAGCGCATCGCGGCCGCGGCGATTGCCGCCATGAGCGTCGGAGACGCCGTGGTGGACCGCAGGGAGGAATGGCTCAGGTGCTGGCGTTCTCGGCGGGCGTGGCGACCCCCCCATCTGGCGGTGAGGCAAGGCGAGCGGACTGGAGCGTATGTACCCATCGTCTTCGGCAGCGGTCGCTGGTGCGATCGAGGCGCGTTCGAGCGACAGGCGAGGTTTCTTGGGGGGAGCAGCCCGCCCCTCCTGCCGACCCCCATCGTCACCCGCGCTCGCGTTGAAGGACCTCTTGTTCCTCGTTTGGTCGAGAGCCGGCCTCAGTGGCTGAAAAGAGCGCCGCGCAGTCGGGTTCGGCCGATCGTTCGCCGCCGACGACGACGGAGAAGATGAAGGCGACGCGAAGATACGAGTGTCGACGGTGGGCCCTCCCTTCGCTGCGGCACCCGAACGGCGCAAGCTCTTGTGGGCGCGTATGACCTGTCCAACATCTTGGACGATGGACGTAGGGACCGTTGACGGCGAAGAATCGTCCGACTCCGTGCCCAGCTCGTCGACGTCCGAATCGACCTCGCACGCTGTGGCTTTCCCGCTCGCATCGAGGCGGAGCTTGACGCCGCTGCTTTCGAGGGGTTTGATGCGGTTGGCT
Source organism: Rhodotorula sphaerocarpa (assembly GCA_024713535.1). Lineage (NCBI taxonomy): Eukaryota > Fungi > Basidiomycota > Microbotryomycetes > Sporidiobolales > Sporidiobolaceae > Rhodotorula > Rhodotorula sphaerocarpa. The sequence goes on along the minus strand of JANIBP010000009.1, from coordinate 172,601 downwards.
TCTCTCGGCGCGTGTGCCGGGTCGAGATTGCCGGGAGGTGCGTTTCCGGTCGCTCTGGCAGCCTTGGTCGAGCGAGTGCGCTGAGCAGGCGGGTTTTCAAGACCCTCGCGACAGCTGCAGGTAAAGGAGAGTCGTCAGCTCTCCGAGATAGTCCCCTGCCATCGAAAGAGGAGCATGCGCGTACCAGAGATGCTTGCATTTGGTCTTGTCGCCGCACGAGTGGTTGCATTCGAACCTTCCGTTGTCGCGTCGGCGAGGTAGACGCGTCTGCTCCTTCTGAGGCCGAGCACGTGCTGCCACAGGCGCTGATGAGCGATGTTAGAGTAGCGTAGTAGACGGGCAATTAGTGGTGGCGGCTTACCCGAGTCCTGATTCGGGAGAGACGTGATGATATCGTTGCCGGAAGGCTGTCGCGGCCGCTGTCAGTCCGGCACGTATAAGGTCGCGTAAGCCCAGCCACGATGAACAGCGCACCGTGCCTTCTTGCGCAACGACCTCCTCCTCCGCGTAATTTTCGCCGAGCTCGCCGTCGCCGGAACCAAGACCTGCGATACGTGAGCCATTCAACGCTCGCTCGCGCCTCGAGCGCTCCGAGAGACCTACTCGGCAGCGGAAAACTTCGAGGACTGGAGTCGGGCTTGATCGCGAGCCTGACTTCTGAGCCGGCTGTCCACGAGGCGAGGGATTGAGTCGGCTCGAGGCGCACGGAGAATGTCTAGCTAAGGGACTCACCGATGGAGTCGCATGACATCGAGACTATAATCCTTTGCGATGGCTTGACGAGAATGACCGAAAGTTCGAGCGTTTTAGGCTTGGCTAGTATTTGTTCGAGGCGGGCTCGGCGGAAGCTGGTGCCGACAGCCCGGTCAGACGTTTGCCTCGACAGGTCATGTTAGAGAGCAAGAACGACGCACTCGACGAATTCGCTGTCAGTCGTCGTCGTGGCGACGGTCGCAAAGAGCTTGAGGCCGCCGCGCTTCGTAACCGGAAGTGGCTTCGTCTGCTTCAAACGGAGGTCTAGGCAGACGTCGACCTGGACACCCTGGCCGGGAACGGTCGTTTCCTTTACAGACTCGACCTCCATCTCGAACTGAGGGATCGAGGTGGCCTGAGAAATGAGCTTATGGCCGAATGGAGGTTTGCTGGAGAGGCGGATCGCCAGCGTCAGGTTCCGAAGCAAAAGCGAACCCTCAGCGTTGTGCTCTCACCGGCTGAGGATCATCTGCAGTCGATCCGCCTCCGATACACGCACGTCGGCGAAAGACTTGATTCCGGCTGCCGCGAGCGCCTTGTGACCTGGGAGAGGCGATCGTCAAGAAGGGCATCACCACGATGGCTTGACTCGCACCGACCTTTCTCTCCGATGCCCTCCAGCTGGCGGAGGACCAGCGATGAGTTGTCCCAGCAGCGACCGTTAAGCGAGCGTAGCCTGCGCAGCTTTTGTGGTCAGCCCGGCCAGAACGAGGGCCGGCTGAACGCCTTACAACTCGAGCATCGTGCGGATCGCGCCGTCTTCCCTCTCCACGGCAACATCGACCATGCCTGAGCATATTTGCGCCGTCAGTGTCATGACGACGCCCCCGAGCTGATCACGCACACTTGGCGATCCGGGTGGCGGCGATAAAGATAGCGCGAGCGTCGAGCATCGGGTTCGTACTCTCCGTCTTCAGTTCGGATCCCGGGACACCGTCGAGGACCAGCTGTATGAGGATCATGATCTGTGGCAAAGCGGTGAGCATCTGTATGCAATCGCGGGTGCGATTCACTCTTACCCGATCGGCCGTCGTGGCCACCTTCTCCGCGGGAAACTTGAGGTCCTGAGATGCGTTTGGACTCGGTCAGTTCGCGCATGGCCTTATTGCTCAAGATGAGCGAGTATTCCGGCGCGCCTTGTTCAGCTTGGTGAATACCTGTCAGGAGACCAGTGCGGTTAGCTGGCATGTCGCCTCGCCGGCCATGTGAAAGGATGCTCACTCACGCTCTTCTCGCCCTGACGGAACCGGTATGAGCTCAGCTCGGACGATTGCGCGATGACGGAAAGCAGCGAACGCATGCTGCTCTTGACCGGGAGCGTCTTGATGGCGAGAAAAGTCTGATACGAAATGTAGAACTTCGACATGATCTGCAGGATCGCGAGGGCGACCAGCCGGCAGACGTCAGCATCCTGTTCTCGGTGTTCAGCGGGGAGGGCAGCTGAAATTGAGGACGGACATCGCTGAAGTCTGCCGGTCGAAGCGCTTCGTCAGCGAGTGAAGCTCAGAGCCTGCCTGAAGAGACTCGTGCGCACGATTTGCTGCGAGATCTTCTCCATCCCGCTCAACGAGTCCGCTCTGTACCAGTTGTTCGATCGCTGCGAGGCAGAACTCTTCCAAGCGCTGCTCGGGAGAGGTACCGTCGACGTCCAAGCCGTAATACGCTCGATTCTTGTGGATGCGAACGAAGAGAAAGGTTGAGCGAAGCCAGCGGAGAGCGGACGGGACGTTTCCGATGGCTGTCTCACGGCGGATCAGTGTCCTGAGCGATACAGGCCGGAGTGTAGGACTCACTGCCGAGGGCAATCTCCGAATTGACATGCTCCGTGAGGCTGTTGTGCAGGCTGCAGGAGAGTTTAAGCACGAGGGCGTCTAGAGAAGACGGTGGTCTCGCCACACACCAGCTTTCGAGGCGAGTCTGCCCGAGATCAATGCCTTACAGGTCAGAGTTCATTCCCGTACGGAGGGGACCGCGAGTGAAGCTTACCTGCGCGTTCACCAATTGGCTGTATTTCGCCTCACTGCCCTTTTCCGTCATGATCACCGCTGTAGGTCGCTTGTGATCAATGTCCGCGGCCTTGACGGCTGTACGAAGCTCGCCCAGCACTCAAAGGCGTACCGATTCCGAGGGTGTCGAACTGCGGTCGGCCGGCGCGACCGATCATTTGCAGGATGTCGAGATCCGTATAATCCCGCATTTGGCCGTCGACGAAGCCTTTTGTCCCCTTGATGATGACCTGTGGACAAGGAGGTCAGACGTGACGGTAAGCATGCGGCGAGCCTCGCGAAGAACGGGACGAACCATGCGGGCTGGAAGGTTCACGCCGACTGCCAGCGTCGAGGTCGAGCCTGCGCAGGGAGACGGTCGGCGAGATGCGCAGCACAGACTTGATTCATGTACTTACAGACCACGCTGATTCCGCCATCGGTGAAGAGCCTCTCGACGAGCTTCCGATCGTTGATCTCCATGCCGGCATGATGTACCGCCAGTCCGGCCTCGAGCAAGACCGCAAGCGCTCGGTCGCTCGTCTTGAAGTCGACACGTCTCGGTTTCGGCCAAGCGAGAGCTGCGCGCGGCCCTTTCGAATCGATCGCCTCTTTGTAAGCCTTGAGTAGAGCTTCGGCGGCCTGAGTGCAGCCTTTACGCGTATTGCAGAACACGAGGACGCTATCGGACAGAACGCGTTAGGCAAGCGAGCGGTAAAGGTGCGCAACGGCCTTAGCTTACGGCTTGCCGGAGGAGTACTGCTTGATTAGGTCGTAGAGCTTGAAGCTCAGTGAGGCAGCGAACGCAAAATCGTTCGAACCGCGAGGGTACCCGACGACCACTCTGCAGGCGAGCATTGCCATTAGACTCGACTGCATGCGACCCGCAGAGTGAGGGCTTACTTCTGCAGCTTGCACGGGCGAAAATCGTCGTCGAACTGAAATACCCGGGCCTGTTTCCCGCCGTTCGAGCTCGAGCCTGGCGTTGACTGCAGATTAGCCTCAAGCCCGAGCGCCGAGAACGTCGAGCTGTGTGCGCACCGAGCCACTCTGCGACGTCGACGATGTTCGGTACTGTCGCAGAGACCGCCACGAAACGGGTATTTGTGCCGAGAGTCTTCATCCGACTCACGACGACCTCAAGGACGGCGCCGCGATCCGAGCCGACCGAATGAACTTCGTCGATGCTGGAGAAGTGAACGATCCTCTGCTCGTCAGGCTCGTGCAACTGCGGGCGGAAGGTACCGGCTCGGCCACGCACCAGAATAGACGAAGCTGTCCAAGCGTCGTGCAATGGTCATGCCACTTGCGCGTCATGGCATCCCACTTCTCCGGTGTCGTGACAATGATACGCGCCTTCGCGACGTCGCGCCAGGCTCCGTTCGAGATGTCCGAATCGCCGGTGAGCTCCTGGACGGTCCAGCCAAATCCGTGCTCAAACTTCTTCTTCCAGTCAGCGACCCGCTCGGAGCACAGTGACTTTGTCGGAGCCTGCGGACAGGTTCCGGTCTGGGATGAGAGGGAGGGCGACGGCAATGCGCGTCCGAAAGGGGGAAAAGGAGCTCACCATGTACAGGACTTTGCTCTCGCTCGACGCCGGATTCGTGAGGACGCGGAGGACTGCGAGCTCGAAGAGGATCTGTGAAGCGCAAGCTTCGGGGTGAGCACATCTGCGTGGCGAGCGAACAGGATGTGTTTTCTCACTGTCTTGCCGGCTCCCGTTGGCGCCGAAACGACGACGTGTTCGTCCGAGCCGTGGACCTGAGCGCGACATGCTCATGAGTATCTCGGAGCCAGTCTGCCGAGGGACGGACGCACAGAATCGAAGCAGATTGACTGGACTGCGTTGAACACCCCGAAGCGCCACAGGGAGCGGAACATGTCGGCTGCGCCCGAGCAGACAGGTCCGTCAGCCCGCCCACTCGATTCAAGAAGTCGAGGGACGCGGACTCACGAAGGCTGCTAACAGGCTTCAAGCGCACGTCCTGTCGCCTCATCGTGCCTCCAGTCGGCTCGGCGGCGCGACGACCTGAGCGAGGCTCGCCCCCGATCGCGTCTAGATCCTCCGGATACTGTACCGCGTTCTCTTGACGACTTCGTGAGGTCGAGGTTGCTCCAGCCCGCATCTGCTGGTCTCGGCGAGCTGTTTCAGGATTAAGAAGGCCGCCGCGTCAGCGTGTGTTCCCCCGCCGCTCCTTCAGCACCTGCGCACCTTCTTTCGACGAGACATCCACCGATGCAAAAGCGTCGTCCCAGGCATCGAGCATGTCGCCGGCTCCGAGGCCAGATTCGCCGCCGAGAGGATCATCCTGCCAGTACTGCTCTTCGTCCTCGCGCTGGGCCGTAGTCGGCTGATTGTGTTGCGTACGGCTGTGATGGAGCTTCTGCTGCAGCTTCATCTGAGGTGCGCCGACGGGGGCCGTGGACAAGTTGTTGCGAGCCGGCGCCCCAGTCGCCGGCCGCACGGGCATGGGCCTGATGATCCCGCCTCCTTCGCGGCCTCGGACCCCGCTCGGAATCATCGTGCGAGACATCGCGTCAGGCGGGACACCCGTCGGAGCGTGCGGGTAGGCGCTGTAGGAAGACCGAGAGGGCGCGAGGGTGCTTTGTGATGGTTTCGGAGCGAGCTGCCGCCCGGCCGCGGTCGACATCGACGGCGACGTGTGGTTCGTAGACGTCCAGCCCGAGCCGTGGGCGGTCGATCCGAGGACACCGGAACGTGGGAAGCGGGCGTTGGCGACGGGGGAAGGGGACATCGGGTCGACGAACCCGTACTCGTCCGGCTCTGCGGCGAGTGCACCCGTGTCGGATGGTGAGCGCGCAGCTCGGAGGAGAAAAGAGATCATACTCACCCCCAAACATGGCGCGTTCCGGACCGTCGCGCCGCGAAGCGTCCTCAAACGGCTCACCGCCCTCCTCCCAGATGCCCTCCTCGCCCGCCTCGCCGAACATGGCGCGGAACTCTGCCTCGGTCTCGTCGTCGTTGTCAAATATGCTGCTCGAGGAGTGCAACTGCGGCGCCGGACCGGGCCCCGCGGCGACGTGCGGCTGGTGAGGGCGCAGGCCGGCGCCACCGGCAGAACGATGCGGTGGGCGAAACGACATGTCCTGCCGCGCGCTCGGCCGCACGGGAGCGAGCACAGACAAGTCGGTATGCGTCAATGGCTAGCTGTAGGTGAATGCGAGTAAAGTAGCCGGGACTGAGGAGACCGGAGCGAAAGGCGGCGTGGCGAAAGACAGCAAAGAGCGAAAAGGCTCGAGGACGTTGTGGCGACAAAAGAGTTGCTGCGCACTGCAAATGTGCAAAGAGATGCGATGATAAGATCCGAGCGCTCTAAAGCGCTTGTCTCACTGGTGTACAAGTTTTCTCCCCCTCTTCCGTCTGCGACTCCCCTGCGACGCCTCATGCTCGCGCCGCTCCTTCATCGTCCTCCCTCGACAGGTCGTACCCCCGCATCCGATCCTGCTCCGCAAAGAACCGTTCCCGCTCTTCCTCCTTGCGCTGCTGCAGGTCGCGCCACTCCTGTCGTCCCCGGTCGAGCTCGTCGAGCCGGTCCTCCGACGGCGGCACCTCGATCACCCGCAACTTGTCCTCCCACCCGTCGCGCCACGAGATCCCGCTGCCCGCGCGCTGGATCGCCCAGCCCTCGAGCTCACGGCGCCACCTCAACTCCTTGTCGAGCCGCTCCTTGCGCAGCTCGGACTCGATCTTTGGCGGGTAGTTCACCTCGGCCTTGGTCGGTTCGCGCTCCCCGCGGGCGAGCTCGCGCGCCGTCTCGAGCTTCGGAGGCAGCTCATCGTTGTAGTACGTCCGGCGGAAATACTCGTGCCCCTTGGGCAACGTGCGGTACGCCTTCTTGAAGTGTTCGGGCCGCTCGTCCGTCTCGGCGAGGAAATCGAGGTCCTTCGATCCGGTCGAGACACCCTTCTCCATTGTCGAGAGGTGGTGCTCGCCGCGCCGGATAGCTGCGACGAACTCGTCATCGAGCAGACCGGCGACCTCGCCCGATGCCGGGTCGCGCTGGCGGGGCGCATCGAACGGCCGAGTCTGCGAGGTAACGAGCGCGAGGGCGTACTCGCCGCCGAGCTTGGCGTCCCGGCGATGGTTCCAGAAGTGCGCGAGCTTGCCGGCCCAAGTCTGGATGCCGAACGGGTACGAGAACGGTACGAGGAGCAGAGGCGGTTGCGGCGGGATCTCGCTGGGCGGCAGGATGAGAGGCGGTTCGGACTCGTTCGACGCGAGAGACCGAGATGATGGGGGAGGGGGAGGCGGCGGCATGGCGATCGACTGGAAGGGCGAAGGGGCGAGGAAGGAGACGGGCTGAGCGGATCCAGGGGCGGACGAGGCAGCGTCGTCCTCGCCCGCGACCGATTCCAGCCCAGTCGGGGCTGCGCGCTCGTCGAAGGGACCGCCGTCCGGGCGGGCCTCGTCCTCCTTCTCCAGTTCCCGGAGCATGAGCTCTTCCTCGCGTTCCCACCGGCCGTCCTTCCTGCGCTCGTTGGCGCCGAGCCCGAGCCCTTCGAGGCGGCCCTCTTGCCGGAGGTCGATCGCCTCGCCCCATCCCTTCTTGAGCGCCCAGAGATACTCTTTCAGGGCCCCGCGTCCCAAGAGCACCGTCGCGCCGTCCTGGTCGAGCTTGTCCTGCTCGAGGTCGTGCGCGGCGAGAACGGCATTGACGTTGGCTTCGGGCGAGTTGCCGACGAGGACCGTCGCCGCGGCCGTCTCGCTCTCTTGCGCAGCCTCAGTGATGCGCCGACCACGGATCTCGTGTGCGAGAGTGCGACCAAGTCCGCCGGGGTTGGTGCCGACCTTGAGGGCGTAGTCGGTGCCGCAGGCGACCAGGATGGGCTGAGAGAGGCCAGAAGTGCGGGTCAGGGGCCGCCACGCCCGAGCGGGAACAACGGCGACGACTCACGCGCATGTACCGCTTGAACCACTTTGCGCCGCGCTCGAGTTCTGCATCGTCCGGGACGCGCGCGCCGAGGACGGTGACCTTTCTGGCGCGTTCGGAGGTGTCGAGGGGCTGCTCGCTGAGCCACTTGACGCGGTCGATGTACTCTTGCTGGATGTGTTTTGTCTCGCGGCGGTCGTAGACGTACAGGCCGGTCAGGGTGGTCGTCACGGCGAGAAATACGGACATCTTGGGCCCCGGCCGGGACGGTCGCCAGTCGAGCACGAACTGCGGGATTCCGAGGTAGACAAAGCTGGACGGCGAGTTCGGCCGCACGGGGACGAGTCAGCGCGAAATCGAGCATATGCTCTTACGTTAATAGACTCACGGGTTCGTCGGCTTTGGAGGTTTCGGCAGGGCGCGCGCCGAAGGACCGGGAACAGGCGTCGGCGCTGCCCCGCTGGCCGGCGCAGGCGCGGCTGGCGTGGTCGCCGCAGGCGGCGGAGTCGGCGTTGTTGATGGCGGTAATGGGTCAGCCATGCCGAATCTTGGCCGTGTCGGCTGAGGAGAGCGCACGCCGAGTCGGCAGCAGGCGGCACTTGAGAAATTCGAGGCTCGACTGGAGAGCAGCTCAGGGGAGGCGCCGATTGGGCGTGTCACGTGATGGACAGCGAGACTCGGCCGGAAGCCCCTCACCGCGTCTGCACAGAGCATACAGCCGCTTGCAGGGCTCAATCGCAGCTAGATACGTACGCAGGCCTGCGAGATAGCTCCCGCATCTACTCTGCCGCCCATGCCTTCGATCCTCGAGACGCTCGTCGCCCAGCGCGAGTCGACTTCGGTGCTCTTTCCGCCGCTCAATTTTGCCCAGGTCCTGCCAGGTGAGTCCCCGCCAGCAACATAGCTAGCGTCGTCTTGCCTCAAGTGTGCTGACCGCCCGACCCTTTGCGCTCCCCGCCGTCGACAGGCATCTACCGATCAGGGCACCCGAACAAGGGCAACTTCCCTTTCCTCGACACGCTGGACCTGAAGACCATTATGTGCGGGCCGATCCTTTTGCTAGGAGATGGTTGCCGGGCGGCGCTCACGCTTTTGCGCCGACCGAGCAGGTACCTGTCGACCGACGAGTACCGGACCGACACGCGCACCTGGGCGACCGAGAAAGGCCTCAACATTATTCACCTCCCGATCGACGTCAGCAAGGACCCGACGGTCGAGGTCGACGAAGACCTGGTCCGTCAGGCCCTCGAGGTTGTACTCGGTACGTCCTCTTCCGCGTCGGCCTCCTTCTCCCTCCGGATGCTGACGATTGCCGTTGACAGACTCTCGGAATCTCCCGAGTAAGGTCCTTGCACATTCGCCGAGATTGCGCGCAAGTCGAACTGACCACACCATCACCGCAGTTCTGATCCACGACAACAAGGGCCGCTTCCTCCCGTCCCTCGTCTGCGCCATCCTTCGTCTCGTGTGCGACTGGACGCTCGACGGTGCCCTGAACGAATACCGGCGCTTCATGCCCTCGACCGAAGATTGGATCCGAGACGACCCGGCCAAGGCGAGCAAGAAGCGCGACAAGGAGCGCATCGCCGACATCCAGGTGCGTTTTCGACAGGACTCGGCCCAACAGGGCTCTGAGCGAGACAGACTGACATCTGTTGCACTCTGCAGCTTATAGACCGCTTCCCGCTTGAATCCCTCACGTACGACCCGCGCTACGCCCCGATATGGCTCAAGAAGCACGAAGGCGTCCAGGCGGTGTGGTGCGCGTGAGCACTCGCGAGGACGGCTTCCTGCGCGCATTCGCGCGCGAGGACCCACTGTCAAGCGGGCCCGGACGCGCCCGGCACAAGTGCCTGCGATGACCGCCAAAGGAGCGCTCACACGTCGTAGCCGGCCAACTTTGCGCAGTGGCTCCCGCGGCTCGGCGAGACGTCGGCGCTCCGGTATCTGCTGCTCGCGACGAATCCCCCTGAAGCTCTCGGGGTGGACAAGCTGTTCGATGCGACGAGCTGACTGTGAGTATGGAGGCGACCGTCGCGTCCGAAAATACCGACGAAATCATCGAAGCGTGCCACCGCTACAACCACAGTAGCTCTTTCGTGCAAACTCGTAGCGCAGCGTGAATTGAATCTCAGAAAGAAATAGCTTGCAGCACAACGTTTTGGTCGGGAGAAAAAAGGGAACACAAAACCGTCTACTCCTGGCCCTGAGCCATCTCGGCGGCGAGCTTCTCGGCCTTCTTCTCAGCGTCCGCGATGTCGCCGACCATGTAGAAGGCGTTCTCCGGGAGGTGGTCAAACTCGCCAGCCATGATGCGCTGGAACGACTTGACCGTCTCCTTCAGGGCGACGAGGCGGCCCTCCATACCGGTGAAAGCCTCGGCGACGGCGAACGGCTGCGACATGAATCGCTGGACCTTACGAGCACGCTCGACCTGGAGAAGGGGGCGGGGTCAGCCGGGGAACGTCTCGCGAAGTCGAGCGGGGTGACTCACGGTCAGCTTGTCGGCCTCGGACAGCTCGTCCATACCGAGAATGGCGATAATGTCCTGGAGACCCTTGTAGTCCTGCAGGAGCTTCTGGACCTGGGTGGCGGTGTCGTAGTGCTCCTGGCCGACGATACGCGGGTCGAGCATGCGCGACTTGGAGTCGAGCGGGTCGACAGCCGGGTAGATACCGAGCTCGGCGATACCACGCGAGAGCGTGGTGGTCGCGTCCAAGTGGGCGAAGGTGGTGGCCGGAGCCGGGTCGGTCAAGTCGTCAGCCGGGACGTAGACGGCCTGTACACAGGTGATCGAGCCCTTCTTCGTCGTGCTGTGAGCGGTTTATCGGGGTCAGTCTCAATGCCCCTCGCAATGAGAGCAACACCTCGACTCACGTGATACGCTCCTGCATGCCACCCATGTCGGTCGAGAGGGTCGGCTGGTATCCGACAGCGGACGGGATACGTCCGAGGAGGGCAGACACCTCCGAACCGGCCTGGGTGAAACGGAAGATGTTGTCGATGAAGAGAAGCACGTCCTGGCCCTCCTCGTCACGGAAGTACTCGGCGATCGTGAGGCTGCAGGGCGTGTCAGCGGAAGGGACTCGGGCACGACAAGCGGAAAAGCAGAACGTACCCGGTAAGGGCGACACGGGCACGGGCACCAGGCGGCTCGTTCATCTGGCCGAACACGAGCGCGCACTTCGAGTTGTCGTTCTCGAGCTGGATGACACCAGTCTCGATCATCTCGTGGTACAAGTCTGCGAAAGCCGAGGCGGGTCAGTCGTCTGGGGCGGACTAGGGCGAGGCAGAAGGCCGCCGCCAGGACTCGAGGCGACTCACCGTTACCCTCACGGGTACGCTCGCCGACACCGGTGAAGACCGAGTAACCACCGTGGGCCTTGGCGATGTTGTTGATAAGCTCCTGAATCAGGACGGTCTTGCCGACACCGGCACCGCCGAAGAGACCAATCTTGCCACCACGCGCGTACGGGGCGAGCAGGTCGACGACCTTGATACCGGTCTCGAGGACCTCGGGCGCGGTCGACTGGTCAACGTACGCGGGCGGGTCGGCGTGAATCGGGAGGTTCTTGACGGCCTTGATCGGGCCACGCTCGTCGATCGGCTCGCCGATAACGTTGATGATGCGACCGAGGCAGCCCGGTCCGACGGGGATCTGGATGGGCGCACCCGAGTCGACGACGTCCTGGCCACGGACGAGACCCTCGGTACCTGTTTAGGCGATCGACGCGTCAGTTTCGTGTCCATCGTCATCGCCGACTCGCGCGGCCAACTAAAAGGCGACTGACCGTCCATGGCAATGGTACGGACGGTGTTCTCGCCGAGGTGCATGGCAACCTCGAGGACGAGACGGTGCTCGAAGCCCTGGACCTCGAGGGCGTTCAGGATGGGCGGGAGCTCATCCGAGTCGAACTGGACCTGCAGGTGGTCAAGCAAACGACGAGCGGTGCACGCAATCGAGCGAGTCAGTCACGGCTGCACAGAAGCTCGAGCACTCGGCTGGGCGCGCAGCGGGATGCGGCCGAGGGAGCGAGAGGAAAGCCGAGGGAGAAGGAGCGACGCACATCGACGACGGCACCAATGACCTGCTTGACCTTGCCGACCTGGTTCTTGGCGGCAGTGGCGTAGGTGCGGGCTGCAGGGCATTTTTTCTAGTCAGCTCGGGTGCATTTCGCGGGCGTACAGCCAGTGCGAGCGACGCGGGGGCGGCCGGGAACGCGCGGCGCCGGGCGGAGGCGGCGAGCGCGGCGCGCGGGTTGCGAGGTCCCACCCTCGGCGCGCCGTCCTCGCCACGCAGGCCTCGCGCGGGCGTGGTGGCCGCCCAGGTCGCTCGCTGTAGGCGTAAGGAGGCGGTGTGTGCGACTCACGGGCACTCGCGCGGAGGTTGGCGGCGCGGGGGAGGGCCGACGGGACGGCCTTGGGCGCGGCGGCGTGGGTCGCGAGGGTGCGGGCCGCCTGGAAGACGGACGCGTTCTTGCGGGCGGCGCGGAGGGCGCCGCGGTTCAAGACCTTGACCTGAGCCGAGCGAAGCATGGCGCGTGTGAAGACGTCGTGCGTGAGGAGAGAGGGCAGGAGAGGCCGTTGGCCGCCGAGGCGAGGCGAGGCGGCGTGGCACTCGACTGGCACTGGGCAGCCGCCGCCCCAGCGCGCCAGCTCACAGCATCGCACCCTCTCGCTCCTCTGCACTCTGCTCCGAAGGCCCGCTAGAGTCAGACCGACACCAGCTAGCCTTGTAGCTACCGCTTGCGCCTGCTCCAAACCCGCTCCAAGGGTTGCTGCCCGTCCTCTCGCAACTTTTCTGCTTGCCCTCCGCATCCTCCCGCGATCGCTGGTTCAGGTCCACCCTCATGCTGTGCACCCCGCAGGCACGCGAGCCTGTCGCGAACAGTCTGCTGAGACGGTATCAGCTCTCGCCTCGGCGTGTCTCCGCTTGCTGGCCTCCGTCCCACCGCCTTTATACTGCTCTGCTCGAAGAAAACTTTTTCTCCCTTGCCTTTGCCCGGCTACGAGGCCCCGGCTGAACGCGAAAGTCTGCTCTACAACCAACCAGTCCCTCTGGCTGTGCTGCAGATTTCGACTCGGTGACCTAAAGAAGGTCCTGCGTCTCTGCGGACGCTGTCCGTATTCTGCCGGCTTGCTCCCTTCCGCAACAGCTTCAGCCAACACGCGAATCGGCACGTACGGTCGGACTGAGCAGAACCAATACAGACAACATAGCTACGTGAAAGAGGAGAAGGGCAACCGAGGCCGATATCGGGGACGGACAGAGGACGCGGGGGACCCTGCCCCGTGGACGAAAGCGAACGCGACGGGCTCATTGCGCAGGCATCCGCTCCTGCTGCGCCGCCGTGGTGGCCGTCTCCTCGGCAGGTTTGACGGCAGCGGTCTCGTCCCCCGTGGTGGACTTCCCTGCCTCCGGCAACGCGCCCCCTCGCCCCTCCGCCTCCTCCAACCTCTTCCTCGCCTCCTCCACCCGCCTCTCCTCCTCCCGCCCTTCTTCCTCCCTCACCAACAGCTCCCATTCCTCCTCAACCTCCGCATCGACCTGTTGCCTCTCTGGACCTGAGACGGCGTCGACCGCTTCAGACACTTCGGACGCAGCGACGAGCTGGTCGTCCAGCGCGGAGGTGAGCTCGCTGATGTTGTCGAGCTGGAGCGAGGGGGCGGAGAGGACGGTGCGGAGCGTTGAGGTGCCGAGCGAGAGCGCCGAGAGGGTCTGGTCGTCGCGCAAGCGGGGGCGGGAGCAAGGTTTTTCAAGTCAGCCAAACTCGTCATCACAGAAGAGGGACCAGGGAGCGGCGCCAATCCCGTTGGACTCTCGGACCGACAACCAGATCTCATACCCGTTATGACTCACCTCTTCATCGCCGACCGCGCGCTCGATCGCCGCCACGACCTCCTGCACCTTGAGCCTCTGCCCGACCCGTTCCTCGAGTAACTTCTCCTCCCTCCGCTTCTCGATCAACGCCGCCTTGGCCAGTTCTGGTCGCTTCTGACTTGCGTAGGCGGCTGCGCGCGAGCGGGCGGCGGTGATGCGCGCTTCGAGGGAGGTAATCGAGGCGGAGAGGGAGGCGAGAGAGGCGAGGAGCGAGAGGGTCGAGCGGTCGGCCGAAGAGATGACGATCGGATTTGACGCGGAAGGCGTTGTGTGCGGGGCGATGAACCTGATCACCTGCAGACGAGAACGAACGTGAGCTTTCGAGGCCCTGGGTTCCGCTTGAGGCGCTTTGTTTCCTGGAAGCACACGCACTTCGCCGTCGAACCCGCACCACCCCTTGCGGCTCAGATAGGTCGCTAGCACCGCACAGTCTCGCTCAGAGAGCGTGACATGGGGCAGGCAAAGCGGACCGAGCCTTTCCTTGAAGGTCTTGAGCGTGTAGAGGCGAGAGAGCGCGTCGACGTGCAGGTCGTCCAACTGCGGGAGCAGGTTCGAGGCAGCTCGCTACAGGACGAATAGGTCAGTATAGGAAGCAGCAATGAAGAGCGAGCGAGGTCGGCTCTCCCGATAGAACGCATCTGCGCCACTCACCTCGACGAGATCGGGCACGACATAGGCTCCTTGTCTCCGTGTCCACTCTTTCTGGTCCGCCGACTCCCCGTAGTCAATCTTGGTTGAAGATCCGACGACGGTCGAGAGGGTCCACCAGAATGGCCGCGCGAGAAGCGAGAGGACGGAGGTCGCCTGCGGTTCGGGGGCGGAAAGGTAGTCCTGCTCGCGGACGAGGTCGGACGTTTCGGCGAGCTCGGCCTGCACCAAATGACAGCATATACATGAGCACGTGTCACAACAAGAGGAACGGCCCACGAGAGAACGGGACGCACTATGATGACGCCGAGGCTCGAGGGTCTGCCGACTTTCTCGTACCGGAGCTGTTCGCGCAGGTGCTCGTCGGCGTGCAACACAAGCTTGTCGTCGCCGAGCAAGCCCTTGGCAGTCAAGTCTACGAGCGTATTTCGCCACCAAGCGAGGGCAGCGGCGTAGCCAGTCGGATTCGAATGCTTGCGGGAAGGCAGCGACGAGTAATAGAACTGCACCCGCGCAGTCGAGTACTCGGGGATCGTAGCGAGGTAGCTCTGTAGCCTATCTGGTGCAGCTGTAGCGTCTGTCTGCCCCTGTATTGGCGCCATATGGTCTCTGGAGCGAGCTGTCGACGGATGAACGAACCGTCGCTTTCAACCTCGCCGCACGCCACAAACGCCGCTTGCTGCCTCGGACGCTGTACAAGACGCTGCAGAGGATGTCTATCGCCACGCTGCAGGCCACTGCACGCTCTCCGCTGGATTTTGTCGCGTGCTCGCGCTGCCGCCAGCCGTACTCGCCGACGCTGCCGTTCTTCCTCACCGACTGCGCCCACACGCTCTGCCAGCCCTGCACAGGCAGCGCCATACAGCAAGAGCCAGCACAACAAGGCTCATTCGCTTCCGCTCAACCCGACCGCCTGCAATGTCCCGCGTGCGGACACGACGGCCCGCTCGTCCGACTCGACCACGCTCCCGCGCTGCAACACTGCTTCCGCCCGCTCCAGGACTTGGTCGGCGAACTCGGCATGGCCACAGAATGGCAGATCGCGAACCTCGCCGACCAGCTCGCCTACTTCCGCGACAAGTGTGCCGAACAGAAAAAGATGCTCGCAAGAGCCGCCACCGAGTTGAAAAAGATGCGCGAACTCAAGAGGTGAGGCCAGCCAAATCGACTGGTCGCCTGTCTCCCTCGACGTGTGATTGAAGCGCTCGCGTCTCCGCAGCCGCGTGGAACAGCTGGCGCGAGAGAACGACGCCTTGCAGCAAAAGCTCGCTGCCGCGCCACTTCCGCAGCAACCTGCCCTGCCTACCCGCTCGCTCGCCCACTTTGCATCGAACGATCAGAACGTGCCGCCGCAGTACATACAGCTGGATCAGGCAACTGCACAGAATGTCCGGAAGCGGCACCGCAGCTCGCCTCACCGGTCAGCTTCGCCGCCTGCCCTCCAGCCCCAGGAGGGTACTCAAAGACCGCCACACCTACAGGTCACATCACGTACCTCGCTCGCCTGCCGTCTCGAGTGTTCCGCTCGCCCCCGCTCGACTGTCTCTCACTCCGGCGCAGCAGAAACAAGCTGCCGCTCGCCAGTCTGCCCAGAGCTCTCGACCTGCTGGGGCGCACGCACCCCGAGACCCGCACAGCGCCGACGGACGAAGCTCGCGCGCGCAAGATCCGAGACCTGCGGGATCGGGCAAAGATCGCTTGGCGTGCGGTTCTGGGCTTCGGATTCCCACTCGAGCTCGCGACTGACTTTGCCGTGCTGACTGCAGTCGCTTCGCTTACAACCCCTCGCGTGCCTCGGACCGCTCTGCTGCTGCTACACCTTCAACGTCTTTACGCCACAACGCTTCGGCAGATTTCGGACAGATGCGAGCCTACGCCGGCGAGCCAAGTGCGACCTATCACGCAGACGAGAGTTACGACGCCGGTGGACCACTCCCTTCAGGCCCTATGGACGAAGCACGCCTCATGCCGCCGCCACCGGTCCCGACTCGGCGCACGGCAGCGACACCTGTAGCCCTCCAAACGGCCACCAACCCTGCCTCTTTCGCGCCTCCGTATCAAGCCCGCTACCAGCACGCGCCGAGGTTCTCCGCAGCGGGCCCAACGCAGGTTCCCATGTATGGTAGGTCACCTTCGGCTGGTATACCGCTTCCCTCATGGCAGTCGAACGACGCTTCTCTCCGCCCCAGGCCCCGGTGAACTCGCCCGCCCTTCGACCAGCCTCGGAACGGCTACGTTGCCCAGTCGGCCCCAGTCCGCCGCTCAGAGCAACTCGCACCGCCAGCCGTTCCGCCCCGCGAGCGCCGCCGCTCGGCCTTTCGACTCGGCGCAGCAACCTCCGACAGGGTACGCCGCCGCCGCTTCGTGGGGCGCTCGGTAGCCAGGTGGTGCTTGCGGCCTCGCTCTGCTATACTTGCGCTTTCGTTTTTCTATATCCATTCCCTGTCGAGTTTGTGCAATAAGTCTTGTTATGACAACACGTTGTATATGAACTGCCTATGTGAAAGCGAAACCCGGCGCGCGGCCGGTTCAGATGTGAAGCACCACGACCCGCTCGCCGTACCCGCCCGCCGCCTTGTCCAGCGCCGTCGCCGCGCTCCCTCGCCTCGACCCCGCCTGCGCCCGCTCCGTCGGATCCTCCACCTCGCTCGCCGCCGCAGCGAGCTCGTCCGCGACGGCATCTCCACCCCCGACGCGGCCGCCTTCGCCCAGGTGCCTCAAAACGAGCTCGAGCGTCCGCCAGCTGCAAGCGTACTTGAGGCAGATCTCATCCGTGTGGTGCGTGCCGTCGAACAGGAGCGCGAGCGAGGGTGGGTACGAGATCGTTGGCGCTGTGGGCATGTCCTCCTCGTCGTCGTCGCCTTCGTGCCCTCCTCCTCGACCCTCTCCGCCACCGCCGTCGTCACGGCCTCCTCCGGCTCGTGGATCACGCGGAGCGCCGCCAGAAGCGCCACAGTCGTCCGCGAAAGGTCTCGTCGGCGTCGAAGTCCGGCTCGGCTGCGCTGAAGTCGAGTAATGCGGGCTCGCCGGCGCGTCGAGCCACCGGTTCCGCAGCATTTGAGACGGCCTCGCCGGCGGCGTCGCGGTCCTACTCGCCGAGCCAGACCCGGAGCCGGATCGCGGGCCGAGACTCGAGCTCTGGCTCGGGGGGCTGTCGCGCCTTCGCGGGCGCTGCAGAGCCGGGTGGTCGAGCCAGACGGGGTAGGTGTGCACGCGCCGGAGAAAAGATTTGATGACGCCATACTGGATCATGCGCCGGACGTCGATCGGCTGCGCGTCGAGCGAGTGTAGCTCGATCCATTCCGCGAGCGAGAGGCCGGGTTGCAAGGTCGCGTAGTAGCTCAATAGCGTCGCAAACGGGACTGGGACCGAGTCGCCTGACATGGCACAGGGCGCGGTCAGCTCTGGAAACATTGAGCGCCTCAGCAGGATCAAACTTACGATTGCCAGAGAAGACGTAGTTTTCGCATTCGGTCGGCAGGTCCACCGCTCGGCCGTCACCGTCCTCTTCGCTGCAGACGACATCGGCGATCTCGGGTAGCAGCGCGTACGAGTTGCTGAACTGAAAGATGTCGACCATCAAGACCGCGTTGTAGTATCTGGGGAGACGAGCGTTAGGCAGGCAGCAGGACGACAGGATTCGTGGGCAACGTACACGAGATGCTGGATGCATTGCCGTGCGAGGTACAGATCGACCTCGGCGAGTTCGGCGATACGCTTGACGGCGTTGACTCCGTCGATGAAGCTGCAGACCTGTGAACAGCGGGAGTCCGCGTTAATCCAGCTTTATGTCGTGGTGAAGGGTTTCAGACCTCAAGCTATCGAGGTTTACCTTGTACAGCGTCACGTCCCATGACCGTGTCTTCATCCGCTCAAGGTCGATGACGGCGACCGGCACATCCCACGTCCGGACCTCGGGCGGGTTCATGTGAAAAGGGAACAAGCCGACGTCGAGGTCGACGCCCAAGAGCGGGACGCTTGTCATCGAGTAGGCGTTCAAGTCGCGGTACAGCTGCTCGAGCAGGTTGGCCATGGAGAAGTCGGGTGGAGGCGACGAAAGGAGCGACGAATGCTCCTCCATGGCGCACAAGGTCCGACCCGTCTTGCGGACGACGGGCTCAAAGACGGAGAGCTCAGCGTCGCGCTCGAAAACGAAGCAGACGTTGAAGACAAAGGCATTGCGGTTGTAGACCGAGTTGGTGCCGCCGTACTTTTCCTCGTCGACGATGCTGCGGGTTGTCGAGGGTGAGTCAATACCTCAATGACCGTTCCTCGAAAGTGTCCGCTTACCGAGTGGGGAAGCCCAAGATCTTGCAATTGTTGGTGGCCTTGGTGATGAGATGTCCGCAAAGTTCGGGTTTGGGAATGACAAAGTCGAGGATGGACGCAAAGTCGAAGAGGACCGGAGTCTTTTGTTCTTCGGCTGCATCGGCGGATTCGCGCGCGGCTTCGTCGGAGGCTTGTTCTGTGCGAGGGAGGCTGCTGGCGCGGCTTGGGATGGTGTTGAGGGCGGTTGCGACGCTTCCGTCCGGGATCTGGTGCACCACCCGCGGCCCCAGGGTCGGGTCGAACACGGCTGTCGGAGCAGGACCGGCGCAGCAGGGCAGCGCATCAGCATAATCGCTGACATACTCTTTCGCCGTGGGACTGACCGTAGAAGAGCGCGACGAGCGTCGGCGTGTAGCGTCCGGAAGCGTCGCGGAGCAGTTGCCGCGAAGTCGTCATGCCCGCGCCCTCAGCCGCATCGGCGCACTCGCAGACGCAGGCGGGCGGTGGTCACTCGACAGATCCGGCGCTCTGAAGCTACTCGCAGCGAAAGCACGAAGCGTTGGCGGTTGGCAAATGAGCGGAAGCCAGTATCGGATCTCGGAATAATATGGGGTCTATTCTCTGAATGCAAAGCCTAGTATTGTCAATTTGCGATAGGTGTCTCTCGTCCCGACAGCCGGCTCTGCTCCCCTACAAGAGCTGCCTGACCCAAGGCAGCTGCCATATAGCCGCTCACGATGCCCGCTGCTCTCCGCGCCCTGGTAGGCGGTCTCCGTGCCGCCGCGCCGAAACCGCTGCCGACTCTCGCCCGGACTGCGACCGCCGGCCAGAGCGCTATGCTCGCCACCCGGCCGAGTAGCCTCACAGCGGCTTCGTCCAGCGCAGTGCGCATGTTCTCTGCGAGCGCAGGTCAGTCGCGATCGGAGTTGACGGAGCCTTCTCCCGCTCTGCCTCCGCTGACTGACTCTTTCTCTGTCCTCAGCCTCGGCTCACGGCGGCAAGGGCCGACCAAAACCCGGCGAGGGGTGCGTCGCATCAGTCTATCGCTAAAGGGAGCCCATATTGACGAAGGAGCGGCTTCCGGATCCCGCAGCATCAAGCTCCACTTCAAAAAGCCAGACGGCGAGATTGTGACCGTCGAGGCAAACGAGGGCGACGACATTGTCGACGTCTCGTGGGAATACGATCTCGACATCGAGGGTGCGTCTGCCGAGTGCCCGTTCACCGAAGCGTCGAGACGGGTCTGACTCTCTCGGCTTGCCACCGAACAGCTGCGTGCGAAAAGTCGGTCGCTTGCTCGACCTGCCATGTGATCCTCGAGGACGATGTGTATGACAAGCTCGAAGAGCCGGACGATGACGAGAATGTGCGTCCCGGGCGCGGACCGCTCCGCCGTTTGAAGCGAAGAAAGTGGACTGATTTCCCGCCTTCTCTCGCGCAGGACATGCTGGATCTCGCTTTCGGGCTCACCGACACGTACGTCCTCCTGCCTTCTGACGCTCACCTAGCCCAGAGGCAGGCGTTGACTCAAAACGCTCCGCAGATCACGGCTCGGCTGCCAGGTCAAGGTGACGAAAGATTTCGAAGGCACGACCATCACCCTGCCCAGCGCGACCCGGAATCTGCGAGTAGACGGTGCGTCTGAGTAGACTGTTTTTTATCGGTGCGCTCCTCTGTTGTGCATCTTGGGGCTTACGTTCTCTTCGCCGAATCTTGGCAGGCAGCAAGCCGACGCCTCATTAACGATAGCTGCAACGCAATCTTGGAATCTTTCGCTCCTGGTGCTATGTGGAGACCTCTGGACCGCTTGCCCTCCGCTTAGTTTGGACTTGGCGGTATTCAGCTGTCTTGCGAGCCGATAGTGCACGCAGGCAGTAGCAAACCGTTCTTCCCGAACTGGTTCGGGCGATGTATTAAACCGATCTTCCCGAACTGGTTCGGGCGATGCAGAGTGCCTCTTGGCAGAAAGTATTGACAGCTCTAGGCATTACAATGACTGCACGGCGACATAGAGGTTGTGGATCTCCTGCGGACCGACGTCGATCGTCCCGCTCTTCTCGTCCTGCGAGGGGGGAGGAGGCATCCGCGAGCCGTCAGTACAGTCACTCGCGCATAGACAATCGTAGAAAAGGACGCACAGGGTAGCACTTGGAGATGAGCCCCTTCCACGCCGTCACGAGCCGGACCGTCTCGTCCTCGCACGCCTTCCACACCGTCTTGAGCACCTCGACATGCTCCGCCGCGTGCGGCCCAGCCCCGTCCGACCCGAAGTGCTTGTCGACGCGCTTGTACAGCGCGTCGATCGCTTTCCGCAGGTCCTTGACGCGCAGCTCGCCGGTGACTTTTCGGAGGGCGGACTTCGTGTAGGCCGAGTGCAGCGCGACTTCCTCCGGCGGGGTGGTCCGCAACAGTTGCTCGAGTCCGGCAAAGTAATCCTGCGGACATGGCGGGTCAGTCGACGACATTCGGGGCGCGCAGGTAGCGCCACTGAGAATGTGCCGCGCCCACTCACCACGGCGCGAGAGAGCGGGCGTCGCAAAACGAGGCGGATGTACGCTGCGAGGTTCTGCTCGTACATCTCGCTCGCTTGGCGGAGGAACGGCGCCAGAGTCGGGATCGGGTTACTCTTCGAGAACACAGAGACGATATGGTGCGTGTTATCTGGTCGGGCGAGGGGTCAGAATCCGCCGGGCGGCGAAGAGGGGGTGGGAAAGACAACGCACCGATAAGGATAACGTGATAGTTGAGCTGGTCCTTCGCTTCCGCGCCTTGACCCTCGCCATCCATCTTGGCCATTTGTTGAAGGCAGTCGAGTATCGCGGAGCAGATACGCTCGTACTGCCCGTCGATGACCGAACGGACGTTTGGGCCCCGACTGCCTTCGAGTTGGCTCTCGACCCGCGCGACGTAGAGCTACACGTGGGGTGTCCTCGTCAGCTGTGCACGTATGACACTTGTGGCTCAGAATGTCACAGCTCACCGGGAAGATGCGGACGAAGGGCACGACGCCCTTGCGTTTCCGAAGCGTCAACTTGGTGTGCTCGATGCTGCGAATTTGCTCCTTCTGCAGGGGCGAGGCATAAGTTGTAGCTAGACTCAGTGCGGCAAGGAATGAGAGTACGCACGGTCGACTTCTCGACAGAGGCCATGAGGCGCTGATACTGCTTGAGCAGGATCCTCGTCACAAACTCGTTCTGGTCCGGTCCGCCTCTTGATGCGGCTCCGTCGAGCACCGACATGATGCCCACGACTTGTCTGTGGCACGCAATGCTGAATGAGGGATTCACTCTGAGCCGAGGGAGCGCGTGTGCACTCACAGCGGGTCTTTCTGCAGCACCTCGTCGATGTAGCTGTTGAACTCGCCCTCCAGGAACCCGAAGATGAGCTCCATCGCCGTCTTGATGTCCCGCAGCTTGCCTTGTTGAGCCTGCTGCGCAAGATGGGTCGAAGCTCCCCGGCGGAAGAACGTCTCGAGCGTCATGTAGTCGGCAAACGTGATTGACGAATCGACCGAGGTGATGTTTAGGAAGTCGGCGACGAAGCCTTGTTCGCGCGAGAGGTGCGGCACGATCTCCTTGAGGGCCCGCGAGAAGAGCTGCGGTCGCGGGAGTCCGTCAGACTCAACGCAACGGACGGTACCGGAAGATTGCTCGGCGTGTCCAGCACGCACCTCGCTGCCATCCAGCTTGCCGTCCTGCTCTTTCTCTCGCCGACCCGTCTCGACGAGTGGCACGCGTGCCAGAGTCCCGACGCGCTTCAGCGACTGCTGCCGGATCGTCGGCGACTCTTTCGGGACAAAGCCTGACGGATAACACAGGCGCCGTCAGTCACCGGATTTCGGAACAGAGGAGAGTGGAGAAAACGCACTGGCTTCGAGTTCTTCGTCCGTCGCTTTGCGGACCTGGCCTCGGTAATGTGCCATGAGGGTGCGGATCTCTTGTTTGTGCAGGTCGCTCATCGCCGCAAAGTAGGCCTGCCGGAAGCGAACCCAAATCCAGTCAGCCCGGACAACGGAACGGCGGGCCGCCCAGGAGGGACGGTCAAGACTGACACTGCAGATCTGCTGGTACCGCGCCTGATCCGTCTCCTTGACAAAGAGCATCAACCCGCAGTACCTCCCGAGGAAGTCCTCCATCTGGTCGTGCCGCGGCAGCGCACCCTTCGGCGCCCGGTCCGCCGGATTCTTCGGGTTCGCGATCCGGTCCACCTGGTACTTGAACATGACGGTGAGAAAGTCAAAGACGCGTTTGGCGAACTGCGAGGCTTTGTTGTGGTATTCTCCGACTCGCTCCGAAGCGGCGGCCATGTCTGCGCGCACCACAATGTCAGTCGTGGTCGACGAAGAGACGATGCACTGTGCTGTCGCTCCAACGCACCGGTGTCGCGGGTGCTCAGGAGGGCCTTGTAAAGCGAGACGGCCGCGCGCTCGAGCCGCTCGATGCCTTGTTGGCTCTCGAGGGACTCTTGGGTCAAAGCCGTCAGGTCGTTGTCGGGGATGTGGATCGTCGACTGAGCGCAGTAATAGGTGATCCGTAATCAGCAGGTGGTGGAGAGCAGCAGCCACGACCCGAGGAGGCACGCACCATGAGCTTGTCAATCTCGTCGAGGAGGGCACGCTGGTTCGATGTCTGGACCTGCAGACCTCGGTTCTGCGACTCGATATGGGCAATATCGTCGTTAATGAGCTGTAACAAGCGGCATGCGTCAGTCCCGATCCCCGAGATCGAGAGACTCAGGTCCGGGAGGGGGCGCACGTTCAGCTGGGTCTTGTACAGCCCGATCATGAGGTCCATCTTGTCGAGCTCGGCCAGTGCGTCGTCCACCTGCTTGACGACGCCCACGACCCGGTCGTCCGACTCCATGATCGCATGGATCGAAGCCTGGCGACGAGACGGCGCACGTTGAGCATGAGCCTCTCACGGGTCTGGCCGGAGGAGAGGAGGAACGCAAACGCACTGCTTCGAGCGCCTTGAGTTCGCTGACCAGCCTCCGCTCCATCTCATCCGCCTTGCTGCGCCCTCCTCTCCCACCCGGTCCGCTCGCGCTCGCGCTCGACCCCATCATCGTGCCCCATCCTCCTCCTCCTGCTCCTCCTGCGCCGTCCCCTCCGCGCCACTCGAACCCTTCGAGCATCTCCTCGACGTTCGCGAGGATCGTATCGTTGTCCAGCGCGTCCGGGCCACCGCTCCCTCCACCTCCGCCACCACTGTCCTTCCGCGCCTTCTCTTCCCCCCTCCCCGCGCCCTTCCCGCCCGTCAAGTCAATCCCCATCCCGACCGCCGCCGCCGACCCATCCTCCAAATCTCCTTCCTTCCGGCTGCTCTTGGACCCCGACAAGGTCGGCACCGAAGCCGTCGACGCCGTCCCTTCGTGCGGCGCGACCCCCGAAGGCCTCCGTTCCCGCGCCGCCTGTTGCAGCAACTGGAAGCGCGACAAGGTCCCGCTGGGATTGTTGGCGCTCGGGGGTGCGGCGCGCGAAGGCGGCGCGGCGGTGGCGCTGCTCGATGGGGCGGGGGCGCTCGTTTTGGGGTCGACGGCAGATGCGGACGGGCGACGGCGAGGAGAGGGAGGTCGTTGTTGCGGACGCGAAGGCGCCGTCGAAGTTTCGGACGAGGCGTACGAGGGCTGCCGGGGCGGGTTCTCCGGGCGAGGGCGGGAAGATTCGCTGGCGGCAGAGCCAGCCGAAGGAGGTGGCCTCGTTTCTCCCGCGGTCGAGGAGCCTGTAGGCCGACGAAACGGCGTCTGCGAGGACGCACTTGGAGGCTGGGACTGGGCCGAGTGCGACGAGCTGTGGCTCGGTCGGGAAGGGCGTTGGGATTGCGGGTCGGCGGCGCCGCTCGCGGGCGGGATGCTCCCCTCTGAAGGCCGCCGCGAAGCCACTTGCGGGACAGAGCGCGAGCTGTTGCTGGCAGCTCCGGAGGACGGGATCGGACCATGGTGGCCGGAGCGTTGCGACGAAGAAGATGGGCCGGGGCCGGGGCCGGGGCCGGGGCCGGGAGGGCCGCTCGATGACGAAGGCGAAGGCGCGGAACCTGCTTGGGAGTCGACCGAGAAGCCGACCAGGACGAGGTCGGACTGGGGTCGGCCGAGACCTGCGACGCAATGCGGTGTTCAGATCGGGTCCGATTGCTCCGGAGGGTGGAACTGTCAGAAGGAAAGAAGGCTCACTGGCGGTGTATTTGCGCCAACATCGGACAAGAGTGACGAGGAACTGAGCCTGCTGAGAGGAAGGAAGCTCGGTATCGTAGCGGTACGTCTTGTTGTTGATGATCAGGATGAACTCGAGGGGCTGCGGAGGGGAACGGGGGGTCAGATTCCGGTTCTGGCGCGCGAATGTCCGGAGAGGGGCGAATGGACGAACATGCGGTCGGCCATTGACGACACGCTGTGGACGACATGCGAGTCAGTTCGCGCCTGATATATTAAGCGATCCGACCTCGCCGAAGCGAGGTTTACCTTTCCGACCTCGATTCGCTGCAAGTGCTCGAGAGCCCAGGTCTTTCCGATGGAGAAGGAACCGTTCGGGTTCTGTTTGGCCTTGTGGAGCTTGCAAGTTCCGTCTCGAGGTGCTGTACGGCGTGGAAAGGGGCGTCAGTGAGCGTCAGGCGAGGCTAAGGGGGGCCGAGGTGGAGGGGTCGGCTTGCCTGCGAGGATGAGGAAGCGGGCCTTCGGGTGCGGTGATCCGGGCTGTTCCTCGAGTGTTTTTACGTAGCTGACGAGGCTGGCGCTGGCTGTAGAGCGTGTATTCACGGTGTCAGCGGCTTTGAGGTGTTCGAGGTGGGGCAGACCGAGAACGGCGAACGAGGCGTACGCGGGTTCCCGGAGAACAGCGACGCCGTAATCGCTCTCGATAGATCCTGCGCCATGCTCAGCCGAGGCCTCTGGGGCGCTATATGGCCTGCGTCGAGGGAAAGCGGGAGCGAGAGCGTCCAGTCCGCCCAAGTCGTCGGTCTGTCTCTGCTCTCGAGCCGCTCTTGCGCTCTTCACACGCCCCTGCTGCGGCCAGTCACCGCTCGAGACTCCTGCTAAATGGCTCTGCTGGGCGTCCCTGCGCCGCCGGAGCCTGCCGAGGCGCGTGGGCCTGCGCCGCTCGCCGTCGTTCGCAGTTTCCGGGCGTATTTGTCGCCGCTCGAAGTCGACCATCTCGTCCATTTGCAGGCTGCGAGGGACCACACGCACGCTCTCAGCGACCACCGCATTCACCTGTACCGCCAGCTCGCAGCCGGGTTCATCGAGCGCGTAGCCAACCGCCTCGGATTGCAAGTCTCTCAAAACGCTCTACGAGGACCATATACTCCTCCTACACGATTGAAAGCTAACACCCAGTCGCCCCACAGCCCGCGGAGAACGATCGCGACGGCGCAAAAGCTGTACCACCGCTTCCACCTCCATTTCTCCCTCGTCGACTTTCCGCACCAGGACGTATCCCTCGCGTGCCTCCTCGTCGCCAGCAAACTCGAAGACACCCTCAAGAAACTCAGAGATATCCAGATCGCGGCCTGGCAGGTCCAGAACCTCCTCGACGGCGGGACAGGCGTGGGCGACGGTGATCCCCAGGTCCGTCCTCGTCCCTCGCTTCTCTTTCTCACGTCAAAGCCTGATCCCCAAAGCTTGTTCCTCAGGCTCAAGAGGCACACCGTCCGCACCTTATCGGCATCGAGCGCCTCATCCTACAGACCATCTGCTTCAACCTCAACCTCCACCGCCCGCTCTCCTCTCCTTCCTCGGCACCATCCGCAGTCGCCGAGCCGCCGCCCAACAATGACGACCTCGTCGCTCAGGCGGCGCTGCAAGCATCCGTCTCGTCCGCCTTGACGACGGGCGACGCGTTCCGGACCGTCTTCCGCCTCGCCTCGGCGATCCCGTCCCTCCCGCGGCCCCTCCAGACCCCGTCTCCCATTACGGCGTTCGCTCTCCCCACCGCATCAGATCCCCGTCGACCACCGCCGTCCCCGCCGCCGACAACGGCACCCGAAGCCATCGCCGCCAGCGGAGAAGAACCGCCGCTGAAAGCCCTGACGCGACTCGCGTTCCTCCTCCTGACCGACGTGCACCGGACGCTCGTTCCGCTCTCGTATCCCCCGCACACCTGCGCCGCGGCGAGCGTCTGGCTTGCGGGGTACTTGATGTGCGCGGCTGCGGCGATGGAGGGGCAACATCAGGGTCGGGAGGCGGCGGAAGATGTGTGGGAGGACGAGGTGGCCGAGCGGTGGATGCCGATGTGCGAGAGTGAGCCGCACGACCTCGGCGGTGAGTGCACCCTCACGGAATCTCTTCGCATCTGTGGCTGTTGACCTCGGACCCCGTCACCCGTCGCAGACATCGCGCAATCCCTGCTGGACCTGCTCATCTCGCTCTGTCCGCCACCGCCTCTCGCCCCGACCCCCTCCGCGCCGGGCTCGTCAGCCTCCCTCTCGAACCCGAGCACCACCTCCCCGCACCTGCTCGTCTCCCCACACTCCTCCCTCGCCTCCCCCTCCGAATCCTCCTCCGCCACCCTCACCACCCCCGCCACTGCCGCCTCGAAATCCGGCTCGAACGCCGCAGCTGCTGCTGCAGCCCCGCTCTCGGACCGCGAGAAACACCTCCTCGCGGCTGGGTCGCCGAACGCGTTTTCCCATCCGGCGCTGAGGGCGAGGTACCTTGGCGTTGACGATCTCACGCAGGTCAAGATTCGAGTGCGGAAGGGACAGGAACGGGCGGAGGCGCTTTCGAGGGCGCGAGTGGGGCCGGCGAACGGATCGAAGCGGGGTCGTGAGGATGGAGCTGCAGTCTCGACGGCGAACGGAGGCGACGACGGTGCCGCCGACTCCGACCCGGACGCCGCGACCCTCAAGCGCGCGCGGAGGTGGACCGCGCTCGAGGCCGGCCTGGCTGAAGTCGCCCGTATCCGGGACGAGAAGGACTTGAAGGAGCGGATCCGCGCGGAGGAGCGCGCGGAGCGGAACGCGCTCAAGGCTTCGGCGGCGGCGGCCGCTGCGGCGGGGATGGAGGGCAACGTGGCGGCGGTGGAAATGGGCGGGGTTGGCGCGGAGAACGAGCAGGAGCGGGAACGGGAACGGAGGGAGAGGAGGGAGCGGCTCAAGCCGGGTAGCGTGCGGTATCGCTTCTGAGCCGGTGTCCCGCAATCGCACTCTATCCTCCGCAGACGCTTCCGAGTGCACTATCCTAAGATCTGAAGGAGAGACGGGCCCGATCCGGTGACAAGCGGATTCCAACTGTGGCTGCGATCCTGAGCAGGCAGGCATGGGTAAGCTACCAATGCGTGACTCGGTCCCCCCGAGTCCCCTTCAAACCCCCTCCTCGTCGCTGTCCACAATCTCGGTCGACGTGGTGGACGCACTCCCGCTCGAATCAAGGCGACGCCGACGGTTGCCTCCTTCTTCGCCCGGTGGCGCCATCAACGACTCGGAGCGGTTCCGCTTCCCGAGTTGGCCTCCTCCTTCGGGCAGGCCGTACGCCCGCCTCTCGCTCCTTTCTTTCCTCTCGTAGCGCAGGCGGAAGGTGTAGTACGGGTCGTCGAGCGTGTCGACCCGGTCGCCGTAGCGGTACGAGATGATGGGCCGTTCCTCGACTTGTCCCGAGCTGCCCGGAGCGGAGCATCTCCTAAGTCAGCTCTGCGGTCTCGAAAGGCAAGATCGAGGATCGAGCGCGACTGACACCGTCGCCGAGATCTCGGACAAGAAGCGGAAGCCGTCCTCGGGCGCCTTGACGAACTGACGCGGCGGGCTCGCAGGCGGGGGCACCGGTCCGATGTGCTTCAGGTTCTCGAGACGACAGATCCGCAGCTCGATGATGCCGACTTGGCGGTGGGCTTCCTGATCGCGGATTCCGGTGCCGCCGACATCGTCGTCCGAGTCGATGATGTCCGTCTTGCTGAACGCGAACGTCTTGACCGCAGACTGCGCGGGCAACGAGGGTAAGCCTCTCTCCGGGTTCGAGGTATTACTGGAATGCGGACGCACCTCTTCCTCCCTGACGCCGTCGATGAGGATCATGCGCCGCGGGTCGTTGAGTGGCGTGCGGTACAGCGGATCCCCGGCCGCCACCATCTCGCGCGTCGTCCTGCGTGCGTCCACCTGACTTTAGCTTCATGGCACAGTCTCGTAGTAAGATGAGTCAAGACTCACTCGACGCCATCGAGGAACAGCGCGACCTCGAACCCCTCTTGGTCCAGCTCCGCCCTCAAGTCGACGATCCCAACGCAGAAACTCGCGCCGTCTTCAGCCTGGAACAGCGCTCCCGAAAGCCTCAAGTCCTCCGCGCGGTGCGGCCCGATCGGCTGGAGGAAGCGCCCG
Source organism: Rhodotorula sphaerocarpa (assembly GCA_024713535.1). Lineage (NCBI taxonomy): Eukaryota > Fungi > Basidiomycota > Microbotryomycetes > Sporidiobolales > Sporidiobolaceae > Rhodotorula > Rhodotorula sphaerocarpa. The sequence goes on along the minus strand of JANIBP010000009.1, from coordinate 143,875 downwards.
CCGCTGTAAATGAACGCGGCAAGTCCAAGTCCGTCGATGGCTTCGCTGCGGGCGGCGGTCGAGTTGGGCGGAGGCCCAGAGCTCTTGTCAGCGAAGACAAGCACCTGAGAGCTTCCTGGTGGCTCACATGCGCTCGTGCTTCGCGCGCGGCAGCCTCTCCGGAGCCGACATCGCGTTGTCTGGTTTTGAGAGCCAAGGGGAGCGTGCACGGGTTGGTCGTGGAGAAGGCGAGACTTGTATAAACGGCCCGGCGCGCGGGCAGGCGGCTCTGACGAGGGGGCTGACAGGTTATTGGGACTTCTTATGCAGTAAGGTGGCTTATGTGGGGCTCTCAAGGTCCGCATTCGCCTCTAAAGCGCGGGTATGGGTCCATCTCACTTGAGAAGGCCGACTTTTCTGGCACGTCCGACCTCGGACAAGTCTTTCGCGGCGGGCGTGTGGCACAGTGCTCGGGCAGCAGGGTAACTCGCACAAGAATGCGGGAGAGTGCCGAGTTGACAAGATGTGGGAGAGCGGAAGAATCGCCATATTGAACTGCAACCGGCGGATCATGTACCGCTCTCGCCCGCGGAACACGGACGCCACCGGACCCGCTTCTAATCAACCCCCACGATGCTGCTTGAACGTCTCCTTGACGCCCGCTCCCGCCTGCAAGTCAACGAGACACTTCCGATCCACCTCTCGCGCCTTTTCCGCCCGTCCGAGCACCTCCCCGAGCACGTCCGGCCGGATGGCGACGACGCCGTCGAGGTCGGCGAGGATGATGTCGTACGGATGAACGGTCGTTGCGGGAAAATCGAGGTCGGAGGGAGAGGCCGGACCGGCGGCGGGAGGGGAGGTGAAGGTGAGTGGAACTTGGACGCGAGAGGGACGGGTAAAGGGGGATTGGCCGAGGACCGAGTGTCCGCGAGCGTAGACCTATGCAGCATGGAGTAGAGAGAGTCAGCGACAGATCGGGCGAGGGACGAATACGAGCGAGCCGGGCGCACGGGAAAGCCTTTGAGATCTCGGAGCTCGGCCAAGTCTCGACAGCGGCCGGACGTGATGAATCCTTTGACGCCCTTGCGATGCAGAGCTGTAGCCAAGAGTCCACCCAGCGACGCGTTCTTGACGTCTGCGCGGACGGTGACCCTTGAGCGGGCGAGCATGCGTGGGAACAAGACAAGCCGGCGTACATGGCGGTGTGGTCACAACGACGATTGTTCCTGGCTCAGCGAGGTCCACCTGCATATCTGATGAGCTCGGTACGCGTGTGCAGACAGTGATCCGGAGGAATGCGCACGAAATGCTGTTCGAGTTTGGGGGCCTCTGTCTCTCGGCTGTCGACCATCTGCATGAGATGGTCGGCGCGTCTTCAGCGCTCGGTCGCCGTGAGGGCAGTCATTCTGACCTCTAGCCGGAAGCTGACCTCGACGGTGAACGCTTCGGCGACGAGCGGCTTGCCGGTCTCGCCGTTGTACAGGTCGAGGTCGGTCAAGAAGCCGCCGGAGGGATTGCTGAGCTTGACGAGCGCGTCCGCAATCTGGCGCAGAGCGAATGACACCGCAAAGCGAGCGAGTCAGCGCGTTGTGGTCCGCAGGCGGGCGAGGTACCGAGGGGGGACGGCAGCGGGTGTGTTCCCCACCTCGCAGGTCGAGAAGGTGGCCACGCGCTCGAGCTGCTCGGGCGTCGCGCGGACGGGGTTCTCCTTCATGGTATGATGTAGCGTAGCAGGTCGCTCAGAGCTCGAGCGCACTGGAGCAGGGTGAAGCGGTTGAAGCGGTCGAGGGCGATGAGCCTGGAAAGCCAGTCGGCGGCCGGCAGCGGTCACGGGCGGAAGCGGCGGGCAGAGCGAGCGGGAGGGTAGCGAGAAAGCCTCTGTAGGATGCACTGCTTCCTCAGCAGAGCGTCTGCGAGTGGACGCGGCGGGAGAAGCTGGCCAACCCTTGACCGGCAGCTGCTCGTCCGGCGGCTCATCCTCAAACTCGCCTCTACCCTCGCTCACAGCCACGGACTGCTAGCAGGATGAGCGCAGACTCTCCAGCAGATGCCTTTGATCCGGTCAAGGCGTTTGGCCAGCTCCTCGAGCGCGACGACGTGCGAAACTTTCTCTCGCTCAGCTGCCCGTCTGCATAGCCATGATGCGAACTGACGCCCCTGGCTCGTGCTACAGCCCATGCCAGCGCCTGTCGCAGCAGTCGAGACGCTCGCCGAGCTCGTCTCCCGCTCCGACTCGTCCACAATCCAGGAACTGCTCGCCCTCCTCCGCGACGCCTCATCCAGGATTGCCGCCGCCTCCTTCAACCCCGTCTCGGCCCAGTCCGGCACGGCGCTCTTCATGCGATACCTCACCCTCCAGCGACCACCACCCGAAATGAGCTTTGCCCAGTTCAAGCGGGGACTCGTCACCCGCGCCCGCGAGTTCGTCAACGGCAGCGGACGGTGTCGAGACATGATCGCGGCACACATGGGCTCATTCATCCAGGACGGTCACGTCAGTCGGTCCCGGTCCTTGTACAGTCTCCACTCTCCGGCTGACGCGCGACTTTCCCGCAGACGATCCTCGTCCACAGCTACAGCGTGAGAGCAGGCTTGTTCGCTCCTCCCGCCTCACCGCACTGACCCTCGAATCATCTCGCAGCGAGTCGTGGTGCAAGCGTTGCTGAATGCCGCACAGAACCAGAAGAAGCGCTTCCAGGTCTACGTCACCGAATCAAGACCAGTAAGGCCCCTAGAGTCTGCTCTCCGCCGACCTGCAGCTCATGCGTCCCCGGCCCGCCCGCAGTTCGGACTCGGCCTGAAGACACATGCAATCCTGACCGAGGCGGGTATCCCCTGTGTCGTCGTGCTCGACTCGGCCGTCGCCTATGTCATGGCCAAGTGCGACCTCGCCGTCGTCGGTGCAGAAGCCGTCTGCGAGTCCGGCGGGCTCATCAACTTTGTAAGCGCCGCTCCTGGTCCGACTGCAGAGACTACCGCACGAAGCTGATACTTCCGTCCGTAGATTGGCGGCTACCAGATGGCGATCGCCGCAAAAGCCATGGGCAAGCCGTTTTACGGTGCGTTCACGTGACACTTTCCGGTGCCGCCTCCCGCAGTGGTTGCTGACGTCGCCCGGCCTGCAGCTCTCGCGGAATCGTTCAAGTTCACTCGCTTGTTGTAAGCACTTTGCTCCTGCTCCCGTGTACCCGTACAGAGCTCCAGTGCTGACGCCTTGTACCCGTTCAGCCCACTTGGTCAATACGACATCCCGTCCTCACTCCCGGCTGCACCACTCTCGTTCCCGGAGGAAGACGCGACCGCTTCGAGCAAGTCGACCGCTGTGCCGCCGACGCCCGTGCGGCCCATGACGGACAGCAAGATGCCCGTCCCGCTAGAGATGACCGACGAAGGGATCCGCGGGAACCCGATTTTGGACTACACGACGCCGGACCACGTAAGTGCCTTTTCGGCTGCCGCGGGCTGCGCTCCGCCCGCTGCGCTACTTGCGGGTGTCTGACTCTTGTGTGGTACGGCTCTAGATTTCGCTGATTGTGAGCGATGTGGGCGTATTGACGCCTTCGGTACGTTGCTATTCCCCTTTGTCTTCGAGCCGCCCCCTTTGTCCAACCCGCCCCCCCCCCCCCCCGAGGCGCGAGCGCTTGTTCGATCCTTACTTATTACTTTCTCTCTTGGGGTACATAGGGCGTATCGGATGCGTTGCTGGCCATCTTTGCAGAGTAGCTGGGCTTGGTCTCACCCTGGCTCCGGGCGCAACTGTCATTGGCAGTTGGGTTGCCACAGGAGAGGTTGCCCACGGTCATGTTAAAATTCCGCTAAGAATGAGCTTCTAGACGGCTACGAGTGAAACACGGCCGGGTCGAGCATTATAAGCTAGCCTCGGCCGGGTCGAGGAAGATGCGAAAGAGCAAGGTGGGAGGTGGACCTTCCCAAAGCGGCGAACTGGCTGACGCCACTGCCTGCAGCCGGGCGCGCGCGCCGCTATCGACCGGCCGCGAATCTTTCCCAACGCGATCACCCGCCGCGTTCATTATACAAGGTTCTGATGTGCGCGGACCGGGGGGCGCAGCTCGTTACGGCGCGGACCCAGTCCGGGCAGAGTCCGCATTCCGCTTCCGAAGACCCGACCCCGGGGGCGACCCCATGCATGCCTCGGCTGCTTGAGGCTGGGCGGGACCTCGCCTGAATGACCTGCTTGCGCTCTCTCTGTCTCCATCGTGGTGCTTTGCTCTAGACTCGCTCGTGGGCTTGCACCTTGTGGCGCGCAACCTGCGATACCACCCCCGCGACGGACTCGAGGAGCCTTTCGTCGTCGTCGTTTCCACCCTCTTCGCTTAGGCTTCTTTCCACTCGAGCTTCGATACTTTGCGCTCTTCAAGTCGCTGCCCCCACCCGTCGGACGCTCAAGAAGCAGAAACCAAGCGACGAGCAGGACTGCGCTCTCGCCATGGGATCTCCGACTCCTCCGCCGCACCTCTCTGTCCGGAGGCATCCCGCTTCACTCGTACCTCGGTGCCTCCATGAGCCGAGTCTCTTGGAGCTGGTCCGCACGGCCGTGACTCCCGAGATGATCAGTGCGTTGTTGCTGCGGCCGATCTGCAGCAAACGCAAAGAAGCTGACCGCGTGAATCTTTTTCCTCTCGCACAGACTACATCGCCCAAAAGACGGTCGAAGTCATCCCTTGCGGGCCTGCGACTGTCGTGGAACCCATTTCCCCGCCGACGACGCCGATCCGCTGTGAGGCGCCGCCGCCGGCCCCCGTGACCTCGGCAGCGCCTTCTCATCCGGCGGTCCCCTCCCTCGAGGCATTCATCACGGTCCTCGTGCGCAAGTCGAATGTCCAGGTCCCGACTCTCCTCTCTACGCTCGTGTACCTCGACCGGTTACGGTCCCGCCTGCCGGAAGTCGCGCACGGGATGGAGTCGACCCGCCACCGCGTGTTCCTTGCGACCTTGATCGTGGCGGCCAAGAACCTGAACGACTCATCGCCGAAGAACAAGCACTGGACGCGCTATGCGGCCATCTTTCCGCTCGGCGAGGTGAACCTCATGGAGCGCCAGCTGCTGTTCCTCCTCGACTTTGACCTCGCGATCACGGAGCTGGAGTTGCTCGAGCACCTCGCGCCTTTCCTGCCTCGCATGGTTCGCCGACCTCGTCCGCGTGTGCGTACGCCGCCGGCACAGCCGGCGTGCCCGTCGATGGCCCCTGCGATGCGCGAGCTCGTCGCGTGCGAGACCGTGCACGTCCCGGCACGGAGATCCTCAAACGAGCAGCTCGCGACGCCCCCCACGTCTAGACGCAAGTTGTCGCCGCCGAGGACGCCCGTCATGCAGCAGGTCTCGCCGACGGATTCGCTCTCGTCCGTGTCGACAGCGTCCCCGATCACGCCCCTCGACGAACTCTCGCCGCGGGCGCTCCTGCCGCCCATTCACGCCATCGCGGAGCCGATGCCTCGACATGAAGTGCACAGTCTGCGACCACTGGCGCGACCGGTTTCGCTCATCCGGACGGCGTATCGGAAGCACATCCGCCCCGGGTTCGGCGCCACCGCTTCTCATCGCCCCGTCGACCCTCTCTCGGAGGTGGACCACGCGATCCTCTGAGCTCGCCATGGCACACATGTGCTCTTCGCCTTTCCCTGCCGTCGTTGTCTTGATCCGTTCCTTCTCCTCCCTGTTGGCATGAACTCCCCCTCTGTCGTAACATTCCTGCAACGCAACCTCTGCACTCAATCACCGCCGATCGCGCGCGAGATGAGCCTGTGAGAGCAACGGTGCATGGAGATCGCTCGAGAATCTGCGCTCTGAAAGCCCTTACTCCATTAAGTAAATCCACCCTCGGGAAGGGGAACCGCTTCGAAAGGGATGCCAGGGGTGGCGGTGGGATTCCCGCGGCTGCCCACCAACTGTGCAGCTGTCGGGCGCTCCATGCGGGCATACCCTACCTAGTCGGAGCTCCGATCTTGTACGTAAGCGTTCGGTCCCAGCCTGGACGCGGAAGTTGTAGCATGTTTGTAAGGTCGCCTTCCGGGCTGCCGGCGCCGCGACTTGGCGGCTGAGCTCTCCGGCTCTCCCTATCACGTGCCGAGAGCACCTGCTGAACTGAGATGGCTCCACCTGGCGCTAAGCGGAGAACAACGGCAGCCGCGCCGACCGACAAAAAGTACCGTCGCGGTTCCTCGAGCAGCTGGGCGCGCGGTGGAGGCGGAGGTGGTGCAGCAGCATCAAGGGGACGAGGCGGCGGCGGCGGTGCAAGAGGACGCGGCCGGGCCAAGGCAGAGGAATTCGGGCGACGTGACGGAGCGGAGCGAACGGCCCGAGGCGGCGGGCGGCCAGCCTCCAAGCGACAGAGAACGGAGGGAGCGGAAACTTCGGGTCAGGAAGAGGAGGAAGAGGAGTGGAACGGCATCGCCAGCTCGCCCGAACCAGAGCCGGAGGCGCCGGCAGAAGAAGCAGACATGGACGAAGACGACGCTGAGCAAGAAGAGGCAGTCCGGCCGCCACCCGCCAAGAAGCAGAGGAAGCCGACAGGAGGGACGGGCAAGAAGCAAAAAGTCTTTGTCGAGGGACAGGTGCGCCAATCTGGGTCCTATTCAGGAGTCCCATCTGTACTGACTGTCCGGGAGAACTCTAGAGCGACCTCCTTGCGCTGGCCGCGTCGGTGAGCGGCGAGCAGGCGAAGAAAACCCGGTCCAGGGTGGAACAGGCCGTACGTCTTACCTCCTTCGTCCATCATCGGCATGGTTGACATGACCATGCTCTACACTTGCAGAAGAACAAGCCTGTCAAGGCTGCGCCGGCAGATCGGAACGGCAAAGAGCCGAGCGGAGCGAAGCAAAAACAGCTGGTCCGTCAATTCTCTCCATTGCCACCGGCCCGGCTCAAGTCCGACCAGGCTGACGCGCTCTATTCCCGCACCTCGCCAGGCAGCTGCACGAGCTGTCGTTGCCGAGCGTACCAAAGCAAAGAAGGACCAGACCCGACCTCTTCCCGCAGACGCTGCGGCCACATCCGCCGCCGACTCGACAGCAACCGCCAAAAAGGGGGTCCGCTTCGCCTGAACATCCCCCAGGATTCCTCTCATCAACCTCTCAGTTGTTGTAACAACCTTCGCGCGGCAAATAAGCCTTCTAGTGCATTCTATATATCTACTTCGTCTTCGGGACACGCCCCCCGCTAGAGTCCCTGGGTCAGTCCGTCGACCGCTTCTCCTCCCGCGGCACCTTGCTCCTCCGCGCGGACGCGCTGGAACCCGATATCGTCCCGCCCGCGGAGACGAACCATCTCGTCGCCGACCTGCGGGCGCCTTCGCCCGGTCGGGTCCCTCGGCGGGACCGTCTCGCGGACCGGTCTCGCGTGTGCTGCCCCTCCGACTTTGCCTGCGGCCTCAGCAGCAGCTTGTGCCTCGGCGTGCGTTGCGCGGAGAAACTCGACGACGGGTTTCGCGATCCATCGCCGCGGGCGGAAGAACCCTTCGAACCAGCCGAGGTGGCCGCCATGGACCGTCAATCCGAACGCGAGGTTCGGGTTCGCCTCGGCCGCCTCGAGCGGGATTCCGCCCGAGCAGACGACGGGGTCGTTCAGAGCCGAGAGGGACAGGAGTGGGACGGCGACGTCCCGGATGAAGCGGTTCGCGGAGGCGGAGCGGTAGTACGCGATCGCGGTCGGGTGGCCGGCGAGCGGGGCGGTCACGAGCGAGTCGAATTCGAAGAGGGTCGTGTGTGGGTTGTCAAAGAGGCCGGACCAGTCGAGCTTGGGGTGGTCGATCAGTTGCTCGCGGTGGCGCTTCACGAGGGTCCTGCAGGGGGCAACAAGCGGGATGAGTTTTCTGCAACTTCAGGTACCGGTCAGAGTCCAAGTATGCCCGCTCACTTGAGGTTCTGTGCCATGGCGCGCGAGTAGATGGAGCGGAGCCACCCGCTCGAGAGGGCGACGTGACCCTTGACAAAGTCGAACGGCGCGCCGAGGACGACCGCCGCCGTGTACGGGCAATCCTCGCCCTCTTCACCGACAAACTTGGCCTGCTGGTTCGCACCGAGGGAGAAGCCGATGCCGTACAGCGGGGCGTCGGGCGCGGCGTGCGAGAGGTAGGCGAGCGCGCACCGGAGGTCGTCGGTGACTTCGCCGTTGTAGAGCTTTGGGGAGGTGATCGGGGCGCCGGCGCAGCCCCGCGAGTTGACGACGACGGCACGCCAGCCGAGTCCGCCTTGCTCGACCGGGCGCGTAACGACGGCGAGGACATTGCGGACGTAGGACTCGTGCGAGCCTCCGGTCAGGCCACTGCCAACGTCGGGCGGGTCAGTGCTCGGGCGACCAGCTTCGTGCGCTTTATCCGTGCCACGTACTGGGACACGACGAGGAGCGGAGTCTCGTCAAAGTCGGTATCTTTGTTCGGATTGGCGGACGGGGTGACGTCGATGGCGATCGTGCCTCCGTCCGGCACCCGGATGAGCTGGCGCTCGTACTGGATGGGGTCGTAGCGGAAGGCCATGAGGGTGCATGCGATCGTGGCGAGGTGCCCACTGCGAGTTGTCCATGTATATGGTCAGTTCTGGCTCAGGGCGGACTGGGTGTCGCGACTCGGCGAGATGCGCGTGAGAGTGTCGAGCGGGTGAGATCGGGGCGTACGCACCTGGCGAGCCAGGGCGTGGGGAGGTACCACGCATCGGGGCCAGTCAGGCTGGGGCATTGGCTGAGAATGCGGCCGACATCGAGGCGTGTTCGCTTCTTTTCTGCGAGCTCCGAGGAATGGCCGGCGCTCGCAGCGGGGTGGTGGACGACGCGGACAGGGGCAGCCAGGCGGAGAGCTTGCAAGAGGCGCCGCATGAGCCACGTGAGGAACCACAGCATGCTCCCGTAGCGTCCTTGGCGAGTGTGAGCGAGTGAGCACAAGCCAAGCCAAGTCGCTTCGGACAGGCGGACGGCGGTCGGACCGCGTCGGCTCCTGTGTCGGCTCCTCTCGCTCATCCTCCCCTGGGGTCCGTCCCTCTGGGCCGGGCCAATACACGCCCTGCACACCACTCTGAGGGCTACAGCGCATGCCTCGTCCTGATCTTTGTCGTCACGTCCCATGCCCACCTCGACGTCGGTGAGCGAGACCTCGCCGGTCGACGACTGGCGCTACACCGCCGAGGGCGGCGCCAACCTCGTCCTCCGCTGGCAAGGCGACCCCGCTTCACTTTTCCAAGGCAAGGCTATTCGACTACGCAAGCGCCCCCTGCAAGCCGCCGATCAGGACCGACCGGCCGACGAGGTCGACCCGGAGGCGTTCCAGGCCGCCGTCATCCGCCCGCTCCTCGGAGGCGACCTCTGCCTCCGTGCACAGCCGGTCCCTCTCGAGCGAAAGTGGCTGGAAGCCGCGGCCGACGCTCTCCGGAAGCGGCGAGATCGACCGCCCGCTCGCGCGCGGGAGGACGACCTCGACCTCGGAGCACCGCACGGGACCCTCGTCGACGACCTCGTCTCCGGACCACCGGGGCAAGGCTCCCTCACCGTTGAAATCAAGGTCAGATTGCCTTCTGCCCTTGAGGACCGAACCACCCGCTGAAGAGAATGCCGGACGCCGCCTGTCCAGCCGAAATGGGGTTTCCTCCCCGCGATTCGGTACCTGTCTCCCGCGACCGCCCGCGCCAAGACCACCTCCTGCCGCACGTGCATGCACCGCCACTACAAGCGGCTCCGGAAAGCAGGCGAACGAGCGACTGCATCACGCGCCGATGAAGGGCATGTACTCGATTCGAGCGCAGAGACGGACCAGTTTTGCCCGCTCGACCTGTACAGCCAGGACCCCGAGCGCATCGGGAAAGCGCTCCGGCAATTGTACCGTACATGGATCGCGTCCGAAGGCACGACCAACAATCTCCGGCTGTTTCTGAACGGCGAGCTTCTCAAACCGAGCGAGGTGTGCTACTACCTCCTAGCCCTTGTTCCGTCTCGCAGCACAAGTCCGGGGCTGACCGCCCTTCTCGACAGCAAACTGATCTCGCCGGCCTCGAAGCTGCCCTCATCGCCTCGACGGGTCCTGCCTCCAGTGCCACCGCCACCGACCCGGCCTCGGCCTTTGCCCGGCTCCTCCTCCCCATCCTCCTGCGCTCGCCCGTCCTCCCGCGCCTCAAGCATTTGCAATCCTCCCTCGACCCGCTCGACATCGAAGGGCTCGCGCTGCGCCTCCGAACCGAATTCGGCATCGATTTGTACGCCAGACCAGGGGCAGAGGAGGAGGGAGGCGTGGCGGCGGACAGGGACAAGCAGCTTGCGGAGAGGCTGGGCGGGCAGCCGTCGGTGGAGGAGTGGGAAACTTGGCTCGAGCGATGGCGCGCCCGCTCAAGTCCAGAACCGACATCGGCCGGGTCGGCCTCTTTTCCGGAAGCTGCACCCGGATCGGCGACAACGTTGTCAGGACCGGGAAAGGAGGCCGTCAGCCAAGACCTGCGCGAATTGATACTCGCGTACCTCCTCTCGGCCACCTTCAAAGACTGCTCCATCTTTATACGCCTGCCCTTCCCGGCACCACCACCAGCAGCAGCAGCCTCGTCCATGGCTCCGTATATTTCGACCCCGACCGCTTCACCTCACACCGACGCCGACGCCACTCTCGACAAGCAAGCGAATGCGGCCGCCTCCGCCCGAGAGCCAGAAGGAGTCCAAATCCGCGTGATCGACCTGGACCCAAAACCGCTCGCTCGGCTGGGCAAGTACGCGCGACTCGACCGGGAGATCTGGACCGCTGCAGGCGCGCTCGATTCTGAAGATGACGCTGAAGAGGAGGAAGAGAGGGAGAGGGCCCGGGTCGTAGGGCGGGGTCGCCGACGGCGGTGTTGGCATTAGGACTCTCCCCGACATGCGAGAACTCATGGAAGATATCCTCTCGAAGCTCGAAGACCGTCGAGGCGAACCGCGAGCGACGTGGGTCAAGCGTGTATCCATAGCAAGAGGTCGTATAGATCGTTTCTTGGCGGATATCTCAAAGGGAAGAGTGTCTCGTGAAGAACAGGACGAGGATGAAGGGCCCCGGCCTCGATGGCCTATAACGATAAGAAGAAAACGAGGGTGATGAGGAGAATGGTTCCAGACCAGACGATACCAGATCAAGGTGAGTAAATGCACAAGAAGGGCCCAAAGGAGCGGAGCGTGGGTAAAGAAGGACGAAGGGGGAAAAGAGAGGGGAAGGGTATATGAGGCACAGGCATCTCCCCTCAGAAGCGAGGGAAAGGTCTAGAGGAGGGACTTGTCCTCCTCGGCACCGGCCGCACGCTGCTGCTGGGGCTGCTGCTGCCGGCCGTCAAGCACGTCTCCGAGCGCAACGAACAAGTCCGCGTCCCGACTCGCGATCAACGAGCTCGCGCGCTTCAGCGCCGTCACCTGCACCGCGTCGGTCGCACCGTGCTGCTGCTGCTGCTGCTGCTGGGCACCAGGAGGGAAGGTCGCCGAGAGGGGCGAACCGCTGTTCAGCTCTCCGAGCGGCGCGAGCTGCGGCGGCGCTCCCGCCGCGCGCGACTTGGTCGGCGAAGCGGTCGGGTCCTCAGTCGGGAGGCCAGTGAAGTGGTTGCCGGTCGCCGAGGTCGGAGTCGGAGGCGGGAGCGGCACGAGCGCAGGGTTCACGGCAGGCTGCTGCTGCGGCAGTGGCGCCTGAACGTCCGCACCGGCGCCGGGACTCAGGAGCTGCTCCGGCTCGTCTCCGACGGGCGCGGCTACTGCGGGCGGCGGCGGCGAGACGGCGACCATAGGAGTACCGGGCTGCAGCGCCGCCGGGACGGGCATCGGAAGCGATCCCGATGCCGGACGACCCGAGCCGGCGCTCACGACCGCACCGAGGCAGTCGAACGGGAAGCAGCCCTTCGGAGGCGGGTGCTGTCCCGAGGAGAGGTTCAAGCCGAGCGCCCAGCCGTCGTCGTACTTCATCAGGACCTGGATGTGGTCGCCGGGCTGCAGAGCAACAAAACGGGGTCAGGGTCTCTGTCGATCGGTCGAAGGGCACGCCGTAGATGCGACAGGGACGTACGTTCAGGACAAGCTCGTCGTCGAGCTTCGGGTCAAAGGTGCCGACGACCGTGCGGACTTCACCCTGGCCCTCCGAGTCGCCGAACGGACTCGCCTGCGCATCGATCGGCGAGCTCGGCGCCAAAGCCGCGGCAGCGAGACCGGCAGCACCTGCACCAGCACCGCCGCCAACGGCAGCGGGGAGCAAGTCGGCCGACGAGTCGAGGAACGAGGCGTTGTTGCCCGCGGGCGGGTACTGCGGTTGCTGCGGGGGCGGCGCCTGACTCGACGCGAACGACGGCGCGTTCCACGAGTCGTGCGGCTGCGCAGCCATCATCTGAGGCGGCGGCGACATCGCCGCGCCCTGGTACGGTGTCGGGTCGCCGTACGGGTCCCCGCCGCCGCCGAGGGCGTCCTTCTCGGTAAAGTACTGCTGCGGATGCTGCTCCGGGCTCCAGGCGTTCGGGCTCGCGCTCGAGTTGGCAAAAAGCTCCGAGTCGCCCGTCTCGTGGTGCTTGCGGTACCCGCCGGCCGTGGCCCCCGTGGCGCCGTATCCGTCGGCGCCCGCAGCGGCGCCACCCGGCCCGCCCGTGGACGGACCCCACGAGTCGTGTCCGAGCCCACCGTTGAGGCGGCTATTGCGGCGCTTGCGCCAGAAGAAGTAGCCTGCGCCGGCACCGGCAACGACCAGCAGCGCGATGATGATGCCGGCGATGGCGCCACCAGAGACGCCGCTCGAACTCGAGTCGGCCGAGCCAGACTTGGCGGCATTGGCGCCGGTTCCAGCCGACGCCACGCGCGCAGATGACGACGAAGTGGCGTGAGAAGAAGAAGAGGAGGAAGCCACAGGCGTAGGCGACGACGAGGTCGCGATTCGAGCCATGGAGAGCGAGGACATCGTCGACGAGGCAGCCGGGGTCGTCGTCGTCGTCGTCGTTATGGACGAGACGGCCGCCGGAGTTGTCGTCGTCGCCTCGGTCGTCGCCGCGCGCAAGACTGATCGGAGTGATACACTCGACTCGACCGCGCGCGCATCCGGGGTGGTCGTGGTGGTCGCAGCGACTGCGGCGGCGCTCGATTCGCTCACTACGGTGAGAAGATCATCGCGTTAGTTCAGAATTTTGTCTCGATCGACGCCATCTTCATAGGACTCACCCCGAGCGGCAGCAGGAACTCGAGCCGCTGAAGTCGACGAGAGTAACGAGGTCAGCAAGGCCGGCCCAAGGAATTCCTCTTCCCCGAAATGATGAGAGCTCACCGGCGGCGGTGGTGGTCGTCTCGGCTGCGGCTGCTGCTCGTGCGGCTGTAGCGTCTGCGGCGCTGACGGCAACACGGTTCGTCGCCCGGGCATGGCCGACGACGGCCGTGGTGGTGTCTGCGGCAGCGACGGCGGCGGCGGCAGCGCGCTTGTGCAAGGCAAAGCGCTCGGCTGCTTGAAATTGGTGGTCCATGGCTGCGGCGCGGGCGCTAAAAGCGTCGATGGGCTCGTGTGCGTGCGTCTGCGTTCGGTGCGTTTCTCCGACGACGACGGGGCGACGAGAACAGGGGAACGAGCGGGCAGAGTCTCAGCTGGCGGTACCAGAGTCAAAGATGTGCCTGGCTGTGTCTAGCGAGCAGCAGAGCGTGTCTAAGCGGGCGCAGCAGGCGGAGAAGAAGGCGCTCCAACTCTCGCTCGACTCGCAGCTCAAGGAAACGCGTTCAAAGGCGAAACACAACAACCAGACGCGTCGAGCCACGCCGGTCAGGGTACACTCTCTCGTCCTACCCTGCATCTGCTGCTGGCCAGGGAGACCAAGCATGACAATAGTAGACCATCCGTACGCTCACCCAGCCCGCACGGACCTCGCGAGGACCCGCCTTGATCAGCCGCCCTCACTCGCGCCTCCCCTCAGCAGCCACGTCACACCGGCCAAAGACGGGGAGAAGTCTGAGCAGCTACTGTAACGAGCAGCGCCTCCCTCCGAACGACCACCGCGGGCCTGGGCCATACGCACCTCGAAGCGCACGCGCCAGGCCTCAAGCGCACTCGCATAGCTCCGCAGAGAGATGTCGGCGTCGTCGGGCGCCTCGGCGTCGTCCTACGCGAGCCTGCTCCGCCGCTCAAAGCTCGCCAGCTACAACCCGCACATCGACCAGGTCTACACTGCGAACAGCGCCAACCGCGCCCGCGCCAACTACGGCCTCAAGCGGCCTCTGCCCGCCCTGAGCCCCGCCGCGGGAGCCCGCTCCCCGTTTGTCCGTGTCACCGACCTCGACTCGCCCGAGCGGAGGACCTCGTACCGGCGCGCGACCCGCGAGCAGCAGTACACCAAGAAATGGCTCGAAGTCGACTCGGGCATCGCGAGCGAGGCCTTGATCGACCGCAGCGGACTCGGATACGGCTACGGCGGGTCCTCGGGGACCGCCGGCCTCGTCCATCGCAAGTGGGACCGCCTGCCCGTCCAGTCCCGCTTCCTCGCGCCCGGCACGCCCGGCGCAGTCCAGTCCGTCGACCAGGTCGCCCAGCAGCCGCCCGTACCCACCCTCCCCAACTTTTTCGCCCTGTCTCCCGCCGACTTTGAGCGCTTCCTCGCCAGCCTCGGTGACCGCCGCGCCGACTTCCGCGCGTTCGTCCTCGCCGAGGCCAACAAGCTCGCCGAGCAGACCGGCGGCGCTACGGGCAACCTGAACGACGCCGACTTTGACCTGTACGCGCACGCCCAGCGGAACCCGCTCGAGCTGTTGCGCCTCGTCGAGCGCTTCCTTCGACGACCGGCGGCTACCGGCGCTTCCAACTCGGCCCCACTGCCGCAGGTGCACCCAACCCTGGCGCTGCAGTACGCGACGCCGACCCCGCTCGAGTCGGCGCTCGCTGCCCCCCTCCCCGGTCGCCTGCTCGGCCCGGCCCCGGACGGCTCGTCCTCGAGGTTCTACGGTCGCGGCGGCGGCCGCAAGCCCGACGTCTACGCGTCGATCCTGTCGCAGGTGGCCCCCGTGCCGCCCAACGCGACCGCCGGCGTCGCGCAGACCAACTTTTTCCCCGACGTCGAGGGCCACCGGTCGAACCTCCCCGGCCGCGCGAGCTTCCGCATCTCGCCGACCATGTCCCCCGTCCCGTACGCGAACCAGACGGCGATCCTGCGGACGGGCGTCCGGAAGGGCAGCCACGAGTTCCGCCCGCCGACGGCCGAGTACGAGCCCGCTCTGCTCGCGCTGCACAGCGTCCGCCTGAACCCGACCGTCGTGCCGCCTTCGGCCGCGCTCGCTTCGCCGCAGACCCCGGCGCCTGCACCGAGACCAGGCTCGCCGACGTACTCGGGCGCGCTCCCGCGCGACCTCCGAGGTGCTGGCGCCGGCGGAGCTGGAGACGGCCGCGGGGCGGGTTCGCCCGTCGGGTCCCGCCAGAACGCGGGCACGCTCTCCGACCTCATGGAGGGGTACGCCTTCAACTCGAGCCGATCGCGCGCGGCGGCGGCGGCGAGTGCTGCGGGTGCAGGTACTGGTGCGGGCGTGCGCAGGCCGGGCCGGACGCCGGAGGAGCAGCGGAGGTGGCTCGAGCGGAGGGAGCAGGCGCTTGGGGAGGGAGGAGTGCCGCGGCGTGGGCAGGCGGGAGGCGCGGGCGGGAAGCGGAAGCAGGGCGGGCAGGCACGGGGAGAGAACCGGAAGCGGTTGATGGCGACGCTCGAGGGGTTGCTCGAGAAGTCGTCTTGATTAGGCGGTCTAATACCGCTTTCCGGGTGGTCGCACCTCGCATAGTTCGCAATTCCTTCCGCATCAGTCTTGTACTTTTCGCTGCTGTGCTCAAGGCGTGCTGCCAAGTAGTCAAAGTTGCCTGTACGCGTGAGGCGAAGGTCGTCTCGAAGTTGGCGTCCGATTCCGCTTCCATCGCCCGCTCTCTATCACAGACTCCCGGCGCTCGGACTTGCAGCGATGTTGAAAGCCAAGGCCAAGGCGGCAGCGACCGCCGCCGCTCAGAAGCGCAAAGGTTCGTCGTCTACACCTCCTCAGCCGCGGTCGCTCCGACCTTCTCGCGCTCTATGCGCTCTAGACGGGCCGTCCAGAGCGCACGGCGGTCTTGGGCCGGCTCGACGACCATGCACTGACCCTCTCCCGCCCTCTTGTATCCTCCTTCGTGCGCTCTGTGCTCTCGACCGCTCGTCGTTTACCTCGGCCCTTCGCCTTCTACCTCCACACGCCCGTCTCGCGCCTCGACGCCCCCGGTCGCACAACGCAGCCGCAGCGGCAGCTGCAGCAGCTCAGGAGGCCGCCACGCAGCAGGCGGCGCAGTCCGCCGCGTTCGGACCGGGCACGAGCACGACCCGGAGCGGGCGGGGACTCCGGCCGAATGTCACCCGTCAGTGCAGCTCGATACTCCCCGCTGCTGTTGCTGATCCGTCTCGAGGCTGACGTTTTCTGACTTTGTGCACGCAGAGTACTGGGCCGACTCGGCGGCGAACGTCCTCGCGCCGGGAGGATCGATCCAGCGGATAGGCTACGACCAGGCCGTGTACGAGGAGGCCGTCCGGACCCTCATCTTTGATGAGCCGATGCCGGAGGAGCGCAAAGGCGCCGTCGGGCTCATCCCCGCTGCGGACGGTGCTGCGGGCCAGGATGCGAAGGAGGACGGAGGCGAAAAGGCGGAAAAGGGGGCTGAGACCGGCGCGGCGGATGAGGCCAAGGACAACTACAAGACGAACAAGGATGATCTCGCCATCGTGGTGCGTTCCCTCTCGTCGGCTTGCACCGATCTCGCTCTGCGACTGGTCTTGCGCTGTCCAGACGCGATCGCCTCTAACCCGCCTCACCTCGCAGCTCGACAACTTTGATCTCTCTTCGGCTGCCGCTTCGCAGGCGCTCCGGCAACACAAGGGTGACCTCGCCGCGACTCTCACCGACCTGTGCGGACCGAGAAGCGTACCCGCGTCATCACCAGCCATTCGCGCATGATCCGTCCATCGTTCTTGTACACACACATAACCTCGCAATACCATCCGAGCTTCGATCAGTCATATACCTCTTCCCCTTTCGCGCGCAAGACAGCTCGATCATCACGGTGTCGCAGCCGCGGCAACCCCTCGACGCTCCGGATGCCCCTGTTCGGACTCCCCGGAGCTCCGTGGAGCTCGGCTGCCCCTGGCACTTTCGAACCTCATCACCTTTCCTGCGGCTCTGGCTCTTTGCTTCCGCCGTGACGGCTGCTCCTACAACCCGTCTCCACCGATGGAGACGGCTGCTGACATACCGGGCGCGATTGAGCAGCTCGCAGCGGCAATCTCGTCGGTCCCGCCGCCGATCCTGACAGTGAACCAGACGCTCTTGTCGAGCCTCCTGGCCGAAGTCGCACAGGACCTCGCACCCGTCTGGCCATCCCTCGCCCAGGCCCAGGAGGAAGCGCTCCTGACGAACTCGACCTTCCTCGCGAGCCAGCTCGATTCCCTCTCCGCCCTGCTCGCTCGATCTCGCGCAGACTGGACCCACGCGAGTCGCGCCGACGTGCTCGCGTTGATCGAAATATCGGCGACGCGGTACAACATCTGGACGGTGTGGGCGCCCGAGTGCTGGGCCGTCGTTCTCATGTTCGGCATCGCCGCCGGACTCAAGGTCGCGCTAGTCCTCTTGCTCCAACGCAAAGCGATCGAGCGGGTCGTCAAGGTGTCTTCACTGGCGCTTACGCACGGCGAGGATACGAAGCCGTCCGTCGAAGCGCGAGAGATCGCTCGTGTCCAGTTGCAAAAGCCGGCGCGCGCAGCGTGCGTGAGCGCAGCGAAATTCATGCGGTATGTCGGAGCTGACTTCCAGCGGACAATGCAGCCTCGGACATGCGCTCAACCTTATTATGTCGACGTGAGTCCAGCTTCTCAAGGACATTCTGCATCGAAAGGACCGAACAGGGCTCACCAGAGAGGGCTCGGTCGAAAGTGCAGTCCTTGTCCTCCAGCTGCTGGCCTGGCGGATGTTTGTCCTTCCATCTACGGTGAGCCGATTAATCCCTTTTCCCGAGCCCTTGCACCGAGCCTGACCTACTTTCATGCGCGTGCAGCTGGTCCGCCTGCTTGATGTCAAGCTGCTGAGCGGCGCCATCAAGATCCTCCTCGTCACGTATGCCTCAGATCTCCTCTTTGGCGATCTGAGACCAGAGTATGCCTTTAGTCCCTCGAATATGACCTTACCTCGGGTCATGACTGATGAATGCGAGCCTCGCAGAATCTTTCTCCACCACTTTTTCACGTTTGCCCTTCTCTTCGTGGGGCAGCTCGCGGCTCATGAGTGTGAAGGTGCGCCGGCGGGTTCCGGCGAGAGCTACATCTCGAGATTAGACTGACCTCCTGATCTCTTCGCAGACCCGCTCTTCTTCCGCCTAGCTCAGTACTTGCTGCTGCAAGCGACGCTCGAACAAACGACATACGCGTCCATGACCGCCTGGCACCTCGCCTCGTGGCTCCGGGTTCAAGAACACCGACCGGCGCTCCAGTTGTCCCTCATGAGGGCAGCAGCTCGCCTCATGGCGGTATCGAGGGCGATCACCTTTCCGCAGAAGTTCGTCCCGGCCGCCTTTGCGCTGTATTGGCTGGCGCGAAGTGCGTTCAATCCCTCGCTCCCTTGGATTGCTGCGTTTGCGGGCGATGGCTGACAGAAAGTATCGCTGTTCTGCGACCCACAGTGTGGCACGAAATCGACGCAGTGGCCTGGGGTCGCGCCTGGATCGTCTGGTGCACGGTCATCCTCGGCCTCCTGCTCACGATCCAGGTCAAGTTCGCCGACGACGCGTTCCCGCTTGCTGCCCAGTAAGTCCTCGTAGTCTCAGGACAACGTCGCTGAGCTGATTGCTCACTCGCGGACGACAGCATGCACTTCAAGGTGTACGGCGGCCCGCCGCCGGCTCGCCTCGGGCCGGTCTTCGGCGCCTTTGCTCGACTCTATCGCATCCTGTTTCGCTTGAAGTCGCGTTCCGAACCTCAGCAAAGCCAAGACCCATCTCTGGAAGGCCATCCACGCAGGCGGAGTCGGCCGACGTCCGCCACGTGGTTGAACCAGAAGCAGGAGGAGCCCGACGCCGGGAGTGGCCGGTCGATCTTGACAACGCGCACCTTGAGCGAAAGTCCTTCTCCTGAAGGTACGTCCTGCATGTGATCTGCGTGCAGACGTACTCAACTAACCGGCGCTTTCCTCGACCTAACCAGCATCCGCCATGCCGTTGCCGGATCTGCCTCCCCTGATTCCGGATTGGCCGCTCGGTCTCGAGCTCGCGGAGGTGACGGTCATACCTTACGATCCGCCTGAAGCGGGCTCACCCTCGTCCTCGCCGTCCAGTGTCCCGCAGCGAGGGCGAAGAGCCGGCGACGCGGTCTGAGAAGGCCAAATCCCCGTGCCTATTGCGCCGTAGATTGCGGTGATCACGCAGACAATGCTCGCTCTGGACCTCTGAGCCCATCAATACTCCAGACTTTCGTACGGCGTTGTGAGTTTCAGTCAGTCTCGGGCTGGAATCATAGTCAGGTTGGCTAGGGCGGATCGAGCCTCTCGACCCCGTCGATGTCTTTCTGCTCGCACCAGTGGCTTCGGTCCCGGGCGAACTTGCTTGCAGAGGCGGTGAGGATTCTATCCGAGTGATATGCACCCTGCTCCGAGCGCGTTCCGCGCCTTCCGCACAAAGCCGGCGCGCCGGCTGACGCGACGCGCCTCGTTGCGGGCCCGCTTCCTCTTGTCTCCGCTTTCTTCCGTCGCGCTCTGCCCTCGCCCTGAACCGGCAAGCATGACCGCCACCCCGAATCAGAAGCTCGTCCACGGCTCATTGTGGCCAGAGTGGGCTCCGCTGGAGGCCTTCAAGGTCGCCGTCTTCAAGTTCGCTCGTGCGCCATCTGCCTCGCTCGTGTTCTTTCGGCTCATCTCGCTGACGCTTTTGGCCTCGGACCTGCGCGCTACTTTCGAGCAAGGCTTCAATCCTGCCATCGACGAAGTCAGGCTACAAGCTCAACGGGCAACGGACATACACCGCGACCTGCGAAAGCTCCTCCGCTTGTCCGTTCGAGATCGTCCTCGGGCGTGAGAAGGTCAAGACGATCACGACCCGCATGAATTTCCAGCACGACCACGGACTGCTGGGCCTTCCTAAGGATCCTACGTCTTCGCCCGAGGGTCGTCTACGCGAGCGCCTCGAAGCCGCGCTCCGTGCAGCCGCCGAAGACTTCCAGCGTCGGGCGGTCCGCGAGCTCGAACGCGAGCGCAAGTGTCAAGATTACAACGTCACCACGACCTTCCCAGCCGCCCCCGATGTACTGTCGCCGGCCAGCGAGCAAGAAGTCGTGATCTGGGACCTCGCAGACGGACTCGGCCAGGAGCGCGGCCGCGCTTTCGAGGCTCTCATGCGCTCGAAGCGGATCCTGTCGGACGAGTACCCCGCATGTTCCTGCCGTCTCTCTCGCCGCCGGAATGCTCACTCACGCACAGTCTATACCAGGACTGGTCGACATTCGACGGCTTGTATCATCCCCTTGATGCCTCTCCGGCGAAGCGTGCCCCTCCACCAGCGATTGCCGGGACCGCGAAGCCTGCCACTCGTCACGCTCGTGCCGAAGGTGAAGGTAAGAGGAAGAGGAGCGGCAAGCCGGCGAAGCAGACGGCCTCGAACCCGGTCAAGTCGGAGGCGACGGGATCAGCTCCGGCTCTTGCTTTTTCGCCAACGAAGATCCTCAAGCACGCCAGCTCGAAGGTGGGCATGCTGCTACCACCTGTGGTCTCGAGACGTCTCTGAGACTTCTCTTCAGTCCAAGGATGGGCGCCCTCCGAAGCGGGTCTTCCACTCCTCTCGCTCGCCGCCCTGGTCAGCTTGCCCCCAAGCTGGATCTGCACGTGCTGAAGCTGAGTCAGCGGACGAGGTGAATTCTATAGCGTACGAGAACAAGGCAATCTGCGGCTGACCGGAAGCGTCGTTGCAGGGTGGCATCGTGTTCGCGACGAAGACGTCGCCGGAGAAGTGCGGAATGTCCGGCTTGCAGCTCGGCCTACCCGAGCAAGTGGCGGAAGACTCCGAGCCTGCTCACCAGCGGAGGAAGGTCTCGCCCGAGCTCTATGCAGCCCCCGCCGAAGTAGGCGAGCGCTTTGTCGCCCCGGAGCAAGTCTTTGCGCCTCTGGTGGACGTCGACACCTACGTCGCGTCCTTCCTGCGCTCGCCGCTCCGCGTGGACGGCGCTCCGTCGCCCCAGGCTCGGGCCCAGCCGCTCAAAGAGGACGAAGCGGAGGCTGCAACCTCCGCTGCCCCCACCGCCGATCTGGCTGACCCCCCGCCGCAAGCGCTCGGAGACTTTCTCCTGGCGCTCCCCGGACCGTTCGACTTCCGCCAGCGTTACCTCAAGCAGCTCGAGCAAGGCGGGATCCGGACTCCGTCTGAGCTGAAGGGGTGCTTCCGGATCGACCCCGAGCTTCTTCGGTTCCTCAAGGTGGGCGACGTCGACATCCCGTACCAGCTTTTCCAGAAGGTTCTCGGAGCCTCGGGCGAAGGGGCGCATGCCACCTGAAACATCTTCTGCTTGCACTTGTGGTCATCGTGCTTGTACGGCGTGCGAACCGCCAAATCGGAATCGGGCCTCATCGGGCGTCCTTGGTTCGACCTCCTCTAGCCTATGCACGCGTATGCAACGATGTCCCTTCGTCAGTCCAGCCTACTCCCCGTCCGTCCCGTCTGTACCGCCCGTTGCCCCCTTCTGTACAGGCCCGCTGATCTCGGTAGCGGTCGTCGCCGTCGCCTTGACCGCTGTGGACTTCTTCTTCTTCCTCCTCCTGTTCGCGGCGGTCGACGCGGAGGCGCTCGGCACGGCGGCCTTGGCCGGCAGCGTCCAGCCGGGCGCCGCGGTGAGGACTTCGACGCCGGTCGGAGTGATGAGAAGGGTTTCTTCGAATTGGGCGGAGAACTTGCCGTCCGGCGTCGCCGCAGTCCACTGCGGTACGCAGAAGCGTCAGCTCGGGAGCACGCTTTCGACAGTTCGAAGTATGACCGCTCACGTCATCGGGCCAGTGAACCTCCTTTGCATTGCCGACGCAGATCATCGGTTCAATGGTAAAGGTCTGCGGGAAGAACGTCGTCAGCAGGCTGCAGAAGCTCGACGTCGTTTTCGAAGCCCGACACACCTGACCGGGTCGCATGACGCCAGAGGCACGGTTGCCTGCGTAATGCTACAGGTACGGGAGGTGATCGAAGAGCTGGCAGGGGAGCTCCACGCGTTCGGGTCCTTGGCCTCGACTTACAGGCACATCCGGCAGTGGGTGGAAGAGCCTGCAATATAGGCATATCCACGTGAGCGACTCAGCTTCACGATCTGGCTTTTCTCGCACCGAGCTCACTCACTCGTTGACCCCGTGACCAACATAAGTCTTGTTCGTCGAGAACCCTCGCTTCGCCGCGACTTCCTCGATCCGCTGGCCAATGTCCTGGTACTGCGTTCCCGGCTTGCACATCCGGATCGCCTCGTCCAGACACTCGCGCGAGCAAGCAATCAGGTCCAGGTGCTCCTGCGCCACGGAAGGGCCGACGGGGTCTGGAACGGAACAGCAGTCAGCGTCGCCCGCGCTCTTAGTTCCGTTGACAGGCCGATCCGCATTCACAGGTAGCGTTGACATCGGCGTGGAAGCCGCCATGATACAAGGAGATGTCGAGGTTGAGGATGTCGCCGTCCTCCAACGGTCGCGAGTCGGGAATACCTGCGCAAGGAGCCGCGACGTGAGCGGAGGCGCGCTCGGTGCCAAACCATGGTGACTGACCGTGGCAGATGACTTCATTTATCGAGGTGCAGACCGACCGCGGGAACTTGTGGTAGCCGAGCGGCGAGGGATACGAGTCGCGCTTGACGGTCTCCTCGTGCACGATCCGGTCGATCTCGATTGTCGTCTGGCCTGGACGGACATTCGAGGCCGCGATGTCGAGAACTTCCCGCGCGAGCTGAAAACGAGTACGTCATATCAGCCGAGAGGTCTCAACTGCGGCAAGGAGAGGGAACGTACGCCACAGGCTTTCCGCATGCCTTCGATTTGAGTCGGGTTCAAGATGCGCCCCTGCCGCTCCATCCGCCTCGATACTTTCTCCTGGAACGAGACGCCGTTCTCTGTGATCATGCCGCAGCAGTCAGCAATGGGCGAGGGAGGAAGAAGTCAGCTCGTGCGCGGACAGTGTGCGCCAGGTCGGACTCGCTCACTCTCGGTCGCGTAGTCCGGCTTCGGAATATGGTCCGGCACTTCTCGCTTCGGGAGCGGCTCGAGCGGCATGACGGAGCGTAGCCGACCTGTGTACTTGTACCGACCATCGAACCCGTCCTTGGCTGCAGGGAAAGATGAGGCCGGTCAGGTCGAATTTCGCCCCTTCTCGGATCACACGAACTGGACGCACTGCCTTCGGGAAAGGTATAGTCGGGTCGCGCCACCGCAACGTGCATCTTTTTGTGGTGCTTTGGGTCTGTGAGGGGAGATTGGTCAAAAGGGACTTCTCGTTGTCGATTGAGAGACGAAAAGGGAACGAACAGTTTGAAGCGAAGCACGTCTGGCTGCAGAAGAACGAGCCGGAGACGCCGAGACTGCGAGCAGGACGATGCGTCAGTTTGCTCCATCCAGGCACGTTCGCCGTCTGCTAGACGTTGTGCCGGAATCGGCGGACGGTCGAGCCGTCTGTCAACGGGCTCCTGCCGTCGCTGCGACGGGGGAAGCGTGTTCCCCTGAGGCCGATCCAAGACGTTTCGCCCGTAGAGACACTTCGCGAGCCAGACGGGCGCCTCCTTAGCGCCGCCTTGGCCCTATGCCGATCCACTCCTCGCTTCGCATTGAGACCGCCCGTGCCCTCCGCCTTCTTAATTGCCTCCGCGTCCTTCCCACAGGAAGCAATCATGGGTGAGACGTACGCCTGGCATTTGGGGCACTCGAGCGCGCCTGCCTGGTTCCCGCAGCCGTTGCTGCACATGCGCGTCGTCTGGGCGAGCTGCGGCGTCATGATCTCCGGCTTGAAGCGCTGCTGCTCGACTGACGTTCACAGCACGTTGGGCAGCGCCTGACTAGCGTCGACGGCGAGCTATTTTAGTCCGGGGTAGCGTGGAAGCGTAGCATAGAGGAGCGCGACGAAAGCAGAGCGCGGTCGAGTCACCTGGCAAAGCGGCGCGGAGATCCCGGATTATGATGAATAGCGCCAAGCCCCGCGGAGAGCCTGAGCGGAGCGTGCGAGGTTGTCGGTGCGCCTTCTTCGAGCGTTTTCGGAAGCAATGTGAGCGTATGGGTGCACGACAGAGTGCAAGACGACTGAGCGAAAGCGGCGAAAGAGACCGACAGCCTGGACCGACTGATGAAGCCCGTCAAGGTGGGCGCTGCATCGTATCAGATAATCGCACCAAGATGGACGAACGAAGACCGGTGATACGAAGCTCAGCAAGTCCGTCGCAACCAGGCTTTCACAGAGGCTTTCTCTTCCGGACTCGAGCCTGAGGTATCTGCCATCGTCCGCGGAAGGCTATTCAGATGGAAAGTTGCGAGCGATGCCACCTCCATCGGTCAACGCCCTACTCCTCGCCCGCGCTCTCTGCATCATCTGCAGCGCCGTCCTTCCCAGACGCACCGTTCCCATTCGCCGCCGCCGCCGCCGCCGCCTTGGCCGCCGCCGACTTTTTCTTCTTCTTCTTCTTGTTCGCGGCCGAAGACGCGGACCCGGACGCGCTCGGCACGGCGGGCTTGCCGGGCAGGACCCATCCTGGAGCGGCGGTGAGGACTTCGACGCCGGTCGGGGTGATGAGGAGGGTTTCTTCGAATTGGGCGGAGAACTTGCCGTCCGGCGTCGCGGCGGTCCACTGCGTGCCAGACGAGGGTCAGCTCGGAAGTTTCCCCAGAGCAGAAGAGCACTGGACGCACGTCATCGGGCCAGTGAACCTCCTTCGAGTTGCCGACGCAGATCATAGGCTCGATAGTGAAGGTCTGCTCGCCGGAAAGTCAGCAGGCCATCCGTCGGCGGGCCACGGGCGGGTCATCTAGCCCAAGGCGCACCTGTCCAGGCCGCATCGTGCCGGATGCACGGTTCCCTGCGTAGTGCTACGAAAAAGGTGGAAGGTCAGAGGGCGGGCGCGCCGGGCGGACGACAGGGGAGAAAGAGACTCACGGGCACGTTCGGTGCAGAGTGGAAGAGTCTGCACGGCGAGAGAGTCAGCGACCAGGTCATCATGGTTCATGCTGACAGATTAACGCTCGAACGTGGACTCACTCGTTGATCCCGTGTCCGACATAAGTCTTGTTCGTCGAGAACCCTCGCTTCGTCGCGATCTCTTCGATCGTCTTGCCGACATCCTGGTACTGCGTCCCGGGCTTGCACATCCGGATCGCCTCGTCGAGGCACTCGCGCGAGCATGCGATCAAGTCAAGGTGCTCTTGCGTGACGGAAGGGCCGACGGGGTCTGTAGGATGGAACGGTCACAGTGAGCGATTGCGTGTGAGACCTTTCATCCCGCGGAAGACGCACAGGTAGCGTTGATGTCGCCGTGGAAGCCGCCGTGAAACAGAGTCACGTCCAAGTTGATGATGTCGCCATCTTCCAGGGGTCGCGAGTCCGGAATGCCTGATGCACGGATGGTGATCAGCAGCAGCTCAACCAAGGCTCCTCTCTCCGTGAGAAGCTCACCATGGCAGATGACCTCGTTCACCGACGTGCACACCGACCGCGGGAACTTGTGGTACCCGAGCGGAGACGGGTAAGAATCCCGCTTCATGCACTCCTCGTGCACAATACGGTCGATCTCGATCGTCGTCACGCCCGGCCGAAGGTGCGATGCCGCAATGTCGAGCACCTCTCGCGCGAGCTACACGGTATTCGAGCGGGGTTAGCGTCACAGAAAGTCAATTTCGCGAAGATCCGTACAACTCACCTTGCAGACCTTGCGCATGCCCTCGATCTGCGTCTCGTTCAGGACACGCCCTTGCCGCTCCGCCCGGTTCGCAACCTGTTCCTTGAACGAAACACCGTTCCCTGTCATCGCGCCGCACCGAAAGCAAGCGTGGGGGGAGAGGATCAGCGCCCCCGTCCGCGGAACAGAACGGCTGCTCACCACATCCCGCAACCCGTAGGTGATCGTCCGTCCGACCTCCTCTGCCGTGCTAAACACGCGCCCGCCCCAGACTCCGCTCCAGCGCGCAGGGATCGATTCAAGGGTCTCACTTTCGGTCGCGTAGTCGGGCTTGGGGATGTGGGAGGGCACTTCTCGCTTCGGCAGCGGTTCGACCGGCATCACCGAGCGCAGGCGACCGGTGTATTTGTAGCGGCCGTCGAAACCGTCCTTGGCTGCAGAGGAAGTTCGGGCGGGTCAGGCCGAACCTGACGGCTTGTGATCTAACCAGCTGGACGCACTGCCTTCAGGAAAGTTGTAGTTGGGTCGCGGCGCCGCCACATGCATCTTCTTGTGGTGCTTCGGGTCTGTGGAGGAGAAGTAAGATCAGATGGGACCCGTCATCCACGTAGCTGTGGGCGGGGGACGGACAGTTCGAAGCGAAGCACTGCTGGCTGCAGAAGAACGAGCCGGCCACGCCGAGACTGCGGGAGGACTTTCGTGTCAGCGTGCACTCTTCAGGCATCCCACTTTACTTGCTGGACGACTTTGTTCCGGCGACACCGGCCGAGAAAGGCCCGTCTGCGCTCCTTGTGTCGCTGGGTGGCTTACGGCTCCTCCCTCCCTTCCCGAGCGCCTCCTCAGCTCTGCACGCGCTCCCTGGGCGCCGCCGTATCCCCTGCGTCTCTCCTCGCCCAGCCTCGCCTCGAAGGCGCCAACCACCCCGCTCCACCTCAGAGATCCCCTCCTCTGCCTCCCGCACACCGTCCACCTCCCTGCCACCCGAGCGAACGAACGGACCAGCGAGAGCAACGTACGCCTGGCACTTCGGGCACTCGAGCGTCCCGGCCTGTTTCCCGCAGCCGTTGCTGCACATGCGCCCCGTCGCGGCGGGCTGCGGCGTGCCGTCTGGCTTGGGCGGCGGCGGCGGCGCGACCGAGGCGCCGAGCGCGTTCGCAGCGGCGGTCTCCGGGTCGGACATTGCCCCGGATAGAGCTGAGAGCTGGGAAAAGTTCGAGCTGTGAAGCTGGTCGAGTCCAGCGGCAGTCGAGGCGAGGCGATGAAGCGCGCAACAATCAGGCAGCGGATTATTCCGAATTATAATCTTCTAATCTCCGACTGAGCTCTCACACCTCTTCTTCACTCTGAAGAAGACGCTCGCTCGGAGCATAAGGATATCGTATGGCAGGCATCCATACGACCCTGATACTCAGGCCGTAATACCCGCCCACTTCCGGAGACCCTCCTCGGCCTCTTCCTCCCCCGGAGTCATCAACCCCTCGTCCTCCTCTTCCGAGTACGGCGGGTCATCATCCGCCTTGACCGGCGAGCTCGGATCCCATGTCATATCCAGCCGCCGGCCCCGCCGCGCAGCAGCAGCAGCCATCACCGAGGCAGCCGTCCCTGTCCCCGCCGTCGCGGACCCGGACGAAGCGCTCGACCCCGCGCTCGTCGCGCTCCTCGGCCCGAGCAGCGGGTGATTCGCCGACGCGAACCGGTACGTCACCCCGACGGGCGTGCCGTGTCCCGATCCCGGTCGGGTTCCGGTTCCGTTCGCGCCCACGACCGCCGCCGCCGCCGCGGACGAGAGGTGGAAAGGGCTACGGCTCGGGCTCGGGCTCGGTGACCCGGCCCGCTGCGCCAAAACGAGGTCAAAGTCGCCCTCCGCGTCGTCCGAGTCCTCGTCGCCTTCCCTCGTCGCACGCGGAGACGTCGTCGAATAGTCCGCCGACGTCGACGACGCAGGTGAGGGCTCGCCTCTCGCTGCTGCGGCGCCGATGGGCCCGGGGGACGGGCTCGGCGAGACGGAGCGCGACAGGCGGTACCGGCGCGGGGTCGACGCGGCGCTCGACAGAGGGAGAGATCCCGAGGGGTCAAGCAGATGCGGACGAGGGGACGGGTCCGGGTCGGGACGGGCGACGCGGCCCGTGCGGGGCGTCCAGGCGTAGGCGTAGTGGTACGGAGAGACGGGCGGAAAGTCAGACATGCCGAGGCGAGTCCCGGTGGTGGTGTCCTGGGATTGAAGTGGGCATCTCTGTCCCTGCGCGTGCTCGTCGTCGCCGTCCGCGCCCCCTGAAGGACGCTCCTGCGCCGGGAGGACCCGCCTTCGTCGCCTGCGCGGTTCCCTCACGAGCCTGACCGCCCACTCTCCTCCCTCTTCCTGCCCTCCCTCCACGACCGACCCTCGCCACCGCTTCGAAACGCCGACGAGCGGCTCGATCCCCCACCGCCACAAGACGTTCCTCGCGCCGAGCGCGTCCGTCCGCTGCCCGAGCAACAGCAGCAAGAGCTTGACCATCGTCCAGCGAACTTCGGCGCCCGTGCTCCCCGCCAGGTCCGCCGACGCCGCCGCCAAGGAGGAGCCTCCTCGCGGCGACGGGGTCGTGCTGGGCAGGAACCAGGACCACGCGAGCGGGACGGGGCCGAGGCCCCTCGGCGGGCGGTCCGACGCATGTGCGCTTGGTTGCGGGAAGCTGGTGGTCACTCGGGCCGTACCACGCCGGGCTTTCCACGCCCGCAATGGGAGGTCGAGGGAGGAGGGCACGACGGGCGGAAGGGCGGGCAGTTTTGCGAGGAGCGGCGCTGGGTCGAACTGTGGGTAGGTGGCGACGAAGCGCACGGCCGCCCACCTGAGACGAAGGACCGACGGGAGGATGTAGCGCCGCAGGAACTGCAGGTACGCATGGCGGGCGGCGCGGAGACGCGCTTGTAGGCGAGAGGCGAACCCCGCAGTGGGGGTCGTCGCGAGCGGATGGCGCGGGGTGGTGCGGAATTGCTCGGCGAGGGAGAGGAGCGCGACGAGGAGCGAGAACGAGAGGAGATGCTGTGCCTCGTCGCGGATCGCGTCGGTGTCCAGGTCTCGACGGGGAGCGGAAGAGTCCGTTTCCGCGTTGTCGTCCTCGCGCTCGGCGGGGTGTGCGAGGGCTGCGAGGAAACCGACGGTCCTCCTTACAACATCTCCGACTGCAATGAGGTACGCAAGTGCCCTCCACTGGGATCTGTAGCGGACGACGGCGGCGAGGGACGCGAGTGCGGCCGCGGAGCTGATCGTGCGCTCGCTCGCAAGCCGGGCGCGGAGGACAGCGCGGGCGGGGTTGGTGCTCAAGAGTGCGTGTTCGAGGCGGGCCAGGCGGGCGAGGACGGGCTCGAGGAGGAGCGTCTGGGCGAGCGGATGCGGCGCGACGGGCACGACGAGGCGCGCCAGACTCGACGCCAGCGGAACGCGCTCCAGGGCCTCACGCGGGTCGAGCGGGCCAGCCGCGCGAGGGGCAGTGTCCATTGCCCACTCCTTGTGCAGCTGCCTCCGCCTCTGTGGCCGGCTGTGGCAGCGTGCAGACCGGGTCGCGTCTGAACGCCGGCCGGCAACCTCGCGCGTCCCAGGTCCCGGCGCAGCCTCCCCTCAGCGACTATCGAAATCTTCCTTATCGGGCAATTTTGATTCTTCCGCGGTTCGGCCCTCGCGCCCACAGTCCGAATTCCGAATTGTTAAGCGCCGGCCGCGCGTTCCACAGAAGTCGGCCGCGGCACCGCGCGTACTCGCAGCTCCAGCGTCAGCTCATGTACGCGCAGACTTAGCCTTGATCTCCGCCCGACAGCGCTAGACGCCCGCCTCACTGTACACTCGGCCATCCCGCGAATCGTGCGCAGTATAGACGCCCGAGAGCGCCGTGCAGCTGCGGGACGCCGATCCCCTTTTCGCTCGGATCGCTCGCCGGCAGCTCGCGGTTCTTTTCCGTGACAGTAACCCGTTCCGCTCGCTCGCTCGCTCGCTCGCGCCGCCCCGATGCACGCACCCGCAGACACCTCGCCGTGGCCCGGCATGCAGCTGTACCACTCGAGGCCGATTCCGTCGCCGCACACGTGCAAGGCCGCGTACACGCACGACCGGACCTCGCTCGTCCTGAGCCTCCTGATCGTCATCGGCCTCGTCGTCAGCTACCTCCCGCAATGGGTCCGCATCATCCGACACAAGAACAGCGAGGGCTTCTCCCCCATGTTCCTCCTCCTCGGCGCAACCAGCTCTGCCAGCTCCCTCGCCAACATCGTCACCCTCCAGTGGAGCCAGGTCGCCTGCTGCCAGTACCTCGTGAGTCTCCTTCCTCTTCGCGAGTCTTGTCTTTCCGCACTGACACTCTGCGGCCGCCCCCCCCCCCAGTCTGCCGGCCAGTGCTTCGAGCAGGTCCTCGGCATCGGCCAGGTCCTGACCCAGTGGCTCTGCTTCTCCCTCGTGTCCGTCCCCATGCCCTTCCGCTCAAACTGCATCCTTCCCGTTCGCTCACACCGCACCTCCCCAGCTTCGTCTTGTACTTGATCTACTACCCGCTCTCGTCGAAATACGTCCGCTCCGTCCCGATCGCCTCGTCCGCCCTGCCGACCTCGCACCGGCGGAGCATGGTTCGCGCCCTGACGCCCAAGTTCATGCGGACCACGACCCCGCACGGCTTGATCCGCCCGAGCTTGTCCTCGTCGACGATCGCGAGCGACATCTCGTCCGAGGAGGAAGGGCCCTACAACGCGCACGACTACGGCGAGACGCACTACGGCGCGACGGACCGGACGAGTGGCGGTGGCGGGCGCGGCAGTGGTAGCAGCAGCGGCGGCGGCGCAGGCCGACTCGGCGGGTTCCACCCGGCCAACTTTATCCTGCCGGGACAACTCCGCCGCGGCGAGATCATCCTCTCGGCCGAGTACCGGCACGCCGTCTCGCTCTTCCTCCTCACGGTCCTGCACTTTACCCTCACGTTCTTGACGACCGCCATCCTCATCACCACCCTCCCGAGCACCGAGACGCCGTACCCGGGGAACCCGACCCCGACCCCGCCGTGGGACCCGTCCCTTCCCCCCGGCGGCGGTGGTGGCGCCGGCGGAGGGGGCAAGGAGCACCCGAGCGAGCGTGCGGTGCGCGTCTGGGCGACGACGGTCGGGTTGATGAGCGTCGTGCTCGCGTGCGTGCAGTACACGCCGCAGCTCGTGCACACGTACCAGCGCAAGCTGGTCGGGAGCCTGAGCATCCCCATGATGCTCATTCAGGTGCGTCCTGCCGGGGCGTGTCTCTACTTTGCGGTAACTCGACGAGCTGACGACGAGCTACGCCACACCCACAGACCCCCGGCTCGTTCGTCTTCGTGTACACGCTCGCCGTCCGCCCAAACGTCGACGTGACCGGCTGGCTCACCTACTTCATCACCGGCCTCCTGCAAGGGTACCTCCTCGTCCTCTGCTTCCTCTACAAGCGTCGGCAGCGCGCCCTCGGTGTCGACGACTGGGGGAACGCGCTTCCTGGCGTTGAAGGCGACGCGGAGCGCAGCCGGATGGCGCGCGCGGGCGGGGAGACGGAGCGCGAGCGGGCGGAGGCGAGGAGCGCGGCGGCGGCGGCGACGGTGAACGTGCCGGAGGAGCTGGAACGGGAGGGAGCGGAACCGGCGGCGTTGATGATTGGCGGGAGGACGTACGAGCGCAGGCGGAGCAGCTTGGCGGCGTCGGCCGGGGCGGGCGCGGGGTCTTTGCCGAGGTCGGCACGAGGGGGAAGGGCGGCGGGAGCGTCCTCGGAGCCGACGGAGCGGGACCACTTACTTCGATGACATGGCGAGGAGCGAGCGACGAGGGTCGAGGGGGGGGGGGGGGTCTAGGCTGCCCTCTCCAAGTTTTCGCGGCGGCGCTCTCCTTTTCAGCAGGCCTTCGACGATTCTGTGTAGATAGGGGTGTATGGCATGCACACGAGGTGCTTCAAGGTTTGCAGGACCGTCAATCGAAATTTATTGGCTTCGACAAGTTCATCATCATCATACCTGCCGGCTCTGCCGCTTTGCTGTCTCTCCACGCGCCTCCTACCGCCCGTTGCTCACCGGAAACACTCTTGCTGGGCTCACAGCTACTCCTCTTGGTCAGGATGTCTCTCCTGCGGCCGTTCTCTGCGCTGGATTTGTTCGAGTTCAACGCGATCAACCTCGACGTCTGGACCGAGACGTACGGCGTCGGCTATTACCTGAGCTACCTCATGCAGTTCGGAGACCTCTTCTCGTGCGCTGCGATGCCCTCGCTCTGGCTGCTCAGGTACACTGGAGGCTGAACGGTCGGGAGGAAATTTGCACAGGGTCGTCGAGTCGGCAGGAGGAGACCGGAACGCGACCTTCCGTTCGGCACAAGCTACGGGCAGACCCAGCGCGGTGTCGACTAAACCCAGAAGCGGCGGCGCATTCGGCGGAGGAGAGGGCGGCGGACTGATGGGCTACGGTGCGTCTCCGTCTCCGGGGGCTGTTCACCGTGCATTTCAAGGCGTAAGCCGACAGAGTGGCTGACGGCCTGACATTTTGTTGCGTTACGCAGTCATGGGAAAGACAGAAGGTCGAGGGAAGGAGTGGCAGTAAGCTCTCCGCTCATGGGCTGCTCTTCCCCCCTTCCCCGGAGAAACAGCCCAACACCAAGAACTCGCCGCCTCCCTGCCCGACTGGACTGACATTTCGCCTCCCTCCTCAGCGGCCATGTCTCTGCGATCACCGTCTCGCCGCAACATCGTCGGCTGGGCCTCGCGAGCATGATGATGGACTTGCTCGAAAAAGTCAGCGAGCGAGACGACGCGTGGTTGTAAGTCCCGCGCCTGTCGCTTCCCCCCCGCTGTACCGTTGTCCGGAGCCGAGCCAAGCGCCCTTCGGAGCGCCTTCAACTGCGCACAAGGACTTTCGAAACGAGAGAGTCTGACCCATGCCCCTCTCCTCGCAGCGTCGACTTGTTCGTGCGACAATCCAACGACCTCGCAATTGGTTTGTACAAGTCCCTAGGCTACGTGATATACCGGCGCGTTCAGGGTTACTACGGCGGCGGACCTGGCGAGGACGATGAAGACGCTTACGGTGCGTGCTTTCGGGATCCGCTCTCCCGTTCCGGTTGCGGGCGTCCTGCACATTGGGGCGAGATCCAAGCAACAATCCACTGACCAGAACACGTCTGTGCGACAGACATGCGCAAGTCATTACCGATCGACAAGGAGCAAGAGTCGGTACGGTTACCGGCGGGCTATTCGGACGGGCGGGATGTCCTGTGCCAGCCGGAGGACATTGTCTTCTGAGTCAGGTAGATGTCACTATATACCACATCACGTTATCTATGTCTTGCGAAGGAGGCTGGTACTGCCTCAGAAGACTGAGGTTAGGACGCCTCCGCCAGTTGCCGGCCCTGCCCGTCTAGAACCGGAAGCCAAACTCTTTCGCGAGGTACCGCTTCATCGCTCCCACCTCCATGTCCACCCACTCGACATCGCGACTCTCCAAGCTGCCCCGAGCAGCGTCGCCCCCCGTCGTGAAGACCTTGGCTCGGCGCGGCGACCCCTCCTTCTCGGCGTACATGAGCGACCTCCGCGCCCCGCCCGTGTTCGGCAGCAATCGCGTGACGAGGAAAAAGGCGTAGAAGGACCCGACCGGGTGCGAGGCGGAGAAGTGGTGGTACAGCCGCTGGTCGAGGAGCGGAACCGACTGGAGGTGAAAGTGGAACTGCGGCGTCCAGAATGCGCCCGAGGCGTAGAGGTCCGGATCGCTCGGGAGGGGAAGAGTCAGGGGTGTGGAAGCGGAAGACGGGTCGGGGCGGATGAGCCGGTACATGGTCCAGCCGGGCTGCGAGTCGATCGGGGCCGTTTGGTCCGGACCGAGTGGCAAGTGTTCGTGCACGAGTCGGAAGGCCTCGTACGGGTTCAAGCCCAGCACTGTAGCCCCTTTCTCGAGGGGAATCCTGACCGCAAGAGGGCAGCGTCAAGACGTGTTGGACAAGGCGGAATCAATCGGAGCGACTTGCGGCACGGGACAGGCCCAGGGACCCCAGGCGGCGTCGACGAGGTAGCGCCTCCCAGCACTCGCCGGCCAGTCCACAACCTCGAAGGTGTGCGTAAAAGTGCCCCACTTCCAGCCGTCCGGATGCGTCAAGGGATCGTTATTCAAGTTCTTGAACGTCCGGCCGACGACCTCGGAGACCCGGAATCCGAACGCGCGCAGCAAGGCGCAGAAGGTCGGGTTGACGGCGAAGCAGTACGCGCCCTTGTTCTGACGGACGACGCGGTCGAACGCGAGGGTCCCTTCGGGCATGTTGTCGAGCGCCGAACTGAGCCGGATCGGCTGCGCGTCGTTCGCCTCGTCGGACCAGAGCTGCTCCGCGACGTGCATCGGGGTTGTGTCCTTGGGAATGTTCTCGAGCTGGCTTTGGAGGAGCTGGGCGAGGAGGGCGTGGCTCGGTTCCTCCGAGAGGGTCGTCGGCGGCAAGCCGATCCTTTCGAGGTACGCCAGAGTTTGCTCCCGGTCGAGCTGAATTTGAACCCACGGATCCTTCGGAATGAGGTCGGCCATTCGGAAGGGCGAGCGGCGTGGGGCGGCCAAAGTAGGGTCCAGATGTTCGAAAGGTACGACTAGGAGAAGAAGCGGATGTCGTGGGTGACTTGGGTCGAGGCGGTTCCCGGTCCAGTCTGACTCGTACAAGCGGCGTCTAGGGCTTGGTCTGAGCTGATCGAGTCGCTGTCTCGAGTCTCTATCGAGTCAAAGCCGCGCAGTGAAGGCGGTTCCAGCTCTCGGCCGGGAAAGCGGAGCCGCCCGCAGCCGCCCGGAATTCTTTCCTGATTGATATTCAGAATCCAATATATACAATACCGATCGATATGTGGTGAAACTGATCAGTTGCGCACGCGGAAGCTTCATCAGCGAGCTTCCGTGCGAACGGATGCTTTAATTCCGTCCGCACGATCGTAACTCGGCCATAGACGCGCTTTACAGGCTCACGCGTGCTTGGCAATCGGCTGGATGCCTTCTGAAGGAATCGAAGAGGAGCTGCACGACCAGCTCAGTCTCTTGCTCCGTCACTACGCTGCTCTCTCGCCTTCTTCGCCGGCTCTCATCCCACCCGCTGCATTCCCTCCGCCGCTGGTCTTGTCCCAGCCGAGCACGCAGCAATGGCTCGTCGATAACGCTCTCGGACACGACGCGGCCGAAGAGCAAGAGCAGGAAGAGGGAGCGCGGAACTGGAAGCGCGGGTTCTGGCGGAGGATCCTCGGCGGCATCGACCACGGCTTTACGGAGCGAAAGGATCGCGGAGAGGCTGCGGCAGTCGAAGATGAGGTACGGGCGCTCTGGGTGAGAAGGTTGTAACGGCTCGCTGACGGCGCGTCTCCTCCGAACCCCGCAGGAAACGCATCCCGACCTACTCGAATCTTTCGTCGAGCTAATGTCGACGACCGGAGCAGGCGGCAGCGGCGTCCCGGGCGTATCCCGTCGCACCTATTTCTGGGGTCCTCTGCGCGTTCCGCCTAGCTCCTGGCAGCGGATCGCGACCCGAGAGGAAGGGCGGCTCATCAGCGCGGGCAAGTCTGCGGATCCCGCTGCAGATTCGAGACCACTGACCTAACGACTTTCTCTTCTGGCAGGAACGACCGGTTTACGGACATGGTGAGCGCCGCAAACGCTCGACTCCGGGCCATTCAACCGCTGACCATGTGACGCACCCTGTCCCGCAGGCAAGCTTGCGTCGCACTCGCGAATCATCTTCTCGCCGAACCCGCTCTCGTCCGACGACATCAGCGCATCCTGGAGCTCGGCGCTGGTGTCGGGCTCTTGTCGCTCGTGTCCGCGCGGCTGACAGGCGCCGAGGGCGGAGCGGAGGAGGAGAAGCCGAGCCGGATCATTGCCACCGATGTCGATCACAAGGTCTTAAAAATGCTCGCGCAGAACATCGCGGAGAGTGAGCTGTTGCTTGAGCTGTCTCTGTCGTGATTCGTGAGTGCCGCACTGACGCCATGGCCGGCCAGACGGATTCGAAGATCGGTTGCAAGCTCGCATGCTGGACTGGGAACTGGCCAGCGATACCCAGCACAACGCCGAGCAGCTGGCAGCGTGGGAGCGGACCGCCGGGGACTCGGCTGGTCGAGCGAGTCTCGTCTTGGGCGCCGACATCGTAAGTCTTGCGGTCCTCTCCGGCGAGCGGTCGCTGCAAGCTGACTCGCCGCCTCGCTCGCAGGTGTACGACCCGTCTCTCGTCGGCCCGCTCTCCGCCACTTTGTGCTGGCTTCTCAGACCTGATACGACGATCGCTCCCGAAGCGCTGGTTGCTGGTACAGTCCGGAACGAGGCGACTTGGGAATCATTCCTCTCGTCCTGCCGTAAGCTTTCCCCTCCTTCCGCCGCTTCTTCCAATCTCCTTACTGACCCCGAATTTGATCGGACTTTCCCTCGCGCCAGAATCTTATGGACTGCGCGTGGAACCCGTCGCGATGCGCTCGCCTCCCGACTCGAGCGGGATCGTCGGCGCCGAAGGGTGGGAAGGAGAAGGCTCGGTCCGCCTGGTGCGCATCACGGCAGGTGCAGGGCCGTCAATGTAGATAGGCTGTGGATGCTCTGTTAGCACTCGAAGCCAATTTCACCGAGTTTCACCTTTGCAAGCATACGGGCAGGGAAGGATTGCAATATCCTCTTGAGCTGTGTTTATGCCCTGCACAGCTGCATTGTTCAGCAGAGCATTGAGAACACCTTTTGCAAGCGGTGAAAGAAAACGTGCTCACCAGCAACAAGCTAGGAGTGCAGCAGGTCACCCTTCCGTTCTGACAGCAATAAGCAAGGAGTGCAGCGGGTCTTTACCCTGCTTGTGCCTTGTTGCACTTATCTCTCTGTTGAGCAAGAACAGCATCACAGTTCTGCGAGTGTGACAGCGTCTTAGCTGGTTGCGGGTCCAGTGCAATCGTGCCTTGCCACACACTCAGCCGCTTGATGCAGTGCGACAGCGACAGCTTTGCTGTACTTGTACCAGTTCTCCTTGAAGTCAAGTGTGTTGCACATCTTCACAACTGCGTCCGCCAGGCTGAGCTTCTTTGAGAATGTGGCGTTGTCAATCTTGCGTAGGAGAGCGTCGTAGTCGATGTATGGTCTGAGGACGTGGATGCCGTGCTCTCCCAGCTTCTTGGCATCAGCGCTCAGGACTTGCTTGGCGTAGCCCGTGAAGTGGCGCATGATGACCATTGCAGTGCCGGAAAGAAGTTTGCTGAGGATGCGCTTCTTGCGATCCTCCCTGAGGGCCACCTGCTTGTCTGGTGTGAAGACCTCGGTCAGGTCAAGATGAAAGCCGTACTTTCGCAGCCTTTCAGAGTACTGAGCGCGCTGGACAGCGAAGTAGTCGCCCAGGATCACCGCGGCGGCAACAACGTCGCAATGCTCTTCTTTGTCAAGTGCAGGACAAGGGGCTGTGGACATCGTAAAAAGTACCTCGCGTCCCTTTCGGGTGGCTCTCTGGTGGCCAGCCCATCAGCAAGAGGTGACCACGTTCTTGAAGGCGAGCACGAGCCTGAGCTGGCATGAGCTGTGGCTTCCAGAGAATCAGCATAGGGGAGCTGCGGCAAGTTCTGGCTGTCGCCGGAACCTCACCTGAGTAGTACATCTTTTGAAAGGGAGAGAGGAGCTGCCAATTGGCGCCCCTTCTGGCACAGCTGTGCGCCTTTCGCATCGATCTGCACAGTGTCCCCATTGGCCATCTCAATTGAGAGTGAAATGGACGGGTCGAGCGGATCAAGCTCGGAGAGTTCCGTCAAGTTGCTCTAAGCGACAACATAATTCTTTGTGAGTACATTCAGACCATGATGCAGACGTGCCAGCTGTCTCACCGACTCGAGAGAATCTTGGGCTGAAAGTGGGACGTCCAATGAGCGATTGGCTCAACGTCCGCAAGCTGCATCAAGAAGAAAAAGAATTACTCACGGAGGTGTGACGAGAGCACCATGGGTGTCGCAGGCCGACTCGGAATAGGAGATGGGGCGGTGGTGGCGTTCACTGAAAAGGTAAGAGTCCCACCTGCTGCGGACTGCCGTTTCTGCAGCTCATTGAGTGCGGCTAGGCGCAAGTCCGAAATGTTGGAGGACACAGCGAGGCTCAGCAGGTCAACCTTCGAGAGCGATCCGCGGTCTCTGACGTTGACTGTGGCCGGGTAGGAGCGGGCGCGATGCAGGTGGAACGCAGCATGTGCAGAGTTGTTGTGAGTGACTCAACGGCTGTGGGCACCGCTGGCAGGGCGACTTGAGCCAGACTGGTTGTTTGCATGCGTCTGGAGGCTGTCTGAAGTTGCAGACATCCTGTGCAGCAAGAGTGAGCTGCAGGATGGGGGCAAAGTAGGGACTCCCAGCAGGGTTGCCTCTCGAGGGTCCGGCAACATCTGAGGGCGGCCTCACTTTTGCTTGAGCATTCATGCCAGATCTTGTACAAAGTGATTTGCTGTGAGGCAGGTCTGGAAGTGTCAATGGGAGCAAGCTGCACACACAAGGCCGCCATGCATTTGTTCCATTTACGCAGGCCTACATGTTTGTACAGGAACATGTACAGTCTCTTCCACTGTGGCACAGCTTACGAAGCCAGTCAACATGCAGCTACAGTTTGTGTCTATCATTGGATCACTTGGGCGCGACTGTCTCTCGCTCGAGTCCCTCCACGGCCCCAAAGCGAGGACAGACGATCGATCACAAGCATAAAATCACCATTCAAATCAATAGTACTCCCTGCTCAGTCCTGAGTAGAAAGGTGTGGGAAAGGAAGAGCGGTCGAGCTCTCCTGCCGAAGTCTCGAGAGCGTCAGGATCCGAGCGCCGGGGCGGGCGGGCCAAACCTCTCGCCAGACTTCAGAAAGTTCACGACATCACAAAAAGGGTGGGCGGGTGGGCCCTAAAAACTGCTTCTCAGAGCCTGCGAGCTCTAGCGCCAGCGAGCGAGCGAGGACATGAGGAAGAAGAAGAATGGGCACAGCGCGTCTGGACGCGTCAATGCTCAAACGTCTCCCGCCTCTTCACCTGCTCCAAAATCCTTCTGAATTCCGTAGACAACTATCAAGGGACTCTAGACAAGGCGCAAGCAATCCCTTAGCCGGAGAGGGAAGCCTCTTTCACACTCGCGCCCATGGAATCCCGGAGTTTATTCCCGGATTCCGACGACACCGCGGGGAGGAGTCTCGGGACTTTTCGCTCACCTGCCTTCATTTTGCGTTCCCATCCAACCCTGAGTACTCCCTGCACTGTAGTCAGCCATGTTCGTATTTTGTGCTGCCCAGGTCAGCTTTGCACAAGTCAGCTTTGCACAAGTCAGCTTTGCACAAAGAGAGAGGGTTGGGACTGCATTCAAGCAGTCAAGGTCAAGCAAAAGATGTTGCCGTGTGCGGATCCGGGCACTTGTTCGGTTCTCTCGCAGTGCAACCGCCTCTCGACCTTTCTCTGTTGAACTCACATCGATGCACGACTGTTGCTGGGAAAGGAAGGCTACCCACATCGTATTCTCTCAATCCGATGAAGACCGCAAAAGGAGACTTGGGAAATCATTTGCTTTAGACTTTTTGGGGTCATGGTGGGAAGGTATGAACCGCAGCGAGGCGAACCATCACAGCAGGGGATGGGTGAAACGGAACAGAAAATCTACAGGAAACCGCGCATCCGCCCGCCGCGTGCCTTGGCGAACCTCGTTCGCGCCCGCGCATCAACGCTTAGACGTTGAGCTGGTGCGACAGCGGCGAGTACACCGGGTGGCCGAGCTTCTTGAAGTAGTCCATGGTCTTCTGCGAGCGCTTGGCAACGTCCTCGCCGGTGAGGCCGAACTTCTTGTAAACGGCCTTGGCGGGAGCGGAGGCACTGCAAACGGCAAGGGAAGGTCAGAAACGCTTCGAAACGGATTGAAAAAGGCCGAACAGACCCGAACGTATCAATCCCGATGTGAGCGTGCGAGAACTCTGCCCAGCCCATAGTCTACCAGGAGAGGCGGGAAGGTCAGCGGGAAGATCAAAGGGACGGATCGAGCCGATTCATGAGGCAAACGCACGGTGTAAGCCTCGACCGAGACGATCGGGGCACCATCCGGCAGGACCGAGAGCTTGTAGTCGCTCGACTGCTGGCGGAAGACCTCCCAGCACGGGAGCGAAGCGACGCGGGCCTTGACGCCCGACTTCTCGAGGAGCTCGGCCGCCTCGACGGCGATCGCGACCTCGGAACCGGTACCGACGAGGGTGACGTCGGCGTTGGCAACGTCCCGGAGGACGTAGCCACCCTTCGAGGCCTTCTCGATCGACGAGTTCTCGAGCTGGTTCAGGTTCTGGCGGGACAGGCTGCGGACAGACGGGTTTCCGGTCAGCTTACGCGCGCTCAGACCACCTAGCACAATGTCTGGACGTACCAGAGGATCGACGGGGTGCGCGTCGAGGTCATCGCCATGTAGTAAGCGGCCGAGGTCTCGTTGCCGTCAGCCGGGCGCCAGACGTTGCAGTTCGGGAGGGCGCGGAAGTGCGCGACCGTCTCGATCGGCTGCAAGCGCTGGGTGTGAGTACACGCACACGCCACAGAGTACGGGACCGTCGTAAGCGCGACGAACCTGGTGGGTGGGGCCGTCCTCGCCGAGACCGATCGAGTCGTGGGTCGCGACCCAGATGACGCGGAGGTGCGACAGGGCGGCGAGACGGACGGCACCGGCGGCGTACGAGACAAAGTTGAGGAAGGTACCGATGGCCGGAATCATGAGGTTGCCGCCGTACGCGGCGATACCGTTCGCGATCGCGCCCATGCCGTGCTCGCGGACACCGTAGCGCTGCGAGGGGGCAAGCTCCGCGTCAGTTCGCTCACATCCGAGTCCCAGAAACACACGCCCCAACTCACGATGTAGCGGCCGGTGTAGTCACCGAGGCCGTTCTCCTTCGGCTGGAAGTCGACCGCGTTCTTCCAGCGGGTCAGGTTCGACGGGGTCAAGTCGGCCGAGCCCGAGATGAGCTCCGGCACGGCAACCGAGAGCTTGCCGAGGATCATCTCGGAGAGCTTGCGGGTCGCGACGGCGTCGTCGGCGGGCTTGAACTCGGGGAGGGCCTTCTCCCAGCCGTCCGGGAGCTTGCCGGCGATGCGGCGCGCAATGTCGGCCGCCTCCTCCGGGTACTTGGACTCGTACTCCTTGTGGAGCTTCTGCCACGTCGCCTCGTGCTCGGCGCCACGCTTGGCGTACGAGGCGTACATCTCGCGGACCTTCTCCGGGACGACAAAGAACTGCTCCGGGTCAAAGCCGAAGCGCTTCTTGATCTCGACGGTGTCGTCGGCCTTGAGCGGGTTGCCGTGGACGCCGTGGGTACCCTGGTCGCGCGAGCCGTAGCCAATGGTGGTCTTCAGGACGATAAGCGACGGCTTGTGCTTCTCGGCACGGGCCTTCTCGATCGCCTCGTACATGCCCTGGAGGTCGTCGTTGCCGTTCTCGACGACGAGGACCTGCCAGTCGTAGGCCTCGAAGCGCTTGGCGACGTTCTCGGTGAAGGCAATCTCGGTCGAGCCGTCGATCGAGATCTGGTTGTCGTCGTAGACGGCGATGAGGTTGCCGAGCTTGAGGTGGCCGGCGAGCGACGCAGCCTCGGACGAGACACCCTCCATGAGGCAACCGTCACCGGTGAACATGTAGGTGTAGTTGTCGAACAGGGAGAAGTTGTCCTTGTTGAAGGTCGCGCCGAGGTGGGCCTGGGCGATGGCGAGACCGACGGCGTTGGCAAAGCCCTGGCCGAGGGGACCGGTGGTGACCTCGATACCCGGGGTAACACCGTTCTCCGGGTGTCCCGGAGTGATCGAGCCGAGCTGACGGAACTGTAGGCGAAGAGATGGCGCGAGGTCAGAACCCCATACGCTGTTCGCGACACGATCTGTGCGTCCGCACCTGCTTGAGGTCCTCCATGCCGACCTTGTAGCCGAGGAGGTGGAGCATCACGTATTGGAGGGCGCAAGCGTGGCCGTTCGAGAGGACGAAGCGGTCACGGTTGACGTAGGACGGGTTCGCCGGGTTGCAGTTGAAGTAGCGGGCTGATCCGGGGCGATCCAGAGTCAGGTCCAATCCAACGGCATCGTCTCTTCCCCGAGGGGCGACTCACAGAACAGGAGGTGGGTGATGGGGGCCATGCCCATCGGCGCACCCGGGTGACCCGAGTTCGCCTGCAGGTCACGAACGCCACGTGCAAGATTCCCAGATCATCACCAGCGAGATGCAGGCAGACGGTACGAGCGAGCGGGCGATGACGGTGGCCAGGAAAAGAGGCGAGCGGAGTCGAGCGGAGACAGCGAGAGAGGAGAAAAAGAAAACCTGGGGTCAGCGTGCCGCAAGAAAATTGATGCGAGGCGATCTCGCTCCAAGACGGACCTTGTTGACGGTGCTGCGCGCGATTGGGACAAGAGTCAGCTCAGGTGATTCCTACGACATTACGCGCGGCTCTGAGAG
Source organism: Rhodotorula sphaerocarpa (assembly GCA_024713535.1). NCBI lineage: Eukaryota > Fungi > Basidiomycota > Microbotryomycetes > Sporidiobolales > Sporidiobolaceae > Rhodotorula > Rhodotorula sphaerocarpa. The sequence continues at coordinate 101,662 of JANIBP010000009.1, read as the reverse complement.
CGAGCTAGAGCCCGGCGAGGCCGGCGGGAGAGAGAAGACGGGGCGAGGGAAAGGGAGCGTACTCAAGGGCGAGGGTGCGGATCGTGTTGATCGCGAGGAGGTCGTTCTGGTCAGGCTGGAACGGCATTTTGTGTAGTGGGCTGTGTCGGTGGCAAGGTGCCAGGGCAGGCAGGGGGAGCAGGCGAGCGGCGAGGAGGACCGAGGGTCGACGAGATGACGTTCCCACCGGCGACGCGGGCGCGGGCGAGGCAGGCGAGGCAGGCGGGCACACACGGGACGGGCAGAACGGGAGGGAGGGAGCAGAAGGACAATCGGTCAGTGCTGGTGTGGCTAGCTGAGCAGCTGGGGCCGTGTACGCACGGGGTGAGGCGGTGGAGGGAAAGGAAGAGGGCGAGCGGGCGTCCGTCGGCCGGCAAAAAGTCGCCCGTCGGCTCGTTGGGCCGCTCGCCCGCACAGCACAGCAGCTGCAGCCACACAGAACAGCGACGCAATGACACGGCCAGCTCGTTCCGTTCTGTTCAGATGGCTCTCCTGAGCTTCTCTTACCTTGACTTCAAGAGCGGGCCCGGCGGCCTCTTCCTCGCCTGCTCAGCTGGCCATCCCCGACCACTCCGCTCTCGCCCAACAACCTCCTTCGAATGCTAAGCAACTGCTTTGAGAGCCCTGCTGGTCGCTCGGATAGTCTCAAAGCTCGCTTCATTGTGCCTTCCGAGCTACGCTGTGCTGCTGTCAGCTAGGGAGGGCCTCTATCGACCTCCACCCGTCGCACAATCCTCCCCAGCTCTACTCTTCGCCGCTCCGCCTCTTCCTCTCCCGAGTCGGATTCGGTGTAGCCAGGCTCGAGCACACCTTCAGCTTTATCGTATCTTTCTCGCCGGGTGATCTTTCGAGCCCGGACAGGGCTTGGCAACATATCTCGTCATTCGGGAAATCTTTTCTCCGGATCTGCTGTCATTCCGCTCCGCTCGCCGACGATCCACGCTCACCGCACACATTGCTCCTCTTCGGCGGTTGAACAGGAGCATGCGCTCCATCATTGCTGCCTGTACATGCTGTGAATCTCATCGCATTCCAGCAAGGATAACTGCGACGAGATCTGACCCCGTTTGAGCAATGGGAGCGCAGTCAACACCAATACGGACCCGTTCCCGTTCGCCCGCACTGGCGGGTGACATGCATGATATTTTGAGAACTTACAGATTCCGATAAAGATCACGGTCCTCTTGCGATCCGACCCCGGCTCGAGGAACCGGAAAGCGGTCGACCTGCTTGCCGAGGAAGTGCAGCCGCCACGCTCTGCTGGACTTGACGGCGTTGTATCTCGCTTTCCGGCTGAAGCAGTCCCTGAGGTCGCACCCGAGCCTTTCTGGCATGTCTGTGAAGAAGACGCTGCTGTCGAGCCGGTCCCCCCGTTTGATATTCCCGTTCCTGACTCGCCTGTCGAGGCTTCCGCCGCCACCGTTACGGTCGTTCGGGTGACAGGGATGCTCGAACTTGCCGACCGATTCCCACTCGTCGGATCTGGAATTGAGGGCGAGCCAGTCGCGGGGATTTGCGCAGCCGCGCTCCTGGTCAGCGTGATCGTAAAGTCGGTACCTGCGGGCCCGGTGGTCAGCGTGAGCATGAGAGTCTCGAATGGCTCGCGAGCCAGGCCGTACCTTCGTAGACCGTTACGAGAACTGCCTGGCTGGCGAGAGAATCTGACGACAGGGTGGCGGGAGCACCTGGCGCGGGGCCGGACCTGCGGGTTGAGGTGGCTGTTGTCATCTGCAGGTCGAGCCTCTTTGAGCCATGCGGGACCTGTCGACCTGCCCTGGCAATGTTACCGTCGCAGTGACCACATCTGTGCCTGCATCGCACGTCCCCCTGGTCGTTAGCGGCGATGGCACTCTCAAAACGGTCGGTCGCGCTCACCCCAGCCATAGTCTCCCGGACCGAACGTCTCCGTCGAGCGTCGAGCGAGCTGATGTGGAGCATCTGCCTGAGCGCGAGAGAGTAGCAACTCGGCACGACTTTCGCGCTCCGGGTTGGAAAGAGCAGCAGCGACAAGCAGCGGTGGCAAACCAGCCAAGAGTAAGGCGATGACGAGCATGAGCAGACCGCTCGCGAGGCGCCAGTCACCAGATCAGGACAGTAGGAGCGGGAGAGCCACATCCCGCAGCACGGCGGGCAGGTTGAGTGAAGGAGCAACGGGGAGAGGGTCTGTGCGGACGCCAAGCGGGAGCGGAGACGCAAACTCTCTCGGCGCGCGTTTCGCCTCCGTGGGAAGTGTACTAGGCTCGGCCCAGCGGCTAGCAAGTTCCCACCTGGTCGCTTGAGCATGTAAAGCCCAGGACAGTCCGAGCGGAGAAAAGCGAGCGATGAGATTTTCGGGCGACGTCCGGAACGTGCGAGGATTGGATCCTGATACCGTCTGCCTACCCTAGAGCAACGACCCGAGCTCAGAGCATGTATCATTATGCTCCAGTCCTGACCCTTGCGCACGGGCGGCGAATTAGAGTCCGTCCCCCTTCGCCGATGAGGCGCTGACGCAAACGCAGCCGCGCGCTCCGAGTCCCTCCTCATGGGTTGTGTTGCGGGCCCTACCTGGGCTCTCTACCTCTCTCATTCACGCCATCACCACCGATCATGAGTACCGCCCTCGTCTTCGGCGCCAACGGGTGAGGGGAACGATTCTCCGCCTCAAGCCTCCAGTCCGGTCCGGTTTCACATGCATGCGCTGACTGAGCACTTTCCGCCGTCCAGCGTCTCCGGCATCGCTCTCCTCGACGCGCTCTCGCAGACTCCGAACACCGAATGGAAAAAGATCATCGCCGTGTCGCGACGGCCGCCTGTTCTCGAGCACAAGGACCCGCGCATCCACTTTGTTTCGATCGACTTGCTCGCGGGCAAGGAGGAAATCATCAAGGGACTCCGGAGCGTAGGGGCTGAAGAGACTACGCAGTACGTACTTACATTAAGACAAACGCCCGAACGTTGCTGACCTGATCTTACCTCCAGTACTTGTAAATTACGCCGCCAGGGCAGGTCCCCGCCGCTCACTTTCCGCGCTCGCGCTCACCTGAATCCCTTCTTGCAGTTTTCTATGCCTACATTGCCAAGGAGGACGAGGATGAGCTCGTCGACGTCAACAAGAAGCTCTTCGGCAGTGTACGTACCCCCCGTCGGGCTTTTTTTCGCGCAAGTATTCGGGTCCTGACAATGCTGGGAGCGAGCAGGCTCTTGACGCCGTCGCCGAGGTCGCACCTCACATGCGCGTCTTCATGCTGCAGACGGGGTACAAGTGTGAGTCTCCGATGAGAAACGCTGTTCGTCGGGCGGAAGCGCAAGGCTGACAGATCCGGACCCTTCGCTCCGCCAGATTACGGCACGCACAAGGGTGGAAAGTACCTTGCGCGCTACCCGTGGTGTGCCGACTCGCCGCGCCATGAAGGTCAAAAGTGCGCTCTTTCTTTCCGCCCGCACGGTCTCCCGCCATCACTGACCGGCACCCCAATCTACAGCTTCTACTTCGTGCAAGAAGATATGCTCAAGCTCGCCTGCGCGAATCACCGCTGGAACTGGCTCGTCACCCGGCCAAACTTTATCGTCGGGTACTCCCAAGGCAATTTCATGTCCATCGCCACGACTATCGCCCTCTACGCCGTCGCCCGCAAGGCTCTCGGCGAGCCTCTCGTGTACCCGGGCTCGGAAGCTTCGTACAAGCTCCCGTATGACTTTTCGACCGCCTCCAACAATGCCCGCTTCCAGATCGCCGCAGCGACTAACTCCGACGCGACGGACCGGGCGTACAATATCTCGGACGGCGAGCCGGACAGCTTCGAGACGCTGTGGCCCAAGTTTGCCGACTACTTTGGGGTCAAGACCGCGGCGCCCGAGCCCCTGCCGCAGGGCAAGTCTCCCGGCGTGGACGTTGCGATCGTAAACTCGGCGGCGGAGTGGGCTTCGCACCACTCGGACGACTTCTCCAAGCTCGTCCGGGAGAAGAACCTCGACCCGCATGCGTTCGACTATGCGACGTGGGACTTTCTCGACTTTGCGACGGCCCGCACGTGGAAGGATGTCGCGACGCTCGACGAAGCGCACTCGATCGGCTGGGACAGGAAGATCGACACCTTCGAGGACGGGTTCAAGCCGGTCTTTGAGAAGCTCAAGGCGGCCAAGATCATCCCGTCCGAGTGAGCGGGCACCAGCGTCTCCGGAGTGAACTCTTGAACGGCTTCTCCCCCGCGTCCAACCCTCCTGTAGATAGAGCACTGTTTCGCAATGCAACGAAGTACATGAAACGTTACGCTGGATCTCAACATCTCGTTCAGCTTCAAGCCTATGCTGCTCTGCGCGAAATTCGCGAGATAGGCTGGACGATGGCAGGTGGCTGCTCGTGGCTGCTGCCCGCTTTGTGCATTTCGCTCTAACCTCATGGAGGCTCGCACACATCTCGCATGCTCCGCTACTAGAGCATATCAAGGCAAGGTATCATAACCGATCGACGCTACGAGCATGCAGCCGCTTGCCGCCCTCGCCGGTGGTTTCATCGCTCCGCCCGGGCTGCTCCCCGCCTATACTCGCTCAGAGCTGCTCACGTGTGCAGGGATGAGCTCAGGATGGCTACTGGACTGTATGCTGCTGTCGGCGACGAGCGCAAGCCCGGCAGCAGGCCGATTGTGCGGGGCGCTCAGACCCGACAAAGGGTCTCCGGCCGGAAGTCTCGGAACGGCGGACCCGGCGCGATCGCTTCGAGGGGACAAGGCGCACGCCGACGCACGCTCCTTTGTTGCAGGATACCGCCAACATGTCCGCTTGTTCCCTCGGAGGTGCACACACCCGGCGCTGCAGTGCACCGTCCTTCTTTCCGCTTTCCGTCTCTGCTACGCTATCCTTTAATATCCCGGCGCTGGCTGTCGGGATCCATTTCCGTTCGTTCCGCCTCACTGTCTTTCGTCCGTCCGTCCGTTCGTCCGCGCACCGACCCTCTCGCGCTAAGTTGCGACCGGCTCGCAATCTTCTCTATCCACGCTCGTTCGACCTTCCTTCCGTCTCCGACTCGGGTCCGGTCCAGCCCCCTGTTTCTTCCATTCCGATCCCCACTGCTGCAGGTCAGTGCGCCCCGCCGTCCCTGACTTTAGTAGGGGCTAGAGGTCTCGCGTGCCGCGCGCCACGCCGAAGTCGGCGAGCTGACCATGCCCTTCCCCTCCCCCGGTGAGCGTTCGCAGGCCAGCAAAGCGGACATCTTCCCCTCGCTCCTTCAACCTTTCACTCGACCTCCCCTTAGTGATCTTTCCCTTTCCCGACTATGGACGTCCTCCACGACCAGGGTGCCGACTACGCCGTCGATACTCGCCCCTTTGACTGCACGTTCGACGGCTGTCTCAAATCGTTCGCCCGCAAGAGCGACCTCGTCCGGCACGAGCGCATCCACAACAACGAGCGGTGCGGCTTCCCCCCCCTCGCACAATCTAGGCAGCCGGGAGCTGACGAAAAAGTCGTTCTCCGCAGCCCCTGGATCTGTGATTGGCCAGGATGCAAGCGCGACTTCATCCAGCGCAGCGCGCTCATCGTTCATCAGCGAACACAGTCAGTCTCGCTCAGTCCGTCGCAGACCTTGATCGGTGAGCTGATTCGTGGAACTACAGCACGGGCGAACGGCCGCACCGATGTGAGATCGGCGGCTGCGACAAGGCCTTCAGCGATTCCAGCAGTCTCGCTCGCCACCGACGCGTGCGTACCCGCCTCACGAGCTCTCAGGATTCGCACACCCCTGAGATCAGCATATGCGCGCAGATTCATACTGGCCAGCGGCCTTACCACTGCACCGTCGCGACTTGTTTGAAAGAGTTCGTCTGGGCGTCATCACGGACGTGCCGCAGTTCCGCAGCAGCCTGACGCCTCCGACCTCACAGCTTCTGCCGCAAGACGACGCTCACCAAGCACATCAAGCGCAACCATCCCGAGTGGGCGCACGACCCCGACGCGGTCTCGATCGCCGTCTTTGACAACGACAGCCTCGAGGACTACCTCGGCTCGGCAACTCCGGAGGAGTACGCCGACGACTATGGCGTCGCCCGTCACGAGCGCGGCGGCTACCAGCTCCCGACGCCCCCGACCCCGTATGGCTTCGAGAGCGCGCCGGAAACGCCGGAGATCCCGCAGTACCGGCCCGCGCACCCCGGGTCGTTGTACGCCCCGCCGAACGAGTACCGCGGCCAGGCGGGCTCGCCGGGCGCGCGGTCTGCGTCAGGAGACTTTGAGACCAGCCTCGGTCGGCAGAAGATGCGGTTCGCGGCGCCGAAGATGCAGCGGAACGCGTCGTACCATGGCCCCGTGTGGGCGACGCCGCCTCCGTCGTTGACCCTGGAGGTTCGACGGAGCAAGCGCAATGCGGCGAAGCGGCGCTACAACGACGAGCTGTCGGAAGACGACGCCGGCGGGCAGATGCTCGACCAGGACGACGACGACTACACCGAGGGCCAGGCGGGGCAGCGGGCACCGACTGTCGGTCACGGTCGCCGCCAGCTCCTGTACACCGGCGGGCCGTACCCGCAGACCGTACGGGCGTCGCCGCGGCTCGTCTTTGTTCCGCCGCCGTCACGTCGTCTCCCACAGCACCAGCACCACCAGGAGCAGCTCGAGCAGCAGCAGCAGCCCTTCTCGCCGCCGCAGTCGACTCGACTTCAGGCTTCTCATCAGCAGCCGCAGCACTACAACGGGCAGCACTCGCACCAGCACCCGCCGACGCCGTCGCCGCAGCCGCCTTACCTCCAGCTGCAAGACAACCTGTATGAAGGGGCGGACACCTTTGCAGCGCCCGATGCAGCCGCCGCCTCGTCGTCATCCCCTCCGCGACCGATGACCGCCGACGGAGCGGCTCCGCCGTACGCCGAATCGCACCCGATGGACCAGGCGCACTTTTCCGCGCCGATCCCTCAGTCGTACCAGTTCTCGCCTCTCCCGGCGTCACCGCCGCGCCTCGGCTCGGGGCTGCGCTACCGCCGCGCGTCGTCCGCTGGCCTGCTCGACGCGGGCTTGCCGGACGTGCCGAACTATGGGGCGGAGCCGAGCGCCTCGGAGGCCGCCAGCGGCGCCACCGACGGGCCGGTCTTTGGCCTCGGCCTGCAGATGGACCCGTCGATGAGCCTCGACAGCCTGCACACCCGCCGACTGTCCGAGGTGCACCGCACGGGCTCTCCGATCCGGCCCACCTTTGGGCTCGACGACTTTGACCTCGGCGGCGGCGCTACGGGGTCCGGAGCCGGCCCCTCGGGCGCGGCGGTCTCTCCGACGCATGCGACGTTCTCGAGCGCGGCGGGCGACCTTGGCAGCGAAGGCTACGGCTCCTCGTTCCACCAGCACCATCACCAGTCTCGGCGGGGCTCGATCGGGTTCCCGAGCCTGCCGGGCGGGCTCTCGTCGACGTTGACGCTCGGCGCACGCCGGCGGCCGTCGTTCAGCTCGATCACGAATCGGCTGCTCGAGGAGATGGAGGCGGAGCAGGACGGCGGCGCCCACTCTGGTCAACAGGAAGGCCGGGAGACGGGCACGATCGTCGAGATGAAGACGGAGGGGCAGGAAGAGGCTTGAGGGGGAGATTGTCGAAGGAGGACGGAGAGGGATCATCTGGTTTCGTCATCTGTACACGACAGACATTTAATGCATATCGAATACCCATCAGTGCTCCAGTGCGGTGAGATCGTGTGGGGTCATGTTTGTTGTATGGGATGTTTTCCGCAGTCGGACTTGGCAAAGGCCACTTGAAACTTGCGCGTGAAACGCTCTCGACATCGTCCAACTCGTCCGTACGCTCGCTCCGTGCAGCCATGTCGCCGGCATTGCGGCTTCCTGCGTCTACGACCGAGCTGCAGTGGTTCTACACGCGCGAGGAGCTCGCACAGTCGCCGTCCATCCGCGCGGGCATGACCGTCGAGCAGGAGCTGCACAACCGCACACGCGCGATTAAGCGGCTCTACATCCTCAGGAACTATCAGAGCGTGTGCGTTGCAGCCCATGTGACGGCCTGCGAAGGTAGTTGACGCGGGAATGGCCCTGCAGACATCAGCCCGTCATCAGCACCGCGGCGACGTTCATCCACCGCTTCTACATGCGCGAGACGATACAGGATTACGATCCCGTCGTGCGTCAGATCGCTACAAAGATCCACCCGCCAGGTAGTCGCTCACAGGGACCCGGATCCCCCGCAGATCACCGCCGTCGCCGCCTTCTTCCTCGCGTGCAAGTCGGAAGAGGAACCGCGCCCGATCAAGCCTCTCGTGCAGTACCTTCTCGAAGCGAGCCGAAACCGGCACATCCGAGTCGAGCGCATCAACAAGCCCGAAACCGACTTGCCCGAGTTCAAGCGGTTGCGCGCCAAGGTCCTCGCGTACGAAGAGACCATCCTGCGTTCGCTCTGCTACGATTTGACGGTCCGGAACCCGCATTGGTACATCGTCAATACTGCGCAACGGGTCTGGACCGGTGAGGTAGCCGAGACTGGACAACGGGTCGCCAGGGCGGCCTGGGGCTTCCTGAACGACTCGTGAGTTCCGTCACGGGGGGCACCTCTGTTCCTGCCGCTTCTCGCCAAAACCCGACTGATACACCTCAACGCCCCTTTTGACAGTCTTTCTCTGCCGCTGTGCCTCCTCTTTCAACCGCAACACATCGCTGCAGCCGCGCTCGTCCTCGCCTGCGCCCACCTCGACCTGCCGCTGCCGCCCGATCCTGGTTCGCTCGCCGAGCAGCAAGCCCTGCACGAGCTCGCCATCCAAGAGGCGGAAGAAGGAGAGGAGCCACCACCGTTTGAGCCCAAATCGAGGTGGATGGAGTTGCTCGAGGTTCGACCGGAAGACTTGAGGGGTGCGTGTTCTCTGTCGAGTCTGTCTGAACGTGCAGCAGGCGGTCTCGGGTCTGACGCACTGGAACGACCCCTCAGATCCTATCATGGCGATGCTCGGAGGCTACAAGCTCGCCATGGATCCGTTTGTGGCCGACGAGGGCAAGCAGGTGCGTTTCCCCGCCTGGGCAGCGACGCCTCCGGAATCGCTCCAGCGCAACCAGCTTACCTGCCACATCACGCAGCAGCTCGCAGCAAAAGCCATTGCGCTCCTTTCCGAACTTGCTCCCTCATCGACGACACCCGCGCCTGTACAGGCCTCGCCTGCAAGCACGACCCCGCAGGACGCCATGGCGGTCGACCCGCCCGCCTAGGACAGTCAGCCTTCCGCCGTGGCCTGAGTCTGCTTGTCATGGACCTCCGCTCTTCTCCCTTTACCTCTTGTTGCCAATACTACGCTGTCTCCCGCCCCTCCTATCTCGAGAGCTCGATTCTCATTGCACGGTCAACGCGCTTCAAAGGTTCACTTAGTCCCAATTCTGCCATACCGATAACGTCCATGATCCTCTTGTCTTAATCGCTAGGTCAGGCCCCATCTCGGGGGAGCCCCGCGCAGGCGGCTTCACTGATGCTCCCCACCCGCGTGCTGGTCGTGCCCATCGCCGTCGCCTCCCTCGTGTTCAGGCGAAAGGTCCGGCGCCTCCTCGACCTCTTCGAGCACCAAAGGCGGCTTCGTCTGCTCCTCCTCCTCGAGCCTCGAGCCCTGGTCGCCCCCACCCTCGGCCTCAGCATCAGGCTCAGGCAGCGGGCTCGACGCGCGGGGCGACCCGGGCGCAGACTCGAACGTGGGCGAGTGCGGCGAGGGCATGCCGAGGTCGGCGGACTCGGGGTCGTCAGAGGGGGTCGGGAGCGGGCGTTCGCCGGACTGCGGCTGCGCGCGAGCAGCATCACCACCGTCAGTTAGGTGATCAGCACCAGGAGAGGGAGGGGACGTACGGCGTCTTTGCCCTTGCTCTTTCGCTTCTTCTTCCCCTTCTTGCCCTTCGGCACCGTCAAACCTTCCTCCGCCCGCCTGTCCCCTCGCTCCTCCCCGCCGCCGCCGATCGGCGCCTCCTCACCGTCCCGAGGCTCGGACCCGTGCGACTCCCATGCCGCAGCGAGGTTCCGAACCTTGGACGCAGCCGGCGCGTCGTCCATCTCGGCGTGCGAGCGGCCGAGGTCCCCGCCGACGCTGCCCGCGTCGTCTTCGCGTTCATCCGCGGTCGTCTCCGCCGACCCGCCCTCTTCGTGACTTTGAGTCTCGTCCGCGATCGACTCTTCCCCCCTGGGAGCTTCGAGCTCTCCTCCGGAAGCAGCCTGCGCCCCTTCTCTACCCAACCCAAAGCTCGCCATCGCATGGGCCAGATCTCCCTCGCCACCTTCCCCGTCGCCCGCCTCCGACGAGAGCGACGGGCCACCAAACGCCGAAGTCGAGGAAACGGTGCTCGTCTGGCTCAGGAACGAGTCCCGAGGGGGCAACGCCGGCGGAGGTCCGCCCGCGCTCACGCTCGGGCTCGCGCCTGCAGCGGAGGGGAGGGGCGGGACGGAGCGCTCCGGCAGTGGAGGGACAGCGCGCGCGAGCCGGGCGGCGGGAGCCGGTGAGGCTTGCTCCTCCGTCGGCTCTTCGGCGTCGGCGTCGGTGTCGGCGGAGTGGAGCGTCGCGACGGCGGGGGGTGTCGGGGTCGGCGGCGAAGGGGGAGGCGGGGCCGAAGGCACGGCGCAGAACTGAAGTATGGCGAGAGGGGGCAGCCAGCGTCAACACCCCGTCCAGACAGACAGCCAGCGCCCGCCACGGCCGGAACTCACCTTGCCGATCTTGGCGACCCAAGTCCCCATCTCCTCCCAGCCGTTCTCGCCCTTGCACCGGACGACATGCCTCGTCCCTCCACTCGGCATCGTCAATTCCTTCCCGGAGACGACCGCCTCGATCAGCGTAAAGACGGCGTCCAGCGCCGGCGGGCGAGCCCTTCCGGGCGTCGAGGGGCCCGGCGCAGCCAGGTCCGCCTCGGAGGCCGAGGGACCCGCCTCTGCGGAGGGCGAAAGAGCGGGGGGAGAGGGCGGCAAGGGGGAGGGGGTCGGCATCGGACCGAGGAAGCAGTGCGAGAGGTTCAGGGACATGTGCGGCGAGCTGTGCAGGATCAGGTACTGCGCCGTCGGGCTCAGCGCCGCCGCGGCGGCTGGCTCAGGTTGGGATTCATCGCCGGTATGCGGCGAGTCGGAGCCTTCTTCCTCTCCACCGGCGACGGCGCCGCTTTCCGCTTCGGCGGGGCCCGCGTCGGGCAAGGTGACGGAGCTCGGCGGCGGGCCATAGATGTGCAAGATGCCCGCAGGAGTCAAGATGAAGTAGGCTGTGCAAGGAGAGCAGGTGTCAGACACCCTCTTGGCCATGCACTGGACCGGGAGAGACGCACCGGGCTTCCAGGACTTGAGGATCGAGGTCTGCCGCTCGAGGAGCCCTTCCTTGACGACGCGCGTCACCTCGTGGCTCTTGCCGTCCCACTCGAGCTGGCCGATCTCGCGGCGGGGCGCTTCGTCCGGGACGGTGAAGCCCTTTTCGACAAAGTGACTCCACTCGGCGTCGGTCGGGACGGCGTCGACGGTCGCGGCGAGGAACATGCCCAACTGCTGCGACTCGAGCAGGACGCTCGACTGCAGCTGCTCGTACACGGACCAGGCCTGCTTGATCTGCTCGAACGCGAGCATCTCGCGTTCGCGCGTCTTGGCGGTCCACTTTTGGACGAGCGCGGCGAGGTCGGCTTCGCGGTCGAGTTGAACGCGGAGGCGCGCTTCGAGCTGCGTACGCAGGAGGACGGGGTCTTCAGTCGGGGGGAGCACCTTGCGCGACGCGGCCGAGGCGGCCGAGGCGGACGAGGACGAGCGACCGAACGGCCAGGGCGACGAAGACGGGGCGGCGGCGGCGGCGGCCGCGGGGGTCATCGAGTCGGCGGAGGTTCCGGCGCGAGCCTGCACGAGGGCAATGGCGCTCGAGAGTCGGACCTGGAGGGGTTTCGCGAGGTCGCGCTCCTTCTGGAGCTGGTCGACGGGATGTTTCAGTTCGCGCTCGAGGACCTGGAGGTGGGTCTTGAGTTCGAGGGCGAGTTTGGTGAGCGGGGCGACGACTTCGGCAGAGAGGCGTTTCGCGAGGTCGGCGTGGTGCTGCGAGATGCGGAGCGAGGTGGCGTTGGCCTGGCGAAAGATGTCCTGCCAGCCCTCCTGCCCGGTACCACCCATCTGCTCGGCCTCGGCTCCCGTCGTCGCCCCGCTGTCTCCCGACGCGTCCTGGTCGTGGAGGGGGATGAAGAGGCTGCGCTCCTTGAAGGGGACGAGCAAAGGGTCGAGTTTCGCGAGTTGGAGGCTGTGGGCGTGGTGGAGCTGGGCGAGGTGGGTGAACCAGAGGGCGAGGTCCTGGGCGATGCGGCGCAGCTGGTGCGTGCGCTGGACGAGGAGCACATGCGCTGGCTGTTGCGGCTCGCCATCGCGTACGTTTGGCAGAATGGCGGGCGAGGCGAGCGGCGGCGGCGATGGCAACGGCGAGGGTCCAGCAGGCGACCCAGCAGCCGCCGAGTCCGAGTCGGCGCGGACGGGGAGCGGCGGAGGGGACGCAGGCGACGAGCCTACGCCGTAGCTCGAGAGCCTGAGCATCGCGTCGGGCGCTCCACGAGGCTGTGGCGCGGTGTCCGAGGGCGACTTTGGGTCGAGTCGCGTCGCGTCGAGGGCAGCAGCGGACAGCGGACAGCGGGCGGAGAAGGCCAGTGGCTCGCCCCGCTCTCTACACGCGCACAGGCGCACTCTGCGACACACAGGAGGCTGCTAGGGAATAGCAGAGTCTAGACCGAGTCCTGCGCAAGCCCTACGGCGTCGAGAGCAGCCGAGGCGGACCCCTTCTCTCCCTCGCCTCACACAGTCTCCGCCCCCCGCAAACACGCCAACAGCGCTCTCGGCGCACACAGGCAGCGCACAGCGCCAATTGGAGCAGCATGCGGTCGCCGATGCAGGGGCAGCCGAGCTCCCTACCCGAGGAGCGCTCTGACTTGAACGCAATCGACCATAACAACAACCAGAATAACGCCGCCGCCGTGGCCTCCACGTCCTCGGGCGCACAGCCACGGAGCGCTACCGCCGCCATGCAGCACACGCTCGCCACCCCGCCGCGCCCGAACCCGAAACCGGGCGCCGTCGCGACCCCGCGCAGGGTCGGCAAGGGCGGCGTCCCCTTCCTCCCGCCGTACTCCCCCGCCGACCTGTTCTGCGCCTTTTGCGGCGGAGACCGCACTCACAACCGCCACCGTCGGACCGAGGACATGGTCAGCTGTTACGAGTGCGGCAGCTCCGGTCACCCCACCTGCCTCGAGTGGGACGATTGGGCCCTCGTCAAGCGCGTCAAGAGCTACGCCTGGCTCTGCCAAGAGTGCAAGCGCTGCGAAGTCTGCGACGAAAAGGGCGACGACGACCCCGAGGCCGAACCGGAAGAAGAGGATCCGCAACGGACCCCGCCGCCACGCGCCGACGACCTCTTGTTCTGCGACGCGTGCGACCGCGGCTGGCACCGCCTCTGCCTCGATCCGCCGCTCGCCGCCGTCCCGAGGGGCAAGTGGACCTGCCCGACCTGCGTCCGCCAGAGCGAGTTCAGCGCCGAGGCCATCCTCCCGCCCGACAAGCGCAAGCGCGAACGCCGCCAGGCCAAGCCCCTCGGACTCGTCGCGACCCCGTCCGGTGCCATGGCGGCTCCCACCACCGTCGACGGGTCGGAAGGGACGCGCAAGTCGACCCGCGAGCGGAGATCCGCCACGCAGCGCGTCTCGTCCTACGCACTCGAACACCGCTCCGACACCTCGCCCGGCTCGTCGTCGCCGCCCGTCCTGCGCAGGCACTCACCCTTGTACCCCGACGCCGCCGGGTCGAGCACCGCCGCGCACTCGGCCGCACTGAACGGCGGAGTCGGCCCCTCGCCCCGGATTACCTTCAAGGTGAACAGCGCGTCGGGTCCTGGCAGTTCGGCGCGGCCGTCCGTGCCGGCCAAGAAACCGCGGATCGCCTCCCCGGCCGTCGGCGCCGGGGGCGCCTCGACGCCGCTGTACCAGCCGTGGCTCGAACCGAGGTTCCCTTCGCCCCCTCCGGCGCGGAATGGCTCGGGGGACGCGCTCGAGTCCGCCGTCGAAGCGACGGAGGCCGAAGCGGATGTCGAAGGCGAAGGCGACATCGAGGGCGATGCGGCCGCGAGCGATCCCTACGGAGGGCTGCTCTCCCCCGCCGAGGCGGACGGGGCGGGCCGCGCTCCGAGCGATCGGGACCGGGAGAGGTGGCGCCGAGCGCGGGCGGAGTGGGAACGGAGAGAGTGGGTCATGGCGAAGCGGGTGGAGCAGCGGGAGAAGGCGGGGCCGGCGGCAGGGGCGAGTGGCGCGGACGGGGGTGCTCCTCCGGCGGCGCAGGGGACCTCCCCGGCCGCCGCCTCCGCCGCCACCGGCGGCGAGGCGCAGTCGACTCCGGGTCCGAATGGCGGCGGCCGCGAGACTCGCCACGCCCGAGCCGCCGTACCGACTGACATGCACCACCTCGACCCCGCGGCCGGCCGCGCCGACTCGGCCGCGCGCGCGGGCGTCTCGGCGGACCCGTTCGCTTTCGCCGCTGCGACACCCCTCGCTCTCGACGGGGCCGATTCAGCGCCCGGCCCCTACTCCTCCTCCTCCTCCGCCTCCGCCGCGCGAGACGGAGCCGCCCTCACCGCCTCGAGCCTCGTCCCGGGGTACTCGCTCCCGATCCGGCCGATCACGCACCTCCGCATCGGAGAGTTCGACCTCGAGACGTGGTACCAGGCGCCGTTCCCGGAGGAGTACACGCGCGTGCCGGAGGGGGTGTTGTGGGTGTGCGAGTGGTGCTTGAAGTATGTCAAGAGCGCGTTCGAGAGCGAACGACACAAGGTAAGTCAAGCGGGAGCTGATGAGGGGCAGGGTTGTTTCGTGACGAGAGGAGAGGGTGCTGACTTGCGATGACGACGATGACAGCTCAAGTGCAAGGTGCGGCATCCACCCGGCGACGAGATCTACCGAGACGGCAAGGTGTCGGTCTTTGAGGTCGACGGTCGCAAAGCCAAGGTGGGTCACGCCGAGCAGTCTGTCCGTGCCCTCGGAACCCCGGGCTGACCAGAGGTCCCGCCTCGCAGATCTACTGCCAGAACCTGTGCCTGCTCGCGAAGCAGTTCCTCGACCACAAGACACTGTACTACGACGTCGAGCCGTTCCTGTTCTACGTCATGACGGAGTCGAGCCCGCTCGGCGCCAAGTTTGTCGGGTACTTTTCCAAGGAGAAGCGGAGCCCGACGAACAATGTCAGTTGCATCATGACGCTGCCCGTGCGGCAGCGGAGGGGGTGGGGCAACTTTCTCATCGACTTCAGTGAGTGCCGGTCTTGGCTTACACCTGAGGCGGGAACTCCTTCGTACTCACCTGCTTGCGCGTTTCGCCCTCGCCGCGTTACAGGCTACCTCCTCTCGAAGAAGGAAGGGCGCGTCGGAACGCCGGAGCGGCCCTTGTCCGACCTCGGACTGCTTTCGTACCGCAACTACTGGACCTTGACGCTCTTCCAGTACTTTGCGAGTTTGGCGGACCCGCCCGAGAAGGACATCCGCTTCGAGGGTAAGTTGCGCTTTCAGGTCGTCAATCGGGGCGGAGTGAGCGGCTCACCCACCCCCTCGCTCGTGGCGCAGATATCAGCAAAGCGACCTCGATGACCCGCGACGACATCTTTTTCATCCTGCACGAGCGCAACTACATCACCGACCTCGCGCGGAAACCGGTGCCGGTCCCTCCGAGCCTCGACGCGACGCAGCCGGGGTCGGTGCCGGCGATCGTGCAGCAAGCGCCGGCGGTGGCGGCGGCTGGAGGGGCGTCGGCTGGAGGGGCGTCGGCTGGAGGGGCGCCGACCACGACACCGGTTCCGGCTGTTCCAGCGGGCCCTGCGCAGACGACTCCGGTCCCGATGCAGGTAGATGCGCCTCCTCCTGCACCGCCCGCACAGCAGGCGGAGCCAGCGCAGCCGACTGAGACGTCGACTGACTTGGCGCAGCACGCCGAAAGCGATCGGGCAGCCGAGGGCGCCGCAGGTGCCGAGTCCGCAGTGTCGGCGGGAGCCGCCACCTCGTTACTCGGCGCGAACGCCCTCGGCCTCGAGACCAGCGGCGCTCAAGATGCGCAAAATCCGCCCGCTCCCGCAGCTCCGGCACCGGCGGCACGCTCTCCTTCGACGGTGGTTGCGGCTGCGGCCGAACCCGCGCCCGGGGCCACCGCTCCAGCTGACGGCGAGCCCTCGGCTGCCTCTACGTCGCCCCTGGCTGCTGTTGCCGCAGCGCCATCTCCACTCGTCGCGGCATCGATTCCGGCCCCAGCCCCAGCCCCAGCGCCGGCTCCAGCCGCGGCACCGCAGGGCCCCCCTCGCCCTCCGCCGCGAGGAAACCAGTGGACCAAGATGCGGGAGCAAAAGATTGTGCAAGCCGCCGTCGCGGCCGGACAACCGCTCCCAGACGGGCTGATCCACAAGTGGGAGATCCTGCCCCCGAAACCGGGCGAGACCCTCGGAACGGTGGTCTCGGTCGGCGAGTACGCGACGCCGAGTCGGACTTCGGCGAGTGCGACGCCGAGGGCGGGGCACTATCGCGGGAATGGGTGGACGGTCAGGCGCAGGGATGCGGGGGCCAATGCCTCGGGCGCTTCGACTCCGGGGGCGGGGCGGTCAGGCCAGACCAGCGGAGGCGGCGGGCATAGCGGCGGAGGTCACTCTGCTCCGGTCCGGAAGCTCGTCGTCCCGACGGCGTACAAGATACACCCCGATCGGGCCGAAGTGCAAGCGTACCTCGACCGGCACTTTGAGACGAAGAAGGACTGGATCCGCCTCCGGCCCGACCGGCTCAAGTGGACGCCGTTCCTCGTTACGAGGGTCTTTGGCCTCGGCGTCGATGTTGGGTCGACGGCGGTGGATGGGACGGCGCAGCCGCCGGGGATGGGAGGTGTCGGCGCCAAGGACGGCTCGTCGGACTCGACGACCGGTACCGGGACGGCGGCGAGCGGCGCGACTGACAGTCAAGGCGCGAGCGCGAGCGCCAGCGTTGCTGGAGGTGAACCTTCTCAGACACCGAATGGAGCTTCTCACACTGGCCTCGCTGGACCCTCCGCCGCAGCGGAAGGGGAGGACGTCGACGCCGATGGGGAGGTCGACGAGATGGCGGCTGCGGACGGCGCCTACGATGCCGGGGAGGCCGGCGAAAGCGCCGACGACGAGCCCCTGTTCCCCCCCTCCTCGTCCTCGACCGAGGATGATGACGGCGAGAGCGACGACGGCGAGGGGTACAAACCGCGCAAGCGTCGCCGCTACGGAGGAGGACGGAGCAGCAGTCGGGCCCGCCGACAGGGCTCGGCCTCTGCCGCATCTCCGCAGCGGCGGACCTCGTCGCGCCGAGTCTCGACGCGGCAACGCTCAACCTCGGCAGCTCTTCCCGCCGAAGACGGAGACGCAGACCCGGACGCCGGAGGAGCTCGCCGGCGTCCGAGCCGCCGCGCATCGCAGGCCGCAGGTCGGAACCTGGCGCGGCAAGCGTCGTACCTCGCTCCGCGCTCGTCGTCTTCCGAAGACGAGGCCGATGCGCGCGCGCAGGCGATGCGCCGCCCGACACGGCTGGCGAGCGCTGCGGCGCTGAGGGGTGTGTCGCGCTCGCCGGTCAAGGTCCCGCCGGGGACGACGCCGGCCGAGGAGGAGGAGGATCGGGAAGCAGAGCGGGGCGGACCGAGCGGAGCGGGGATGGAAGCTTCGCCGGAGTTGGTCGCCGGAGGGGCAGCATGAACGGGCGCAGGAGCGGCAACGAATAGTCTGCGCAGCGGGATCTGGGGAGCGTCATGTTAGAAGGTGTGGCGTATTTATCTCTGCACGCGCGGCAAACGTTTTTATTGTTGTTACGATCGAAGTGCTGAGCCGTTCGGTCGGCTGGCGGGTTCCGGGAGTTTGAATTTGCGGCAATCCCCCCGTAGCGCACCACCTCGCGACCGACTCGACTGCCTGCAGCTCAACAGCATCACTACACGCGCTCGGGACGTTTTCAAAGCTACATCCGAGTCTTGCATCGCCCTGCCATACGCGCAGGCGCAAGAACGCCCCGCCGAAGCGAGCCAGAGGCGCACGCAGGGGGACGACCAGCCTCTCGTCTTCGTCCGGGTTACAGCCGGCATCGACCGGCTCGCGCTCCCCTCGCCCGGCCCAACGGCGCGTCTCTACAGCTCCAGAGGGGTCTTGTCATAGGCTCTGTATCAGCCTGCCCGACCTCTGCTGCAGACCGCGGTGTGCAACCCGGGTGATCCGCTTGCCGGAGGCCTTGATCTGCCTCGATCGCCGCGGCACCCTGGACAACCTGGACAACGCCGGCCGCTGAGGGCAAGCAGGATGCAGGGCTACACACCGCAGCAGGACCCGTACGGCAATCCGCAGCGTCAGGACCCCGCCTACGTCGCCGCGCTGCACGCCGCCCACGGATCGCAACCTCATCACCTCGGCGCAGGCGGAGGCTCGTATCCCGGACCGCCCCAGCCGCAGCAGGGCCTGCCACTGCCACCGCCGCCTCAGCACGGAGGTGGCGTTTACTCGCTCGGCGCCCCGAACCAGCGCATGCCGTCGCCTCTCCCTCAGCACGCACAGCCGTACCCGTCGCCGCACTCCCTCCACCAACATCACCCCGGCGCTCCCCCTCCCTTGCACCACCAGCCGCCACCGCCGCAACATCACCATCCGCAGCAACATTCGCCTCAGCAGCAGAACGCGCCCGAAGTCGAAGGCGCTGCAGCGGGCACGAGGAAGCGCAAAGCCGCGGCCATAACCGGCGGCAGCGCGGGACCCGAAACCTCCCCGCCGTCGCACCCGCAGGCTCTCGCCTCGGTGGGGTCGACGACGGGCACCCAGGGCGGTCGGGACGACGGCGATGACGACGACGAGAAGCCGCAGGATGGGAAAAAGGTGCCGGGTGGGAGCGAATTTGTAAAAAAGCTGTACAAGTACGTCATGCCTCTTTTCAGTATCTCAACGCCGATACTGACCTGCATTACGCGTCGTCCTAGAATCCTCGATGAGGGCAACTTCAACTCGACGGTCAGTTGGGGTGTCGACGGGACCTCGTTCGTGGTTCATGTAAGTCCGCTATTGCGGGTCATGCTGCGTTGCGGGAAGAGGGCGCGGGAGCTGACATAAGCTCGCATGCCGCAGGACATGAACCAGTTCACGACGAGCATCTTGCCGCAACATTTCAAGCACTCCAACTTTGCCAGTTTCGTCCGCCAGCTCAACAAGTACGATTTCCACAAGGTCAAGTCGACCGAGGAGTCTCCGAGTCCCTACGGCGACAACGTGAGTCGTGCATGCTGTGCTGAGGAGGCCCCTTCCGGGCCGCAACGCTTATCTCGATGTGGCCTTTCGACAGGTCTGGCAGTTCAGGCATCCGGACTTCAAGGCGGGGCAAGGCGAAAACCTCGACCTGATCAAGGTACGAATACAACTGCATGCGACTTCAGTCAGTATACTGATTCGATACCGCCCCGACGCTACAGCGCAAGCCGCCGTCTTCGAAAAAGACCGCAGCGGCGAAAGCGCAAGCGGATGCGGTCGCCGCCGCCGGGGCTTACCCCCCAGCTCCCGGCCAGCCTTACCCTTCACCGCACGGGAACGGCCTCGCGAGCGCGTACGGCCCACCCGGGGGCGCCAGCGGCGGGCCGGGCGAAGCCGAGTGGAACGGCGTCCTGAACCAGCTCGACAGCCTCGGTCGGTCGCAGGCGGCGATGCAGCAGCACATGAGCAACCTCAGCGCGGACTACCAGGCTGTGATTGGCGAGATGATCAACTTTCAGCGGAACATGGTCGCGCAGGATCAGCTCATGCAGAACCTGATCCAGTATTTGGTCAGCCTCGAAGCGGGTGAGTGCTCGCTCTCGGTCGGACACATATCGGTCCGGACAGCTCTGACTTGCGCTTGCTCGGCTCCTCCCAATCCTTCTCCCCTCCCGTCAGATCAACGTGGAGCGGCCTCGGCGCAAGATTCTTCATTCCGTTATGTCCCGTCGCAACAGGCGCAGAAGCTCATCACGACCTACACCGAGGTCGCACGCGCGTCATACGATCAAATGGCCGACTTGACCCACCGCGCTTCGCTTTCGGGAGCCTCTTTCGCGAACATGCCCTCGCTGCCGCCAGCGCCGCCCTCCTTCGACCAGTTCGAGTTTGCCCCGCTGCGGGACGGGCCGATGCCCCCGAACGGGTCGCAGCGCCCCCTCGGGCCGTTCGACCAGCCGCCTCGTGCGGCGCAGCCGGCCCCTCCCCCTCTGTCCCCGCGCGGCGGACGCACCGCCGACCCCGTCCCGCCGCCCCCGATGACCGCTCCCTCGCGGAACGAATCGCGGCCGACGTCGCGGACGCAGGGTCCGCCGATGGCGCAGTATGTGCATCCAGCGTATGCGACCGACCCGACTTATGGCGCGACGACCTCGCCGAGCTTGATGCAGCAGCAGCAGCAGCAGCAGCAGCAGCAGCAGCAACCGCAGCCTTCACCGGGCGCGGCGGCGCAGGACCCCTCCGCGGCGCCCACGCCGGGAAGCACCCGCCGGCGCGAGTCGAACGTGCCCGGGTGGGCCCTCCCGCCGCGTGTGCTGCTCGTCGAGGACGATACGGTGTGCCGCAGGCTGAGCAGCAAGTTTTTGGAAAAGTTTGGGTGCCAGATCGACGTCGCGGTCGATGGTGTGAGCGCGGTCAACAAGATGAACGTGCACAAATACGATCTTGTGTTGATGGTGAGACGGTCCTGCTCTCGTATCGGCGTCGCTGCCGTATCTGACTATCTTTCGCTCGTTCGGATGAACAGGACATCATGATGCCGAATCTTGATGGTTCGTGTCATAGCCGCGCCGGCTCTTCAGATACCCGCCCGCCTTCACATCTGACTCGCTGGTTTCGCCCTTCCCGCAGGCGTGTCGGCGACCTCGCTCATTCGCAAGTTCGACCCGACGACGCCGATCATCTCCATGACGAGCAACTCGGGTCCGAACGACATCATGACCTACTTTTCGCACGGTGAGCGCCTTTTGTGCACAGTCCATGCACACAGTCCTCGCAAATGCCGGATCGCTGACTTTTGGGGTCCTCCGCAGGCATGAACGACGTGCTGCCGAAGCCCTTCACGAAGGAGAACCTCCTGAACATGCTCGAGGTGGTCCCGAGCTTCCCGTGCCGTGCACTCTCTCTTGCGACCGATCACTGACCTGGAGTCGGCCGAGCAGAAACACCTGGAGCACCTGAAGCTCGTGCAGCAGATGGCCGAAATCCCGCGCGCGCTGGGCTTCACGGACCATCAGATCCAGGACGCGTTGGCGCATGCTGTCGTCTTCAGCGACGAGGACGGCAGCGGATCCGAGAGCGGCGGCGGCGGTCCGGGCAGCGTCAGCGGGAGCGGCGGCACCGGCACGACCGGCTCCGCCTTGGGGCCCGCGTCGGTGAGCCAGGAGCACCGCGGGAGCGTGTTCAACCCGTTCTCGAGCTACGGCCTGTCCGATCAGGACTATGTCGGGATGTTGCAGGGGATCGCGATGGAGAAGGAGGGGAAGCGCGAGCTCGAGGTCGTGCATGGCGACGGCACGGTGCGGTTCCAGGAAGGTGAGTCCCGGGGCGGCGTCGAGGCAGTGGCGTGAACAGAACACTGACTCGCCTTCTCCTTCCGTAGTTGTCCAGTAGGCCGGAGCCTGAGCTGGCGGGCGCCACTTGCGCGCCAACTCGCCGCCACGGTCGGTCGACCCGGCTCCTCCGCTCCCAATCGCCATCGTCGAGTCTTCACTACCCGCTGAACGCAGTGCGGCTATGTATGCCGCTGCGCTTCTCTGCCTTCTATTCAGCCTTTCCGAACTCCCGGCCGGATACCCTGACAAGCATACACAGTCCGACTCCTCCCCGAGTCTATCTAGATTCCCCTCCCCCTCCCTCTCTCTCTCTCATCTGTTCCGGTGCCCGGGGTGTTGTGTACATGCTGAGTCCGACCTGTGTAATTTCACTCTGTCTCCTGTCCCATGATGCCATGTCCCCTGAAGGCCGTGGAGAAATGGCCCGACGCGGAACGACACCAGCTCGGACTTTTTTTCCTCTTTCCTGACTGTCTCGATCACTCGACCGTGTTTTCGCTGCACGCTGCGCCCTGCACTAGCTCAGTAGCTCAGTACATACACACAATGGAAGCCGGAATCCGACGTGAGTCCTCTGTGCCCTTGTCAAAACGCTCTCGAGGGTTGGAGACTGACTCCGTCTCCCCGCAGAGACGCACGTCTACTTACTCGCGTTCCTGCGCAAGCAGAACCTCACTGCGACCGCCAAGGCGCTCATCAAAGAGCTCAACAAGCAGCCGTACACCGCAGCCGGTCTCGAAACCCTGACGGGCGCGGGCGCCGATGAGGAGGCGGCCAAGTGCACCGGACTGGAAATCGCGACGCTCGTGCGCGCCAAGATTGAGATGGCAAAGGAGATGTAAGTATTTCCTCTCGAGCGCAAGCACAGAGGTTGCAAGCGCGTGTCCGGACAGACCGGCTAACTCGCATCTCCGCACACGCGCAGGGAAGCAAAGAAGGCCTCGTCCTCGGAGGCAGGTGTCCTGAACGTCGACTCGAGCGATTCTTCTTCGTCGAGCAGCTCGTCGTCCTCATCTTCTTCTTCCGACTCGGACTCGGACTCGGAGGTCGAGAAGGAGGTGATCCCGGCCAAGGCGAAGGAGGCGAGCGCGACCCCCGCGGCTGCCGCGGCGGCGACGAGCAGCAGCAGCAGCGACTCTAGCTCGGACGGAGACTCGTCCGACGATGAGGAAGACAAGAAGGTCAAGGCGCGAAACCCGACCAAAGCGCCGAGTCCGGCTCGGTCGCAGGCGCCGCCGCCGACGACTCCGGCTGCGTCCGCTGCGGATGCGATCTCGAAGAAGCGCAAGGCTCCGTCGTCGTCTTCGTCCTCGAGCTCTTCCTCGTCCTCTTCTTCCTCCTCTTCGTCCTCGTCCTCTTCCTCCTCGTCCTCCAGCAGCAGCGACAGCGACAGCTCGAGCTCCAGCTCTAGTTCCAGCTCGAGTTCCAGCTCCAGCTCGAGTTCCTCCTCTTCGTCTTCTTCTTCTTCCTCCTCCGACGCTTCCGCCAAGAAGACCAAGAAGTCCGACAAGTCGGCTCGCTCCGCGAACCCGAGCAAGAAGCGCCGGGTCGCTTCGCCGTCGCCCAAGTCGGCTTCGGCCGCGGGGGCCGCGGCCCCGTTGACCACGGCGACGACCTCATCGTCCTCGTCGTCTACCGTCGCGTCTCCGGCCCCACCCGCCGCCCCCGCCGCCGCCGCCGCCGCGACTCCGACTCCGGTCAAGACCGCCCCCGGCGCCGTCCCGCGCTCGCACCTGCTGCACCCCTCCCGGACGGGTACGCCCCTCTCGGGTAGCGAGAGCGCGTCCGTTTCGGGTGCGGGTGGAGGGAAGGGACGACAGGGCGCGAACGAGCGGTTCAGACGCGTCAAGGCGGAGGATGTGCAGTTTGTGGATGAGCGGTTGCGCGATAACTCGTTCGCGGCGAGGGTCAGTCTCCCCCTTTCTCTCCTCCCCCTCTTTCTGGATTTCACTTCCTGCCCAAAGTCGCTTGAGCTGACATGGGGAACACGGAACAGCCCGCAGGTATGAGCGACTACGGCGCCAAGGCGAGCGCGGACCTGATCGTGACGCGCGGCAAGGGGTTCACCAAGGAGAAGAACAAGAAGAAGCGGTGCGTTCTGGGTTCTTTGCCTCTAGTAGCCGAGTTTGGGAGCTGATGGTGTGCTTCAAACGCGGACAGGGGATCTTACCGCGGTGGGGAGATCACGATGGCGTCGCACTCGATCAAGTTCAACTACGATGATTAGACGAGGGGTGTGTCTGCTCTTGACGAGTTATGGGGCATCGAGCGATCGTCGTGAGGGCCGAACTACGAGGATGAGATGGGTGTCGTTCTTTTCTGTGCATTGCATCTCTCGGCGTCGAAGCGGTTTTCCTCTCTCAGTCTTTTCGCCCGGTATTCTCTCAGTCGAGCGGATGGCTTTGTTTGCAGAGGAAGAGGAGCGGCGAGGTATGCGAGCGGGTGTACGAGTACAGGGAGGTGCGACAACATGGGCGAGAAGGGAGCAGGGCAGCAGGCTGGAAAATCAGTGAGACAGAGAGCAGGACCTCCTTCAGACCAGTCTCGGGGCGCCGTCCGTCGGCGCTGCTCCTGAGGATGAAGACGATGCGGAAGAGGAGTCTGCTGGCTGTCCTCCGATCGCCTGCTGCCCCTGCTCGCGGGCGGCTTTGCGCGCGAGTCGGTCCTGACGGAGCCGGTCGAGCTCGGCCTTGAGTTCGCTCGTATCCTTGGGCGGGTCGATCTGGTGGACGCGGTCCAGAGTCAGTATTCAGAAGAAGCGAAGGAGTTCAGGGAGGGGTGAAGAAGGCTCACCTGCTTGGTTTGGTCTTTGCGGAACGCGGATCGGAGCGGGCCGACCCAGGTCTCGTACCATTCTGGGTCGCCGTAGTGCAGCATGGCGTACACGGGCATGAAGACGTCTGTAGAGCGGGAAACGGAGGTCATCAGCAAGCGAGGAGGAGGAGACGGCGGAGACGAGGGCGTACAGAGGCTGAACTTGAACAGCTCGAGCTGCGCAGGGGCCATACTGCTGCGCTTAGTCAGTCTAGTATGTCTGTGCGGTTCGAATGGGCGCGTATGGAGCGCAGTTCGGAATATGATCCGCGGCGAACTTTGAGAAATTTCCGGCTCTCATCGCAGACTCTCGCCATCTCCCCGCTCTGCTCTATACAGCCTACTAGGGACGGTACACTACACTCCCTCTGCTTCGCCATGTCCTCCAAGCTCGCGAGTGCGCCGTCCGCCTGTGCGCGCGGCGTTCGCTCCACTGCGCCCGCGACCGCTCGCCGCCGCTTTGCATCGAGCGCTGCGCCGCGTACAAGCGCCGGACAGCCGCAGAACGCAGCGCAGCAGCTCGACTGGCCGACGTACCTCGCCCTCCGCAAGTCACAGCGCACGTACGGCCTCGTCGCGAGCATCCCCACCACCGCCATCGGCTTCACCGCAGGCGCAGGCTACTTCGTACGCCCTCAAACTACCTTCCACAAGGTCTTAGTGATCCCTCGCTAACACGGCACGGGCAGGCGACGCTCGAATCGGAACACGGCGAGACCATCCTCGGCCTCCCGCCCGTTGCCGTTTACGGCGCCGCGACGTTCGGCTGCGTCGCCCTCGGCTGGCTCGCAGGCCCGACCATCGGCGGCGCTCTCTGGAAACTGACGCACCGCGGAGCGCTCACCGCGATGGAGGCCAAGGACAAAGGTCCGTTTCTCGCTCTTCTTCTCGGTCGTCGCCCGATCGAGCCGGCCCGTCGTCAGGAAATGCTCACATCGCCCATTGCGCAGACTTTTTCAAGCACGTGGCAAGGTGGCGTGCCGACCCGACGAGGCAGTCTGGTAAGGCGCACGCCTCTTGAAAGGGCCTCTCCCGCAAGGATAGAATGCTGACCGAGCCCGGCTCGATAGCGACGAACCCGGCACCAGATTACTACGCAGAGAAGGTCGGCTCCCTGCGCCAGTACCGCTCGTGCGTCCTCTCTGGATCTGTGCTCCTTTCTGTGCTCGTCAGCTCATCCCCAGACCGTGTTCCTTCCCTTCTTGCAGCTGGCTCCGCGATCAGGTTCGTCATGCCTCGTGTGCGATCTTCTCCGCGAGAATGGCCGATCGTACTGACACCCGAAACCACCCTTTTCTCCACAGAATATTTTCCGGCGAAAGGCAGCATTCGGCGAGAAGAACGAGGCCGTGTACTGAGCGGTGTCGCCCTTCCCCCGCAATCCCTTCCTTTCGCCTTGTACCTATTCGCGCGCAACACAGCTCGATTGCCCTCCGCCTGATCATACGAACCCAGCGACGCGCAGACGATGCCCGTCCGCTTGGGCTACTGGTCCGGCTTGAGAGTAGTTCCTTCCCCGCAGCCCCCAGCCTCGCCCCTCGCAAACCCTTTGTACATTCAGCCACGCTCCGTCGTCGGCGTGCTTGGCCCGGGACGGTGGAGCAAAGTGTCTGAAGAGCTCTCGATCGGCGCCTCTCGACGCTCAGGGCAGAGCGACTCTCGTTGCCGCCGCGTCCAATCGCCATGAGCGTCTACAATCACTTCTTTCCGATCTATGCAACCTTGCCCGCGTAATAGCTCTACAACTCTTCCCTCGTCGCCGCTACGAGCGCGCCAACCTCGGCGTCGGCGTCGGCGCCGCGTGGGGGACCCGCGCGCGGCAGGAGCGTCGAGACCCACCGCGAGACGAGCTCGTTCCCGCCAAAGCCAAGCGGGCCGGGGGAGAGCGTCGGGTTCGGATTCGGGGTCGGGGTCGGGGACGGGGGCGTGTTGTTGCTTGGGATAGGTGATGCGGCGGTTGCGGTGGCGGTGGCGGGAGCGACGAGGGAGGCGAGCGCGCTCAGGCGTTCCGCGGCAGCGGGGCTGCTGCCCGTAGGATCGGACGACTTTCCGAAGAGAGAAGCCCCGGAGCGCTGAAGGTCGCGCAGCGCCGAGGGGAGGAAGAGCGGGTCGCGGAAGATGTTGGGCTTCTCGACCGCAAAGAGCAGGCTCGACGGGTTCGACAGGAGCGCCAGGTCCTCCTCTGCAGAGCCAGGGCCGTCGCGTCAGACAAAGTGCAAAGACCACGTCTCCAGGAATCGCAACGAGCGGAAAATTGCTCACTGAACTCGGCGTCGGCTTCGAGGTCCAAGAGGCGGACCGTCTCCGCACCGGCCCGCTCGAGAACGCACTCGACCGCTTTGCCCTCGATCAGGTCGTGACCCGTGGCCATCCGCGCACGCTCGCGCACGGTCGGGTCGTCATCCTGCAGGAGCCGAATCGCGACCTGCTGGAAGATGGGAAGCAGGTTGGCGGGGAGGGAGGTGGAGGGGTGCCGCCGGGTGAAGGCGACCAAGGCGGCTGCGGCGGCCTCGCGTTCTTCGACCGACTGCAAAGGGGTCAGGGAAGATTCGGTCAGGATTCCGGGTTTCCTGGCGAAGCAAGTATGGAAGCTTACCTCCTCCATCCGGCTGTTCTGCTCAAGCAGCTCGAGGATCTGGCGCTGCTGGACTGCATCGGAGCCACCCGTCGCAGCGAGGAGCGGGAGGACAGCCTGTCGAAGCGGGACGTTCGCCGTGTCCTTAGACCCGCGCAAATATGCCGCGAATTCTTCCTTGGGGGGCGGATCGGGATGGCCTGTAGGCGATGTGTCGGCCTCCTGCAGCAGCTCGGCGGCGAAGACCCTCGCATCACCGGCTTCTGCCTCGTCAAGCAGCAGTTTCTTCAGCGCGGAGGGGACCAATGCTCCAGATCGTGCCGGTGCGTTGAGCAGGCCTGGCGACGCCGCCACGGCCTTCAGGGTCTCCCGCCGCACCTCGAGACTCCGGTGCGCGAGACCGCGGCAGATCACCTCAGGTCGGCGGTCGGAGCTGACTCCGTGGTGCACGACCGCCCAGCAGGCCCAAAGGTACTCTTCGGCGCTGGGAAGGTGGAACGCGTCGGCCGACCAATCCTGGGCGTCCGCCAGAGTGTGGCAGGCGACGTCAAAGGCAGCTTCGGGCACCGAGGTGGGTTCAAGCCGCAGAGCGATCTGCATGCACGCAGCGAGGGTCGCGAAGGGATGTTTTGGACGGAACGATGCGCCTCGTTTTCCGAGGCTTGCAGGGTCCGGCAGGAGCCTTTGGACGACGCGAGCGTAGACAGTCGCGACTGCAATGCACGAAATGAGCTGACTCCCACGATTTGTTGAGTACCGAGTGTATGAGTACTCACCTTGGCCGTTCGCAAACTCGCTCAATGCGGGCGAGCTTTGCAGCAAGCGGAGAACCTGCACCACGCGACCGTGCAGCTGCAAAGACCATTGCTCTCGGTCAGCGTGCTCAGCGTTACGAGCTGCGGTAAAGGGAGCTTACTTCATTGGCGGAAATGCTGTCGGCGTCGACGGCGATGCTGTCGAGAAGATCGCAGCAAGTTGACTCCACTCGGCTCGGGGCAGTTAACCCGGTCAACGCGTCGCCCGCAGCGCCTCGGATCTGGAGCAGCACCGAGTCAACACTTCGGTCGCGTGCACGGATCGCTGAGCAGCAACCCACCTTCCAGACGCGGCTGCGGGCGCAGGCTCGGACGAGAGGGATGAAAGGCGCAGAGAGCGACACCGTCTCCTCCGTGCCTTCTGCCGATTCTCGAGTCTGCAGCAGACCGAACAGCATCAAAATAGCGAAGAGCGGCGAATCGAGGTTGGAGGACTGTGAATGGGCGCGCATTAGAGAGCAGGTCCCGGCTGTCCCAGTAGTAAGCGACTCACAGGCAAGTCGTCGAGGCTGTCTCGCAAGCCGCGCTCGAGCTCGGTGAGCAAGGTCGCGTGCAGCCGCGGGTAGCGACCGAAGAAGTCGGCGATCGAGACCCGCTTCGCGAGCGAGTCGGGCTCGCGCTCGAGGTTGACGCGACGAGGGTGCAGCGCGCGCGTGACGAGTGTCGCGTACAGCATCATGGCGACGTTGCGCAGGATCCAGCTGGAGAGCATGAATGTCAGAGGCTGACCGGACTCGGGAAATCGCTGAGAGCTTACTTCGAAGACCAGAAGAGCTTGAGGGAAAGCATAAAGCCCCGTTCGATCAGCTTGGCCGCCGCGACGCCTCCCTTCGAATCGAGGTAGATCGTCCGGATGGTGTTCATGGCGTGAACGCGGCTCTCGTCGCTAATTCCGCCGCCATCGGATTCGGCAATCTCGAACAGGCGGTCCAGCGCCGAGTCGAAGGCGGTACGATCATACGGGAGGATGGCCATCATCAGGCCGAGGATGACGAAGGGCAAGGCGGCGGAGCGGCGAGTGGTCGAGATTCCGGCAGACACGATGGCTTGCAGGTAGTCCTGCGAACAAGTCTTTGCGTCAGTCGCGAGGCCTCAGAGCGGAGCGAGGCGCAACACCCACTCGAAGCCAAACGCGCGGCAGCTGCTGAACCTCCGCCCAGTCTTTTCCAGCCGCCATGAGCGCCTCCGCCGACCGAGTATAGCAAGGGTGCAGGTTCGCGACGGTTCCGCGGTGGCGTGCCAGGCGCATCCAAGATCCAAACAGGTCGCCGATCGCGCAGATCTCGTCCAGGTGCCAGACCTGTTCGAACACCTCCGCACCGAACTCAGACGGGATGCGCAGGATCGTTTCGAGCAGCTCACTGCGAACGAGAGAGCAAAGCAACGGGAGTCAGCGGGCCCGAGCAATCTGGAAGCAACGAGCGCAACGACTGACCCGGCCTCCTTCATTGCCCGCCAGCAGGCGTTCAAGATAATCTTGTACTGCGGGCCCGCCGAGCCGCCGGTTGATCCGTCGGTCGCTCCCGGGTCCTGCTCCTCCGTCACGGCGCGCTCGAACCGCAAGGCGCGTGCTTCGTCGTTGTCGGCCTCGTCGCCCGGACCGCTTGCCGCCAGGATCGGGGAGGTCACTTCCCACACGCGACGGATGACGGCCAGCACACGATGAAAGAGCGTGCGGCGGACCTCAGGGCCGGACAAGGCGTCCCAGAGGTTCTTGGGGATCGAGATGAGGAGGTGGCGGAGAGCGAGCAGGGTGCCGTGCATAGGGCTCGATGCGGCTGCGGAGCCGAGATCGTCTGCGTATTCTTGTAGCTGGGCTTCGGCGAGGTCGAGCAGCGAGTTGATGAATGCAAAGCCCGGAGTCGGCTGCTGCTCGTCGCCGTCCAGGCCGTCCGGCGCCGTCTCGCGACTCTGCCAACCTCCGGTAGCGCCCAACGTCCACTGCGCTGCGCTCCCATCTTCCTCCAAACCGCGCAGGTCTTCGAGGACCCACTTGCGCCAGACGAGCCCAACGATGCTCGCGCCGGCGCTCGCTTCCGCCTCCCGGCCGCTGCGGATCATGCGCAGCGCAGGCGCGAGGAGCTCGCGCTTGGCGCGTTCGACTCCTTCTGGCCCTTCGTAGCCCGGCAGGGGCGAGGGGAACCGCTCGAGGGTCGTGATGACGAGGAAGCGGAGGGCGGTGTAGGTCGAGAGGAGTTGGCGCAGGAGCATCTGCGTCACGCGGGCGTTAACGACGTCGACCGCGAAGGGCCAGCCTGACTCTGCTGCGGAGGCTGTGACTGCGGCTGCAGGCGGGGCGGGCGAAGCGGACCGGAACGAGTCGCTCTTCCCGCTCGCTGGAGTCGAAGACTGCGAGTTCCGTTGCTCGACCTGCCGGTGCTTGCTCTGGAAGAGCGAGATCGACGTCGTCGCCGCCTTTCGGTACGTCGAGTACCCCGTGATAGACGCGTCCAAGTCACCAACGCGGAACCGCAGGTCGACCCGCGCCTGCAGCGCAATGTCGAGGATCCGGAGCGAGTTCATCTTGATCCGGAACGGCCGCGCCGGGTTCAAGTTGATGCGCGAGACGAGGTCGACGAGCCAAGTCACCCATTCCTTGACCAGCTCGACGTACGCCGCCGCAGGGGCGGCCGTCCCGTCTTTGCCCTTGGCGGCCGTGCGCTGCGCCTTGAGCGAGGAATCCCGCAGTCGGAGCAGGAGCCGCCCCGTCAGGTGCGACAAGTGCATGCGGAATTCGGGGTCCTCTTCGCCGAGCGAGTAGCGGAAAAAGTCGGAGAGGAGCGGGAACGAGCCGCGCGGGAGCGGGATCGAGCTAGACGGTGAGAGGACGAGGACCGAGAGGGCGGAGGACCGGAGGGTGGGCGAAGCGCGCAAGAGGCACGCCCGCAGGAGATCCGTCGGGAACGGTATCCGCTCAAGTGTCGAGGGCGGCGCTGCGTCGGCTTCGACGAGATTCAGGGCGTTGCCGACCTTGACGACCTCGAGTGCCGTCCGCAGGTCCTCCTCCTCTTCCGGCACGGCGAGCTGGTCGTCGACCAGGCCGTGACATTCGCGCAGAAACTCGCGGAACGCGGCCTTGCGCTTCGCAAATAGACCGGGCAAGACGTAGAGCGAGACCTTCTGGAGCTCCTTCGGGCTCCGTCGGCAGGTCTCGAGGAGCGGCGCGGTCCAGTAGACGGTCACTTCGGTCGAGCCCGTCGCCCAGCACTTGTTGACCCAGGAGACGGCGACTTTGCCGGCCAGCTGCGCCATCTCTTCGTCGAGGGTGATCGTGTACAAGAAGTAGCGCAGCACGTCGGCGCGCACGTCGTCGCTCATCGAGTCGGACCGGGTGGCAAAGATGGCATAGTCTTGGACCGTGCCGTACTTGAGAGCAACCTCCATGATATGGAGGTGTCGCCTCCGGTCGGGCGGATCGACGGCGAGTTTGCCGAGCAGGTGGGCGAGGACGCCCGGGAAGTCGAGCCGGTCCGGCGCCGAGACGGCGAGGATGAGGTCGAGCGAAACGCGCATCTTGACTTGGGCATGCGAGGTCTGATGTTCCCAGATGGTGTACAGGTCGGAGATGAGCGTGCAGAGGTAGGAGGAGGAGAAGAGGGATCGGAGCGAAGTGGCTTCCGGGCCAGTGCTGGTCTCGGACGACGGGCCGGAGGCGACGATCGAAAGTGCTCTGCGCATGAGGAGCTCGAGCGCCTCGAACGGCAGCGCTGGTGGGATCTGGGCGGGTCCGGTCGACGCTCCAGTCTCGGACGGGAATCGAGCATGAGTTGCGACGGTCCGGAACGCCTCGGCCCAGTCGAGCGGCTCGGGTCTGCGGGGCGGAAGGTCAGCGATCAGTCGCGTATGGTCGTAGTCATCCACTCAACTGGATGCGCTGCTCCTGTTCGAGGTTCTCCGAGCGTTGCGGCTGCTTCCCGGCCGCTTTGCCCAGCTTGACATCGCGCGCCAGGCGGTCCCGCAGGGCGGCCAGATCGTCAGACATGGCGAGCAAGCTTGCTGTGCGGCTCTGCCTGAAACTAGCCTTGGATCGGAGCGATTGTACGGTTGTCCGGCAGCGACTTTCTCTTCCTGTTGCGCAGAAATTTGAGCTGCTTCCGCGCGACTTTTCCGATTGAAATTGATCGAATGCGCCAGATGGAGCGGCGGAGCTCTGCACTCTGACACACACGAGCAGCGCTAGAATGGACACGCCGAGCTTGCCCATCGTCGATTTGGACGTGTATCGCAGCTCCGGCGATTCCGAGCGCAGTGCCGCCGAGGCACGCAAGGTCAGCCAACATGCCCGCTGCGGCACCACTTCCAGAGATGCTAAGCTACTCCCACACTATATAGACCGCAGAAGCGCTCATCGAGTACGGCGCCCTGATCGTCCGCGACTCGCGCGTGTCCGAGGACGCCAACGATGACTTTCTCGACACGATGGAGGACTACTTTGCCCAAGAGGCCGAGGCGCTCGAGGAGGATCTGCGCCCAGAGGTGCACTACCAAGGTACGTTCTCGAGGCCGTAGAGCTCGAGATCGGCGGAAACTGAAAACTGCCGAACGCCTCCGCAGTCGGCGTGACGCTCGAAAACACCGAAAAGGTGCCCACTGTTCTCCGTCCGTTCACCAGCTCTCCGGGAACTGACTCTCTCCTGGTCTCTCCCAGCCCAAGTGCCATTCGAACGAAGCATGTCAAGCCGTCATCGCTGCTCTTGATCCGGAGGAGCGACCCCTCGACCTGCAAGGTGGCCATGCGGATCCCAAGTGCCGGTCAGCGCTCCGTGACTCCTCACTCGCCCGGAGCCCGTCTTCCTGACACTTTCTCGGACATCACGAAGTACAGCTTCTTCTACCGCATGGGTCGACCACCCCCAAAGACCGCTTTCCCTGCCCTCCGCATGGACAACGTGATCCCGCGCGCGTTCGCCGCCATCTGGCAGCAATCAATGGAGACCTGGGGGGCGCAGATCCAGCGCGCCGTCGAGGGCGTCAGTGAGATGCTCGCGGAAGGGCTCGGGCTCGAGCGCGAGACTTTTCTCGAGGCGGGCCGGTTCGGCAGTCATCTCCTTGCGCCGACGGCGACCGACCTCCGGAAGTACGGCAAAGAGGGCTCCAGTGGGTGAGATTTCAGCTATGAGTTTGCCTTCTTCGCTGATGCGCTTGCACCTGGTCTCATCGCGCAGTCTTTGCTGGTTTCCACACCGGTACGCCCCGCCGCCTCGGTCCCTCCCTCTCCGTCCGTCCGGTCTGACCCAGGCTCGCTCCCGCTTCGCTGGTGCTGCAGACCTCAATTTCCTGACCATCCACGGCCGATCCCGATTCCCCGGTCTGCACATCTGGGCGCGCAACTCGGGCAAGCGCATCAGCGTCAAGCTCCCGCCTGGGTGTCTGTTGGTCCAGGCAGGGAAACAGCTCGAGTGCGTCTCCTTGTTCCCACCTCCTTTTCTTGCTGGCCATATTTGCTGAGGCGCACACCCAGGTACTACACCGGAGGACTGATCCTCGCAGGTAACAGCGGCACAGATTCCGACACCATGTCCTCCGGGCCGATCACTGACCGGAGACCTTCCCTTCGCTCAGGATACCACGAAGTCGTCTGCACATCCGCCACCCTCGCAGCCCTCCAATCCCGCCTCGCCTCCCCCTCGACCGCCTCGCGCCCGCAAATCCGCATCTCGTCCACCTTCTTCCACCACCTCTCCTCGGACGAGGTCCTCTCGCCCCGCGCGTTCGCGGACCGGGTACGGGGGAGCGACGTCGTGAAGCGGGAGGGGGAGCGGTTGAAGGGGAGGGGTCAGGAGTGGGAGGTGGAGCGGTACGAGGAGAGGATGCAGGTCGGGACGCTCGTCGAGGTGAGTTGAGTGGTTCTTCCTGCGGTCGGATACGATGCTTTGTCGCTTACAGCCCGCTGACACCCGTTGCGACGGCCACAGAACGAGCTCAAGGATATCGCCCTGCACGCGTGACCGTCGAACCGTAGTTTCGCCCGGCCAGGGTTTCCTTTGTGGAAGGCATCGTCTCCCGGGGCGATGGATCTCGGAGAGTGCAGCCGGATCGAGGGATGACGCTAGCGCAGGGAGAGACGGCAGCCAGGCCGGGTCGTGATTGCATGCTTGTGAGAAGAGAGGACAGGATACGAGAACGAGTGGGGATGCGGGCATGGATGAGAATGAAAGAGAGGCGCTTGAGACCCGTCCGAGGAGCGGGGCAGCCAGGCCTGCAATGAATGATGAGGGACCGAGGATGCCGTGGCATAAACGGCGCGACTAGATCGCCGCGCCGACGTCCTTGCCAGCGTCCGAGTTCTCCGCATCGGTGGCCGTCCCCGCCGCTGCTGCTGCGGTCTCGGCCGCCGCAGCTTCCGCCTCCATCGCCTTCTCCTCCTCCTCCATCAGCACAAAGACCGAATGTTCCGGCCTCGGCGAGCCCGCGCCGCTCCCGCCCGCACTCTCAGCCGCCGCAAAGCCCGACGCGGGCCGCGAGAACGAGTCGGTGAACCCGGACTGGACGTCCCAGTCGAGCGAACGCGCCGAGTCGCCGCCGTAGCTCGCGTGGGCCGCATGCCCGGAAAAGACAGGCGCCTGCGAATCAGGTCGACCACTGCCGAGGGAGCCCGCGGTCGTGTTCGGCTCGGCGCCTTCGAGCGCGCGGGCGGGGACCAGCGCGAGCGGTTTGCCGTTCTTGGTGCGCTTGACGGTCGCGGCGCGGTTGACGGGTCGGCCGGCGTAGCGCTCCCAGTCGACGG
Organism: Rhodotorula sphaerocarpa; assembly: GCA_024713535.1. Taxonomy (NCBI): domain Eukaryota; kingdom Fungi; phylum Basidiomycota; class Microbotryomycetes; order Sporidiobolales; family Sporidiobolaceae; genus Rhodotorula; species Rhodotorula sphaerocarpa. Next base: position 67,176 of record JANIBP010000009.1, on the reverse strand, counting down.
CGAGGAACGAGGTCAGGAAGATGGGCATCGGCGAGTGGCGCCGGATCGTGAAGTAGAGCGTCGAGCACAGCAACAGCGCGAAGGGAAGGGCGGTGAAGAGGAAGCAGCTGTGGTGGTGCGCCCGTAGGTCAGAGTGAGACTCGGGTGTGAGTGCGTCGGGAACAGGCTCACATCCAGCTCAGGGCGAGGACCGCCAGGAGCATCCGGCAAATAGGCCACCCGCCGCAATGGTTGATGAGTCCGGGCGTCCTACATCGCTGCATAACATCAGCAACCGTACATATGACGGACACGCAGGTCTCGGGCGCACTCCGCGTGCAAGTTGGAGACGGAAATGAGCGTCCAGACGCCCGTCCCAGCGAGAGCCATCAACTCGAACGCGATCGAGCGAGAGAACTTTGCGACATAGTCGCGGGCGCTCCCGACGCGCGGTTCGTTGTGAGAACCGGGCAGGCGGATCGCGTAGGGTTTCGAGTAGAGGAACCAGAGCGGGAAGGCCGTGCAGAAGAAGGAGGTGCCGACGAGGGAGGGCACGACGCGCTGGAAGCCGGACTGCGCGGGGAGGATTCCGGTCAGGTGCACACGTTCTCTGAGGTCTGAGGTGGGACGCACGGTCATGGCGAGCTGGTACGCGAGGAGGATGATGGCGGTAATCATGTCGCCGACTCCGGCAAGAAGCAACACCGTCAGGAGCGCCCTCCGAACAGCGGGCAAGTGCGCGAGCACAGCGATCAAGCGGCCCATCCTTTTGTTTGCGTCAAAGCTTCTTGTACGAGTCGTTGAGAGGTAAGGCTGTTGAGTCGCGGACGTCGGACGTTGGACGATCAAGTTGCGGGTGGTGGAGGCGACGACCTGAAAGTCGGGATTGGAGTAAAAGAGCGTGGATGTGCCGTGTGGGCGACTAAGGGGTCAGTCCAGAGCTCTGACTGCAAGCTGTAGCGGGCGTTTGTGTGTTGCGTACGCCGTAAAGCCGCCCGCAAAGCCTTGCTGCAGCTGGCTGCGCGTGTTTGCACATGTCTTGACCCCGCGTCGCCCACGCGTGCCAACGCGCTCCTCGTCCAGGTTAACTTGGCCCTCAGCTTCTCCCCGAACCCATCTTGGACATGGTACTCAAAAAAGTGTCTGGTATGGTCACGCTTCTACACCCTCCGCAAGAGACTCCTCCACCCAAAAGTCCTCGGCGGCGGCTCAAGTCTACACACCCGATTCCATGGGCTGATCCGTCTCGGACGGGCGCCGCCACGGTCGGGATAGTACAACAATTCCTGTCCATCAGATCCACGTCCGAGCGAGCTCCGTTCAGATTCGACCGCCGTACGAACCGGGGTAGACCTGCCGTCCCGGCCCCGCAGCAGGTTGCTGACCCGGTCCTCGCGGTCGCTGCTGCTGCTGCTGCTGGTGGTGCTGCTGCTGCTGAGGTCTCGGCGGCGGATACGTCCCCCTCCCACCCTGTTGCTGCTGCGGAGAAGCGTACCCGCCCCTCGGCCCGGGCGAGGGCGCGCCAAAGTCCGAATACTGCTTCGGCAGCGTCGGCACCGGAGGCGGAGGCGTACGCCCGCCGTTGCGGTCGTACCCCGCCCGCCCACCGCCACCGCCACCGCCGCCACCGGGCAGGCTGTAGGCCGAATCGTTCTTGATCGAGTCCGAGTAGAACGACCGGTTGTCGTGCTGCACGAGCGGGACTGTATCGCGGCCTGGGGCGCCAAAGCCGCCACCGCCTGCACCGCCCTTGGAGCTGGGTCCCGCCGCGGCGGCGAGGATGGCGGCTTTGTCGCGCGCGCGCCGGGACGCGCGGCCCCGGCGGGCCCACGCGGTGCAGCAAACGACGATCAGGAACAGGACGAGGAGGCAGCCGGCGATGATGATGCCGACGTGCTGTAGCGGATCATCAGAGTCCAGTCGCAATGAGTGAGGGTGCAGATTTTGTGAGAGGCTGGAGGACGGCTCACGATGCCGGTGTTTTGGCGCTGCCACCAGTTGCCCACCACGGTCTTGGCGAGCGCCCCCGAACCGACGCCCTGCTTGACTCCCTTCGTGTCGCCGTTCGAGATGATCACTGAATTTGGAGCTAGATCAGCCTCTTTCGCGCTGAGTCCCGGATCTGAGAGCCCGACGCACTGTTGTGACCGGTCGAGTACGCGCTGTTGATGATCGTCTGCGCATCAGATCCGCTGACCCCGATCTGTCCTTGCGTGTCGTTCGCTAGCGAGGTGAAGGTGAGACGAGTCAGGACCTTTACGACGGGGCTCCGAGGCCATCCGAGAGCACTCACTGCCGTAGATGTACGAGTTGATGTTCTGCGCACGCGGCCAGAGCAAGTCGTTCCTGCGCTCCCTCGCGCGCCTCGACGAGTTCGACCCGGAGGACGACGAGTCGTTGCCGTGCGTGAAGGGCAGGTTCAAGTCGCTGCCCGAGTAGCACTGGATGTCGACCCACTGGACGTGCGCCTGGAACGCGTGCCCCTGCGCGACGTAGGTCGGGTCGTTCCAGTCGATCATGCCGCCCGCCCAGTCGATGGTCTGCAGTGTCGGGGGAAATGCTCTCAGTCAGCAACCGAGTTCGCAGACGCAGGATGTACGCGAGCGACTCACGCCCTGGGGCGAACTGGCGATGCCGGCGGGCCAGACCGAGAACTGCACACGCGAAGGCGTCTGCGGGAACCTCTGATCCGTCTGGTTTGACTTCTTGATCGTCCTCACCGTGTTGCCGTCGACGGCCCACGAGAGCTGCGAGGGAGTCCAGTCGATTGAGTAGACGTGGTACTGCTCGTCGCGGTTCTTGGCCTTGTGCGTGCCGCCGTGGTCGTAGTTGCCGACGTCGCCCTCCCAAAACCAGTTGCTGTCCCACGAAGAGGTATCGTTCGTAGTCCACTCGATGTCGATCTCGTCTTTGACGCCGCTGCGCAAAGAGGGCGGGGAAGTGAGCCTTCTTTCTGCCGAGGAATCGCGAGGGCAGGGATAGCTCACCTCATCGTGATAAAGGCCGTCACGACGCCGGGTGCGCCGACGGTCTTGACACTGGCCGAGATGGTGCCGTACAAGACGCTGCGGGTCGTCGAGACCTTGGTGCCGCCGCCGTTCTCGGTCAGAGTCAGGATCAGTTCGTCATTTGCAACGATCGAAGGTTTCGAGCCGTCGACTGCGGGTGCGGCGTGCATCGTCAGACAGGCCTCGCGAGGAAGGGAAGCTGCGCTGTACGTACGGGTGTCGAGGGTAAAGTCGTATTTCGAGGCATCTCCGTCCCACGCGGTCGCGTTCTGTTGTATCCGGGATGCGTCGGCGAACGTGTACTGTGGGCAGGTCGAGGTCAGCGGTTACTCCGGGACCGAAGGGCGCCGGCAGACTTGCGTTGGCGCTCTGGCACGCGGGGACAGGGGCGCAGTACCCCTGCCCGTACGATCCCTGGGGGTTGCATCCGGCAAGGCAGGCGACTCCGGCGGAGCAATGTCCGTACTCGGTGCAGCAGGGCGACTCTTGCGGGCAGGTGTAGTCCCAGCCGCACGCCTGGCCGCTGCCGCCGCTCGACCCTCCTCCTCCTCCTCCTCCTCCGGCTCCTCCGGCGGGGGCGTTGGCGGCGTGGACGAGGAGCGCCGTCCGACCTGACGCGGGTACATGGGTCGCCCAGACGGAGAACGCGACGTAGGCGGTCGCAGCAGCTTGGAGGAGCGCCTTGGCGCGTGTGCCGACCGCAGGCGGACGTCGGCGAGGGAACGCGCTGGGGGAACAGCGGGGCGGGGCAGGGTGAGCGGCGAGGTCATTCAGCTGATCAGAGACCTCTGACTCACCGCCTGGCCATGCTGTTGTGTCTGTCGCTGTCCTGCAGCTGCAGTGATAGCGAGTCTATAGAGTCGAGTCGCGTCCGCTTTCATCCCGCGCCCCGACGCGAACCGCGCACGCGCAAGTGCAAGGGACAAACGCCCACACACACATCGCTGGCAGACCGTATATGCAGCGTACCCACTCTATCTGACTGCTACTTCTGTGCCCTACGTCTGTAGCGCACCCACTGCTGATCGCGCGAAAAAAGAGCGAATGTCCGCGGAGTCCGCTCAGCCCCGCTCGGTCCGAGGTCTGCCTCAGACGACGTCAGTCACTCGCTCCAGGGTCTCTGAAGGCTCGTACAGGAGCGCAGATCGCCATGCTGCGACCGTCTGGCTCTGCAGTGCAGCGCGTGCGCCTGATCGCGCAGCACCTCGCCCGCCCGCCTCGACTCGCTGCTTCCTCCGCCGCCGCTTCCCCGCTGCAGCCGCTGCTCGCTCGCGCACTCTCCACGTCGCCGCAAGCCGCCCAGTCGTCGCAGCAAAACAGTAGCAACAGCAGCAGTGCCCCGAGCGCAGCCTGGACTTTCACGACCTCGGCCGCATTCCATGGCAAGCCGACCCACCGCGCGCGGAGGAGCGGTCCGCACCGCGAAGACCAAGGTTCAGACGCCGCCCGGCAGCCGCACGCGGTCGAACAAGGCTTCGGACCGGAGCACCCGATGTGTCGCTGGAGGGATGAACAGCTCGCCCTCGGCAAGGCGCCGAAGGAAGTGGGTGCGGGACACGACTGGTACTTTGTCGAGGGGATTCCCGCCAGCGCGGGAACTTCACCGGCACCGAGAGGGACGCGGGGAGTCGCCATGGGCGTCGCAGGTGAGGCTCGCGTCTTCGCTCTTGACAGGTTCCTTGCGAAATTGACGGCAAACGCATCCACAGACGGCGTCGGAGGATGGGAAGACTCGGGTGTCGACCCGTCCCACTTTGCCCAGGTGCGCACACTCGAGCTCTTTCAACTCTTTGGGGAGATAATAGACTCCTGACAAGCTCCTGTTTCTGACGGCGCAGGCCCTGATGTGGTTCGCCCGCGAGCGCGTCCGCACGCAGGGCTGGTCCTGGCCGGACGCCGAGGCGGCCCGGAACGGAGACAGCTTGAAAGCTCTCCTCGACGGCGCGTTTGAGGACGTCACTCGGGACAAGGGAGTCGTCGCAGGTCAGTCTGCGCGCCGGCCGCCCAGATTTTGTCCGACAGGACAGGTTCATGCGAGGACGTTTTGTGGGAACTGATTCGGTTGGTGGCCCGCTTCGCAGGCAGTTCGACGGCGTGCCTCGCTGCGCTTGATGCCGAGACGGGCATGCTATATGCAGCCAAGTGAGCTCCTCTCTCCCTCCCCGTTGTCCTTCGCGGCGTCCTCCGGCGAGCGGGACTCGTCCTGACTGCAAACCCACCCGGAAACTCTGACTCCCTCGCGTGTGAGCGCCCTTCGTGCGCAGCCTCGGCGACTCGGGCTTCTTGGTCCTCCGCCCGCATCCCGTCGACGCGCTGCCGCCGACCCCGCCCGCTTCGCCCACCACCCCCGAGGGCGAAAAGGACCCCTCCGCCCCGGAAGCCCCGCCGGAGCCGACGACGACCTACGCGGTCGTGCACGCGCAAGAGCCGCAGGTGCACTTCTTCAATGCCCCAAGGCAACTGAGCAAGATCCCGCAGGCGGAGTTGGACCGCGCGGCCGGAGAGGGCAAGGGGGAAGGGAATTGGTTGGTCGACCGGCCGGGGGACGCGGATACGGTGGCGGTGCAGTTGCAGGATGGAGACGTGGTGATGCTCTTTACGGATGGATACTCGGACAAGTGGGTCTCTTCTTGTTTGAGTGGGTGGAGGTGGTGACGCAGCATGCTCACTCTCCGCCGATATCGTCGTCCGTGTGCGCCCACAGCGTCTGGCCTCAAGGCGAGACCGACCGCCTGCTCGAGCTCGTCCGCGCGCGCGTCGACCTCTCCCCCTCCGCGTCCACTTCGCGCGCGACGGCCGACAAAGAGCTCGCGGCGTCGGTCGCGCAGACGGCGGTGACGTTCGCGCGGATGCTCGCGGTCCGGCCGGACGTGTACACGCCGTTTGCGGCGGAGAGTAAGCGGTGGGGGGTCAAGGGCATGGAGAGGGGCGGGAAGGTCGATGATGTGACGGTGCTCGTGGCGGTTGTGAGGAGGGAGGCGGAGTCGGCAGAGTCGGCTGCGGCGGTGTAGAAGGGTCCCTCGCTGGCTCAGGCGCCCTTACACTGTACAAAGTGATAGAAACGTCCTCTCAACGCGAAACTATATGCGATACGATGTCGAATTGTCGAGTCTCCGCGGCTTTAACGACGCCATCGCCCGGCATAGAGTTGCTAGTCCCTCACGCCATACGCCTCGCTGCAAGCACTCTCAGCCTGCATCTACGCTGTGAGTCTGTCTACGGAACGGCATAGCGTGGCTGCAGCAGAGCGGGCGGCCGTCTTTGCGCTGTTCACCTCTCGCATGCGCCTGACTTTCTCGACGGCAGCGGTTTTCTAAGCCCCACAGCCGTAGACTGACACTGCGCACTCGCCTTGCAGAGCTCTCAAGCGAGCACTGACTGCTGCCCCGCGCCCGCGCGCTCGTCCTGCTGTTCTCCACCGGCGACTCTCGACCCCGCAACTCGCCCAAGTCCGCCTTTGGACGCCTTTTACTGAACTCAAGTCCTCAAACCCCCGCCAACGCAATGGCCGACCAGTTCTACTTGCGGTACTACTCCGGCCACGTCGGCTCGTACGGTCACGAGTTCCTCGAGTTCGAGGTCACCGGGAACCGCCTCCGCTTCGCCCTCAACTCCAAGTCCGTCCCTGTTCTCTCGCGCGACTCGGCATGGGCTATCGTTGTGCTGACCTGTGTCTACCCCCTCGCGCCTCCAGCTACCGGAATGAGAGCATGATCCGACGAGAGAGTGAGTCGAGGCTTTCGCCCGGATCGGGGCATACCCCACCGAGAAGGCGAGGCAGCGAGTTGACCGGCCAACTCCCCTCCCACCTCGCAGTGTGCCTCTCAGAGGCCGTGATGGGCGAGTTCAAGCGGATCCTGGACGAGTCAGACATCGTCAAGTGCGCCGCGCGCCCTTTCCTCTCTCGCCTCATCGATTCTGGCCGCCCCCGAGGCTGCCCCGCTGATCGCATTGGCACTCGCCGACAGGCAAGACGACGAAAAGTGGCCGAAGAAGAACGTCGTCGGCAAGCAGGAACTCGAAGTCAAGCTCGCGCCGTATCACATCTCCTTCCAGGCAAGCCCCGCCCCCTCCTTGTCCAAGCACAGAAGCTTTCGCGCTCATCGGAAACTGGATCTGTGTACTTCGCCTCACAGACGGCCAAGATCGGGTCTATGGTCGACGTGAACAACTCGGACGACCCGGAAGGCATGCAGATCTTTTACTACCTCGTGCAAGATCTCAAAGTGAGTGGTTCTCTCTTCCCACCACTATGATTGCATGAGGTTGGATACGGCTCGGTACGAGGAGTGGAACCTCGGGCTTCAAGGCGGGGCCGCTGGAGGTTCCGGTGCCGCAAATAGCCCCGCTGGCCCGCCAGCCAAGAACAGCGGCCCTCTCCCCCTTGCCCACCAGCGAAGCTGACATCCCTGGATCCGATTCTCCCCCACCACAGATCTTTGTCTACTCGCTCATCTCGCTGCATTTCAAGATCAAGCCGGTCAGTTCACTTCTCCCCTTTTCGATGCGGCGTCCCGCTGCGTCGCGCTAGCCAGCTGGTCATGCTCACACGGCTCTCCGCCTTGCCTCGCTGTGCAGACATACTGAGAAGGGGCGCCGAGGGAGACGAGCGGTGGCTGCGCGTCGGCGGAGGAGAAAGGTCCCGGTGCTGGAGGGAGTCCGCCGACGAAGGGGCAGACGTGGCGGGCGAAGGAGCCTGCGTGATTTGATTATACCCTCTCTCTCGAGTCATTAGTTTATGGGAGCATTAGAGCTTCAGTCCACCGGTCTTGTTCCTGGTCTGCAGCAGGGAGCGGCGAACTGAGCGGGATTGGCTCGGCTCTCGACGGGGGTCCGGGAACAACGAGCGGCCTGGATCCGAGCGGGCGGCGGAAAGGTTGGACTTCGACATGGCTTTCGCATTCCGCGCTTCAACTGAGGAGTGTTTGCCGACGTCCGCTTCGCGGGCGGCACCGAGAAAGTGGGTCCGATCCGGCTTGGTTCCTCTGTGGCTGGAGTCGCTTCGCTGGCTGGCTGGAGGCCGATCAGAGCAGCCTCATCCACCAAGGGACGATTCAAGGCAACGCATCGCCCACACACCGCCGGCGTGCAGTATCCTGCAGGCGACGAGACCTGGTCGAGTGGTTGGCCTGCGAGGACGGAGGACTGAACTTGGCGGTGGCACACAAGAGCCGGAGGACCACCGGGAATTTCCACGCCTCCCGGTCTACATGCGCCTCGGTCTCAGGAGAAGACAAGCTGTCCGGTGAAGGATGCTAGGGAGAAACGCTGCTGCGATGGTTCGTGGAGGTGCAAACGATCCTCCGCGAGGGCTCTCTTCGCCCGGACTCGCGGTCTCTGTGTTCTTTGGTTCACTGTTCCGTTTGCAGGATTCATGCAGCCCATTGGAGGCCGTGTTGCTCCGGACTGAGGACCGGGAACTCGGCCGTTCCGGCTTTCTCGACTGGCTATCCGCAGCTTGGATCCCGCTCAAAGGGTCCAACCAGGTCTCCTTTCGTCGTCCGTCTTTGATTACTACATCTCTCGGAATCCGCTCTGAGCGCTGCGCTCCCTTGCGCCGCGTAGGCGACATCGAAACAGACCGTAGCAGGATCCGCCGGTCCAGGTGGCAAAAGACAGAAAAGGGCGGGCAGCTCGGAGGCTCGGATCCGGCTTGCTGCCGTACCATGTCCCGCGCGCTCACCGTGCCATCAGAACAGGTTCGCGGAGGAACGACCGGGCGATGAAGACCGGGAGGATCTGCGCCGACGGCCTTCCCAACCTGAGGATGAACACGAGGAGGCTTACCCTTCCAGGCCCGGCATTCGGGTTGCGCCGGCTTCTTGCGTACCGCATCGTACTGCCGCCAGGACTTGCCGCACTCCTCTTAACGTAGAAGCCTTTTAGAAGTTCTTTCGGTTCAGTCGACCGGAAGAAGCACACTAACCGCCACCGTCCCAAGCTCACGGGATCTCGATAAGCGAGACCGCTCGCAATATATAGCAGCAGCAGGCTCGCTGAAAGCTCGTCGAAGGTATCGCCAGCCAGTCTCGCCAGAGGACAAGGCGAAACTCAAGGGGCGTTCACGCGGAGGCAGAACGAAACCTGACGAAGCTTCGATTCGGAATTAGTGAGCTCGCACTGACGAGTCCTCTGACGCCGTAGAACCGAGAGACGCGTTCAAAAGGCGTTCCAGCGATATAAAGTATACAACAAGCGGAAACGAAAGGCGAAAAGGAAGAGGAAAGTCGGCGCTTGGACGACCATTCGGTCGGCGACGGCGTCCGGTAGCAGCCGGCCAATGTGCGTTGTTTACTTGTCTTTGTCAGTCAGCCCAAACATGGAGCGCAGCTCCTGCAGCTTCGGCGTCGAGGTGACGCTCGGTGCGAGGGACGCTCGCGAAGATCGCGTCGGGGTTCCGGGAACAGTCTCGGCCGGTCGCGCGGAGCTTGCCGAAGTACGCGAGGCTGTATGAGTGACAGCGAGAATGAGTCCACGGTGATATTACTTGGACCTGGTCCTGTTTACTCACCTTCCGGCGAGCCGTCAAGAGGCGCGGCAAGGCTTCGTTCCCGGTCCGCCGCCTCGAGGTTCGCGAGCGCGCGCTTGAGATAGGTTTGGAAGTAGCTGCCGGTACCCGCCATCCTACAGGTAGGAAAGCCAAAGGTGTCAGCTCGGGGCTGGTCGGGCAGAGCTAGAGACGAGCCGTACCAAGTCGCGATCGGCGCGGCCGCTTCCGGATGGTCCTTTTGGAACTCGTACAGAGCCGCGATTCCCTGGAAGATCGCCCGGAGTCAGCTTCTGCGTGGCGCACAGACCAGCGAGCCCCACAGACGTACTGCACGCGACTGGCTAGGATCACCGATCTGATCAAAGATTTTGCGCAATTCCTCGTCGATGGCCGAATCGTCAGAAGCAGGTGCCGGGACAGCAGACGGTGCGTCTACATTCGACGACGACGACGGGGCCGCTTCAGACGATGGTCGACTTGCTGATCCGTCGCGCTTGGTGGAACCCAGCGACGACGCGGACGCCTTGCGCGCCAGCGCCTCGGCTCGCAGTCCCGTCTCGCCACCGCTCAGCTGGTTCGCCAAACGGTACAGGTACTGGTAGACGAACGAGTTCTCGGCGTGATCGATTTCGTCGAGCTCGTTGAAGACCTTCTCCTTCATGACCGAGACGATCTGCTGTAGAATCGTCTTGACCGTTCGGAGCGGCATGTCCGCGAGCGGGATCTCGTCGGTCGCGCGTCGTCGCCATTCTGCTGGCGGGATCGTCACGAGGAACTGGTTGATATCGCTCAGCAGGCGCGGCGCGAGAAGCTGTCGGTTCTCGAGGCTCTCCTTGACGGTCTTCGACACCTTCCACAAGCACTGCGAGGAGAGGACAATCAGCCTCGTGTGCACGCGTCATAAGAGCTCACGGCGACGACATACCTTCATGACGAGCTCGGCATACTTTGCTCGGTCCGCAAGTTCCTCTCCCCGCAGCTCTCGCAAGTCGATGGTCGCGTCTTGCAGAACCGTCAGGAGCGCGCTGCGAGTGCAATACAGTCAGTTCACGCCCGAGGTCAACATCGGAGCAGCTGAACATGCACTGACCCGAAGCAGACGTTCTGATCCGCGTTGTGGAAGATCCGGATAAGGACCATGTTGAGCACCTTCGACAAGCTCTGAATCGGCTCGCTGGCTGGGTTGTCGGCAGTATCGAGCAGACGGCCGGTCAGATCGGCGAGCAAGCCGGTCAACGGCAGTCGCGAGACCTGCTGCGACAGCAGACGCTTGTCGAAAAGCGCAGACAACACCTGCATCAGGTGCTTGCAGAGGCGCAGCTGAGCCGGCGAAGTGTCCGCCGAGAGGCCCGTGAAGCCGAGCTCCATGCGGCCCGTCACTGCATCGACGACGGCATCGACGCGCAGGAGAACCTGCTCGCTGTTCTTGGTGATCTCGCGGGTGATGAGCTTGAGCACATCGGAACAGGCGTTGAAATCGTCGGTCGCGAGGGCCTTCACGAGGGAGGCGATGTCGGAGCCCGTTTCGGTCATGAGATCGTCTTCCGTGAAGGCGGCTCCACCCGGGGCAGGTCGTGCGGCACGGCCGACGTTCGAAACTCTAGGTCGTCCCGGTGGGGGCATGTTTGTGCGCGTCGCGGCAGCAGCCGTCCCATTGGGCGGACGGGCGACGCGTGGCGGCCCTCCGGGTGTCCGCACAGCTGAGGCGACCCGGCTTTGCGAGGTAGAGAGTCCGTTTGCGGGAGAAGGCGATGCGGGCGGCTGAAGGCGACTGCTGACCGGCGGGCGCAGGCCGCCCGGAGTTCCAGGCGGCCCGTCAGAAGCGCCAGAGGTGCGAGCGGGTGGCAGAGGAGAGGCGACGCCGGAGGCTGTCCGCTTCAAGCGTTCCTCGAGCATCGACCGGTCCTTCGCCGGCAGGTTGCCAACCGCCCTCCAGGTAGCGTCAGGACCGACGAGCGTGTACACAGCACCGATAGCGTGTAGTGCAGCCGTACGCGTCGTCGCGTCGGGCTTGCCGATGTTGGATGCGATCTTCGGCAACGCCTGCGAGATCGGATAGATCTTGGCGCCATGTCGGGAGTACAGCTGCCCGAGCTCTTCGATACATTCGCTCCGAACGCGGGCGTTCTTGTTGTCGATGCCGTGGTCGAAGATTGTCGAGAAGACCTTGCTGAACGGGTAGACCGAGCAGATCGATTTGAAGATTGCGCGTACCCGCTGGCGAATGGTCTCCTTACTGTCGCCGACCTGCGGATAGTCGACGCAAATCAGCTGTGCACATTCGCATTGAGCTGTCGGTCAAGCGTACCTTGTTGACGAGGCTGACGAGGAGAGGCAAAGCCTCGTAGTCTGACGCCCGATACTCCGCCTGGCTCAAGACCGGAATGATGTGGTCGATGAGGTCGAGGCACTTGACCGTGATGGTCGTGCTGGTCGATGCGAGCCGCAGCGTGAGATACTTGATGATCAGGTCAAAGTTCGCGACGAGTCGGTCCCGCAGTTCCTGCTCCGGCAGATCGCACGCCTCGCTGGCCACCGCCGGGTTGCTTGCACAGTCGTCGATGACGGTGAGGGCAGCGAGGTAGTCTCGTTCGGCCGAGTGATCCGCACTGAAGAGCTGAGTGTGCAGGGCGGGTGACACCTGCGCGGCCATCTGGCCGGCGAGCCAATCGATTTGGTCCTGGCGCGGCGTACCGTCGACCGCCCACTTCATCGCGCCCGTCTCCTTCTTGTGCCGCAGAAGCTTCTGGTTTGGGTCGGAACTCCGGAACGGCGCTTCGCGGGTACTCGCGGCGGACGACACGTTGGAAGCGCTGGACATCGGCCGACTGTTCGCCGCCGAGCGGAGTCCGCTGATCGACTGACGAGGACGCGGTTGGGCGGTGCGGGCCGCAGCGGGTGCCGCAGCCGCTTCATCGAGCGGCGCGGAAGCTCCGGCGCCAAGAGTACGAAGCGGCTTTGCTGCTGGTCGCGACGTGCCGAGTCCGAGACGCGGCGGGACGTTCGAAGCTGCGGCGGGCGCCCCGCTCGCTGTGGGCGGGGCCGCAGCTCCAGTCGCGGATGGAGGTCGCGCCGCGGGAGCGCGGGCTGCAGGCTGAGCGCCGGCTCGTCCAGCGGCAGAAGATGCAGGTCGGGAGGGGGCCGCCGCAGCAGGAGCTGCCGGAGCTGCGGATGCGAGCGATGCGGCTGCAGACCGCGCGCTCTCGACGATGGGCAGCGCAGTCGAGCGCGACGCCGGCTTGAGCTTGGCGAGCGCGTCCATGACGACGCCATAGCCCGATCGACTGATGACGACCGGCAAGATCGCGGTAGCCGACTTGCGGACTTCGGACTGCCGGTCCTCGAGACAAGCAAGCAGACCGGGAGCAAGAGCTCCCAGATCGGCGTCGTTGGCGGCATCTTGATCTTGTAGCCGACCTTCGAGCCATGCGAGCAGCTCCTTTCGCTGCACCGGACTGTTGCCTTCGAGGGGCTTGTCGAACGAGCCGACGAGCCCGTCGATGCCCGCCGCATCCGCCATGGCAGTCAGCGTCGTAACGCCAGCGGCCCGGATATTCGCCTTCTGGTCCGAGAGAACCTGCGTGACCGGTCCGGCAAACGTGCGGGAGAGGTTCTGCCCGAAGGGCGCGCCCATGCCGTTGGCGAGTCGGGCGACAATGTCGAGCGCGATGACCTGGATGATCTTGTTGGCATCCGTGATCCGCATCTTGAGCGGGCCGGCGAGGTCCGGGAGCGACGTCGGTTTAATCCGCTTGTTCGCCTCGAGGGTGTCGCGAATGCTCTCGATCGCCTCCTTACGAACTTTCCAGGCCGAGTCGCCGAGCGCCTGGATCTGCGCGCTCGGGATGAGGCGATCAAAGTCGACGCGCGGATAGAGCTCGTCCATCGGGTCGACCTCGGCCGCCGCCGGACCGCGACCGCCCTTCGCTGCTCCGGCACCGGGCGCCTCAGCCGGTGGCGCGGCCACGACGGTGTCGGCACCGACGCGAGTCGGTTCAGGTAGGCTCTCGCCAGAGACCTTGTCGAATTCTGACTCGATGGTCGACAAGAGCTGCGGCGTCAAGTCGGAGAGGAAATTGACGACATCGGCGCCGACGAACAGGCGGAGCGTGACGAGCGTCTTGGTCGCGGCAGTCCGGACTGCCGCGTTCGAGTGCTTCAAGCCGACCTTGAGGAACTCGATGAGATCGCGGACGGGCAGCGAACCTGCGAGACCAAAGTCGCGCAGCGCCTGCTCCGCAAAGACATACGACTCGGCGAGCGTCTTTGGCGCTTTCTGCTTCGACATGGTCTCGTAAGCCTGCCCGAGCACGAAGCCCAAGGACGACTTTTCGGCGAAGGCGATCAAGGCGTCCGTTGCCGGCTTCTTCAGCTTGATATCGCCCAGCTTGTCGCAGAGAACCGGAATGGAGACGGCCATGGGCGCCTTCGACCACGTAGGTGACTCGGCGGCGAGCTGCGACAGGAGGGCGAAGACCTTGCCCGCCACCTGTACCGAGCCGGATCAGCGTGAGCTCGGGTGTTCGTCAGCGGTGGAACGGGGGACGAACCTGGAAATTGGACTCTTTCGGTCCGGGCTTCTTGCCCGTCAGGTACCGCACGACGACTTCTGCGTCTGCGTCCCGCCCGTCCAGCTTGACCCACTCCGTCAACTTTTCCATTCCCTCGAGGCGCTGCTTCCAGTTCGAGTCGTTGAGTTGCGCAACAATCTCGGCGGGGAAGACTTCGCCGTCGTCCACGAGGGACTCGGCAGCTTCCTGCGAGTGTCGGAAGCGCAGAGGCTCGGACTTGGCCGGACCGCCGGCGGAAGATGCTGCGGCCGGTCGGCTCGGAGCGGCCTTCTTGGCTGGCGGAGGCGCGGCCGCTGCCGGTCGAGCCGCAGCAGGGGCGGCTGACTTTTGCGACAGGAGCCGAGCAGGAGGGCCCTTCGCAGCGGGCTTTGAGGCAGGGGCGGCGGGAGGTGGTCGGTCGTCCCTCATAGGCGGCGCGTTCTCCTTGTTCGCAGGTGCCGGCGCCTTTGGTCGCGCTTTGGGCGCGCTCGGCGCCGATCCCGCTCCCGTCGCGCGAGCACCGGGGGCCGCTCCCCGTGCCCCGCCGGGCGCTCCGGCCGCGACGCCGTTCTTGCACTTGGTCTCCGCCTTCTCCGCCGCTTCCGTTACCTTCTCCTTCCGCAGCGGGTCCATCTCGCCGGCGAGGGCGTTGAAGGCTCGTTCGCCGACGACCTTGAGCAAGGTCCCGAGTGCATCGGCAGCGGCGGCGCGCACGCCGGCGTCCGAGTCCTCGAGCGCCTTCTTCATCGCCTCGACGAGGTCCGGGAGGTCGCCCTTGGGCGGCGGAGTCGACGTCGAGCAGAGACAGCGGGTGTAGAAAGAGAGGGTCGCCGCCTTGACGGACGGGTTCTTGTCTTTCGCAAAGGTCGTCACGTCCTCGGTGAAATCGCCGATCGAGGTCTGCTCCGTCCGAATGGTCAGCGCAAGTCGCCGGGTCATCCAACGATGGCTCCGCACGAAGCTTCACTCACACTCGCAGCGACGGCGTCGAGCGCCGCACCGAGCGCGTCCTGCACGTTCTGCTTCTTCTCCTTCGTCTTGCCCAAGATCGGCGCCGTCACCGTGCCCTTGTATCGGGAAAAGTCGCTCCGGAGTCCCCGCGCGAGCTTCTCGATGCACTGCGCGGCCAAGATCACACAGAGGACATTGGCATCGCTCATCCGGCCAGCGAGCGCACCGGCGAGGTCGGCGTAGTTGTCGGGTTGGTAGCGGATCGACGACGACAACGTCGCGAGAAGCGGTTCGAGCGCGAGCTCCTTTCGATCTTTCCATTTCGACGAGGAGAGGTGGGTGTGAAAGTCTTCGGGCAGGCGAGAAAGGAGAGGGATCGGGTCCGCGAGGTCGTACGGGTCGAGGTCGGGTTCCGGTTCCGCGGCGGGCTCTGCTCGCCGGAGTCAATATGTCTGCGGACTGTGGGGAGCGAAACGCCCTGGCATACCATCAAAGTCTTCCTCCGCTTCGGGCGCGTCCTCGGCAACCTCGGCTTGAGTCTCCTGCTCCGCCATCGCCCGCTTCTGACTCGCCGTGAACCTGCACGGCTTGATCTTGCCGAACCCAAAATCGTCGCCCTTCTCGCCTCGATCGGCCGCCTCGAACGCCTCGCCGAGCTCCTTCTGCTGCACCGGTTTCAGCTCCGAGAGATGCGGCGTCAGGGCGGGGCCGAGGTACGAGTGCAGCGCGAGGCACAAGAGTTGGCCTTCGGATCGGACTGTCTTGTCGGCGTGGGCGAAGATCTTGGGCAGTGTATTCAAGACCGGCTTGACGTTGACCGTTTTGGGCCCAAAACACCTGCGGTGGTGCGCGTCAGTCTCGCTGTCCAGTCTCGCTCGGCTCGGCAGGAGAGCGACGTACCGGACGGCCTCTTTTAGCACCATGACAGACCCTGCGACGACTTTCGGTTGTTTGGCATCGAGCCCCGGCACGACGTCGCCCTGATGAGTGATTAGTCGGTCAGCTGCGATGTGTGGAGTAGAGTAGGCGGGCAGCGGGACTCGCGATCACGCCCTCTGCCATGTCCTCCTCGCCTTCGATGTACAGCATACACAGTTCGATTCCTTTCGTCCGTGTTCCGGCCTGCCGGGCAACGAAGAGGACATCGTCAATCGCTGGTCCCCATAGACAGGTGGAGAGGGAAGCGGACCCTTGCGGAACCGAGACACTTTTCGACAACGCTCGGGACGACATCAGACCGTGACCTGGAGACAGAACGTCTGTCAGCGAATACGAAAGCGGCCCACCGAAGTGTGGACGCCGACTTGCCTCGTGGCTGTACGGCCGCCGTACTCGACGACCGCGCACGCCGCCTCGACTCCCTTCTCCTGGGCGACAGCGTTCGCATCGTGCACCCATTCCCGCAAGGACGCGCCGTTCGTAATGTAGTACTCGCGGAAGAGCGGATCCGAGTCGTCGGCGGTTTTCGCCGCCAGCGACGCGATCTCGGTGTAGGCGGACAGGCGCGCCTTCCAGACCTGCGGGCAGGGGCGGATGCCCGTCGTTAGCACTGCTTCAGCTAAGCGTCCCTCTTCAGTGCGTACCTTGTGCGTGAGGCGCTGTTCGAGCGGGAGCGCGTCGATGTTGTCGTCCGGAGCGGCGCCGTCCATCGCGAGCGAGCAACTCAGGCCAAGCCGCGCAGGCGAAACGGTGTACACGCGCGTGTAGAGCTCGTCGCAGTGGCCGTCTGGATGCTCTGGGTGCGCACGCGGGCGGTGTGGTCAGCGCTTTGCTTCTGCTCTCGTTCTCGCGGCGTGTTGAGCGAACCGTCGGCCGGCGAGTGATCGCACCGACTCCTTCAAACCCGCTAACCGCGCTTCGAGGATACAATACAGCGCTCTCTGATACAAATAGGTAGAAACTTTTGATGGGCGGCAGGCGAGCGGAGACGCGGTCTGCAATTTCCGATTTACGGCCAACCCGAATACTGTACCGGCTCGACGGGGCTCGACCCGGCGTGGACGCATGCCATTTAGAGTGGATCACCCAGCTATCCTCGCTCGCCATGCCGCGGTGTACCGTCCGCTCCCGGTCTCGAGAGCTCGGAGCGTCTCGTCCGCCTCGATCAAGAACCGCCACGGGACGAGCCGGTCCTGCGGTGCGAGGTCGTCGCTCGCCCCCTCCTCGGCGCCGCAGGGCGGGCCGCACAACGGTACGCGGAGGCGGTCCCGGATCGACTCGAAAAAGTACCGTATTGACGTTGGCAGATCCGGGGCAACTCGAGTCGAGAGCGGATGAACCAAGGTCGGACGTCCGTGTGGCGGCGGGGCACCCGCGCGGCGGCGGGAGGTACCGGGGAACGCTTCCCGCGGCGGCACGAGGAACGAAGCGGGCAGGATCACTTCGTCGAGCTGATTCAGGAAGGCCGGTACTTCGGCCAGCGGTTCTTCGGTCGCGGCGATCGGCATACTCTCCAAGAGCTCGTTGGCGGCGTACATGAACTCTTCAAACTCGAGTTCGTCCTCCCCGCAGTCGCAGTCGAAGCTGAGGCGCTGGATCGAAGCCGGGAGCCACGGAGCGCAGGACGGGAGGGCGATGAGGAAGCCGGACGAAGCGCTCAGGTAGAGCAGACCGGTCCGATCGCGATCCGTCTCTCCCCCCTCGTCGCTGTCGCCGTCGCTCTCGCTGTCGGCTTCCTTGTCGAGGGCCGGGTAATAGCTGAGCCGCAAGTCGGCCGCCGGGCGCATCGCCACCAGGCGCGGCAATCCCTCCGGGTTGGCGTCAAAGACTTGCTCGAGGACCTCGGCGTGGTCGAACGCCAGGACGCGGAGCTCATCGAACGCGTGCGACTCATAGAGGATGGTGCGCATGAACGGCGATATCTGCACTTGCTTGAGTACGAGCGTATGGAGTTTGGGCAGGCGGGGCGGCCACGAGTCGACGGGCGCCTGGGGCTTGTGCGCCGGGATCGAGAGCGAGACGGAGGCGCAGATCAGGACGCGCAGATCTGGCTCAAGAATCCCATCAGTCCGGTAATTTGCCGCACACGACGAAGGGCTCACCGTCCAGATGCTTGAGGGCTCGCAAGTCGACATTTGCGACCTGGATCAGCCAGACTTGCCGGATACCGCCATCCGGACCGACGTTTGTGTTCGGCGGTTGGATCCGCTCAAGGACGTCTCCTATCCGACTCCCGTCCATCCATTGCCCGTGTTCGTCGACGCCGCCTACTCTGACCGTTTCGACGATGAACGGAGGCCGGCTGTCGTCCGGGGCCCGAGGAGGGAAGGAGTGGAGGAAGCAGCGGACGGCGTCTTCACTCCGGAGGACGACGTGCCGGTGCAGTTCGCGTTGCGCCCAGTCTCTCCACGGCCTCGAAACGAGCGACCATGCATAAAGCCACTCGGAGCGGAGAGAAAAGCCGGTCCAGCTCGCCGGCGACCGGTCGGCGGCCGGCAGCACGCGGGAGCAGCGGGGGAGGGCCGGAATCGCTTCCGGCAGCGCATAGCTGAGTATCTGCAGTTGTAGCTCAATAGGTAGGGGCGGCATTCTGTTTGTAGCGTGAATCTGAGAGGACAAAGAGTTGTGCAGTTCAGAGTCGCTCGCCTCGCTTGGCTCCTCCCGCCTCCTGCCACTCTTCCGAGGGCCTCCAGAACGTCTGTCGGGCTCTTTAGACCACTATAGACGCTCACGTTCACGACCGAGGCTGTCCCTGCGTCTGTGGCGCGTCATCCGGAGGCGACCCCACTTCGGCCACTCGAGGCTCTTGCGACGACGAAACTCGCCCAAACGCCACGAATAGACGCCGGAATACAGCGGAACTACACAGAAACGTGCCCATACGGCGTCTAGAGTGCACGGTCGGCCCGTCCGGAGTCGAGGAAGAAGCAGGACCCGCCTCACCGCCTGCCGCCACGGCGCTCCTTTTTATAGAGCGCGCACGATGCTGCCCGCTTCACCTTACGCCCGCTACGGCATCGCCATCTTCGCCGTCGTCCTTCTCCTCCACGTCGTCGGACAGCTGACTTCGCCCGCGTACTCGCACCACACCTCGCTCGAGCAGGCGC
The DNA here is from genome assembly GCA_024713535.1 of Rhodotorula sphaerocarpa. Lineage (NCBI taxonomy): Eukaryota > Fungi > Basidiomycota > Microbotryomycetes > Sporidiobolales > Sporidiobolaceae > Rhodotorula > Rhodotorula sphaerocarpa. The sequence continues at coordinate 48,152 of JANIBP010000009.1, read as the reverse complement.
GCGTTCGCCTCGGACTGAAAAAGGCAGGCTCCGACGGCGAAGTTTGGAGCAACGGCCACAGAGTCAGACCTTGGGATAAGGTACCCGAGCGAAGACCAGAGCTCGACGAGGACTATGCGGCGACAAATCGGACGCAGCCGGAGAGGGTCAGCGCGACGTTTGTCATGCTTGCGAGGTGCGTTCCCGGGAGGGGATATGCTGTGCGATTCTGCGCGCTGATACGAGGGATCCACCCCGCTCGCTACAACAGGAATAGCGACGTCTGGGGCGCACTCGATTCGATCCGGCAGGTCGAAGGTGAGCCCAGATGGCAAAAACCGCGACCCGGACCAGGCCCTTACAATGCCACCTTTCCCTGCCAGACCGCTTCAACCGCCAGTACCACTATGACTGGACGTTCCTGAACGACCAGCCATTCGACGACCAGTTCAAGACGCACGTCTCGGCCATCTGCTCCGGCAAAGTCCAATTCGGACTTGTGCCCGAGAAGCACTGGGGCAAAGACATGCCGAGCTGGATCGACAAGCAGAAGGCACTCAAGCTCATCAACGAGATGGGACAGAAACCGATCCCGTACGGAGGATCGGTCCCCTATGTAGGAGCTCCCTTCTTTCCTTTGCTGTCTCCCTCCCGTATGCTGTTCTGAGATCGTCACCCGGACAGCGAAAAATGTGCCGCTATCAGTCCGGCTTCTTCTTCGAGCACGAGCTCCTCGACCCGTACGAGTACTACTGGCGCGTCGAGCCGAACGTCAAGTTCCTGTGCGACATCCCGTACGACCCCTTCCGCGTCATGAAGGACCACAACCGGACGTACGGATTCGTCGTCTCGCTGTACGAATACCAAGATACGATCCCTACTTTGTGGAAGACGACCAAGGGTGCGTCGCTCGCTCGAATTCGGCTCCGTGGTGACCGCCCGCCAGCTGGCTGATGCGCTTGCTCGCTCTTCCCAATACAGAGTTCATCGACATGAATCCGCAATATCTCGCCCAGCCGAACATGATGCAGTGGATTTCGCCCAACAACGGCGAGGTCTACAACGGCTGCCACTACTGGTTAGCCCGTTCCTTGCTAACGGAAGAGACGCCATGGGTGCTGACTCTGCGGCGAGCAGGTCCAACTTTGAGATTGCGCGCGTCGGGTTCTGGCGGTCCGAGGCGTATCGGGCGTACTTCGAGTATCTCGACCAGGCGGGAGGATTCTTCTATGAGCGTTGGGGCGACGGTGCGTTCGAGGAGTTCTGCTTGACCGGGAATCACGCGAAACTGACCCTGTTCGCTACACTGCGCTGCACGGCCCGATAGCGCCAGTCCACTCCCTCGCCGTCTCGCTCTTCCTCCGCCCGGACGAGATCCACTTCTTCAACTCGATCGGGTACCGCCACGAGCCGTTCCAGATGTGTCCCCTCCCGTCCGTGGGGACGAAATGTATCTGCTCGACCAGCCCGAAGGATCCGCATAACAAGTGAGTGGGCCGGAGCGACATTCTTTACGGGCGAGCCGGAGGGAGCTGACCCTTCCGGCTGTTGTTTGCAGCTTCGAGTTCCACGGCTACTCGGTAAGTACACGACTCGGATAAACATCTCCTGTCGCGCCCTGACTGACCAAGAGCCTTCCTCCTCTCGCGACAGTGTACGCCTGCATGGAAGGTACGCCTGTCTCTGCCATCGAAGTAATTGCTCACCTGTCGCTGACCCATCCTGACTTACCCGCACGCGCAGAAAATTACAGGCTGGAAAGGAGGCACGCCCTTTGCGATAGAGGAGTGAGGCAAGGATCCGGACGGGATCCTCGATGTACCATAATCACGCGACCGTCTCGCGGCGATGCTCGACTCTGCTCTTGCCTGTTTCTTCATCGCACCATTTTTTTCACATCGTTCGCAACGACGCATACACTTCGCACGACAGATCTTTGAGCTCCTCGCTCAAGGGCGGGACTGTAAAGCGGGGAGAAAAAGCCAAAGTCACGCGAGAGCATAGTGGCCAGTCTGGCGCGTCTACTTCGGCGGCTCCGAAGTCTCGTCCGGTCGATCTAAGGAAAGAGGAGCTCACTATCGCTGCGCATTCGTGCCCGAAGCATTGAACAAGAGAACTCAAGGCTGGGCTGGATTTCCCGGCCGAGAAAAAAGTCCGACTGCTGGGCCGGATCGTTCACCCGCACTGTAGCGCGCCTCAGTATCCGGACCAGCTCGCGTAGCTACCCTAGCACGGTCCTATGCAGTGACCCTTGCGCCGCTACGCTCCAGCGGCCTCCTATCTGCGTTGCCCCAAATCTGGATCGCCGTCATCATGGCCGCGAACGAACCGCCGAGGAAGAAACGGTACGCTTCTATTCGGAGCCTGGTGCAGCTGTACAGACTGACTCAATTCCATGTATACTTTTTCCAGCCGCCTGCCGGCCCTGGACGACTCGTTTGACGGCCCCAGTGAGCCATCCCCTCTCCTTCCCTCAGATTATCGTCCTGCAACTGATCCAATCCCTCGCCCTTGCCGTCTGAAGAGCGCCCAACCGACGCTCCTGAGCTTCATCAAGGGCGACAACGCTCGGCGCCGCACGTCCGGGGGCAGTGGCCTTCGCATATATATCTCGAGCGTGGGTGCTTTTCTCTTTCCGCGAGTCGTCCGGCTGCTGCAAAGCTGCTCACTCTGGGCTGCTCCTAGTCACGCCGTCTTCAGGCTTGAAGAAGGTGCTGCGTCGAGCCTATGAGGCAGCGGCCGAAGCTGCAGCTCCCAAAGTCAGCATCCATTCGCTGCTTCCGGACGAAGGGGGGCCTTCCGACACTCGGAAAGCGCCGAATGAAGCGGCCTCTGCGGATTCAGAAAGTCTGAACAGCAAAGAGACGCTTCGGGTCTCTCTATCGCGGCCGCTCATGCCCCTGACAAATCAACGTGACGAGCTGCGGCGTGCGGTCGCCCGGGTCGCAGAGCAGGCCAGCCCGTAAGTAGGCGCTTTCTGACTGCGACTGCAATGTGCGGAGACAACGGCTGACACCCTCTCGATGCCAGCTTCTCCGCGCGGTATGCCTCTTTCGGCATGCTCGAGAACGACGAGCGGACTAGGCGGTTCCTCGGCGTCGAGATCGGGCAGGGGTACCAGGAGGTGCGCACCCGTAGCTCGTGTGCCCTTTTTCGCATCCGCTATCCCCGCTGACAATGCTCCGAATGCAGCTGCAGGCGGTCGTGAAGAGCCTGGACAAAGCAATCAAGACGCTACGACTTCCGGCCTACTACGACGAGCCGCGCTTCCACACCTCGATCGCATGGACCGCGACCACGTCCGCCTCACCGCCAGCCGACGGGAGGCTCCCGTTTGACGATGTCGAGCTAAAACGGCTTGAAAAGGAGCTCGGCGAGAGTCTTCGGACGGAGGGCGGGGTCTGGGTCGGGGAATTGTGCGTCAAGATCGGCAAGGAGGTCTCTCGCTATGCTCTCAAGGGCTAGCTGGAATGTAGCAAATAGCGGCGACTGTGTCTGAACCGGGGCAGAGTCGAAAGATATTCAGTGATGGAGTTTATGGATGTCCGCGGGTGGAGCCTTGCGGCGAAATATCGGCGAAGTGGGAGGGCGGTCTGCCGCCGACTCCAGCGCATATTGGCGTGCAGCCACTGGCTGGCAAGCTATTGCGTAGCTCTCTCGCTCGCCCAGCCCATCCCCTGCGTGCGGTCATAAGGCTTGTGCACGCCGCCCACCCGAGTCGCCTGTCCTGATCGACGCCGGTCTCTCGCCCGGCTCAAGCCCAGCTGGCGCTGGACACCGCAACAAACGTACAGGCGACGCTGTATTGCTGAAGCTCGCCGGCCATGTCTCTGAAGCTCGAGGCGGTCGACCCGGACAGCTTGTTGAAGCAAAGTTCCGCGACCGACGACAAGGTGAATCGCTCTCATGACCGTTGACGGAAGGGACAGACAGCTCACGAGCCCTCGCTACAGCCGATCTACCGCTCCGCCGTCCTCTTTCAGCAGTCCGAGACCTTCTCTACCGCCGAGGCCTTCTTCGCCGCGAGCCGGGAACGGCTGCTCGCCGACTGCGGCTACGAGGCGCGCCCGTCGAAGCAGAAGCCGACCAAAGTCACGGCGCGCTGCGAGCGCCACGCCGAAGGCTGCCCGTTCCGCCTATGCGCGTTCCTCTTCACGAACGGGCGGAACAGCGCCTGGAACGTCACGGTCGGATTGTGTATCTGGGACCACAGTCATCCGCCCCGGAGCCCGGTCGTACCTGCTCCCGCTCTCAAACTTCCGGCACCTACGGCACTACCTCCTGCGCCGGTTCCGCCGGCCCCGGCGACGGTCCCGGCGAGCCCGTCGCCAGCCGCAGCTCGAACCGCCGTCCTCTTCAAACGGGAGGCACGCTTTGCGTCCGCAGCGGATTTTACCGCCAAAACTACGGCCAGATCTAATCAGATATACGAGGTCAGCTGCCACGCTTACAACCACGGGACGACGCGCTCGACGGTGAGGTGCGCGCTCTACGCCAGGATCCGCTGCCCGTACAAGCTCTGCGCGCAAGCCCGGGACGGGTCCTGGATCCTCGACTGGGAGAGATGCGCATGGACGCACAATCACGAGCGCGGGTCAAAGGAGCCCCTTCCGCCGGACGACGCGGAGCCGCCTGTGCTGGAAGCCTCTCAACCGGACCCGCCTGGTCCGAGTGAAACAGCATCGGTGAGCCCGTCTCTCGCGCCAGCAGCAATCCGCTTGCTGATGAGATCGCCAGCAGCAGCTGAATGTGACCCCGTTTCCGCAGCAAGTCGCCCCTAGTCCGGCCTCTCAGCAACCTGCCCTCTCCCGGCAGGCGCCCCGGCGGCGGGCCACCAGCCCGAAGTTTCGAGATCGTTTCCGGAGTCTTGACGAGGCTTACGTCGCGACCGCTGTCGCGACCGTCGTCAACATTGGTACCTCGTCCTACAAGCTTCCAAGCGGTGGGGCGACCGCACAGGGGCAACTCGCCGGATCCATCTACTGCAACCAGCACAACGCGTGCGACTGTCCGTACCGGATCGCGGTCGGCCCGGACGCGACGGGCAAAGCCGCAGTCGTTACGCGCTCGTCCGTGCTCGTCCACAACCACGGCCCGAATGAGAAGATGCAAACCGATCCCTGCTGGCGGCCCAAGATTCACAACGCCCGGCTCCGAGCTGGCCTTGCTCGATGGGATGCCGGTCTCAACCCTCTAGAGGTCGGTCTGCGGTGCGCTGGTCCATTTCGACAGGCTGGCTCACCTGGTCGCTATCTTTGCAGCTTCCACCGCTCACCCCGGAGCCGGAAGGGGATCCCTCGGGTCCGCCACCTGCGAAACGAGCTCGCTACGACTCGCCGGCGGGACCGGTACCCGCTTCGGCTACGCCTGCAGCTCCTACTCCGACTCCGCCCGTAGTCACCGTGCCCGTCGCCGCGGCCCCGCCGCCGCCGCCGCCGGTGCCTGTGCCTGTGCCCGCTGCGAGACCTCCCAGCGCCTTGCCCTCGCCGCGGCTTCCGACTCCGAGCACCCCAACCGTCTCTGCCCCCGAATTCGCGCCCATCCCCTCCTTCCTCGCCGGGCTGGACCTGTCGCTCGTTCCCCTGGCGCCACACCTCGTCGCGGCCGGCATCGACTCGCACGACACGCTGGTCGGGTTCCTGTCCTTCTCGGCGGGGATCCGGAGGGCGTTGCTGGAGGAGCTGGAGCGGGTGGTACAGCCGGCGGAGAGGGGCGGGGTGTCGTTCCTCCGACTGCTGGAGTACTTGCCCTGAGGGAGGAGTTGGGCGGGCGATGGCGGATCTGATCTCGGGGTTTCCATTGTCGTTGTATACCGTACTTTCCACTTTTGCAGGCACACTTCAGTCGAGCTGGACACCTCGTCTCAACAGGACTTATATGTGGCGGAAAGGATTTTCTCTAACGCAGGGTCCGCTTCACGCGCATCTTTGGATTTCGGTCGGCCCCGCTTCCGACCGCAGTCGCTTCACCTGACGGCCTGCCACGCAGCGCAAGCGTCTCGACTGCGCGCCTTTACCACCTGAAGCTAAGTCGTGCTCTACCAGCGTCGCTCACCTGCGCTCCGCACAGTGCTCGCCCGCCCGGACCCGCTCGGCGCCGTTTCCCCCCACTTTCGCCTCCGCTTCGTTTTGCGTCGTCGCTGGCGGCCCCTGCGCGGCGACAAGCCCAGCTTGGAGGACGCTGCCATGGCCGACAAGGCACCTCACAAACATTTCACCTTCGGCTACGCTGGCGATCCGATCTGGGGCGCGAGCGCGAGCGCTGGCGGCGCCGGTGGCGGCGGTCTCTGGGCGGAGGGGTCTCAAAGCTACGGGCCCACGGCTTCGGGCGCGCTCACAGCAACACAGGTGTGTGCAGTGCGCGCCATCGTCCACGTTCCTACAAGAACTTACTCCGGTCCGGCGCAAACAGGCCTCGATGTCCGGTCCCCCGCCTCCCTCGCCGGCGGCCACGCCTGCGAGGGCCACCTCGAACCAGACATCGGTACATCCGGCTTGCCAGCTGGACACAGCAAAGAACTTAGATTTTGCACGCCTTGCAGTCCGACCTCGAGACCTTGACGTCAAGCTCGAGTCCGTCCGTCGGCCAGCAGACTCCCCGGCAGGCCGGACCGAGTCTCGATGCGGGCTGGACAGCCAAGACGTCGTCGGCGGCGATGAAGGAGCTCGTCGCCAAACGAGCCGAGATTTTCAAGCTGCAGCGTACTGGGCGGGACCGTATGTCCTGGTCCCCGCTGCCTCTGGTCTGTCCGGGCAGTCCTTTCTAACGCAATTTGCCTGCGTCCCCAGTGCCTCTGCAAGCATCGTGCTTCAAGAAGGTCTCGACTACCCTGCAGCCGCTCAAGACTTCTAACCGGTCCCCGTACCTGTCGGCATTCCGAAATTACGCCGCATTCTGTAAACGGATGGACGTCCCCGTCTTTCCATCACCGACACGCTCGGCGCGCTTTGGATGTTCGAAAAGTGCTCGACGAGCGACGGCTACTTCAAAACGTACAAGTCCGGCCTCTCGCGCGCTTTCAAGTTGAGCGACGCCGAATGGAAGGACCAGCCCGTCTATCAGGAGCTGTCGCACTTCGATCCCGACGCGACGGCTCTGACCGAGTTCATGGAAGAGCGCCGCCTCATGCACAGGGGCAATTCGAAGCCGAGTGGGTCTGCATGGCGTCTATCGTGGCGTGAAGAAGTGCTGACGAGCGCTACCGCAGAGACCGCCGCTGGACAGCCGCCAGACCCGTCCGAACGTGCGAAACCACGGAGCATGGCTGGGACGAAGCGCGCCTCCCGCTCGTCATCTGAGGCTCAGACCGACACGGACACCGAAGATGCCACCTCGAGTGACAGCGATAGCGAAGACAGCGACTACGAAGAGGAAGCGGCAGGAACGGCAGCGGAGGGCATTCCGGAGAATGCTCAGCGCGCCGCCGTCAACCCGGTGCGCCCCTCTCATCCGCGGACCCGTACATCACGCTTACTGACTGTCCCTTGCTACGAGCAGCCGGTCCCTGGACTGCCGACACGTGATGATCTCTTCGCCTCCGAAACGGACGTCTTCAAGGCTTACGTTGCGGCGCTAGTCCCCGTTTTCGGCATCTCGGTGACCATGACCAGCAAGACGCCATCGTCTGTGAAAATTCGATGCAACCGCCACCACCCGCACTGGATGCCCACGCCCGAGGGCACGTGCGGATGGGTAGCCGTCGCGAAGAAGGTCAACCATGCGTGGAAGATCGACTTTGAAGCCTCGGTCCTCGACCATTCGCACGGGCCTTGCAAGGAAATCCTCGACGATCCGTCGTGGCGTCCTCCTGTGTTCAACCCTCATGCACGCGAGGCCCTCGGCTTGCTTGTGAAGGCGGGTGCTCAACCAGTTCCAAAGCAGGCCCCGCAGCAACAGGTCCGTCCACAGTCCCGATCCTCCTATGAACGAGCAGCTTTCACTGACCCGATCAAGAACCCGGTGAGCAGCTGAAGCACTCCGGACAGCCTTTGCAGAAGAAGCAGCGGGTGGACGGCGGCCCTTCGGACCGGCCGCTCGCTCAGGATTCTCCGGCAGACGCGGCAGCCCAGACTGGACCCTCAGCGTCGGCAAGGGTCTCGTCGACAGGCGCTCGTCTTCCACCCACCTCGGGCGCTCAAACGAGCGCGCCGCCGACCGGGCACGTCGCGATCCCTCAAGCTCCGTCGTCCGGGCCGGATCCCTCGACCTCGAAGGCCGCTTCTTCCCCCGCTCTCCCGTGCACGTCTGAGGACCTCGTCCGCACCTTTTGCGCCGGCCTCCATCCCTCTCTGGTCTCGTTCGCGCCGGCGTTGCTGTCCGCCGGGATCAGCTCGCTCGACGACTTTGTCAGCCTGCGCGCCTTCCACCCGGACATCCGCACGCACTTCCTCGACATCATGCGTCGGGATGGAACCTCAAGTGCGAGAGCGACTCGTCCCTGTTGCCGATCTCCCTCCTCCAGCTGAACCTCTTCAGCAAGCATCTTGCCGCTTGAGCCTTGAACATACGCCCTTCGGAGTTCTCGGGCAGTAGCTTCCCTTCCTCTTTCCCCGTGCTTGTTGTCTCCCCCTACTTGCATCCTCTCGTGCGTTCCGTTTTTGCGCTTCCTGGAGAGACTGGCCGCGAGGAAAGGCTTTTCTCTCGGAGAGGGTTTTCAATCACGCGCATCTTTGGATTTTTTGGTCGGCCCCGCTCTCGACTTGTTCGATCCACTTTGCGGCCGACCACCGCGCGCTTGTGGCTCGGAGAGCGCTCCTTCTCAGCTATAGCCAGCTCGTCAGCCACTCGCGCTCACTTGCGCGCCCCGCATTGATCCCGCTTCGCACGCTCGCCCCCGCCCGGACCGCTCGGCGTCGCTTGGAACCCCGCTTTCGCTTTCGCCTTCGCCCTCACCGTCGCTGACGGCCCCTGCACGGCAACACGCCGAGCTCGGGGGGCGCTGCGATGACCGACAAGGCACCCTTCGGCTTCGGCAGCTTTGGCGACTCCTTGGGCGTTCCCGCCCTCGCGAGAGGCAGCGGCGGCGGCGGCGGCGGTCGTCTCTCGGCGGCGAATTTCCCGGGCGACCAGCGCACGGCTTCGGGCGCGGGAAGGGCAGGGCAGGTGAGTCAAAGACTTGTAGCCTCACTCACTGGGCACAGCAACTCACTCCGAGCCCGCGCGAGCAGTCCTCGGCGCAAGCTCTTTCGCCGCGTTCCTTGTCGATCTCCGGTCCGCATGTATCGTCGACTTCTCCGGCTACTCTCCAGGCACCGGTGCGCCGTCGCGTTCTCCCGAATGACTCTGCCGTGCCAGGCAAACTGACCAAAACGACGCTCCCAGGTTGCGCAATCCGGACCGGCGCCGCAGTCGACGAAGGCCGCGGACTCGGAGGAAGGCTGGACCGCCGATACCTCGTCGGCAGCCATGAGGGAGCTCGTCGCGAAACGGGCTCAGATTTTCGAACTGCAACGCACCGGCCGAGACCGTAAGCCCTGACCTCCATCACCCACGCTCTCTTCCGGCGAAGCCTTCTGACTGTGTTTGACGGCAACCCAGTGTCCCTGCAAGCATTATGCTTCGAAAAGGTATCGGCCGCCGTGAAGAAGTACAAGACTTCGGAGACGTCGACGCATCAGTCAGCATTTCGGAGCTATGCCGCCTTCTGTGGGCGAATGGACGTTCCCGTGTTTCCGATCACCAACGCGCTCTTCGCATTGTGGATGTTCAACAAGTGTTCGACGAGCGACGGTCACTTCCGCACGTACAAGGCCGGCCTCTCGCTTGCTGTCGACGTGGCCTACCCGGACTGGAAGGATCAGCCCCTCTACCAAGAACTGTGTCGCTTCGACCCCAACGCGGCGGCCCTAAACGAGTTCATGGAGGAGCGCCGCCTCATGTACCACTCCAAGCCGAAATCAAGTACGCTGGTTACGCACGTGGTCAGGCGTGCACGCGGGCGCTGATTTGCGCCGTTTACAGAGACCGCCACCTTGCAGCTGCCGCGCGCGAAGCCACTCAATGTTGCCGGGACGAAGCGCGCGTTACGAACCGAGTCGGACATGGACACCGACAAGACTACCTCGAGTGACGATGGCCAATCAAACTCGTGCGACGATGACAAATCCACCTCGTCCGACGACGACGACGATGACGACGACAGCGACCACGAAGGCGGACCGGCGCGAACGTTGGTGGAGGGTTCTACGAATGAGGCAGGGCGCGGCGCTGTCAACACAGTGCGCACGCTTTGACTTCAAACTGCTGAACTTTGGCGAATGACTGCCGCTCGCACGCGCAGCCGATCCCCGGACTGCCGACAGCCGACGACGAGTTTGCCTCGGAAATCGACGTCTTCAAGGCTTGCGTTGCCGCGCTCGTCCCCGTCTTCGGCACTGCGGCGACCATGCAGAAGGGCTCCTCGACCTCCTGGCGCATTCGGTGCAATCGCGCCAATCAGTACTACCTGCACACCCCGGAGGGTCAATGCCCTTGGGTGGCCGTCGCGAGGAAGGTGAACAACGTCTGGAAGATCGACTACGACACCTCGCGCTTCCAGCACACGCACGGCCCCTGCAAAGAGATCCTCGCCGATCCGTCGTGGCGGCCCAAGGTCCGCAATCCGCATGCGCGTGAGGCTCTCGGCCTGCCTCTAAAGGCGGACAAGAAGTATCGTGCCCCTCCCGCTGGGAAGGTGCAGCCGCAGCAACAGGTCCGTCCCAAACCCGGTCTGACTCGGACATGAAGGTGTTGCTGACCTGGTCTCAACGCTGTGAGCAGCCGGAGAAAAACGGACAACCTTTGCAGAAGAAGAAGCGGGTCGAAGGCCGCTCCGAGTCCGCCCAGTCGTCGGTTCCAGCTCGCGCGGCAGGTGCGGCCGCCTACATCGGTCCCTCGACGCCGACGTCGGTCCCTCCGGCGAGCACTTTGGTACATCCCGCCTCCGGGACTCACATCAGCAAGCCCCGGATCCGACCCCCAGCGATTTCTAAAGCCTCGCCGGACCAGCCGCACCCTTCGAGCTCGACCGCCGGTCCGTCGCCCGCTTCTCCGCAGCTGTCCGACACCCTCGTCCGCACTTTCTGTGCAGGCTTGAACCCTTCGCTCGTCTCGCTCGCGCCAGCGCTGCTCTCCGCCGGCGTCGACTCGCTCGAGGCCTTCATCAGCCTGCGCGCCTTCCACCCGGACATCCTCGAGCATTTTCTCAACGTTCTGCGGGAAGAATGGAACTCCCGGTGCGAAGCCGACCCCTCCCTGGCGCCGATCTCGCGCCTCCAGCTGAACTTCTTCAGCCAGCGCCTCCGCGCTTAATTGGCCCTGACCCTGACCCCTTCCCGCTTGACCTTCTTAATCCATGCCCCGCTCGGCTTCTACACCTTGTAGCCTCCTTCCTGCCTATCTCCCTGTGCTTGTTGTCTTTCCCTACTTGCGTTCGCTCGGGCTTCCCGAACAGATTGCAACCTCTGCCGCAGATGCCCGCTCTCGGTCGGTCAGCATTCAGGGCTCCCGGAGAAACTAGGCTGGGTCCGATAGTGACAGCTAAAGTATGTACAGTTGGCATCAGAGCCCGACTCAGGATTACATCCAGGAGGGTACGGTCTGAGTCAAGGCCAGCTTCATGGCCTGCTGGAAGGAGAGCTTCGACACCTGCCCCAGACGCGGCGCGGGGACGTCGCCCGCTCGGGACACCGGAACTGGCACTGCACATCAGCACAAGAGCGGGTCAGCAAAGGACATCATCAGCAAACCAGTACAATGAGCCTCAACGCACCACCATCCGCCGCGAGGAGCTCGAGGCGTTTCTTCTCGGCGAGGCGGTACGAGCGCATCTCGACGAGCCGGCGCTCGGCGACCGGGTGGTACTTCTGCGCGACTTCGAGTCCGCGCTCGAGCCAATCGAGCTCGGTCTCGGTCAGCTCGTCGGCTTTGGACCGGAGGCCCGAGTAGTGAGGCACGCCGTGGGGGGTCTGGTCCGCCGGGACGAAGCGCTGAGTCGCGAGGAAGGTCCAATTCGGAATTAGCTCGAGCGAGCACGCGAGGTGATGCGTCTGGTGCGGATCGGGCGAGATGGTGAAGAACTGCGTATGGGACAGTCTTGGGGTCAGTGCCACGTTTCGAGCTGCCAAGTGGGAGAGAAGAGAGGCGGACGTTGAGGTAAAAGCTGAGCGCGAGCGATCGGGTCAGTACGATATTCGATGGAGCGGAGAGGAGACACGAGCATCCAAGCTTACGCCGCAAGCTTGCACCCCTTCCGCACGCGAGACTCGCACGTCTGCAACCACCGGACGTCCAGTCGCTCCTCCTCGGCCTTGACATGCGCGCCGAACAGCTCCATGTCATCCGCGCCCGCGTCCTCCCGCACGAGCCGCTCGCTGACGAGGCTGAAGACGAGCCAAGTCGCGTCGTCCGTCTCGCGGTCGAGGCGGGTCAACCAGCGGAGGTGGATGTGCTCCGCTCGGTCACCTTCCGGCGGACCGACGAGGCAGGATTCGTGCGGGGCGCCGGTCACGTAAACGAGGTGGTGCTGGAGGAACTGAACCGTGGCGTGGATAGTCGACAGGTGTTCGAGCAGAGCCTCGAGGGCCCTCGGCGCCAGCGGGTTCCGGCTGTTTTGAGCTGTGGAAGTCGCGAAACCTCCGTCAGCCCTGCGCGAGGACCATAAACGCGCCGTTCAGGTACTTACGGCAACTCATCTGCGCGCACCACCGCAAACAGGCGGCCACCCAGCTGTAGATGACCATCGACCCCATCAAGAGCTGCATATGATCCGGATGTCCGATCCGCTCGACATCGAGCCACGGGCGCATCTCCTCGCGCAAGTCGAGCCGACCGGGTCCGTCCTTGGCATCGAAGCGGTGATAGAGGGGGACCTTGAGCGGCGAAAAGTAAACGTCGAGGTCGCGGTCGGAAAGCGTCGGTGACGAGCGCAAGTACGCCGCCGTCGCCGAATCGATGTGTAGGATCGGGATCGCGTACAGCTGGAAAAGGTCTGCCCGCGCGTTCTCGATTTCTGAGAGAGCAGGCAGGGCCTCGGCCCGGTCGTACAGCTCTTTGTACTGGACGACGGCGTTCCGGATCAGCGCGCGCGAGTAGCGGGGCACGAGCTCGTTCCCTGTAGCCCACTCGCGTCAATTCGAGGCCTCGGTTGAGAGAGTGGAAGACCGCTTACACATCTGTACGAGCGCGAGCACCAACGTCGCCTGGAGCGCCTCCTCACTCGCTTCGCCGTACGCGATCTCGAGCCGGCCGTACAGGTCCATCATCGCCTCGCGCAAGCTGCGCACGACGAGGTCCCGCTTCAAGCCGACGTGCGGGTCCTCTTCCTCCACGTCTGGGCGAGCCGCGAAGGTCTTGCCGTCGGGCGTGGGCGCAAAGGACGGACCGCCGCGCAGGCCGAGGAGGTGCACATGCGCCGTCGAGCGCACGCCGATGGCGCAGAACGCGAGAACGATGCAGCGCTCGGAGGGGCTGAGCTCGTTCAGGCGCGTGTACAGGCGGGTCTGGCGCAAGGGGTGCTGGAACGGCCGCAGGGTCGGGACGTTGGACGAGCACGTCGCGATGTGAGCTGTGGGAGATAAGAAGATCAGGTGAAGCTCAGGAAAATGGAGAAGGGCAGTCCTCACCGTCCAAGATGGCCCAAATCGCCATCCGCGTCCAGTCGACGTTTTCCGCCAACTCGGGCATCCCCAGCTCGAGCAGCCTCTCGAGCCGCTCCGCATCCGCGCGCGCCATCTCCTCGAACCGATCCGACTCGACTTCGAGCTCGTCGCGCGGTCCGGCGCGCTCTTCGCCGTGCGCCTTGAGCGGGTGCGACTGCGGCTGCGACGGGCGGTGCTCGCGGGTCCATTCGCGCGCCTGACGTGCAACCCGCAGCCGGGCGGCGCGTTCCCGCGCACTGGCCGCGACCGCCTCGACGTGCCGCCGCCGGGCACCCGCTGCGTCCTCGGGCGCGAACAAAGCCTCCCGGAAGGAGCGGATCAAGACCGCGTACGCGGACCGGCTAAAGTCTTCCTTGCGCGGCGCCGATTCCGGTAGGGTCGAGTTGGTAGACCGGAGAGGGTACCGTTCGGAAGAAGGGGTGTGAGTCAAAGTGTGGGGAGAGGCGGATGTGAGGGACGCGGAAGGGGGCATCGCCGAGCTGAACATGCTGGTGCTGCCGCCGCTCGAGGCGCTCGGCAGCTCTTCTTCATGCGGGCTCGTGCCTGTGGAGCCGTCCCGCGCGGCGAGCTCGTGTTCGAGCATCTCTGTTGGGTGGAATGCGTTAGAGAAGCGCTCTTCCGGTCCGACGGACGCACGCAGACACGCACTGATTCGGGCTTCGAGTTCGGCCACGCGCGAGTCGGGGTGCATCCCCTTGACGAGATCGACTGCACAAGGCAAAGAGAGGCGTAAGTGCTGAGTCGAAGGAAAATAGGTATCAAGTCGAGACGCACTCGGGACAAAGTTGCCGTAATGGCATTCGAGCTGCTTCTCGGAGCAGCGGTCGCACACTGGCCACGTCCTCGAGCATCGGACCTTGCGAACACTGTGAGATCAAGAGTGAGCCTGACCACGTCTTGACGAGGCGGGGGAGGAAGGACTGACCGGCAAGCTTTGCAAGACTTTTCGGAACGCGACACTGAGGACTGCGCTCCCGCGGCGAGGGGCGAAGCGCCGGTCCAAGAGGACGAAGAAGACTCTCGACGCCGAACGGGCGGCGGGGCGGACGGTACTTCAAACTCGGGGTCCTGCGCCGGGCCCAGAGCGGCGGGCTGAGCGAGGGGCGAGGGTCCGGGCCGGACGGCGGGAGGTGAAGGCAGTGCGGGTCGAGGCGGCGCAGCCGCACCGCCGGTCACGAGCGTAGGGTCGCCCCAAGCCGCTGCGAGTGACGACGAAGCGAGCTGGCGGCGGAACTCTTCCTCGGAGGGCGCTGCGGCCGCGGCCAAGTCGACCTCGGTCCGGCGGCGCTTCGGGGTTCCGTGGTGGTACACCAGGTCGGCGTACGTCTCGGAGGCATGGCGCGAGAGCTGACGAGGCGGTGGCGGTGGTGGTGGCTGCGGCAGCGGCAGCGGGACACTCGGCGCGAGGTCGTACCGAAGTGAAGGCGCTGGCGTTGCTGCTGCGGGCCACGGCTGGGGCGCCGGGGGGAGCGGCGGGCGGTGCAGCGAGTCGTCGAATGGATCGCACGGCAGCTGACGGTGGCTGCAGGGCGGCTGTGGGGCTGGATCGGGGACCCAAAGCGCGCCGGCGAACGGGTCAAAGCCTCGCCGACCGGCGTCGACTTGAACTGGCCAGTCGACCGCTCTGGGCCACGCCTGCGGCAGCTGCAGGCGCCGTTGCTCGGGCACGGTGGCGGCAGGCGAGTGGCTTGGATGCGGTACACGCGGGGCGTATGCGTCCGCGGGCGGTGGCGGCGGCGGGAAGCGCGAGTCGGCCATGTTGGCCTCGGCCCTCGAGGTGAAAGAGTCCAGCCGGCGAGCGGATGAATGCGCTGGTGGAGACGCTTCAGGGCGTAGAGCGCTGCAGGGCGGCGGATGCAGAGCCTAGATGACCTTAAGAGTCCTGTGCTGCGTGTATGGGCACAGGTCTACGGTGGCTGGCGGCGGTCAGCGGCGCAGTCAGCCCGACTCACGAGTGACGGCCGACTTGATCTCGAGTTTGGGCCCGGAACCTTTTCATTAATCTCGCGTGTCAATTTGGCGGTTAACGGAACTTGGCAGCTGCGTCGATCACTTGCCGTCTGTCTGTATCTCCGCGGCATCTCCCGCGGCCGTACTGCCACGTGGCACTACGCTCGACGCGGAAGCAAATGGGGCCGTCTCTGCGGAAGGGAAACCCCCGCCGACGTCGGCAGGCGACACCGCGCAGGCGCACACGGCCATACAGGGCCAGTCAGGGCTCGGCAGGACTCGGCCTTGCAAGCGGTAGGAGCTATGGAAGCGCGGGCGCCGAAGCGGGCGCGCGTGCGGCAGCGAGCGGCTGCTGCGGCCGACTCGACCGACTCGCTCGACGCCGCCGTCCGCAGACTCGAACGCGAGCCATACGCAGCTTGGTGAGCCTGGCAGGAGGCGATAACGGGTATATTGTACTAGTGCTGACCTTCCCTGACAGTCCGCCGGCGTGGTCGACGGGCACGGGGCTCCTCGCGGTCGCCGTACCCCCGCCGTCAACCTCGACCTCGACCTTCAACGCTTCTCCGCTGCTCGAGGCCTTCTTGCCGCGAGATGCTGCCGTCGTCCGATCGACTGCGGCGCCTTCGATCCACCTCACGCACTTTGGCGGTACGAGCGCCGCCGCACCCCGCACCCGGGCCACCCTCCCTGTCCCCGTCCCCACTTTGCCCGACTCAACGCTGCGACCGGAGCAGCAGCAGCGAAGACAGAGTCAGCCCTCGTCGAGGCGAATCACCCACCTGTCTTTCTCGCCCGACTCGTCCCATCTCGTCGCCGTTCTGAACGATCCGGACGGCAGAGCGTCCGACCTGATCACGCTGTACGAGCAGCGCGGCGCCTGCATCGACGAGTGGGACTGCGTCGCACAGGAAGACTGCGCTCGCTTTGGTGCGACACCGAATGGGCCTGTCTCGCTTGACCCCGAGGTCGGCTCCGTGCGAAGAAAGCAGGTCGTCAGCCTGCGATGGGTCGGCGAACCGCGGCGGGTGAGTTCGTCTGGGGCGCAGCATCTCTCCGTCTCGGAGCTCACGGCCCCTTCGACTCCACAGTGGTACCCTTCCCCGACGTTTCCGGACCAGGCGCGCGAGGAGACCAAGAAGCCCCTGTACTGCGCGCCGCCTCGAAGCGCGCCCCTCGAAGGGGTCGCGTTCATCGCCATCCTCTCTTCCGACGAGGTGGGTCGCCTCGTGAGGGTCCTTTTACGGCTTCCCCTACTCACTCGCGTTCGTTCTTGCAGATCCTCTTTATGCACTATCCCCGACACGCTCCCGGTCTCCCGCCCGTCCCCACGGCCGTTTGCGTACCCTTGCACCCTTCTCCTCGCGACTTGCGCACTCCGACTTTCACGTCCAATCCCGAAGCACTGTCAGCCGACGAAAAGGCCTGCTCGCGAACCGCGACCGCGCTGAATCCTACCCCCGTCCCGCTCGTCCTCTCCCTCGGCCCCGGGCTCGGCACGGTCGTCGTCCCCGCCGTCAGCGGACCTCCGAACGCTGCAACTCTCGGAGGAGGTCCGGCAATGAACGGCGCGGTCAAAACGGGCGTGGAGACCCCTTCGGCGACGGTCGATGCGCTAGTTAGCTCCCTCGTCGTCAAGACTGAGGGCGCAGGGGATGCGAGCTCAGCGGCCGGTAACAGCGGAGGTCGATCCGCCGCTCAGAAAGGCTATGGCGGCGGTAGAGGAGAGGGCGACGGAGGCGGTAATCTGGGCGGGGTCCCGGCGCCGACCGAGCTGGGCTCGAGTCAGGCGGCGCTGCACGCCGAGTTAGAGACGCAACAGCAGCAGGACCAGAAACGGCGGATGTCCATGCCCGCAGGGGGCGACTCTGAAAGTGCGATCGAGTCGTACTTGCAGCGGAGCGTCGACAAGGCGGCGATTGGGGCTTGTCGCAGTCGGGGAACGGCCGAGGTCGGCGAGACGGTGTTTGTCGTTGCGAGTTGGAGTCGGATGGGACCGCGGCGGGTTCAGCGAGCGGGGAAGCCTGGGCGGGATGCGCACCGAGGGACAGAGGCGCCACAACCCGCTTCGGAGGAGGTGCCGATGAGCGTCGCCGCCGTCATGCCGCCCCCGCCCGCGAGTGCCGCCGCTGCGGTCTCGACGACCGTCAACGGGATCGGCGCTGCCGGCCCGGCGGCGACCAAGACCGACTCGTTCATGGCCGACGACGACTTTTCTCTCCTGGCCGACTTTTCTTCCTTGGAGGAAGCTTTCGGGGGGCCGGCTCCGGTTGCGAACGCTGCCGGGTTGCAAGATGGAGTACCGGGCGGAGGCTCCGAGGCCAAGGGCGAAGCACCTCGTGCGGACGAGAAGCCGCAGGCGGACGCCGCTCCTCCGGCCGGAGGGCTCGTGAACGGTACTGGCGCCGTGCCTGGCGCGGACGGCGTGGACGACGAGCAGCGCGAGCTCGATGAGCACCTCAAGAGCTGGAGCGAGGCCCGCGATGCGGGTCGGGTCGACGAGGCGGCGACGCTGCGGTGGCGAGTCGAGCTGACGGAAGTCAGGGTCGAGATGCTAAACCCCGAGGGACCTCGTGCGTGGCGCTCCTGATCACGGTTTGGACTGTCTCAGAGCGCTGACTCGAAATTTCGGTGCACAGGCATCACGGTCCGACCGCAACCTCCGCTCCATCTGTCGCCGCTGCCGGCGACAGCGGGGGCGACTTCTACCTCGGACAGCGACCTGGAATGCGCCGATCCGATCTTGACCCACTTGACGTTCCTGGGGGACGTCAACCTGCCACATCCGCTCCAGCAGACGACCTCGTCCCCCTCGCTCGCCCTCGACGGCTCGGAAGCGGCCGTCGACCTCTCCCTCCTCGCCGTCACCGCACACCGGCACTCCTCCCCGCCAACCTCCCCGACGGGCGCGAGCCAGCCTTCGCGCTGGTCGAGCACCTTGACGTCGTACGCCCTCTCAAAGGAAGAGGCCTACCCGCTCTCCGAGGCGTTCCAAGCCCTTGAAGGCCGGAAGGTCGACGCGCCGATGCAGGTCGAAGGCGAATCGAGCTGGGTCGCGAGGCTGGCGGCTTGCAAGCCGGCTCCGTCTTCTTCGACGGCGGCGGATGCGCCGGGTCGAGGGGGCGTGTTGTGCGCGGTCGAGATCAGACCGGGAGGGGGAGAGTGGGCTAGCGTGACGGCTTTGGTCGCGAGTCCGAAGAGTGGGGACTCGGAGGCAGGCGACGCCGATGTCCGGTGGGAGTCGAGTGTGGTCCGGATCAGCTCGTGAGTCGGCTGCGGAGTTGAGATTTGTTCGCGAGGGCGAGGCTGACTCGAGACTCTCCGCCGCAGCGTCACGCTTGAGGCGCTGGATGGCGAGAGCGCGGGTAGGGTGCTCCCAGGCGGGCGCTGTGAGCTCGTTCAGTCTGCTACTGCGCTCCGCATCGATCCGCTGACACCGAGAACCCGCCGCAGTGTACGACTCGGTCGTCAACTCGCCCGATGGCGCGTTCCTCTGCGCGCTTCCAGAGGGCGACCCACACTCGCCGGTACTTACGGGCGCCCCGCTTGGATTTGATGCGGAAGCTGCGAGCGACTCGAGCAAGGTGGTCGAGCCTTTGGCGGTGCGGCTCGCAATTGCGGTTGTCCGACAGGGCGACGCGGGCGATCTCGTCGGCCGTATCATTGGCCTCCGCGACTCAGGTTTGTCTGAGGCAATCAGAGTCGCGCCATTCGCGAGGCAGCTGATAAGGGCCCGTCGTGCAGGTCGGACACTAGCCGTCGTGCAGCGCACCGGCGAGATCTTGCGGTCTATGCTCCCTGCGGAAGCTATGCTCGAGGCGTCTTCGCTCGGCATGGAACTCCTCGCTATTGCTGGAACGCTCTACCGGTGCGTGGTGCATGCTTTTCGTTGCAACGGAGTCCGGACCCGGATGGTTCTGACCGAGACTTGCTACAGAGGTCATCCTGAGCTCGGCGCGAGAGCTGACACAGCTCGCAAGGTCCTCGTGGTGGCATCGTGTGTGCGCGCTCTGAAAAAGTCGGAAAAGCGTGAACGCGGGATCTCGCAAAATTACCGTCCGGACGCCGGTACGCGGTTGCTGCTTGCTTCGCCCGTTCGAGCCGTTTCTGAGGCGCTACCTTGCCCGCAGACGCAATTTGGCCGCTTGTCGGACATTGCAGCTGGTTCTGCTCGACCTTCCTGGACTCGCTCGCCACCGACCTGGCCGCTCCGCGTCCAAGCAGTGCGGAAGACCCAGCGATCGTCCCGATCCTGCACCCTCGCTTCCGGACGCTGCTCTCTACTGCGGCTCGAGCGTTCCTTGCGCTTGATGCTTGGCTCGCCTTGCCGGAGAGCGGGGTCGAGGCGAGCGATGCGGTCGACCTTGCGCGGACGATCGTGCATGACGCGGTCACGAACGCTTTGGACGGGAGTGGATTGGCGACGTGGGTGTCGGCACTAGACAAAGTAACTTCCGAGATGGATGGAGGTGCGTGCCACGTCCTCGCAATCTGTGGCCACGAAAAGGGACAGACCGATAACCCCCTACCAGGCCCTTCGATGTCCGGCGTCACCCCGGCGCCCTTCTGGTCTATGGCCGTTCCCGTATCCCAACAAGCCCAGGCGACGAGTATTCGCGCGCTGATGAAGGCTGCCCTCCCATCCTCCTACCTGGGCAAAGCGGCGGCCCTTCCTTCCCCTCCGCCGACCCCGACCGCAGTCGATCGCTCCCTCGACCTCGTGCGGCGGGCCCGATTCTCGGCCCGGCTCCCGCCCGGTCGGAGCTGTGCTCGTTGTGGTGCCCAGACGGCGGCGGTGGAGGGAGCGGCGACGGGACCCGAGGCGGTCGGACAGTGGCGGCGGTTCGAGGCGGAATGGGACGGGCGCTGTCTGTGCGGCGGACTCTGGCGCAGGACCGCACCGTCGTAGCTGACGTCGCCTAATGTAGCCTGAACATTAGCAATGCTGCCACAATCCGCAATCTTTATTCGAGTCCGTAATTCCGCGGCGGTATCGTCGATTTCCGGGCGCCGCTCGCCGTGGAAAAGCATGACGACAGGCGAACTTGAATTGACTCCACCCGCGCTCTCTAGCCCCCGGTGCGAATATGCCGCCTAAGGGCAAGTCGAGTGCGAGCTCTGCGACGCGCAAGAAGCAGGCGGCCAAGGCAGCGAAGAAGGCAGCGCGCGATGCGGGCGCAGACGACGTCGACGCCGACGAAGTTGGATCGCACGCTGCCGCCGCCGTAGACGCGAGCGCACAGCCGAAACAGCGCGGACAGAAGAAGAAGGCCAAGAAGGACCGGTTCGCGCCCAAGGTCAAGAAGTACGTGCCGCCGCCGCCGCCGCCCAAGGGCCAGCCGGACCCCGTCGACGTCTTTCTCGTCGGACGAGGAAAGCAGCCCGACCCGCAGCTCGTCGTCGTTCTCCGCCGATTCGTCAAGAAGGACGAGGCGACCCTGCTCAAGGGCTGCGAGGGCCTCGAGGAATGGGTCCGCGAGACGCTCCGGCAGGAGCACGACCAGGAGGGCGAGGACTGGGAACGCGAGATGCGCCAGGAAGGCGTCGTCGACTGCATGGATGTCTGGGTGCGTTCCTGGAGCTGTTAATCAGGGCTTCATCTCAGCGGAGTGAGGTCGTGCTGACCCAGGCTCCGGCCCCTCTCCAGGCTTCGCACTTCCCGAAACTCGCCTTGCATCCTTCCCGCCGGCTGCGGATGCAGGTGCATGCGCTCCACGGTCTCTTGACGGCGACAGCAGCTGCTCTTCCGCCGGGACAGCAAACGCCTGTTCTTCTGACGTCCACCCGGTCCGCCCTCTTGACGCCCATGTGGCTCGAAAAGTCCGAGTTCGTCGGCGCATGGTGCACGGCCGCGCACGACAGCGACCGCAGTGTTCGAAGAGACGCTCGAGCAAGCTGGGATGCAGTCGTCCTCGGCCCCGGTGCCGACGAAGAGGCAGAAGGGATCAACCTGGTCGAGCACGCCGACAGCATTGCCGCGTTCGCGTTCTCCGTCATCCTCGGCGGCGCGAACTACTCGTCCAGTGGCGCAGATACCCCGACCAGCGAGGCGTCGACGTCCTTCAGTACCGAAGATCCGGCCTTTCTGCGGACCTCCGCCATCTCGGCGCTGGCTTACCTCGTCCAGACCCTGCCCGCGCCGATCGCGTTTTCCGCCGACACGGTCGACACTCTCACGGGCGACGAGATGTGGGACCTCTTGACTCGGTCCGCTACGCCTAGCGGTCGGGAACAGCCGCCGATGGTGCGGAAGGCCCTCTACGATCTCCTCGGCGCCCTGGTCGGCCGGAAAGACGAAGATCTGCTGTCCGCGACGGCGCAGGGCGGCTCGAACTCTGCTGATGAGAGTGCGGACGAGTCCGACCGGAGCTCGCGCCTCCAGACTGTTTCCGCGCGGGTGCTCGGCAACTGCTGGCAAGACGAGGAAGGCTGGCCGAGCATCATTCTCTTCTTGCGGAGTGAGCTGCAATCCGACCCGTCCTCTAGATGCTCTATCTCTAACTCCTGTCTACCTCGCAGGGTACCCGCAAGCGTGGTCGCTGGCCGATGCGGCTCTCGGCGACGAAGACGAAGACGAGAACGACGTCGACGGGGACGCCGAGGCCTTCAAGCCTTCGCCCACTGTGCGATTGCTTTTCCAGCACCTCACCTTCGGCTGCTCGGGTCACCCCACGCCTCTGTACCCTACGATCCTGCTCATTCTTGCGACCGTCCCCGCCGCACTTCTCCCTCCGACTCGACCCGCCCTGTCCCTCCTCTTCGAATCCTTCTGGGCGGCATACTCTTCTCGAGCGATTGCTCTCGGCGGGGCACGGGCGATCCAAGCCTGGGCGGAGGCTTTGCTCGAAGCCGTCTTGTTCGAAACGTCCCAAATCGAGGACCCAGAGTTGGCCGCCGCCGTCGCACGCGAGTGGATCGGCGAGCGCCTCTTTGCGCTGACCGTCGGCCGATACGAGGATGGCAAGGTGCCGAGCGCGGCACGGTCCCTCGCTGCCTGCTTCGAGAAGCCGCTTGCGCGGCTTGCGGGCCGAGAGGACCGATCCGCCTTCGAGGCCTGCTGGGCGGCCATCGCCGCCGCGTCGTCGGCAGCGACCGTCGATGGAACACAGCAGGCGAGCGGAAAATCCGCGGCGCTTGAGCCTCTCGCGTCCGCCCTGTCGACATTTGCCGGCTCGGCGAACGAGCTTGTCCGCGCCAAGGGCCAGGAGCTCGCCCTTGAATGCTTGCGACTTGCAGCGAACGTAATTGTGCAAGCCTCGGAGGATCGGCCTAGCGAAGAGGCTCTCGGCTTTGTCCGCAAGGTGGCGTCGGCTGTGGAGGGCCCGGAGAGTCGTCAAGTAAGTCGCCCGGAGACTCGTACTCCCGCACGTTTCGCTTACGCGCGCTCTTGCAGATTCTCGATGAACTCGCACGGACGCGTCTTCCCGCCCTGTTGGCCAGCTCGCCCGCCGCGCTGAACCTCTTCGTTTCGCGCCTCGCCGTCGCGTCGCCCGACCGCGACTCCTTGTGGAGCTCGCTTTTCTCGCCGGTACCGGAAGCGGCGCTCCTGCTGCGGTTACTCGATGCAGTCACCGAGTCGGGTCTGGCCGGTGAGCTGCCTTCGGCTCAGCTCGACGAGCACGTCAAAGCGATCGCAGCCAAGCTGTTTGCGCCAGAATCACGCTATTCGGATGACGAGCTCGAGCTCGTTCGCCGCGTCGCGTTGCAGCCTCAGCCGCTCGTCACGCCGACAATTGCTCAGGAGGTCGTCGCGCTCGCCGCCGACGCGCTCGCCCAGGGCGCTCGATTGGCCTTGCGTTCCGAAGCCGAACGGACACTCCCCCGGATGACCGCCCCGTCGTCCGTACTGGCACACTATACCCAGATCGGCGACAATGCGCGATCAGCATTTGACATCGCCGGCGTCGCCGTCGCGACCTTCGACCTAGGGCACGCAGTGCCGCTGCTCGCCGCGGAAGACGACGAGCGGGAGATACCTGGCGAAACAATCGCCGCAGCGCAGCAGACATGGGCCGCCATCGTGCGCGCAGTCGGCGATCCGGCTGTCGAGCTCGTCCTGCAGGAGCTGCAGTCTCGACTCCACGATGGAGAATCGGCGGCTTCTGCCGTCGAGGTCGTCGGCATGACGGCGGAGCTGCTCGACACATACCCGCAGAGTGCGCACCCTCTGGGCGACGTCCTCCCGCGACAGGCTGAACTCGCTGAAGCCTTTGAGGCGGTCGCGCCCAACCCGCCATCCCCGTCTCTCGCCATCCTGGATCCGCTCGTCCCGGTTGCCGAAACTGCCCCATCCTCCGCCTCATCGACCTTTGACCGCTCCTTCCTCTCGCCGTACGCGCGTGGTCTCGTCGCAGTCCTCGAAGTCTCGGCGCGGAATCACGCCAGCTTGCGGCAGCATGCCGGCTGGCTCCTGCCTCACCTTCTGTTCCTCGCCGACGTTGCGCGCGACGAGCTGGCGAAACCAACGCCGCCTACCAAGGTGACGGGACTCTTCGCCCCGGACGTACCTGCCGAGGTTCTCGCTCGCGTTGGAGCTGCAGCGGATGGCGCGAGCAGCTACCTCCTGTCGACGATGGCGAACGCCGTTTCCGAAGGTTGGCACGCCGCAGCCGTCGCGCACCTGCGATCGAAGGAACTGCCGGAGGCACCCGAGAAGGATCGCCTACTCTTTGCGCTAGATTTCCTGTGGCGGCGAGCGCGCGTGACGGAGCAGACCGACGTCAAGGCGCTCTATGCCCAGCGAGCCGTCCGGACGGTACTGAGCTCTGTATTGCGATACTCGGAGGAGGACGGCGGTCGTCAGGATGCCGAGCGGTGGCTCGCACTGGCGCAGAGCCTGGCTTCTCCCGGTGCGTTCGCTTGATGCCCAAAGGGCGCGGTCCGCTCATTGACCGCCTCCCATCTTTCCCTTCTCAGGGCCCGGCTTGGCGTGCGCGATCCTGTTCGCAATCAAGCCGCTGCTCTTCGAGACGCCTCGCTTCGAGCGATACCAGAACGAACTGGCCGCCGATCTCGCCGGCGTCCCGGCCTCCGCGCTCGACGTCAAGGGCAGCACGGCGCTCAGGCAGCTGCTCGCGAGCGCTCCGCCCGCCGACGCCCCAGTCATCTTCCTGCCCCAGCAGCGAACGATGTTCTTAATCCAGGCCATCTCGCGCTGGATCTCGAGCGACGAGCCGATCCCCGAGGACATGAGCGCGGGTCTCGTCGAGCTGTTCTGCCACCTGGCACCAATCGTGCAGGACCTCAGTGGCGGACACTGGGATCTCATGTTCGACTTGATCGAGAACAACCTCGACTCGGCCGACTGGGAGGAGGCGGCGACCCTGCCGGCGATCCACCACTCCTGCCTCCTACTCGCGCAGATCAAGGAACTCTCGACGGCGAACGCGGAACTTCGGGAGACGGCCGCGGCGCGCGTCGATTCCTGCCTCGAGCTCGTCTTGCGATTGTTTGTCTCGCGGCCGGGTGAGTCGCGCCCGCAGACGGGTTTGGCAGTCCCGAGGAGAGCTGATGCATTCTTGTCCACGCAGTTACGCTGGCGCGGGATCAGCCTCGCGTGGCCGTCGCCGAGACCATGGCCCGGCTCATCAAGACCTTGCCACCAAAGCTGCTGAGCATGGACGCCTCCTTCGAGCAGGTGAGCTTTCACCTGGATCTTCCGAGCGGACCCCGGTCACTGATGTATCAACACCCTCACTCAGCTATTGCGCCTGCTGCAAGATCCTGCTCTCGCGGTTCAGCTTTCGACCTACCGGCTGCTGCACCGTGTCATCGCGAAGCATGTCGCCGATCTCGTCGTCGAGGCAGAGCTCGACGCGGAAGACAAGCTCGAGATCAGCTTGCCTCCTGCTCTGGTTACTGTCCTGGCAAACCCGCCCAGCGAGGACGAGCCGACTCAGGTGTGTACCTTACTTTCGATAATCTGAACCCGAGCTACCCTGTGCTCACGCGAGGAGGTTCCGCAGGCGACGGCATACCTTTTCTCCTGGCTGCTCACCTTCAGCTTCTTCGAAGATGCGGTCAGTCTGGTCAACCTCTACCGAAGACCTCACAGCTTACTGACGTGATTTCTCTTTCAGTCGCCCCGCCTGCGCGCGGCTTTCCTCGAAGAGCTGCGAGACAGCGGTCTGGTCGTCGACGCATTCCTGCCGACCGTGTTCGCGCTCGTTCGCCTGAGCGACCGCAGTCGCCCGATCGACCTGTCTCCATGGACCGTCGACGAGTTCCACCTCGACCTGCTCGACTGCGAGGACCGCACGAGCATGTCGGTGTTCGCCGCCCACCTGTACTACCGCGCGCTGCAGACGGTCCCATCGGTCATCCGCGCGTACTGGTCGTCGCTGCAGAACTTGCAGCTGTCGCGGACGTTGCAGACGTTCACGACGCGCCATTTCTCGCCGCTGCTCGTCTCGGACGAGTTGGCCGTGCTGCGGGACACCGGATCGCCGACGGGCCAGCAGCTGCGGGACAACGACGACTTTGCGGTCAAGGTGGCGTCGAACGGGAGCGAGGTCAAGGTGACGTTTGTCGTCGATGAGGAGACGATGGAGATTGCGGTCAAGGTGCCGGGCGAGTTCCCGCTCGCGGGCGTCGAGGTGCGGGACGTGCGCAAGGTCGGCGTGACGGACAAGCAGTGGCGCGCGTGGTTGCTTGCGATGCAGCAGGTCATCACGTCGCAGGTGCGTCCGGTTCAGTACTTCTGAAGGGTCTCGTGCTGGCCAGGGCTGACCATCTCCAACCCACACAACACAGTCCGCAGCAATTGCCGACGCGATCCTCTTGTTCAAGCGGAACGTGACGCTGCACTTTGAAGGTGTCGAGTCGTGCGCGATCTGCTACTCGACCGTGTCGACGATCGACCGGTCGCTGCCGTCCAAGACGTGCAAGACGTGCAGCAACCGGTTCCACGCCGGCTGCCTGTACAAGTGGTTCACGACGTCGCACGGCTCAACGTGCCCGCTGTGTCGCCAGGTCTTCTAGACGCTTCGAGTATACTGCAAACCATCCTATGTCCATAATCCATGTTTCGACTTTCCGGGGATGACCCTCGGGGATTGCGGGCGGTTATTGCGGAAATCTCTGAGATTGTAATGATCGCCGTAATCGAAATAGCGCTTGACTCTGTTCCCGCGCGCTCCGGCTCGGCGCCTTTTTTTTTTTCTCGCCGAGCCTCCACTCCGCCGTCCTACGCTCTCCTGCTGTCGCTGTGCACCCGCAGACTGTCGCAGAGGATGCATCGCTCGCTCGCACGCTCGTCCCGGGCGCTCCGCTCGTCCGCGTCGGCGCCGTCGCCGCGCTTCGCCCTTAACGCCGCTTCCGCCGCCGCCGCGTCTGCGAGCCGGAGACCGGCGAACGCCACTCTGCACGCCCGCGGACTCGCTACGGCCACGGACAAGGTCGAGGCACAGGTGCAGACGTAAGTCGTGGCACTGAGCGCACTCTTACGCCCCCGGAGAGTGTCTACGAGTCGACCCGCACACCGCCCGCAAAAAGTCGCCGCAATTTGCCGAGCGTCGCTTTCTGGGCGCTCCGGGCCAACGTGGACGCTCCTAACCGGCGGCTATAGTCACTCCAGGAACTAAGGCCAGCTGCGGAAGCGATGTACGCTCCCGGAGTGGACAGAAACGCGGAGCTGATGAAGGCGGCCACCTTCTTGACTCGCTTCCGGAGCAGCACCTTCCCCACCCTTGCCGATCTGGACTGACACCATACGTCTCCTGCAGCCGTCCTAAGCCCGCACCGAATTTCCAGCAGGTCCCGCCGACCGAGTCCGGCGCCACCCCGTCGCCGCTGTCCAACAAGCTGCAGGATGTCAACGAGCTCGACTCGTCGTTCATCGGCCTCTCCGGCGGACAGATCTTCCACGAGATGATGCTCCGCCACAGCGTCGAAAAGGTCTTTGGCTACCCGGGCGGCGCCATCCTGCCCGTCTTTGACGCCATCTACAATTCGCCCCACTTTGACTTTGTCCTCCCGCGGCACGAGCAGGGCGCCGGCCACATGGCCGAGGGTTACGCCCGTGTTAGCGGCAAGCCCGGTGTCGTCCTCGTCACGTCCGGACCGGGCGCGACCAACGTCATCACCCCGATGCAGGACGCCCTCTCGGACGGAACGCCCCTCGTCGTGTTCTGCGGTCAGGTCGCGACTTCGGCGATCGGCTCCGACGCCTTCCAGGAGGCCGACGTTGTCGGTATCTCGCGCTCGTGCACCAAGTGGAACGTCATGGTCAAGGACATTGCCGAGCTGCCGCGCCGCATCAACGAGGCGTTCAAGATCGCTACCTCCGGCCGCCCCGGTCCCGTCCTCGTCGACCTGCCCAAGGATGTCACCGCCGGCATCCTCCGGCAAGCGATCCCCTGGCGCTACACCCACCCGGACCTCGCCGAGTCCAATATCCCGTCTCGCCGGCGCGTCCACTCGGCCACCTCGCAGGTCGGTGGCGAGGCGACCCCGATCTCGGACACCCTGATCAAGAAGGCGGCCGACCTGATTGCCCACGCCAAGCGCCCGGTCATCTACGCTGGGCAGGGCATGTTGTCGACGCCGGAAGGTCCGGAACTCCTGAAGCGCCTCGCCAAGGAGGGCAACATCCCCGTCACGACGACCCTGATGGGTCTCGGCGCGTACGATGAGCTCGACGAGAGCCACTCGCTGCACATGCTCGGCATGCACGGCTCGGCGTATGCGAACCTCGCGATGCAGTCGGCCGACGTCATCATCGCCCTCGGCGCCCGTTTCGACGACCGCGTCACCGGCCGCCTCGACATGTTTGCGCCCGCCGCCCGCGCCGCTGCCGCCGTCGGCAAGGGTGGCATCATCCACTTTGAGGTGCAGCCGAAGAACATCAACAAGGTCGTCAACGCCAACGTATCGGTCACGGGCGACGTCGTCGACTCGGTCCGGTCGCTCCTGCCGCTCCTCCCGAAACAAGCCGAACCGCGCGAGGAGTGGTTCGCAAAGATCAAGCAGTGGAAGGCCGACTACCCGTTCACCTACGTCCCGTCGGACCCGTCCAAGGGCGAGCTCATGAAGCCGCAGGAGGTCATCGAGAGCCTGAACGACTGGTGCGAGGACTACGGCAAGGAGAACGTCATCGTCGCGACGGGTGTCGGGCAGCACCAGATGTGGGCCTGCCAGCACTACCGGTGGCGCCACCCGCGTACGTGGGTCTCGTCCGGCGGACTCGGCACGATGGGCTACGGCCTGCCGTCGTGCATCGGCGCCAAGGTCGCCGCGCCGGAAAAGGTCGTCGTCGACATTGATGGCGACGCGTCCTTCTCGATGACGGCGATGGAGCTCGCGACGGCGTCGCAGTACGGCATCGGCGTCAAGGTGCTCGTCCTGAACAACGAATTCCAGGGCATGGTTCTCCAGTGGCAGGGTGAGCCGGGTCGCGTTCCTGCGTCGCTTGGCTTCCTAGTATCCTGACACGCTATGCTCTACAGATCTCTTCTACGAGAAGCGGTATTCGCACACCGAGATGACGAACCCGGACTTTGTCGCGCTCGCCAAGGCGATGGGCGTCCACGCGATCCGCTGCGACAGCCTGACCGAATTGCCCGCCAAGATGAAGGAGTTCATGGAGTACGACAACAACAAGCCGGTGCTGTTTGAGGCGCGCGTCGTCAAGGTGAGTCGCTCGTCGTCGGCGCCATCTCCGCTGCTTCCCGGGCTTTTGCTGACCGATTGTTCGCGTACCCCATGGTCGCCGCACACCAATAGTCGGAACATTGTTATCCGATGGTGGCTGCTGGTAAAGCACTCCACGAGATGACCCTGCATCCAGCCGTGGTGAGTCCGGAAGCCGGAGCGGTCTCCGCCGAGAAATGCGCGCTGACAGAGCTTTCCTTCGTCTTCCTCTCCCCTCTCCCCTCAGAAAACGCTGCAAGGTGCTATGGACGCCTAGTGTACGCTATCTTACGCCTCCGGGCCCCGTCGCCATCGTATCGAGACGTCGAGACCTCGCCGACCGATGATCCTAGTCTGCCCTTCCGCTTTCCGCGTCACGAGACCGCTGTTTTCCCCGTTGTACTTTTACACAGTAGTTCTTTATCTTCGCAATGGTCTCATAGTCACGAGTCTCTCAAGTTCCGTGTTGATGGCCTCCCAGTTGCTCCCGGTACTGCGTGCGGCCTTTGATTTCTGGTTGGTTTCCCATGATACCTTTCGGTTGCTCTCCTTGCTGACCTGCCGGCACTGTGAAGTATGATATCATAGCATTCTTCGAGCACAAAGCTCGTGAACGTGTACATACCCTGGTCCGGTGGCAGAGAAACTGACAGTTGGCCCTGAGAAGCGTACCTATACTGCGAGTTTGCCAGCTTTGCTTGATCTCCCAGCTCAGTGCAGCCGTGTATATGACAGCAGAAGTGCTGGAAAAGCCAACTTGCGGGATGAGCTATGTACACAATGCTGTCAGTCCGGATTGTTTGCCCGCAGGACGTTTTGTGTTCCGGGACTTGACCACACTCAGACTTGTTCACATGAGTGGCTTATTCCACATGCTATGATGGCAAAGAATCAGCAATGGGTCTAACTCCTGCACTACGTTGTCCGGAGAACTCCAGGAAAACTTCAGGTTCACGTGTTTTTGCCACAGGGATACTCTTGCTTTGATTGGACAACTCATGCAAGTGTGCTTGAGCTGGGAGGGGGAGTGCCAAGTGTAGGCGGGAACAGGTGCGATCGACGGAATGCGTGAACGCGCCGGGCGTAAGCTGAAGGGGGGTAATCGCTTGACGATGCACCTCGAAAGAGTCGGCACACAGACTACAATGATGTATTTTCAGTCGGAGAACATCGTGACCATTCCAAATTCACTTGCCCTTTGCGTCGAGCGGAAGCAGGCATCTAGCCTGGCGTCGGACTGCAAGTCCGGCTTTTAGTCTAAGCGCCTCTTCTTCTTCGCCTCGGACCAGCTTCACTAAGAATCCCCTGGAGAGGCCTTTGTCTACGACTTATGCCGATGGAGGATAATGCACACATGAAGATTGCACGATAGTATGAATGCGGCGCCACGGTGCGTGGCACAGGGGGCAGGATGCGAGAGTAACGCGGATTGCAGGACCGGGTAGAATAATTTGCTCTGGTAAGCTGGTTGAACGTCAAGTGTGAGCGCTGGTGTCGATCAACATCTGTACTCTCCGGCGCGTGCGCTCTCTGACCTGGGACGTGTCGAGGGGAGGCTGCCGTGCTCGAGTGGCACAGTGCTCGTTCCTGTTCGCTAACACCCGCGACGGTCCGCGCATGCGATGGTGAACGAGACGCCGCTGTCTCCTTCGATCTCGGTGTCGGACGATAGGGTGAGGACGGCGTCCTTCGGTTGCGACGACTGGGCGGTCTCCTCGTGGCCGCCCCTTGGCCTGCCTTTGCCCTTCTCCTAAGTTCTTCGGTCGACTTCTTCGCCCTTCCCCGTCGTTGAGGGTTTCTTCTTTCGTGATTTGGCGGGCTCTTCGGTTTCCTCGGATTGCAGTCCGGCCGCCGCCTTGCGCAGGGTGCTGAAGTCGAACCTTTGCCCAATGAGATACTCCGCGAAGGACCGCTTCGTACCGTTCTTGATGCGACCACCCTCCCGTCGGACGGCCTCTCGTAGCGTAGCTGTGCCGTACTTGAGCGCGGCGCTCATCTCGCTACTGTCCGATGACGCTGTTCACCAGATCGCGTAACCTTGGACGTGAGTAGCACATCGGGCCATGTCGATTGCTGTAAAGGTCCGCACCTTCTTCGTTCTTTTCGACCTCCTTGCCCTTTCCCTTGCCTTTCGTTTCTTGTTTCATTGCCTTCCCTCGGCCTGAGTCGGATGCGGTGGCATGCGCGAGGGGAGGACCCTGGTTAGGCAGTCGGATCTGCCCTGCCTTGATGGCCTTGATGCGGTCCTTCGCGATCTTGTCGGTAGACTGCACACTCAGGGTGGCCGGGTCGCCTTCGGTGGTGCGGGTGGTCTTGGTGCCCGGCGTCACTCCGGCAATGCGCGTGCGATGCACGGCAATGATGTGGTCGGCGAATTCGCAGTATGCGTCCGGGTTACGGTCTCTGCCTGTCGAGACGAACTCGCCTGCAGGAAATATACATGTGAACAGAGGCTCGCGGCGGAGTATGTGCCAACTGTTGAAATGCATGTGCATCTGTCCGGGCGTCGCCATGCTGTGATGTGCTTGTTGTGAGACAGTCGTCTGCGAGAGCCTTGTCGGTTGGTGCTGCACTCACCTGTACCAGCGCTCTCTTGGTCCCAGGTTCAGGTCGAACAGGCAGGCGGGGCAGTAGAAGCCTCCTTCTCCGCCAATCGACTCGCTGCACTTGTACTGGTCGGTGCGGAACGCCGTCGTGATGTCTGGGTCGGTCGTAACGCGCTTGATGTGCAGCTGGGCGTGGTCGACCAGACGACGTGCCCCTACAAACCTGTGCACGATCCGGTTTCAAAGTGTCAGATGCGCGGATACTGAGGTAACGTCGCGGACTCCGTACCATTCGTCGCATTCTTCGCAAAAGCTCGCCGTCTTGGCCTTCTCTTTTCCCCTACTTGCAATGACCGCGTGCTCAAGTTTGAGATGCTCGGCAAGGAGTGCAGACAAGCCGAGACTGCGTGTTGCGCTTGTTAACAGCGTGCAAGGGTAGTCGGTGTTGGCCCCGTCAGTGAATGAGTCAGCCGCACTCGAGGTGGTGGACGGCGTACGCTTTGCTATGGCAGCCGCGGACCGTGCACGTAGTGCCTTTGGTGGTGTGGTTGTAGAAGTGCGCCGCAATCTCGCCCGTCTCGCAGCGGTCGAGCTCCGTGCCGCATGATTCGAACGGGCACACGGGCCCAACCTCCTCAGCGGCCGCGTCGACGTAGGCTTGGACCAGTCCCTCGCGCGTGCAGGCGAATACATGATCACGCTTGGCGGTCGGCGTGCCCGAGATTGTCCGGTTGCATACGCGACAGCGTCCGTTCGTTCCGAGCGCGAGCTGCCCGAGAGACGCGGGTTCACCTTCGTTTGCCTCGAGCGCTTCGACAATACGACGAGCACGCGAAGCGGCAATCTCGTTGTCTTGCGCGTCGCTGCAGAGGAGGATATCTGCGAGACTGCTCCGCTCGGGGGGGGCTCGCGTTCGAGACTTCGTCTGTGGTAGCGTGTCCTGGAGTCTTGCCCCGGGCACTCGGGACTCTGGTGACATGGGTTGCGTCCGACCCAACGCCGTCGTCGGTTGACCTGCTTGGTTTTGGTGCGATACATTCGGCTTTGATGTCTATCAAAGCCTTGATGGACACGAGGGTGGCCGCGAGCTTCGCAGAGCGCGCTTGTCGCCTGCGTGTGGTCGACGGATGGCAGCGGGGGGAGGTCTCCGATGTATACGCCCATCTCTCGCCTTCTGCAGCGGGCCTCAATTTGGCCTGAGCGCGGCAAGGACATTCTCAACCCCGCTGGTGTGGGTTGATCTAGGGTCATCACACATGCCTCCGAATATGGCTTCTTTATGTCTGTCGCTGGTCAGGCTGCTGCAGTTGACATTCCCACCCAACACAACCTGGAATAGGCACCAAATCAAGGCACAAATCTGATCAATTCCAAGCACATTCACATGGCGCACACACTCCGTGTGTTAACTCCCAGCAAGCTGGCGCTACAGTCCATAGATAGTCAGGCTGCAGATCAAATGGAGGTTATCAGCAAGTTCCTACATTGGCATCAACTCCATGCATTGACTCAGTAAAGGTCAACGGGGATATGGGAACCTTCATTTTTTGTCTATCTTGGTGTTACCTCTTCTTACAGAATTCCCAAATTAACTATGGTGCAAACACTGCCCAAGCAAGAGCAGGAGATATGTCAACAGCCAGGCTTGCACGCATCGCTTAGCAGCGAAGTCGTATAAGAGCAGCAGAAAGGCGACATCAATAATGCCCGTGAACAACCGGCACCGGGAGGAGCTCCCGCCTTGTTCTCGCCACTGCAGCAGCCGAGCGTGCCGAGGGAGACTGTACATAGGGCGCGACTTTTCTCATCGCCACCTGCATCGCCACCGTGGTTCGCCGCGCTAAGCTGCCGAGAGCGTCCCTGCCGCCGACCCTACCGAACCGTCAAAAAAGCGAAACTCGCGGAGGCTCTCACGCACGCAACACGGCCCGTGCCGACTCGAAAAGCGCCTCAGACTGCATATCTCGACGCAGACAACCCGCCGAGCTTGCTTGCGTGCCCGCGGCGGGTGATGTCGATGTTGCCGTCCGGCCCGACGGCGGCGGGCGTCTTTCGCGCCTTCGCCAGCTCCTCAGAGCGGTCGCAGCAGAACCACGCGCAGGGTCAGTCGGCGGGAACCAGACAGAAGGCTGAAACTGTGACGCTGACCGACGAGCACCGCAGACATGCTCGCCGAGCGCGACGCCGTCATGCACTCGATGGCTTCTGAGTCCGACTCGGGGTCACTCTCGGACGGCGACCCGCCGGGTTTCGAGGGCAAGGCGCCGCCCCCGCCGATCGCACCTCGTCCAGAGCTGCCGCAGCGCGCTCGGAGTGGCAGCAGGAGCTCTCTCGCCGGCTCGACGCCAGCGCCCGCCCCGAATCCCGCGCCCGCCTCGAGCAACACGCCGGCCTTGACGGCCGCGCCCGGGTCCGCGCCGAGACTCCGCACCAAGCGCTCCTTTGAAGAGCTCGAGGATACGGTTTTTGCGCACCCGAGATCGTTCCTTCGCGAGGCGGTCGAGATCGCCAAGTGAGTCCTCTCCCTCGTCGGTGGTGGCAACCCGGGGACTGACTTCTCGAGAGCGCAGGGCCCGCGACGTCGAGATCCTCGTCGCCGAAGACCGCACGCACAAGACATCCTCGGCTTATATGCACCTGGTGTGCCCGTACCGCCGGACGGGCTGTCCGCTGCACATCAAGTTGACTCGCGCGGCCGGTCAAGACGGCTGGGTCATGAAGGGACCCCGACCGCACGACAGTGAGTCTTCAAGCTGGCGGCTCTCAGGTCCCGCGATCGCTGACTCGAGCTGTACTAGACCACGCCGACACGAAGCAGCGCTCAGTCTATCGCTGCCGGCACCCCGCGGCGGGCGTGCCCGACTTTACGGTCGGCCAGCCGATCGAGCACTGGCTGACCAACGAAGCGCGCCGATCGGGCCCGAGCTGGAGGCTTCCAGGGCCTCTCAAACCGTCGGCGTCGACGACGGCCGATGCGCCGCCCGTGTCGCTTATGATGGACGTCGACGGCGCGGAGAAGGAGTCCACCCCCGGCCGTCTCGACGGCGGGACTGCGGCTAACAAGCCGACCCCGCGACGCTCGACTCGACTCGAAACGGCCGACTCGGCCTCGGCCGATTCGAGCAAGCTGTCGCCGGAAGTGCCGAGACGAGCGGAACCGACTCGGACCTCTTCCGACGGGCGCCTCCGTATTCGCTTGTCGACCGGGTCCAGTGCCGCGCCCACTGCTCGTGAAGGTACCCCGAGTAACTCTACTGCCCGCCCGGCCGTCGATGACCCTGCTTCGGAGCGAGCTGCGAAACGAGCGACCCCGCCTCTCACCGCGGGCGCTTCTCCCGGCAGCGCCCTGAACCCCGACCGGGCGCTCGCTCCGCCATTCCAGCGGGCGCTCGATCTGCAGGCTCAGATCGTCCCCGCTCTCGGCCGCGGCACTCCTTCGCCGGTCACCACTCTGGCGCAATTGATGGGATACCGCCGGCCCGTGTCCGAGAGCCCGACGCTAGAGCGATCCGGATTGCCGGCGGCGTCGAACGGGGCGATGTCTACCTCGCATGCGCCTTTGACGACTGCCACGCCCGTCGCGCCGCCTTCTGCCGCCGCGGGGTCCCGGCGCGACCTTCCGCAGTCCAGACCGGATCCCCTCCCGACCGCCCCGCCCCCTGCAAACGCCATGACGGTCAAGGAAACTTTGCAGCAGCCGCACCGATCCTACTTTTCTCCGCCGGAGCCGTTCAGCCGGCCGTGTGCGCCGTCCGTCGTCGCCGCTGGATCCGCCGCCGCCGCCGCCGCTACCGTTGCCGGAGGAGTGACGACGCCTATCGTCGCCGCGAGCGACCCGAGCGCGGTGCAGCAGTGGACGCGGTTCCTGCAGGAGCTCGGCGAACCGTCGCTCGTGCCGCTCGCGCGCGTGCTCGGCTCGGCGGCGGTCTCGGTCACGCCGCGAGATTTCTTTGCGGGCGAGGCGGACGACGACCTGCGTGAGCAGCTGGTCGAGGCCCTGCCGGCGTCGGCGATCGGGATCTGGCCGAAGCTGCTGCTTGCGAAGCG
This sequence comes from Rhodotorula sphaerocarpa, assembly GCA_024713535.1. Classification (NCBI taxonomy): domain Eukaryota; kingdom Fungi; phylum Basidiomycota; class Microbotryomycetes; order Sporidiobolales; family Sporidiobolaceae; genus Rhodotorula; species Rhodotorula sphaerocarpa. The sequence goes on along the minus strand of JANIBP010000009.1, from coordinate 12,364 downwards.
GTTCCGGGAACGTGGTCGGGCGGTGTGGGAACGGCTGCAGCGCGGATCGGGGAGCGGTCCGGGCCGTGAGGGGCTTCTCCGGCCGCCGACTTTTGCTGGCTGAAGCTGGTCGTGCTCGCTGTCTTGGACTATACCCTCTCGCTTGATATCCCGCGTATTGTCTGTATCTCGTACCTGTTGACGTTTTTTCGGATAGTAATGCAAAATGGGTGTATTTTAAATAGCAGGAGAGTGAATTTCGGGTGGAGTGGCCTGGCGCGGGATGTGGCCAAGTCTTCCTGGTTCGCTGTGCAAATCCACGATCGCGTCCACGTGAGCGCACGAGCTGCCGTACAGCGCACAGCACTCGCCACTGACGCTGCTGGAGTGTCCGCGCAGGATGTCTGCCCTCGGAGTGTCGCTGTTCAAGCAGGTGAAGCAGTCGCCCGGGCTGTACCGCTTCCTCAAGCCCCTCGCCGGCGCCTACGCCAACCTCGCCGGATACCGCGCACACGGACTCAAGTACGACGACATCCTCATCGAGGAGAACGCAACCGTCCAGAAGGTCAGTCACCGAGACGCCTGCGGGGTCGCGTCGAGCGGGCGGGCGAGCGGGGGTCGCGCACACGCGGGGAGAACGCCGAGCGCGCAGAGCATACAGCGGGGCGGCCGCCGAGACGAGGGCACGACTGAACTTGGGACGTGCCAGCACCGCTCCACCCGCTCGGATCGGGGGAACGGCGCCCGCCCAGGCCCACTCGGCGCGCTCCCGATGCATCCTCGCTTGCCCCGCTCGCCCAGCCCATTCCCGGCCGGTTCACCGGGCAACAGTACTGATCAGCGCATTGTCCCGACCACAGGCCCTCGGCCGCCTGAACGAGCGCGAGGCGTACGACCGCGCGTACCGTCTCCGTGTCGCCTCGATGTGCGCCATCGCCCACGAGGAGCTCCCGAAGAACGAGCGCATCAAGGCAGAGGAGGTGAGGCTCGCGTTCTTGTTGTGCTGTGGGCTCCGAGCTACTGCGAAAAGCGACTTGCTGACCGAGTCTCTTTTGCCCGCCCGCCCGGTTTTCCCCGTCTTTCGCCGCGTCCCTGGTCCGCCCCGATCGCCGACCATCTCTTCCCCTCGCGCCGCCCCTTCGCATTGCGATCCATTCTCTCGACGATCTCGAATGTCGTGCTCGTCCGTACCCGACGAAACGGGATCGCGCGCCCCGTCTGCCTGCCCCGTTCGCCTGCATCGCATTGCCTCCCTGGCACCACGCCTTTGCGCCACCACAGGACGTCCGCTACCTCAAGCCCTACGTCGAGGAGGTCGAGACCGAGCTTGCCGAGCGGAACGCCTACGACAACGCCACGCGCCTTTAGGGCGGGATAACGACGTTGTTGTTCCGGTCAGGTGCGGGTTGGTCGAGTCGAAGCGGGACAGGCGATAAGGAGGAGCACGGTCGCTCGCTTCTCGAGTCAGGTCCCCGGGGATGGAATGGATGTATCTTCTGCGCGCGCGAGTGCGATTCGACAGAGGGAGTGGGCTTTTACTGGAGAGCCCTTTTTTCGCGAAAGTCATCTTTGCTCTCCGCTCGCCGGGCTTGCGTTTTTCTGCTTTCAGTCGGCTCTACACTCGTTAAGATCGAGTCTCTGGTGCTCACTCTGTAGGCAGGCGTGCATAGCATGTGCAGCTGGATCGCCGGGGTGCGGGTTGCTCCAGTGACGTCGTTGCGGAACTCGGAATCCGTCGCTCGCCGCCTTCTCAACTCGAATCTCTCCTCCTTTTCTGTTCCTGTTAAGCCCTCTGTGATGTTTACCGCTACCCGCTTGCTTGCCAACTCGCGCTCCGGCCTTGCTCCGCTCCGTCTCCGGACGCTCGCTGCCTCTGCGGCTGCTTCTGCACCGCCCCGGCGCGCCTTTTCCGTGACGGCGCAGCGTGCGTTCCACGTCGCCCAGGCGCACAACGAGGCGTCGTCCGTCTCACGCAAGCCGGCGAGCGACAGCGCGAAGGACTTTGCCAAGAATGCCGTCGAGGAGGGTCAAGGTAAGTGTCCCACCAACGTCACTCGCTTTCTTTTTACCTTCGAGAAACGCTTTCTCGTCGACAAAGAGGCGCTCTCCGCAATTACGATCATGAGGAGCCACTCATGACCATCCTATCCGCGCAGGCATCGCCAAGACTGTCAGTCAGGGCATCATGGGCGAAGCGAACGACGTGACGAGCCAGAAGGCCCCGAAGGACAACTACGGCGCAGGCGACATCACCGCCGACCTGGTGCGTCTTCGTGCGCTTAGCATCGCGACGAGGGACAGATCTAATGCAGATGTATTGTCGGTCCGCAGGACAGCATGAAGGGCATCTTCCAGGGCATCCCGAAGGAGGCAGTCCGGTGGGGCGCGGCTGGCCTCATTCCGTACGCCGGAACGAGCGCCGCGATCGCCTACTTTGCCCGGCAGCTCTACGTCGCGACCGAGATGGGCGGTGCGTCGCCGATCCTCTCCTCCGGGGCCTCGTGCTAAGTGTCGTCATTCGTGAGGAGCTGGAACTGACCTCCCCGTCCCGCATCTCGGCTCGCAGTCGACAACGGGTACGACCCGAAGGCGGCCCTCGCTATCCTGCAGAACGCCGAGCTTCTGCAAGTGCAGTACGGCGCGATCATCATCTCGTTCCTCGGCGCGATCCACTGGGGCTTTGAGGTGCGTCAATGTCCTCTTCCGGCACTGTGATGTACTTCTTCCAGAGTGCTGACTAGAGGGCTCACCCTCGACAGTGGGCGAAGCTCGGCGGCGTCCAGGGCAACACCCGCTACCTGATCGGCGTCGCGCCCGTCATCGCCGGCTGGGGTTCGCTCCTGATTGCCGGTCCGCTCGCCTTGATCACTCAGTGGGGCGCCTTCTTTGCCCAGTGGTACGTCGACCAGCGCACGACGAGCTGGGGATGGGCGCCCAAGTGGTACGCGACCGTGAGTAATTTCTTTCGCTTTCGAGGTCACTGAGAACCCCTCGGGGGCATTTTAGCGCCCGACTGACCCGAGGATTTCCGCCGGACAGTACCGCTTCTGGTTGACTTCGGTCGTCGGAACCTCGATCTTGTTCTCGCTCGCGGCCAAGAGCTACTACGAGACGGCGGCGGACCCCTCGCAGGACACGTCGCAGATCACCAAGCTGAAGGAGGCCATGCCGCCGCAGCGAGTCAACCCGCGCGGGTAAGTCGCAACTGTCTCGCTTCCGGTTCGCAGCGCGCTGAAGCTCACGTCCTCGGCTCGCGCTCCCCTCGCCTCGCAGCACCGCCGTTGAGCTTGGAGACATGAAGGCGCAGCACGCCCCGTCGGACTCGACGGGCTACGTCCAGTTCAAGAACGTCGCCAAGGAGCGCGAGGAGGAGGAGAAGAAGCAGAAGGAGCAGGAGCAGGAGAAGCAGCAGGTGCGTCCTCCCGAGTCGCCCTCGCCCTCTGTTGGCGGGGCCAAGTCGCTGCGATTGCTTCGTGCTGACTCCGCCGGCGCTCAGGCTGCCAAGGAGGAGGCGAAGGAGGCCAAGAAGCAAGAGTCGGTCAACGAAAAGGTCCAAAAGGCGGAGGGCAACTAGATTCCGAACCGGCAGCACGATCGCGATATATTCCCGGGGGACCTCGCGCCCTCGTTTAGTTTTTCCGATGCCGTACCCCTCTTGCATTGTACATAGCTTCGTGCGTACCAAACCCCCGATCGCAATTGTGCGGGCGCAAGAGGCGCAGCTGGCCCGCCGGCTCTTCAGGGTCTTGTCTTTCGGGGCGGAGATTCGCAAAGCTCCTGGACATGCCAGGTCGACCACTGGCTTTTGGCTGTCTCTCGAGAGGCTGTCAAGCGCTCTCAACTGCGGGGATCTCTTGCGCGAGGAGAGTGCCCGGCCCGCCAATGCGGTCGGACGGGCCCAAAAGGCTCATGGTTCAACTGAATTGTTTGCACCTAAGAGGACTTCCGGTTATGAAGAATCTACTCGTTGATCCACGAGTCGATCGAGCGGTTGTACTGCTGGACACCCTCGGAGCCGAACCAGAGGGCGATCTCCTTCTTGGCCGACTCGACCGAGTCTGCAGGGGCGCGCGATCCAGAGATCAGTACTTCCTGATCGCGCGACGGCGGCCGGAGCAAACGGAAGGACTGACCGGAGCCGTGGCAGATGTTGCGGCCGACGTCGATGGCGTAGTCACCACGGACTGTAGGTGGAGCGGATCAGTGGCTGCGCCGGGTCCGAGAGAGAGCAACAGGGCCGAGACGCACTGGTGCCCGGCGACGAGGCAAGCGGGTTGGTGGCACCGAGCATGACGCGGCCGGTCTTGACGGCGTCCTTGCCCTCCCAGACCATGGCGCAGACGGGGCCTGCGTGCGAGCGGTCACTGGTCAGGGTCGGGCGATTCGGCGGCGACGAGGTCTCGCGCCCGCTGGCGCTCGTTCGGCGAAGGACGTACCCGAGGACATGTACTTGATGAGGCCCGGGAAGAAGGACTTCTCCTTGAGGTCGGCGTAGTGCTCCTCGAGGTGCTTGACGCCCGGAGCGACGAGCTTCATGGCGACGAGCTTGTAGCCGCGGCGCTCGAAGCGCGAGACGATCTCGCCAACGAGACCTAGAAGGGAAAGACAAGTCAAGGGCTCAGTAGATGTCGAGGGGGCTGCGGTTGCAGGGCGCATACACACCACGCTGGACGCCGTCAGGCCTGCATTCCGAGTCCACGGTCAGCGGGCGGATGAAGCGCGCGGGTAGAGCAGTGCGACTCACTTGATCATGATGTAAGTCTGCTCCATTGCTGCTCTGTAGCGTCCGATTCCGCGGTCGCGAGGTCAGCGGGACTCTTTCTCGGGGGGGGGCACGTGTGGGACCGGGCGACTGAGGACGGGGCGCAGCGAGGGCCAGCGCAGGCGGCGATGGGCGCCCTGTGTAGCATCATTGTAATGGCCAAGCTGGGCGGCGCACAGAGCACGCCAGGATGAACGCTCGAGTCGCCCGCTTCGCCTCGCCCGCACTTTGGCGAGCGCACGGCCTCGCTCCAGCGCCGCACACGCATGCAGGCCAGGCAGGGGGCACACGCAGGCACAGCGCAGAGCTGCAGGATGTGTGGTTCAGGCGCAAGCACACTCACGAGTTGTCGCGAGCGAGGATCGGGAGATGGAGAAAAAAAGCGCGAACAGGCGAAACGGGGCGCAGCCACAGGCGGTGCGAGCGCCCAATACAAACTCACGCTAATGAGCTCAATACAACCATTACAACCGCCACCTTCACCCGGACCACCTCTCCCTCCTGCTTGCCTAACGTATGCTGAAAGCTCTCGACTCGGCTTCTCGGCTTGTTCAGGTCCCCGGCTTCCCACTGCTTGCTAGTCCTCTCGCGATCTCCGAACCTTGTGGCCGCCGCGCGCGAATGGGAGGAACTCTTGGTTTCGTTTGGTATGTACTCGGGGCAGGTAAGTTACAAGGTTGGTCCATATGTTGCCGGCGACCGCCTGCATGCCGTCCGCCGTGTCGCTTAGAGCTTCTTCGTCTCGTGTTGCGCCTGCTGCGCGCCGTGCTCGACGCCCCGCTCCGCCTTGAGCAGGCCCTCCTTGACCGCGTCCTTGCCGTCGTGCGCCTTGTCGCCCGACCAGTTCCACCAGCTCTGCGCCTCGCGCTCGGCGTCGCGCTTCGCCTGCTCCGCCTTGGACGCCGCGTCGCCGTACGCCGACTTGGCCTGGCCCTCGGCCGCAGCCGCAGCCGCCTTGGCCTCTTCCGACTTTTCCGACGCCCACGACGACCACGACGAGGCCTGGCGGGCGAGGAGCTTCCGGTTAGTCTTTCCGCTGCAAGGATTCGTGCTCCCGTAGCTCGCGCCCGAACGCACCTCGCGCTCGGCGGCGCGCTTCGTCCGCGCGAGCTCATCCTCGGCCGACTCCTTTGCGTTCTCGGCTTTGTTCGCGCTCCAGTTCAGCCACGACTTGGTCTGCGGGTACAAGAGTACGGTCAGTCAGCTGCAGCTCCTGGTCTCCGCCGGCCCGGAGGGAGCGAACGCACCTCGGCCTTGGCGTCCCGGTAGCCCGTCTTGACCGAGTCGGCCGCGTTGTTGAGCGCCGACTTGCCCTGCGTGCATCGGCCGAGTGAGATTTTCACCCTTTCGTCGCCCAGCCCCTTTGCGCATGGACTCACCTCGCGCTCCCACGAGTCGAGCTTGTGCTCGACGGCGCGGACGTGCAGGTCGTGGCCCGGCCCGAGCCAGTCGAACCACGGGTTGCTGCCGCCGGTCCGGCTCGCCGTCTCGACGCCGTTCTTCTCGAACGCCTGGACGACCTGGTCGTACCCGAGCTTGCGGTCCGGCGACCGGAGCAGGTCCCGGTACCGCTTGATCTCGTCCAGGGACGGCTTCCACGCCTGCCGCTCCGACGGGCCGGAGCGGAGCGCGTCGCCCCAGCGGTGGGCCTCGTCGCGCGCGTCGCGCGCCGAGTCGTGCGCCTCGCGCTCGAGCTTCTGGCCGAGACTCGAGCCCGAAGGGTTCAGCGCCGCGAACGGCGAGCGGGACGGCTCGGCGGCGTCCTTGACCTGCTCGGCGCCGTACTTGTTGTCCGGGCTCTTGAGCTTGTCGAGGAAGCCGGCAGCCTCGCGCTTGGCCGGGTCGACGACGCGCTGTTCGACGCGGTCCTTGAGGTGCTCCAGCTCGTGCTCGGCGCGGTCCTTCAGGCCGCCGAGCTTGTTCTCGGCGCGGTCCTGCAGCTTCTCAGCGTTGTCCTTGATCTCAACGGAGCCGTCCGACGTCTGCGTCAGGTAGTAGTACGCGCCGCCGGCGGCGAGAGCAGCAACTCCGACGAGGACGCTGCGGAGGGGATCCGGGTCAGGGTCCGGACTCGGCGAGAACAAATAACGAGAGCGCACGTACCCGGGGTTCATGCCGCCCTTGGGAGGCGGCGGCGGCGGAGGCGGGGCGGAACCGCCCATGCCCGGGCCGGCCTGCGGGAGAGGGCCCGAGTGGCCGCCGTAGCCGGAGGGCGCCTGGCGCGCCGGGTGCAGGTGCGAGTCGGTCGCGGCGAGGTTCGGGTTCGCGGGACGGCCCGTCGGGGCGGTCGCAAAGAAGCGGCGAGCCTGTGCGCGCGCGCGGCAAGCGAGCGGGTCAGCGGGGAAAGCACAAGGACGAGGATGACGCAGTTGGGCGCCGAACCTTGCTCGCACTGGGCGCACGACGCCGGCGAGCGGACACAGCGCAGGCACGGAAGACTTACGATGTGGGTACTGCGGTGCATGGTGTTCTATGCGCTGTGTAGTTGAAGCGAGAAGAGGAGAAGCCGGAAGAGCGACTGCGCGCGGCCGGGAAACTCGCAATTCGAGACGACTCGCGATGACGTCGCCAGCTTTTCTTTCTTTCTCCCGCAGGCCGCAAGCTAAGGGGGCCCAACTCGTGGACGTCCAGAAAATTCAGATGATGCACCGCTTGCAGAGCGTCGAGCCCCAACAGTGGCTACTCGTCATCCGACAGGTCCGCGAGTCGTAACCGCTCCGCCACCGCGCCCGCGTCCTCGTCGTCTTCCTGGTCCTCCGGGGCCCGCCGCTCGTACTGGGAAATGTCGAGCGAGACGTCCCCTTCGTCGCCGAACGCCGCCTCGGACTCGAGCGTGACGGCACCCTGCTCGAACAGTTGGCGGCCTGCGCGCGCGAGAGGGTTAGAGAGGGGGTCAGTCGGGAGAGCGCAGAGCGGAGAGGGCGCAACATACCGCTCAGCTTGGCCGCCCATCGCCGGGCCTCTTCGCGTTCTTTCGGCGGCAGGGCCTTGAGTCGCTCGTCCTCTTCGCGCCTTTGTAGCAGCGCGAGCTCCTTTTCAAACCTGGTCGTCCACGCCGCAAACGACTCTTTCGTGACCGCCGTGCCCTGTTTCCGCGCCGCGAGCGCCTGTCGAGGGTGGCGAGCGGGAGGAGTCAATTAAGAAGTGAAGGTTCGACGTCGTGGTTTGGCCGCACCTCTTCTTCTCGCCGGAAGCGCTCGTCGTCCTCGCGGGCTATCCGCTCCTTTCTCCGGACAATCATCTCGGCGATCAGCTCCTTCAGCCGGAGCGCGAGTGTGTACACCATGGCCTGCGGAGAGAGCTCTGTCGGCTTCAGCACCCGGTCCGGAAGCACCAGGTGCGCAGGTTTGGCGCACCATGCCGAGCGATTCGTCGGCCGCTTCGCGGAGTCCGTCGGCCATGAACTGCAGTTCTCCGTCGTCGACGTCGCCTTCGAGCATCTCGAGGTCGAGTTCTGGCGGCTCGTCCGGGTACGTCGCCGTGTAGGTCACGAGCATCCGCGCCGTGTCTGCGAGCGAGGGGCGGCGAGGTCAATCGGGGTTCGGGTCTAGGCGGGGTCCGGTTGACGGGACCGGACTGGACAGACGGACAGGGTTCCCGTTCATTCTGGACATCCGGCTCGACGCGGACAGCGAGTTGATCCTCCGAGATGACTGTTCAGAGACAAGGGGTCAGTGAACTCGTCCGGGGCAGTTTGTGCGTCCTCCACGCACGTTCGAGCTCGTCGGGGAAGATGCTCTCGAGGACTTCGAGCTCTGATCGTCGTTCCTCGGCGTAGTCTGCGGGCGGGGCACGGGGGCCGTACGGTCAGGGTCAGCAGGCGATGCGGTTGCAGGCGGGGGAGCGGCCGAGTGTCCCCTTCGCCGGGGCGGTCTGGGTAGCTCCTGGCGAGTCTTGCGCGTACCTGTCATCTCTGTACCCTGGCCTTTGCTGTCCTGCCTCGCAGGGGGCGCGCTGGCTGGAGCGCGGAGCGATACTTTCGTTCGTCGTCGCGGTGATCGCGGCTTCGACTTCGGCTTTCTCCCGCAAACTGGTCACGGCGTGATTCGGGCATTGTGGACTTGCGATGCGCCGCTCTGAGCTAGGCAGTCCGTGCCTCTGTATCCTCGCTCTCCTCCGGCGCTCTCCCCGGGTCGAACAGGCCCCTGCGGCTTCCCGTCGCGCTCTCGCCGCTCTGACGCTTCTCCGCTCGAAAGCTGGACAATGCTGGACTCTGATCTCAAGCTACACGACCCGTTAGTCGTCCTTGTATCCGCTTGCGTGCTCGTCGTCGGATCCCGCTTTCGGCTTGATCTTGTCGACCTTGCTTTCCCGCTCCTCTTTCGCTCCCAACCTCGGACATTCGCCTTCCGTGCTTCCTATGGACTCACCGAGGTGTCCGGGTGCTCGCTGGAGTCCGAGGAAGCGATCGTGCCGACGAGGTCGAGGTGGGAAGGCTCCCCGGCGGCTTTGCTCTCTCGCAGCCCCTCGAGGCTGCCTTGGACCGTCTGACCGACGCTTTCACCCTGAGCGCCGGCGAACCCCCGTCCTCTAGCGCTCCTGCCAGTGCGGTAGGCCTTTGCCCTCAGGCACCGAGTGCGGCCCGACGGCGAAAGCGACTGCGGATGGATCGGTCCCCACCGCGTTGCCGTCCCTCTCGCCCGCCTGTGCTCCTGCGAACAGCTCTCGCAGCCGGTTCCGGGGAATCCTCCTGCTCTCCTGCCGACGACTTGCGCCCGCTCGCCCGGCAAGCCGATGCGGTCAGAGGGCCTTTGGGCGCTTTGGGATTGGCTCTCTTGCTCTGCCGGTCTCTCGACCGGGCCCGACACCTTGAGCCGCCGGTTCCTTGCGTTCCATGCTCTTTTTGATGTCTGGGTAGCCATTGCAGCCGCTCTCTTCAGTACCGGCCGCGTATGCTCGCCAACTCGGCCTCCTGGCACAGTGCATTGCGAGGGCTTTCGTGTCTTTGTTGCACTTGAGGCCGGTAGGTGTACGTACGAGCGTCGTTCGAGTGTGTCTCAAGAGAGCGGCTCGCTGGCCGGCGGTGCGCTTGCGTCGGCGCCTCGATCGTTCGGTCCCGCCGCAGTCGAGTCCGAATTTTTGCTCCCCCGCCGGCCGGCGCCGCGGACAATTTCTGAGCCGGACACAGACTGCGAAGCCCGGCCGGCGTCTCCCTCGCCCGCTCTGTTCTGCTGCTCCATACGCTGCACTAAGTGGCTCTGCTGCGCCTGCGCTCGTCTGCTCGTGCGCCTGCGCCCTGCTTCCGGTGCCGATCCGCCCCGGCCGCCCGCCCACCGGCGCCTTATCGCGCGCAGCGGCTTCCGTTCTCAGCCGAGCCGACGTGCCCCTGGACCGGCACGCTCCTCCTCGTCCGCCTCGCCAGCGGGCGCCATGGGCGATACGTACGCTTTCGATATCGATGCGTACTGCACCGTGTGCGACCGCGTCATCGCGCATGCCCCGGTCCCGCCTGCCGCCGCCGCCGCCCCAGCCCCCGCGAGCGCGAGTTCTGGGTCTCGACGCGACTCGGCCACGCTGGCGACTTCGAGTGCAGGACGCGCAGCCTTCGCACCGCGCTCGGCAGGACTGTCCAGCACGTCCGCCAAGTCGAACGAGCTCCACCCGGGCGGCGCCGGAGCGGCACCCGTCGCCGGGACCAAGATGCGGCGCACCTCGTCCGGCACGAACAAGGCTGCCGCTGCGGCCGCGGCAACGTCCGGCCTGAAGCGCAACAAGAGCCTCCACAAGGTTCATCACGGGCACCACCACGCGCATCATCCGCCACCGACCGCCGCCGCGCGCCGAAAGAACGGCTCGCACTCGAACGTTGCGGCCCTCGCGACCAAGCCGCCGCCGAAATCATCGAGCCGCAACTTGGTCCGCGAAGAGATCATCGAGATCCTCGACGACGACGGGCTCGGCGAGCCCGTCGTGACGGGCTTGTACTGCTCCGAAGAGTGTCGCCTCATCGACGAGGCCCGCAACGACCTCGTCCTCTCGTCCTTCGGCGCCTCCGCCTCGCCCGTTCCGGCCCCGGCGTTCAGTCGGCGGCGGTCTTCCACCGCGACGACCTCGACGGCCGCGAGTGCCATGTCGGGCATCTCGACGCGCTTCTCCCCCTCGATCCTCTCCCCCATTCCCTCTGCCGCTCCCTCCGCCTCGATCGGCCAGTTTGACGCCGCCGCCAACTCGGCCTTTCCGTTCCCGGACGTCGCGACCTCGGTGCCGCTCGGCGGGCTCGACTTTGGCGCACGCCGCAGCTCGACCCGCGCGTACCGGCCGACTCTGATCGAGCGCGCGTCTTCGACGTCGGTCGTCCAGTCTCCCGGGGCGGACGGGTCACGGTCCCCGCCTGCCGCTCGGACGCCCATCTCGGAATCGGCGCCGCCCGCGCGGCCGCTCAATGGTGGGTCCCCGGTCGTTGCAGGGTTCGGAGGGTGTCCGCGGCCTGACTCTTCTTCGTCTGCAGCCCGACGCACGTCGAGCCCGGCGCGTCGACAACGCGCGCCCCCTCCCGACTCGCGCTTCTTTATTGGCAGCGCGCCCGCCCGGCCTACCTACCTTCCGGTGAGTCGAGGACGAGAGTCCGCAGCTTCCGTTTCCCGATTCGAGCTAACCTCCCCACCGCAGCCCCCTACCTCGAGCCGGGCCCGGTCCTCCGCGTCGCTTGCACTCCTCGGCTCCTCGCCGCTCGACGCTCGCTCGCCATGGCTCTCGCCCTCGACCTCGGTCAGCGGCTTTGTCGCGCACGGCGAGATGATCCCCGCCAACGCCTCTGTCTCGACCGCCGCGACCGTCACGCTCGCGTGCTCGCCCTCGACGCCCTCGTCGTACGCGCCTTCGGTCTTTTCGCAACGATCCTCGGCCTGCACCGGCTCGTCGGACCGCCTCTCGTCGGCGTCGGTCGCGGGGAAGCGGCATCCCTCGACGCAGGGGCTCGCGATGACGTCGAGCGTCGCCGACTTTGCCGGGGCGATGGGCGAACCGCCGCCGCTGGGGCAGGTGCAGGTGCAGGAGCCGCCGCCGCCGCCTCGGACTGGGCAGGCAGGCAAGCCGGGCAAGAAGCGGCTGTTCTTCCTCGGGGAGTAGGGCGGTGTCCGACCGGTCCGCCTGTATACCCGTCTGTTCTCCCCTGTAGTCCACCTCTATAATATATGGTCTCTTTGCCCTTCTAGCTTGGCGGTTGTCCTACCCGGAGAGAGTAAGGGTTGTCGGTGCATTCAGAGCGACATGGCTGCCAGGTCCGCAGCCTCTCAACTTGCTCTCGGGTTCCGCCTTTGGCCCCGGGCGTCCGACCTCTGTGCTCTCGAGAATCTGTGATCAGGTGTGCCTGCATGTATATGCCCAGAACTTTATTCAGTCTCTACTGTTCAGAGAAGGTCCGAGACCGCTTTGTGCCCGCTTTCTTTGAGACAGTCGCCGCCCGCTCCCTGGCGCCGGCCCGTCACTTTCGCCGCTCGCACTCTGTTTCGCCGCCCGCCCGCTCTTGCCGCTTGCCCGCCCGCCCTTGAACCTCTGCCACCCGCACTCGCTCACTGTCCCCGCTCTTGTCCCAACAGGGCTAGGGCTAGAGCTAGAGCCAGGGCTAGAGCTAGAGCCAGGGTTAGGGTTAGGGTTAGGGTTAGGGTTAGGGTTAGGGTTAGG